>WTXJ01000010.1:0-604580 GCA_022376545.1 Russula dissimulans
GAATCGAGTTGTACACAGACATCTCAATTTTACATTAATTGTATCATTTTTACAAAGCATTGGTCTACCGTAATAAATATGAGTAAATTTTACAGATTTGAGCCGACTTGAGCGACTTGGCCAAATTTGCATTTTCCCTCGTCCCCGATGTTTGCTTGCCTTTGAAAGAATGTAATGCTGTATTGTCCGATATAAAGGAGTGGATCTGACAAAACTGTTTTAAGGAGTGTGTGGAAATGGTAGGTAGTAGTCAATCGGCAATCGGTTATACCCGACCTCCCAAAAATGAAAAAGCACCCGAGCGGATGCGCCATACATCAGCCGCAGATGTTGGGGTACATGCGGTCGGTGGGGTTCTGAGGAATCCAACCATACTGGAGACCGGCGGAATACGACCAATCATCCGCCTGTTCAGTCTTCCATGTCCACTGTAACCAGCCACTCCCTTTCTCAAACGTGATAACCTGAGCCTCCCATGTCTTCCGCAAAAAGGTCTTGTAATCCTGACTGAACGTTGAACCCTGGCCCGACTTTCCGGTACAACTTCCGTAGCTCTTAGCACCTGGACTAAAAGACCCGTCGTACCGGGCGCCAACGCCACGACCGTTGAGGTATTTAGCGCAGTCCGTCATTGCCGGCGTCCACTCGCCGACGATCGTCCACATCTGATTCTGATTGAAATCGGACAGCCGCCCCGTGTTGTTGCACGCAGACTGAATGTGCTGTGCATCGGTTTGTGCCGCGCCCTGAGACGGTGAGACAAGCTCAGGCTGTTGATTGGTATTTCACGGGACGCTGAACATACCTCATCGCTGAACATCTGATAGATATGGGTGTCCATGGCGGCGCCGGGGTATTGCCCGCGTGGCATAAAGTTGTCCCAGTAGCTTAGCGGCTGGAATGCATCATGGATGAGAGTAACAACGTTGCTGGGCTGACTGGCGCCAGAGGGGTAGCTTCACGGAAGGATGTTCAGCGTGTCGCCATAACCATTAGCTAGTGGAGGTGGGGCATTACCGGATGCTTTGGTAGGAGTCGTACCAATACTGACGAGCGACATCGAGTACTTGCTGACCGTCAAATCCAGCCGGCCTAAAGAACGGTCTCAGTGCGATGATATACGCAACGCAGATCGGAACACGGACTCGTTGAGGGGGGCAATGATTGGCACGACATTGGTAACATTGCTGAGTTCAGCAGCAATCTGCGCAAGGATCCTATTTGTGCGGTCGACATTGGTTTGGTTCGAGTGCCACTGGGGGTACGACAGTCTGTGACCAGAGTTATCGAACCTGTGGGGCAGCGACAAATAACAAATCAGAGAGTTCGTATTGAAGCCAAGTCCCTCTCCTACCCGTTTTGACTTCCAGGGGCACCGTGGAGATCGACGATAACCTTGAGGTTGTATTTCGCTGCCCAAACGATTGCCCGGAGAAGGTAGTCGTGTTGTCCTTGGATATACGGTTCTCCGGGACCAACTTCGTAGGCCCAATACCCTATTGGGATGCGCACGTGATTGAGTCTGTACAACTCTTTTGAGCGCGCGCAGTACGTCGCGTAGCACAAACACCCACCCGGCATCTGCGATTGCACAGAAATCGGCCTCGGTGATCCATGTATTCCAATGGTCCACCAACACTCCCTGGGCGACGTTGTAGTCTTGAAGTTGTCCAAACGTCCACTCGTCAACGATGGCATCATTACCGGTATTGTCAAACAAGCTCGGTTTGATCCATGGCTGGATGGTGGCAGTGATCAAATGAAGAGAGACAGGCGGAAGGAAAAAAGGAACGAACCTCGAGGACGAGCCACCCTCCGAGATTGACACCGCGAACTGCTTCAGAACCATAAGGAAATCCAGGAGAAGGGGAACGTCGGGGATGGGAATTCCAGTGCCGGGATGGGTGAGACCGAGCGAGGGACAGTGTGGCAAAAACGGAAACAAGGAATAAAGCGGCAAACATCGACGATGTTGACCGTGACATTGCGAAAGAGGGGAAGAGGGAGGGAAAGAAAGGGAAAGGAAAGACCACCGGGAGGGATCTGAAAAGAGGATACGACATCGGTCAGGCTATAAGGAGCGCCAAATGGATCCATCGTGGAGGGTCAAACGGCCAAGTGGAGAAGTACTGACATCTTGACAGGGCATATTGTGTCCGCCTCACAAGTCACTTCCGCGGGTCCCAACGAACAGCCGTTCGCCAGCGGTCAACTTCTGCTACCTCTCCACGAGACCGCAATGGATGTCCGTAAAGAAATCCGGTCAAAACATCCCGTTGACCATCGCGAGTTATGTGTGGGGTACCGAACCAAAAGCGGTAGTTTTTGGGTTGAGAGGTTCAGATCATGAAAACTGCCCAGCGTGTGGAGCTGTCACGCGAGATGTCTCTCCTCCTCATGATCATCTCATCGCTATTGGCTAACTTTGAAACTGCGACGACGACGGACGATCGTTTCATTATGCGCTAAATTTCCCAGCGGTTACGTCATTAGTTAGTTCGCGCCGTGTTCGTTCATTCAAAATGTCAGCGTCACGGTCAACGTACACAATTCATCGACAGAATATGCCAAAGGGCAAGGTTTGTCTTGGAGCCGCCATTGGTCCCCATGCATGCCACGCCGCCCAGTCCGACTCGGATGATACTGAGGAAGGAGTAGATGCGAAGGCTCACTGAATTACCGTCATGTCAGTCAAGCTCTTCATTTTACACGAACGAATGGGTTTTTTCCCAGGCCGGTCTTGCGCCACCGAGTCGCCATGCGGCTACGGGAGGGCTAACCGAAAAGCTTCTGGCCGACTTTGAATCGAACGGTCCCACGAGTCATGGTGACTGGGGAGGTTCTTATCCAAAAACGGGTGTAGACACCCGAGAGAAAACGCCACCAGCGCTGCCGTAATTGGTACTGTCACGGTATGCGACTGACACTTGGTGGTATTGCACCATCCAGGGCTAGTAGATACAGCTAGTCGTGCATTACGCAAGGGTAATAGAGCATGCTGCTCAGGGGATCTGCCAGTAATACCTGTGGAGCGACGACTCGCGCAGGGTCACCATGGACCAGTGGCTGCATCAGGAAAAATCTCCCGAGATAATCTGAGATAGAGCCAATAGAAGGACGTGATTCATTTCAGATTTCATCAATTATCTCCCGCTGGCACTCGGCAGCCCTCTGCAGCACAGGAGGTTTTCCCTGAGAGACGCAGTTGAAAGGACGGCTAATAGTATCTAGGAGTTGGCTGTGCAACGAAAGGAATCACAAGGTCAGTCTTTGTCAGTCTGTTGCAGCGCATACTATCCTACGCGTGCGATACTTTATTGTTTGAGCGGAAAAACTCTAACGGCAGTCCGTGAAGAATAGCGTCTAAAAAGGTAACGACATCATCTAGCACGATTGTTCTACTAGTCCATTGTCTGAGGTCCGAGGTCCCAAACTCGTTTCTCGCAAGTCGTAATCAAAGGTCTGTAACGCGTCCTAAGCACCATCGCAGATATCGGGGTACATACGCTGAGTTGGGTTCTGTGGGATCCAACCATATTTGAGGCCGGCGGAATATGACCATTCGTCAGCACTTTCCGTCTTCCACGTCCACTGTATCCAGCCGCTGATTTTCTCATACGTAATGACCTTTCCAAAGTTGACGACGTCATCAGCATGGCACACCACGTCGTAGATGCGTAACGACTGCAGTCGTTTGTAAGAGCTCACCTGTGCTTCCCACGTCTGCCGCAAGAATGTCTTATACTCTTGACTAAATGTTGAACCTTTGCCAGTCTTGCCGACACAACTGCCATAGCTTGGGGCACCAGGGCTGATTGATCCATCGTAGCGTGCACCGACCCCGCGACCATTAAGGTACTTAGCGCAGTCTGTCATCGCCGGTGTCCACTCGCCGACAATCGTCCAGAGCTCATTTTGATTGAAATCAGTAAGAGGTACTGCGTTTCCGCATAGAGACTGGATATGGCCTTGGTCGCTGAGTGACACGGTCTGCGATGGTGAGGGGTCTATGGGGGGGGCTATAACCGTATAAATGGCGAACACACGTCATAGGTGAACATCTGATAGATATGTGTGTCCATGGCGACACCGGTAAATTGTGGGGATGGCATGAAGCCGTTCCAGTAGCTCAAAGGCTGGAATGCATCATGGATGAAAGTGAGTGTGTTGCTCGGCTGGGTGGTGCCAGAGGGATAGCTTAACGGAAGTATGTTCAGCGTATCGTCATCACGAGCCAGCGCAGGTAGTGGGTGTTACCGGATGTTTCCGTACGAGTCGTACCAATACTGACGAGTGACATCCAACACTTGCTGACTGTCAAATCCAGCCGGCCTAGAATACCGTTTCAGTATGATGTTATCGAGGACGTGTGACTCGACACGCACTCATTGAGGGGAGCGATTACCGAGACAACCTGTGAGTTAGACTGGAACTCAGTCACAATACGCTTTATAACTGCATTCGTGCGCGCGACATTGGTGCTATTGGACTGCCATTGGGGGAACGGTAACTTTCTACCAGAGTTATCAAACCTGGAATAACCATTAGGAGATGACCAAGATTGGGAGGACAAGACGCCGCGTGCCCATTTTGACTTCCAGGGGCCCCGTGAAGATCGATGATGACTTTAAGATTGTATTTCGCTGCCCAGCCGATTGCCTTGAGGAGGTAGGCCTGTTGCCCTTGGATAAACGGTTCGCCAGGAACGACATCGTAGGCCCAATACCCTATTGGGATGCGCACGTGATTGAGCCTAAAAATAGTACATGGCCCTCGTTCAGACCGCGCCTCCGCCTTGAAAGGCACCGATGCAACTAAAGCACATACCCTGCACCTGCGATTTTTATGAAGTCATTCTCGGTAATCCATGTGTTCCAGTGCGAGGTCAATTTATTTTCCGCCACCTGGGGGTCTTGGTACTGTCCAAATGTCCACTCATCAATGATAGCAGGATTGCCAGTGCCATCGAACAAACTCGGCGTTATCCATGGCTAAGGAAAGGCAAATGATTCAGTTCGAGGCGAGACGGGAGAAGGATAACGACATGCCTCAATGACAAGCCACCCTCCGAGGTTGACACCACGCACGGTTTGAGAACCATAGGGAAACCCAGGCATGAAGGACAGCTCGGTGCCAAACATCGGATGAGACCAAGCAAAAGGAAGCGCAGCAAGAAGGGAGAGGATGATAAACATGGCAGCGATGGCTAGTCACTGAACGAGAACTGAGAGTGAAAGGACAGAAAGGCCTCGTGAGGGGAGGCAAAGGGCAGGGGAGGCAAAGAGCAGGACGTTCAAGAAAGGTCATGTTTAAAAGAAGTTTGCTAACCCCGTGTCATGTCATGTCATGTCATGGACGCTTGCGTGGTAGAATAGGGCACCGTGGAGCACGAGAGCCGCCCAAAATCCTCTTGCAGCAGTCATTCCACACGATCCCCGCGGAAAGTCTACGAAACAGGGTTTCCTTTGCTCAAAGATGTCCTCGGTTATTACGATCCTCCGCGATACCCCCGCATCTGTGAGCGCAACGAGTGGGGAGAACAGTAGGACAGAGTACCAGTTTGGCCGCCGGGCCGAGGGGAGTTTCTCGAAAAGATCCCGTCAGATCTCAAGCGAGATCTCGTTGCTCACTGGCCTTATTTTCCCTTAGCGGTGTCGCACCGAGGGCATCAATTCAAACCAATCTGGTTCACCAGGACCTGGCGACTCATGTCCTCCATCCTGATGATGCTCCAGGAAACAGGCTTTGAGAACTCACAGAATTCTCCCAGAAAGGGTTTTCTTGCGCTGAGTTCCCCGCCAGAACTATGCATGACTAACAATGCTGCTGCAGTCAGGTATCCGGGCATCGGAGTCTTCTCGTCATTGACTGGGAAGGGGCCATGAGAATTGAATATATATTTGATGCGAAACAGACAGGGATGAGCCTGGTGGCGTCCTCAATTGTTATTGTAACCATGCCCCGGGAAATTCGTTACGATGGTTATCGCAGTGTCTGCTCCGCGGGTGATCGAAGAAGACCTGCAGTCGGACGTGCACTGACAGGATCTATCTACACTGGTACCGCCGTTAATTCGGCATTCGTAGGTAAGTTAGGAGCGAACAACGGCTCTGCTGTCAAAAGCCTCGGGTGGGGATAATAGACCGTCGACATGTCATCCACACGTATAGATAGTTTTCAACTATGATCACTGAATTCGCCCAGTGCAGCATCATAGAGTACTGAGTTGCCAGTGCCAGTGCAACGGCGTTTTCCGAACCACCCCATCTACCTACACCATTATCCTAACTACCTTTTGTTCTCGATCATGGCCATCGATGCTCTCCGCGCGCGCTACGACACCGCTGGCCAAGGCCACCTCTTCACTTTCTGGCCAGAACTCTCAGAATCAGATCGTACCGCGCTCGCCGCGCAACTAGAGGCACTCGACATCGAGCGGGTCAATCGCGTATACAAAAAGGCCGTCTCAGCAGAGCAGAGCGCGGCTAGCGCAACCGAAGACTCCATCGAGCCCTTACCGCAAGACGCGAGCGACAAGGTCACGCCCAACTCGGAGAAGGAGGCCGAGTGGCGGGCGACGGGCCTCGCTGCCATCGCGCGTGGCGAAGTCGGCGTGCTCCTCATGGCTGGCGGGCAGGGCACTCGTCTGGGCAGCTCGGCCCCCAAGGGCTGCTACGATATCGGTCTCCCATCACACAAATCGTTGTTCCAGTACCAAGCGGAACGCATTGCGCGCTTGCAGCAGGTCGCGCAGGAGAAGGCTGGCAAGCCCGCCGGCTCCGTCGTCGTGCCGTGGTACATCATGACCAGCGGACCGACACGGCGGGAAACAGTGGCATTTTTCAAGACCAACGCGTACTTTGGGCTCAAGCCGGAAAACGTCAACTTTTTTGAGCAAGGTGCGTAGGCGTCTGTTGGTGGTGCAACCCTGAGTCCAAAGATATAACTCATCTCCGCGGCGTGTGTAGGGACTCTCCCATGTCTCACAATGGACGGAAAAGTCCTGCTGGAGACCAAGTCCCGGGTCGCTGTTGCCCCAGACGGTAACGGTGGCCTCTACGCCGCCCTGCGTTCTCCCATCTCCCCTCCCGACAAGAATCGCACGGTGCTCAGCGATCTCGAATCACGCAAGGTCCTCTACGTGCACGCCTACTGCGTCGACAACTGTCTCGTGCGCGTCGCCGACCCCGTCTTTGTCGGCTACGGCATCACCAAGCAGGCCGACTGCGCCGCCAAAGTGGTGCCCAAAGCGCACCCGACCGAATCGGTCGGTGTCGTCGCGCTGCGGGACGGCAAGTACAACGTGGTGGAGTACTCGGAGATCAGCGCGGCGCAGGCCGAAGCGCGGGAGGATGGCGCGACGGGGGAGCTGCTCTTCCGCGCGGGGAACATCGCGAACCACTTCTACACA
Source organism: Russula dissimulans (assembly GCA_022376545.1). NCBI lineage: Eukaryota > Fungi > Basidiomycota > Agaricomycetes > Russulales > Russulaceae > Russula > Russula dissimulans. The sequence goes on from WTXJ01000010.1 coordinate 7,412, forward strand.
ACCGCGTTCCTGCGGGGCGTAGCCGCGTTCGAGGACGATCTCGCGTTCCACATCGCGCGCAAGAAGATCGCGCACGTGTCCCTCCCGGACGGCGCGCCCGTCAAGCCGGCCAAGCCGAACGGGATGAAGCTCGAGATGTTCGTGTTCGACGTGTTCCCGCACACGGCGCGCTTCGCCGTGCTCGAGGTCGCCCGCACGGACGAGTTCTCCCCGCTGAAGAACGCGCCCGGAACTGGCGCCGACGACCCCGGGACGAGCCGTCGTGATCTCCTCGCGCAGCACCGCCGCTTCCTTGAGGCCGCCGGCGCGACGGTTCAAGAGGGCGCTGAGATTGAGCTGTCCCCGCTCGTGACGTATGCCGGCGAGGGCCTGGAGCCTGTCAAGGGCAAGAGCTTCGCGCGCTCGGGTGTCGTGAGCGCGGTGGAGGAGCTGGATGTGCTGGCTACTTGATCGAGGCGTGATAGAGAAGAACAAAATGCACCGTGCGTGGCGATGGACACGGGCATGAATGTTGCGAATACTCATGATGATTGGATAGAAGGACGAACAGGTCTTTGCAACTTGAATGGAGTCGTTTGAACCCGCGCGCGACGCGGTTGTACACCTACGCGACAACTCGCTGTTTTTGTTTCCCCCTCCAAATGTGAAATTCCTTCCTCTCTCCGACATCGATCCGTGAGGGAACGAGAGAAAAAATGTGTGTGCGGTTACGATACATTGGATTGACGACGACCATGCTCCAGTCACAGTCAGCTTGCCCCATTCACTGTGCCACCTTCCGCCCTTGCGATCCTGCTCCCTCTCTTCTCTAGCTCTTCTCGAAGAGAAGCGAATAAGCGCTGCGTGCGCTCGGCGTTGGGCTGTAGATGTTCAGTCTCGGTTACTCAGGACGACCAAGCTCGGACGAAAAGATTCGGGGCAAACGCCCCGAAAGAAAAGGGGGGGAAATGGGCCAGTTGGGTCTGAAAAAAAAATAAGCGCGTACCTCTTTGCAACAAGATATCAACCGCTCCACGAGCATCGTCTGACCCTTCTGCGCATCGTCCAGCTCCTTTCGAAGTTGCTGGTTCTGTAAACAAGAGAAGAAAGGGCGCGCGCCCCCGTTTCGGGGTCGTTCGAAGGGGTGTGACAGCAATCATGTACCGGCGACGCACCTCTTCCTCGACCTTCTCTGCCCGAGCTTTTTCCCCTTCCGCGAGCTGCTTCTGTTCCGCGGCTCGCGCGCGGGATAGCAGGACCTCGAGCTCCTTGGACCGGATCACGCACTCGAAATGGCGTTCTCGTAGTTCGTACTGTCGGAGAATGTCCTTGAGGCGCTTGCGCACGCTGTACGTCCCATCGTTAGACCATGCGCCTCATTAAGCGGCAAAATGAATCTGGTCACGTACACCCCGTCGAATATCTCCTCCAACGTCCGCGCCGCCCTGATGGCGGGTGAAACGGTCAACGGGAATCAAGGTCAAATTATCGCAGGCGCGTACTCGACCGGGTCATCAGACCAGAACTTTTTCAAATTTTGTAGGTGAGGCTCGCTCTCATCCTCCTGGAATCACAAAAGTTGAGTCAAGGCTTTTCTTTACTAGCAGAACTAGCTCGCTCACCGATGCATCCGAGTTTGGGCCCTCCGTCAGATCCATGAGCTCAACCGCCAGAATCTCGTCACCATCTTCCATGCCGGCCTCTTCTGGTGTCTGCTCGGCGTCGACCTGGCGCCCGCTGTGCGTGAAAATAAAATTCGCGCCCGAGCTAGCCGAGCCTGCAATTTGACCTAAAGCGCCCGGCACGATGCCGTTGACCGACTTTGAAGGGCCATTAGACTCCACAGTCTTCTTCCCACCACCGCTGGTCTCCATACGATCCGTCCAGGCCGCGAAGAGCTTCACGAGCTTGGTCTTGCGCGAAATCTTGAAGAAGAGCTCGGCACGATAACGACAGACGACTTTGACGACAATGTCAGGAGACTGGCGGTACTTGAGGTCCTGTAATTTGGCCTTCTCTGCACGCCGTGAGATGTCGTTCTTCATTTGTACGATCTAAGTAGGGACGCATTTGAGGGAGAAAGCCACATTTGTATAGGATTCGCGCGCACCTCGTCCTGCGCTTCCTCTACGGACTGAGAGAGCCGCTTCCCATCCTCCTGGGACTGATTGGGACTCCTATATAGCGGCATGGCTGTCATGACATTTACTCACCCTCAGGCGTTTGTTGTCCTGAGCGGAACCTCAGTACATATCGTCGGCGTTGCAGTTATGGCCATGCGCACCTTTTGTAACTCCCGCGCCAGGTTCTCCATCTTTATCTTTGTCTGATTGGCCTTTGTAAGTTGGCTTTTCGCTGCGCTAAGTGTCAACCTGTGAGTGAGAACGAGGTGAATGAATGAATGCACCAGCGTCCTTGTCTTTGAGCAGCTTCTGCTTCTCCTTCTGATGCTCGCGCTCCATACGCTTGAACTCTGCAAACTATGAACACTCAGTATTTGATTGCAGGGCGCGGATGAGCAACGAGTGTGTGCGCACCAGCTCGATATACTTTACATGCACCGCGTTTTCTTCTAGTCCGCGGACATGCTTCTGCGCCTCTTCAGCTGTTGTATACGAAAATGAGACACGTAAGGTCAGAATGGGCGTGCAATGAATGGGGGCGTGCAAGATGCGCGAACCAAAACGTCGTTCCTCTTCCTCCACGACCTCTTCCTCCTCCTCGAGAGCCGTGATGCGATTCTTCAGGCTCTCGTACATCGCCGCTGGGTCAAGGGGCGTCTGTTCCGTCTTCTTTTTCGACTTGCCATTCACAGCGGGGGGGTGCACCTGTCGCGCCGAGCCGGAGGGCGGGGTAGGGGTGGGGCCTGGTGGAGGTGGCTTGGCTGTGCGTGCTATTGGGGAGGGGGAGGATGAGGTGGTAGCGGTCGTCGTGACAGTGCCGTTCATGGCGAGTGGCAAGACGATTAGGGAAAGGATTGGAGGCGGGAGTGTTGGATGTTAAAGAGCTTGGACGTGGTCGGCTCGGCCACGCGAGAATTGAAGTGTCGGAGCGCGCTGGCGCCACGAGTCTGGCCACATGCCATCGCTGCTATCATAACTCCGAGTTTGACTCTTGCTACTCTACAAGAACATCATGCTGAACCCACACCAGTACTAGGTACCCGGAGATAAAACCGTAAATATGGCACTATTTCGCCATCAGTCAACAGTACCACCGGAACAACAGCTAGATAGATCATGATAGTCGTCAATAAACCCAAATGACTGCGATCTGGTACGAGTGAAAGTATCAAGGGGAATAGACAACAAAGAGCGTTGTATTCTGCTGCCCGTCCTTTATCAGTCCCCGAGACATACCACGTACGGTGACCGGGCCGACATTCCGGAATAGTATGGTCACGTGGTTTGACGCGTCATTCGCGTCTTGTTTGGCCGCTCTTGCTTCCAACGCGTGCTTCCCAATCCCATGTACATCTCCCCTAATCATCATATCGACTAGAAGACAAATGTCTGGTAAGTATTACTCAGTCCGTTTGTTTCTCTCGCTCATCTTTGCATAGATTCATCTTCCCCTCCTCGGAAGCGACAACGGATGTCCTCACCTACTTATGACGACCAGCTTGCCCTTCCAAGTCAGGAAGAGCTTAGGGCGATTGGCCAGATCGAATTTGGCTTATCTCAGGCATCATCTCACTATTATAAGCGCACGAATAAAGTGCCTACTACAGGGAGATCCTCGCAAGATTGTTTGGGTCTTGAGGTGCGCGCTGTGTATGCTTGCTCTACATTTCCTGGCTAAAAGAAGTGATAGAATCTCCATCACCTATCCGACTCTTCTGACCTATCTGCCTGTCCCGCATCGTCTCCACGGCAACATCCTGCCGTACAACAGGACGATCCTGATGATCCATTCACCTCTACATCTGGACCTTTTCCTGGTTTTATCTCTGCCGTTTCCCTTAGTCGAAATACAAAGCCCACACTCCCTTCCGATCCAGGAATGGGGCAGAGAGAAGGTGACATAGATGGGGAGCGTGAGGGGGATCCAAACACTTCGAATCTTGCCTTCACCTCCGCCTCTGACATTGTAGCCTCGCCGATGGGTTTTATCTCCGCATCTACCCTTCCCGGGAAACCAGTGACTTCCATTCGTGACGGCTCTCCCCCGTCACATCGGGGAGAATTTGGCGATTACGCTCAGGCCCAAACCGATCTTGACTCATCCAGTCGTGTTCCCAACGTCGCAAATCAAAAGCCATTCTCCACATTCACGTCACTTGGAAAGCAGAAGATTCTGTTTCAACCCAGTTCTGCGGCGATGAAGGCAGCTCTTGAGAGGGAAAAGCGCTGGGCAACGGAAGACTCCGATCTATTCCTTGACCGTCCAGATGACCTTTCAGGGAAAACTACGGATGTCCCTCCACGCCAGGCCCTGCTGGATGTTGTAAATGTTTCACCTCAGGGGACTAGAGCTAGTGTGACTGCTTCGGTGTCTACCAACCAAGGCCTTGTTGCATCTAGCCATGTAAGCGCGGTCCACAACGTCATGGGGCCTCCAAGTGGAACGCATGTCGAAGTTGGAGAGACATTCCGGTCAGCAGCGCATTTCTCGACCCCAACGGCACTCAAGAGCCATTCTTTTCATACACCATTTGCTTCGGGCATAGAAAGAAATTCTTCTACGAAACCTTTCAGATCCCCCTTTCTCAACACATCTGCTACGACGAACTCTGGAAATCCCCAACACATGTCGTCTCGTTTCAACACTACCGCTTCTACACCTACCAGGGGACCCAAATCTAGCGTTCTAGACACCTCATTCCCTGCTGCAGTAATTGCCTCCACTGCCATACCTATAGGGGGCACGCCAGTGCGTAAGGGATCCACGAAAAAGTTTGTCACCCCTTTCAAGCCAGGCATGAGACCGGGTGAGGCGGGACACAGTCAACTTAAAGCCCGCCATGATGCAGAAAGGGTTAGCGCTGCTGCATCCAGACGTAATACGGAGGACGCCTCGTCCATAAACGATGGGTCTAGGAAACCCACCAGGAGGAGGTTCTTTGACCTTTGTAAGTCACGAAGGCTTACCTGCTTGGTTATGCTCATCACGTAACTCATAGCGTCTGTGAAGGCCAGGAAGACGCTGGCATTGTCAGGTTTCCAGCCTGGAAAACATGGCTCCGACGCGCTCACAAACCTGGGAATGTGAGTCTTCTGTTTCGCGTATCTTATGCGTTGGTCACCATTACTGCAGAAACGTGGCCGAACTACGTGACCTCAGTCCAAACTCTGCTCTCCAACACAGATTTTATGTTTCCTCTGAGGGCATCCCGAGTACAGATCCTGCTCCACGCCATCTCCGAGGACCCACTGATGCCTTGCGGGAGCTTAAATCATTGGGCTGTCATTTGGCCACGCAGGAGTGGGTCGACAATCACTGGCCTTTAATTCTTTGGAAGCTAGCCGGAACGGTCGCCCTCGATCCGGAGAGCGAGATAGATAACAATCGGCAGCGATGGAGTTGGGCGGAGACGATGCGCCAGCTGCAATACCGGTAGGTTCCTTCCTCGATCTCTCGGTTTTATGTTACCTGAGTTCCCCACGCACAGCTATGAAAAGGAGCTTAATCGCGGGGCACGTCCTGCGCTTCGCCTCGTTACTGCACAGGATGCCTCTGCACGCCTTCACATGGTCCTTTGTGTTTCAGACATCACTTGGTCAAGAAGCGGGATGGGCGATGATGGCCTACCGCTCGTTCCTCACCCTACTCTCGAGCTCACTGACGGTTGGTACCGCCTACGAGCGCAGGTAGATGAAGTGCTCGCTCGCGCAGCACGACGAGGGGTAATTCGTGTGGGACGTAAGATTGCCGTCTCTGGCGCGTCGGTGCGCTTCGTCTTTCTGTCTATGTTTCCAGGATATGGCTCATCTACCCGACTCAGCTTCCACGTAACGCAGAGCCTTGTGAGGTGTTGGAGGCGTACGACAAAGTGGAGCTTAACATTGCAGGCAATGGAACCCACCTCGCACCTTGGCACACCAAGCTTGGCTTCCAGCCTCACCCTGCCATAGCAACGCTACACACGCTCTCCCCGGATGGTGGGGTCGTGCCCTGTCTCCAATTGGTTGTGACAAAGGTAGGTATAAATCCGTGCTTGCATATGGGTCCGATCCTGACGTTATGTAGGTGTACCCCGTCGCCTTCATCGAGTTCCGTAAGGATGCCGATGGAAGGATCACCCGTGAGGGTCCAAGACGGGAGAAAGAGGAGCTAGCGGTACAAGACGCGTGGGCAGTACGTTTTGGATGAACATTATTTTGTCCTTGCTTACCTTGGTCCAGCGGAAGCGCGAGCACGAGTATCATCGCCTTCGGAAGGAATCGGAGGACAAGCAAAACCTTTTTCTCGACTGGGCTCAACGCTTCGAAGTCAAGTACAGCGATTCCTGGCATGCAAATGACGATGGTGCGTTCTGTGACCTTTCAGCTCTGGTCTTTCTAGGTTTTTTTTAATTCCGTGGCGTACAGAGGATATGCCTGGACATATAGAATCGATGTTCGATGAGTGTGAATACGCATCCGACCCAAGTTCTGTGTTGCGTCGTGCCAACAGGGCCGAAGCTGGTTGGCTTGCACGTTTCGCACGAGGACGAGCGGAAGAGGAACATGAGGCGATGGAGAAAGGATTTGAGCGCGAGTTGCAGGTATGACGGCCCCTACGTACTCCTTCATTCGGCTCGGTATTCATGCGGATGTGGGCACAGGCGGCGTGTCCACCACGCGAAGTGCGCAGCTTCCGCGTCCTGCTGATGCGTGATGCCTGTGCGACGCGAAGACCAGCGCGTCGGATGGTCGAACTGACCGTGTGGGACGTGCTCCAGCTGGGGCTTGACGGAACGCCTGAAGGACACTTCAAGGAGGGCCAGAGCTTCCAGGTGAGTGTGGCGCGTGCATTTGACCGAGGTGCCTGCGCTGAGGCAGGGCATGCTGTACCTTTGTCGTCATTGTTTTTTTGTTTTTTTTTTTGTTTAAGGTCACGAATTTGCTTCCGACGCAGAAGAATGCGTGGATGGACCGCGGCGTGGAGGGTGCACACGTATACCTCAGTACGAGCAAGACTTCTCGATGGAATAAAAGTTCTTTAGAACGTTGAGTTTCGCTGGTGCTCAATAGTTTTTTTTTCCCGTATCACTTTCACCTGATGTAGCCCACTGTGTAATGTATTCGGCCAACAACATGCTGTGTTATCTTTAACTGCCTCTGGGTTAGAGAAACAAGCTCTCGGTTCCTAACCTGCTTTTGACAGTGCCCCACGACGCCGTACAATGCAAGATATAAGACAGACCGACTGAGTGTTTGTGATTCCTCGGTTGGTGTTCATGAGAGTAGACCAAGCGGCTATTCCTATCCTTTAACCCAGAGCTACTTTTGAGTTGTTGATCATCAAATCAATCCGAGCCAGCGGAGGAACGATCGATATGTATTAAAATGCGGCCACTTCAAGGCGCGGAACTATGAGAGTAATAGTTTCCCATATACATATTGAGGAATGGGGATTAATGTAAGGATGGAGGTTCCGATAAGCTCGTGTGACAGTGAAGCACACATTCTACCGATAGGCGAGTCGTCTCTCCAGTTGGGAGTATGTCTTTGAAGGGAGAACAATCCAGAAAAAAGGACAGACACCCAGGAAGCAGAGCGAGAGCGTGGATGGTACAGGGAGCACACGCTCTGGAAGGAGAAAGTAGATTCTGAGTCGGGGAGCCACAAAAGACTCAACTTGCATTCCCATATTCTGGGCAGCTGGTTCATTTACGAGGGTGAAATTTGGGTCGTGTATGAGCTAATGAAGGCATGGCTAGTGATGCGGAAGGTTGCATTTTGGGCGGTGCAGAGTTCGCAAAGGAGGTCTCCTTGTCCCGTGAGCCAGACTGGGGCTGCATATGTTAGATATGGAGGACTACTGTTGTATACCTTCCTCCAACTAGCCCAGTCCAGGCTGCGGATTGAGCTGCCGAGGAGTTGGAGTGCCTTGAGGGTTCAGCGGGCGCGCCGGGCCGGGTTGGTCATGATGTGGAGGACGTGTTCTTGCTAGTTGAGGCGAAAAGCGAAAAAAAAAATCCGAGGTAGCGTACTGTATTGGAGGGATGAACTTGAACGCGCGAGACTCAAGAGCCTGTAGGAGGGCGGTGACTTGGTGGAAGCCACTGGTAGCTGCGCAGGCGAAATGTGCCAGGCTGGGGTTGGGCCACGTGACTCGGATGGGACTTTATACAATTGCCGCCCACAGCCGCCCACAGTGTATCGTGTATCGTATCATCCAAAGTTATTGAGTTGTAGTGAGCACGATGACAGATCATAAGAGTGAATTATACATGTGGAATGAATGAAGCCCAGTGCACAACATGGAAGGCTGCAGGAGGAAGTGATCTAAGACATAGTAAAGGAAGTACGAGCAACGCAAATCGACTGAGCATATAAAGTGAAAACAGCAATAATGAGAAATTTTTCACACAGGGTCTTATTCCTGAATCTAGACACTCGTCAACTGCATCTGCGGGCGGCCCGAGAAGCATGATAGTCCCAATTGGGACACTCGTTATGGAGAGTGAAGCGACACGCCAGAGAGTTCGCTCTATGTTAGAGGGGAAAGTGAATGACCATCCAATGCAGTGAATTCCGCCAAAGGCCATCGCGATAGTGCCCAAAAGGAAAACTGAGGCACCCTCGGACTTCGTAACCCACTTGGCAGGATAAAACGTGGCAACCCTATTTCCTTCCAAGTCATCCGCGTCGTCGTCACCAACCATAGTGAACCAAGGCCTGGCGATTGGCCACCTGAGGACCCGGAATAGCCACGGCTCGTCAGTGTCCGTAGATGGTCCACGGACAATCACAGCTGGAAGTTCGAAAAGTGCATCTCGAAGTGCAACCCAACCTCCCAATGCAGCCTCGACATCCCCATCATCCACCGGCTCCTCAGTCATTCGTTTCTTGTACACCCGCACCCCGCGTTGCACATTGACGGGTTTGTGCCACCACAGGATGTATATCACAAAATTCAGAGCTGCGAACGCAACAGTGACCAGCTCCAACTCTGTGATCGGTAGGCCTTGAATTTTTCGGGCGACACATTGAGTCACAAACCAGCCGGTTTGCAGAATGACGAGACTTTTGGAAATGGCGTCTCCCTTGCTCCTATCCTCGATCTCCTCTTTCGAGATCCTTGGAAAGTCACCGTTGCCCGTCAGAGAATATGATTCTAGCTGTTCGGGCAACAGCACTCGGATCGGCCGATTTCCCTCGTATTCCATAAAGCCGCCCATTATCGCGAAGAAACCGTGAGCGATCGTCCAGCCATCCTCTGCGTCTTATGGTCACTACTGATCCATCTCAGTTTTCAAGACTCACTTCTGTTTTTTTTTGCTAACTCAGCGGCAGCCTGGCGCTGTCTGAGCGCCCATCCAATGACTGCTTCTGGCACAAGAAGTGCAAGAAGCAAAAGTCCCACACGTCGTATTGCGACCCTTGGCCACCTCTCATCTGGACTTGGGATGTTGGGGTGCATGGAGGCCCAGGTACATAATAGAATGGTGGCAATACAACTTCTTATAATGTCTCCGAGGGACCTGCACCCATCAGGGTCGCTACAGGAAGACGCGGGTGGTTGAAGTTGGCGGAGAGAGACGATCAGCGGTGATCGTTGGCCGGCAGGGGATGCGCGGGTGGCTGCGAGAATCGCAAGAATGAGGATCATATGGTGGTACAGAAGTGGGGAGGAGAACAAGAGGAGCGGGCAAAGGATATGTGGGCGGCGCTTCTTCGGCTCGTGGTGACCACGCCTAATGAAACGGGCGCCTATGTCGAGAATTGGTTTCTTTCCAATGCGCTGCGAGCACTCACACGAAATGGGAAATCGGTCTGTTACCTTACTCGTTTACTCAACCGCACTGGGAGTAGCGGGTGTCTACTCACAGTGTCAGTGTCGTCACCTAGCTCTATTATATCTTGATTCCGTGTCATCGTGAACTCGGCCTGTGGCCGCAAATGTTGCTCCTTGGGCATGGCACGGGCGTGGTGGTTCGACACAGCGAGGAATGGAGTCGCATTGCGGCGAATCGAGATGCGGACATCCGGATTGCACTGCTATGATTAGATCATGGCGCCGGTGTTCATGAATGCACGAGGAAAGGTTGTGATTTGCATCTGCGGCGGCGTAGGCTTCGCTCAAGTTACGACGAATTTGCGCGGTGATGATCACACACCCCGGCCCATCCGAGGGCCGTTCATTTCCATCATGATCATCGCGTTCTTGTCGCTCTCCCTTTCATCCCTGCGTTCCCTGTTGTTTACTGTTTCTCTGTAGTCCGCGCCCATTCCGTGTCGGTCCCGAGATGCAGAGACATATGAACGAAGAGCATTTCGCGGTGGGAGAAGCGGAGACGGGGATGAACGACAAGACTCTACGTTTCCCTACTGGCCCGAGTGACCTTTCTCCTTTCTCACGATGGCCCAAGGCAACCGTCTCTTTGAAAAGAATACCCCAGCCTCGACAGAACGGCAGACAAAAAATTTACTAAATGGCTAACGAATCTTTCTCTCACACGATTCCCCCGCGTCCAACATGTATCCATCGAGGTTAGCTCTGCGCAGATTGGTCCGCCTGCTATCTTCACCTCCTTCATCATCATATGCTGATACCAGGTCCAAGCACCGTTGAACGGCTCCAACTCTGAAACCCGAGGAAATGAGCATCTCCAAAATTGGACCGGCCCCGCCGACGAAATAGATCATTCCATTTACCCAAAACCACTCCGTGACGTGTACCACGGATTGTTTTGGCTCACAGCGTCCGCCTATGGTGAGTTGTAAGTGTAGTTCTCATCGCTCTCCTTCATGAGTTGCAGACCGCATGTCATCTAATGCTTTCTTCCCCACCTATAAAAATGGCTTCTGCATCTTGTGGTAGCCCCACGCAACGCAATCGTCTTTATACGAGTACTGAAAGACGTCGAACCCTACCGTCCCCGTCACATCTACTCATTATTTCACTCTAGGTTCCACCCCCTGGCGATTAAGTTTACGGATTATGGCCAGACGTAGACTTTTTTTCGGGCTTACCTCGCCGCCAGGAACAGTGCCAATGATCCACCTCTTGGAAATATGGGGAATGACGACCCGCCTCATCCAACTTCAGTGAGTTATCGTTTCAATCCTCGTGCCACTCTTGTTGACGGTGACTTGTCTGAAGGGTCTCAAGAACCTCGCGCGGACCGCCGTGCGTCCGTGATTGCAGAGGACATCCAGAATGCACCTAGCGGTCCTCAGTTTGAGAACCACACTCCGGTGGCCGCTGTACGTTTCCATTCTCCTACTTCCTAGGGTCTACATACAGCTTTTCTGATTTTCCCTCTAACCGAAGGCGATGCCCAACGATAACCTTCTGGGGCGGAACCCTCTTCTAGACAATGCGGCAGGGCCTTCTACGGAGGATCTACATTCTGAATCGTCAGCTGCCGAAGGTCTCAAGAGCCTTATCACCCACTACCTTCGCCGTCCTCGTCGTAGTCCCACAGTAGTACAAAATGTGAGTCTTATCTTGCTTGAAAGAATGAAATGTACATAAGTTTACGCTTCTTTTGGGGACCTGCACTGAATCAAATGCGGTAACAACAGAGTTACACCAGGTGCAACTCTGCCGGATAAAGTTGAGGGTGAGTTCGTAACTCGGACAACTCAACCCAGGTAACTCCGAGTTGACTCAACTCTCCGGCAACACTACTCGTCACCGTGACATTCCGATTGGACATTGACAAAGCTGTCTGGTGGATTGCCATCTCACAGCAACTAGTAGCTACAACATGTATCACACACAACATACAAAACATATACAACATATCGACCCTACCCCAATCCCATAACGTTCGTTATTGATTCACAACCTCTCCTCGCCCCACAACAAATCGTGGTGCAAGCTCGAGATCCCCCACATCGCCGGACCGCGCCACTCCTCACGCATCGCCTCCTCCGCAAGCATCTGCAGCGCGTTCTCCATGTTCGGCCAGCGCTCGATGAACGGGAACGCCGGCGCGTCGAGCCCGGGCGCGTATATCCGCAGACAGCCCTGCTCGTACCGCGACGCGAAGCCGCTCACGTCGTTCGTGCTAAAGTCGAACGCGATCGCGACGTGCGGCAGGGCGCTCTCGAGCGCGAGCTGTGGGTCCGCTGGGTTGATCGTGTCCGCGTCCGAGTCCGAGTCTGCGGCGCTCGGTCCTGTTCCTGGTCTAGGTTCTGGCACGGCGCCGAGTTCGCACAACCGCACGGATACGAGCCCATTGGAAAAGGCGTTTCTCTGCTCGAAGTAGATCGGGAAGAGCTGCGAGACGCCGCCTCGCGGCGCGGAGAACTGCACCGCGCTCGTGCGAGAGTAAAGTCGGCGATTCCATTCGTCTGCCCTGATGTACGAGAGCGAGGGAATGCGTATTATTGTGGGTCAGGACCAAGACGTCAGGATAGAAACAGGAATGACGTACGAGACCGGATCGTCACAGTGCTTCTTCCTCGCCCGGTTCTCTGTCACCTTTACCCAGTGGGAAAAGTTAACATGGGCGTCGTAGAAATCACGGGCGAGTGCCTCGCGCTGTGTGGGATCCCTTGGCCAGAATCGATGGCCGAACAGATGGACAAGTAGTGTCAAAAGAGGCACTTCTCGACAATACGCCAGCTGAGTCTCCCTATCGTATGGCTTTGGTGGGGCAAGCGCAGGGTTGAAAGGGACGTGCGTTCCTGGAAGATAGCGTCATTATGGCCATGCTCTTCTTGCCTTGTTACGAGCGTGACGCACCAGAATCCACGTCCATCGGGGATACATACAGGCCGCCATGCATCTGCGAAACCCCCAATTTCTTTATAGGAGGTGGCAAGTAGGTCTCACGGATAATGAGATCTCTGCATGTTAATAACAGGACGCGGCTGATCAAGTCCCCGTCTTTATACTTCTCCACTATGCCTTCACGCATCAATGCAGCTAGCGTCCTCAGTGCCGGAACAAGTTTGATGGTGTACAATAATCCTCCCTGCTTACGTAATTCAGGAGGCGTGTCGTTGCAGCGCAAACCCAGTAGACCGGCGGAAACATGGGAGAGGAATGGCTCAGAGGGATAGCTTGTCTTTCGCCACCGGCGGTCCCCAGATACGTGGTGCAGGTAGCGCATATGACTCATGATCCCATTATCCAGTGCAGGAAGCGAGTATGGGCGGCCAGGCAGGACATCCAATGCGAAGCGCTGACCAAGGACGGCGAGAACACAATCCGGCTCGTTCCAAGGATCAAACGTTTGAGATCCACACAGCCAGTCTTCGGCGAGAACCTCGAGGGCTGTGACTGTGGTTCTCTCGACAAGTGCACCCCAACTGACGAAAGAAATGAGCATGGAGGATGCAAAGGACAACGGTGACGCACACTGGTCTGCCAAACCGGCAGAGGTGATCAGCCGTCGCCAGTCTATCGCTCTCCAGAGGGCGTTGGAGGTCCAGAGCGGGGGCAAAGTGGTCCCATCCAAATCCAGAGAACGGGGAAAAGATCTTTTCGCCCGCCTGAATAACACGTGCAGTCGATTCTAAATTGTTCCAGCGTGCCGAAATCTCATGAAGGATACAGTACACGTACCAAACGCCATTTCGGTATAGTCTCCGACAGTTGGTTGCGTAGAGGATAATACCACCCAGATCGGGATTTGGTGAAAGCGAGAAGAGTAGTCGCTTATGACTTTACACAAGACGTCCGAGATTTGGTAGGGGTGAGTCCCTGACTGTAAGCTGTCTGCTTGGTCCAGAGCGATGACGAGGACTGGCTCATTGCCCTTGAAAATCTGCGAAAATGGAGTAACTAAACTTGCGAGCGGGTCAAGAAGCGCGTCAATTTCGTTCGTGGTCACATGGAGCTTCAGAAAAGTAAGCGTCCTTTTGATGAGACGGGACAAGGACCAAAATACTTACGCGTTCAAAATAACGTGACACGTTCTCGAAGAATGTCTTTCGATTCCCTACGTTGCTTTCCCCGATCACCATGGATTCTTCCCATAGCTGTATGGCTTGACGACGATCTGTGCATTCGCTAAGCCAATCTTTCATGGCGCAAAATATAGCGCCAAAGAATGCGCGTGCGCGCTGGATATACTCCGCTTTGGTTGCTTCTGCTCCATCGACGAGAATCTCGGCCGGAATGTTGTCGCGAGGCGGATACGTATCTTCTCTTGCGTTTCGCCCGTGAAGGTTGATATACAACAAGAATAAACCCATTCTTCCCAGCTACGGACATCAGTCGGATGAGCAACGCACTGAAGCGATGACACGCAGATGCGGCAGACCTCGAGAAGCAGCCTGCTCTTTCCACAGCCGGAGGTCTGTGTGATAGAGACGAATTTCCCAAAGTAACCTTTCCCGATGGCAAACTTATCCTCAACCTCGGACTTGGCTGAGAAACGACGGGCACACTGAGAGAGATAGTTCTTGAATTGGCGTGCATGCTCGCCGCGATATGGTGTCTTAAGAAATGCCTCTTGCATCCTTTTTAGCTCTGCATATTTGTATTTCACGTGCTGTGTCTCACTCTAGCTCACATGCACTCACTGAGAGCACCAGATTCCTGGTCTTCAACCTCAACGGAAGCATCTTGCACAAACCCGAAAGGGTCCGCGACCATCATGGCTCTGAGTTCCTCTATGAGGTACTTGGAAAGGGGGTTTAAGACGTGGTACATGTCACTCACTTTCGAGATAATGAACGTAGTCACCGGTCTGCAGCGCCATCTCGAATCTCTCGGTGAATTCCGGGGTGACATAGACTCCAGCGCGACGCCGGTTAAACGTACGATCGAAGAGAGAGACATCAAGAGATGAAACTACAGCGAGAAACAGCGCAGGTTGTACCCTCCAGGCTGCAGGTGCTTGATTGACAAGTGCCTGGATTCTCCTGTTCAACTCGGGAGGAAACATCGGTTCAAGGTCGATCGTGTCCCGGCCCGTTCCGTGCGCCGTGCACTTCGCAATTGCCGACTCAGCTCAGCTCAGCTCAGCCTCAGCTCACTTCCGCCCCCATCCATGAGAACGGTCCCCTTTAGAAAGGCTTTACGACGTTATCCCCACCCTCGCCATGCATCCACAGTACCATCAAACCCATCCGTCCGAGTGACAACCCTCCCTAATAAAATCCGCGTTGCGACGGAGAATACCCCAGGCCATTTCGCTTCTGTTGGGCTCTACGTCGACGCCGGTGCACGATATGAGACTCCGTCCCACTCGGGCGTGAGCCATTTCCTGGACAGGATGGCCTTCAAGGTGCGTCTATGTTTTTTCCGAATCGACAGCAGACTAAAGCCTTTGTCATCAGAGCACGAAATCAATGTCAGACGCGGAAATGACGAAGGCCATGAGTGCGCTCGGCGGTCAAATCCTGTGTTCCTCATCGCGAGAGACCATCATGTATCAGTCTTCCCACTTCCACAAGGCAACTCCATTAGCCCTCTCGCTTATCTCTGAGACGGTTCAAAACGCCTCCTTTCTTCCTGAGGAGCTGGAGGCTCAACGTGCCGCGGCCGAGTACGAGATCCGCGAGCTTAAAGCGAAGCCAGAGATAATCCTCCCCGAGATCCTGCATCAAATCGCCTATGACGGAAAGGGGCTCGGAAACCCTCTACTCTGTCCGGAGGACCGCATTCACCTCGTAGATGATTCGCTCATGCGCAACTTCATGGCGCAGTGGTATCGTCCAGAACGGATCGTCATTGCGGGTGCCGGGGTGGCACACGAAGAACTTGTTGAATTAGCAGATAAGCACTTTTCTTCGTTGAAATATTCCGCTGCGGTGGACGGCCTGGCGTCGACGCTGTCATCCTCTCGCATCTCTCCGTCCGTTCCGCCCAACCTCCTACACTCGCAGCCTCCGAATGTGTTCAAGTCATTAACCAGGGCAGCATCTTCCTACTTGTATCCCAACTCACCTAGCCCTGTCACATCAGTAACTGGATCTACGTATACTGGCGGATACAAGTTCATTCACGATCCTGACTCCGAATTCAACCATATCTATATTGCTTTCGAAGGTGTTGGCATTCATGACGAGGACATCTACGAACTTGCAACCATGCAGGTACTTCTCGGTGGTGGCGGGTCTTTCTCTGCAGGTGCGTCCCACACGTATGTTCTCTTTTGTTGGCTTGCTAATGCAATATGCAGGTGGCCCCGGTAAGGGCATGTACTCGAGGCTCTACACCCACATCCTGAACCACCACGCGGCGATCGACCACTGTGCAGCCTTCCATCACATCTATAATGACTCATCACTGTTTGGCTTGTTTGCGTCATTTGCGCCATCGACACGATCTGCGGTCCTCCCTCACCTCATACACCAGCTTGCACTCTTATTGTATCGTGCTGTGCCCCCTGATGAGCTCAGCCGAGCGAAAAATCAACTCAAAAGCAGCCTCGCGATGGCCCTCGAAAGTCGCTCCGTCGAGGTTGAGGACCTTGGTCGTCAGGTGAGCATTCGCGTTGATCAGAAACATGCGCAACATAGTGCTGACGGTGCTTTGCGTAGCTACTTGTACATGACCGCAAGATTCCTATATCTGAGATGGCAGAAAAGATCGACGCGGTGACTCCCGAGTCGTTGCAACGCGTCGCCTTGCGGATCTTTGGACCCCAAGCAGGTAGCAAGCCTTCCGTTTTAACCATGGGCAGACACGATCTGGGTGATTGGCAAACGCAGTTCCGGAAGTACGACGTAGGAACCCTATGACACCACACGCGCCACGTGTTGTTATATGCGACTCTTTACGTTACTCCCCCTGATTATCGTCGCTATTCCAGAGGTTTCGTACGTTTGATCTTATTCCAGTACTAGTGGGACTCCACCGTCGCTTTCGCTTTTACCTCGGCCTGTTCCACATTGGCCCTCAAAATAGAGCAGATCCTTACCTCAACTCTTCGCATGAACTTTGAAGGGAGCGTCTAATGTTATGTACTGTAACCAACCCATTCCGCCTGGTAGAGTGAGAAGGGAGTGAGGGCGGAGGTATTGACAGGTTCGACTATGGCCCAAATGAAAGCGTGACTGAACGTAACCAATCTGGCAGCGCAGCATTTGAGTAATCTCGCTTCGGAGAGCCTTGATTACAGTAATGCACCTGGCTCACCTCTTCCTGACGCATTGCTCTACTTTCTGTGAAAGGGTGTGAGAGGGACGCGGTGCTCAGGAGATGGAGTGGTCACAAAACTCTCTACAGTCAACGGTTCTATGGGGGTTGCTCGTGCCTCGTGTGTCCAGCGGAACTGAATATACATCAGTCCGATACAGAGTTGCTGTAACCCAGGTCCAATCGCTGTCTTCTTCTGGGTGAATGGCGCTACGCAAGAATCAATACAGTACTATAAATATAGAGCACAAACAGTCGGTCCGTATAACGATAGTCCCTGTTAGATAGATTTTACCCATGACGCATAACATAAACCCATCCTTAGCGTACACCGTTTCGGACTCTATCATAAAGGTCCGATGCCCAAGACCACATCTTGCGTCCGGCGCCACGGACTCTGTCGAAGACGGCTTTGGATGTGCCCCCTGCATGGGTGATGGGGAGGTCCCGGGATATGGAAACGGTGGCAAGGAATTGGCCCCAAAAAAAGGCCGCGACACAACCCAAGAAGAACACCCCATACAGGCCTTCAGGAAAATCGGGAAATCCCCAGACACCCATAAGCACTGCTTCTGCGAAGACCACGTATGCGGGCATAATCAGATCGCTATATGGGGTTGGAAGGTAGCCTGCGGCAGTGCACAAGTTTCATTGATCGCGATGCGATACTAACCGATAACCCGCTGCAGCGCTTACCTTCAGGACCACTGGGGCGTTGTTTGGAAATAAGCAGAAGTGTGAATGGAAATGTCCACAGCGTATTGTGTACGGCGATTTTGATGATAGATCGCGGGAAGTCTGAGCTCCGACTGACGACTTTCACCACCTGTATCACGTTGCTTCACACTTCGAACGCGTAGTCATGTATGGGATCGTACGCACCAAATACACATTATATGCTAACCACATCACTGCGCTGATGGTAAACAGGAGTGCATGGTGCCTTGTGGCTGTCGTGCGATGGACATACTACTATGACGATCAACGTAACGCTAGGCACTCACCTCTAAAACCTCTCGGCCATACAACCCTCAAACACTGTAGGCAGAAAATGGATATAGCTACGCTGAATGCCAACACAGCCAGTATAAGTCAGTCCTTGACAAGATGCGCCGGAATCCCATAAGTATTCTCAGGTTTGTTGTCACGGCTAGCACCCAGCATATCTCGTAGGTGTCACGGTGTCGAAGTCAATAGCAAAGGTAGAACTGACAGAAACAAGAGTTGCACTGTAAGAGATCATGCAGCGAATTGCTTTCATCCATCCACTGCTCCACCTACCTTCAGAACGACGAATGAATTTCAGAATCGGAGGGGCCAACTCTACCTGGAAAAAGAGCGGGGACAATCCTGGACGATTGGCCTCGATCACCCCAAGCCAATACAATCTGAGTATCATCATCATCAGCTCAACACGACTCCATCAGAGCCGACTGTCATACCACAGAATGAAGACTTACATGAGAGCCAAGAGTATCCCTGCCACCCAATCCAGTGTCGTAGAGATCAATGACTGTCCATTATAAGAGTATACAGCTTTTGGGATACCAAGTCCCAGGATGATGCTCGTCGTGAGCAGGCGGTATCCCGTCAACTCAACTCCTAGAGGCATCGACTGCTGTTGACCGTCTTCACATCCCTTCAAGTTGTCGTCTTCCCTGGGTAAAATGAGAATCGAAGAGGAAGCAGCCGAGTCACATCCGTGGCAGACCTTTCGTCCGGACGTTCAGGCACCAGTTGCTCCCGTTCAACCTCAGATATGTCAAAAGTTTCCGTCGACATTAGGTTGTCGCAGGCTCAGACAGCGTGCTTGGCCTGAACAAGGTGTTAGGATATCGGAATCAGAGACAGCGGGAACGTTGGCACTGGTTTTTGTACTGACAGGAAACAAGCTGTGTTGTCGTTATGGATTGCCTACTACGTCGAGTTAGCCTGAGTCTCGTGCCACGAGACTCAGGCTCACTCGACGGATGTGCAGGTATGTCAAAGTGTTCCAAATCCACGTACTTAAGTACAACTAAAATACTTATGGGGAGCCGGATGGCGGGATGATTTCGATTGGTTCATGTACTGAAATACGAATGGAGAATGAAGAAAACAGCTGATGGTAGGGTACAGGACTCAGGGTCTCGAGAAGCGTGCCGCGGTCTAGATAAGCTTTTCCCAAAACAAAGGAGATAAGATAGGGGCAAAAAGATATAGGACAGCAGGATTCGAACCAGCACTCCTGGAAGGGAACAGATTTCTTGTCTGCAACCCAAAGGGAAACATATTTCATGTATGTTACCACTTGCCTATAGTGTCTTGTTCACAGAGTGCTGGCATAACCATGAATAGAAATAACAGCAGATTTCAAATCCTCCAATTCGAGTGTTCCCGCCGTCAACCTACCGGGACATTTCGCCTGAAGCTCTCGTATACAAGTTCCTTTAATCTACAATCTTAGACAGTGTGTTTTTCCGGACAGTGAAGTCGTACAAAGAAATCAACGATCGCGGTCATGTCACGCTTCAGACGCACGATGGTCACGTGGTTCTAACGCGAGTTTGGTGTTCTGGCCTTTGGTGCATGTTGACCACATACCCTGAGCCCCTGTGTTGTGAAACCTTGACTCCTTCACTCTTACCTATACCCTAACTATGCGCCGCGCACAGAGCGTACGACATTATACCCGCGGATCTGTCTCTACTATTGGGACGGATGACCTTGGTACTCTGAAAGAGGTCCCTGAAGAGTCCACCGAAGTTACCCTTCGGAGGCAACTCCTTCAAAAGTCGAAGGAGAACGACAAGGTACTTGGGTCTTCAATCCTAACTACTTTGAGACCGACCTTCTCCCCGCAGCTCCAAGACCAAATTCAGGCGCTTCAGGCGCAGCTCGCGCAGCGCCCGCCGATCGAGGCAATCCAAGAATTACGAAAGGAATACAGTAACCTTGAACTCATTCTACAAGGCACGCAGCGCGAGAACGAACGGGCCATGACGGAACTGGAGAGGTGGGTTGGTCTCACCTGCTACCCTAGTCAGGAGGACCTGCTGACGGTCCCTATTGCACCTGATGGATAGGAGTAGACAGAGAGAGAAGCTTCTTGAGCGCGAGCTCGAGAAACTGGCAGGCAGTAATTGGCAGGTGCGGGTCCTAGCCACACCTCGATCTCTTGCGAAGCTCATGGTACCTTGCCCTTTGCCCTTGTCCTCTGTGCTCGCTTAGGCCAACCTTGAGATCGCTGCTGCCGGCATCTCCAGCCCACTTTCCTCTCGTACAGCTCTCTTTTCCCCTCCGATGCCGTACACTGCGTCGCCGCCCTCAGTTGACACTAAACAAAGCGCAAAGCACAGCATAGAAACCACGATGGCGCAGGTAGAGCAAGTGCGTTTATTGGTCCTAGGCATGGAGGAACGCCTCCGCGTGCGGGAGGCGAAACTTGTAAAGACGATGGAGAGGGCGGATCAGGAAAGTCATAGATTTGAGGTGCTGCGCAAGGATGCGACAGCAGAAGTGAAGACTTGAACGAGGGAGCCCAGGCGTTATGTCAGATACATGGATAGATTTCGCTCTGCTGCAATGTCTCGTTCTTCGTATGTTGTATTGTATACAACCTAATCTCACTATGAATATTCTGCCTTCGAGCCAGCAAGCTCAGGTGAGCGAGTGATGATCATGAGTGAAAAGAGAGAGGGAAGTGAAGTGGCATTTTCCCGACCCAGGGCAGTCGGTGGTGTATACTGTGAAAATAAGGATTATCTATCTGCATATTTCGCTGTAGTACCTCTCGTGGGTTGACGATATGGCACAGATAATGACGTGAAATTTGAGTAGGCTAAGGAGACCAGGTCGGTGGCTGGAAGTGACAGAAAGCGGAACTGACGGGGGAGGGGTGCGGGATTGCCGGATGAAGCGCAGTCAACAACCGGAATCGCTCAAAAAAATCAGATCAATTCGCAGAAAATTCGTACAACCGCATAATAACGCGAACGGCCCCGCGAGCCTGAATACAATTGAAATGTAACCCCAAAAGGTGGAAGGATCGAGTCCGAAAGCGAGGATGAAAGGTGTCTGCGCCGCGAGTCAAACCGGAGTCAATCTTCCGCGGCTGGCTGTGGCACAAAACGCATCCGAATCCGCGCAGGTCTGTGCGTCCGTTTGGAATGGACCGTGCGTGGGAAATACCATCGGAGCACAAACGACAAATCGTCGTTTCTCGTTCGCCTTTCGTCCCCCCATCCCCATTCCCGCACCACCACCTTCTCCTGCACCCCCGGTCGAGAAGATCGTATTTTCACTAACTTTCCCCTCGTAGAAACACATGGCTCGCACCAAGGTAATTCTAATTACTCACTCCTGATACCCTAAGTGCTAACTGCTTCGTTATTTCTGCTAGCAAACCGCTCGCAAGTCCACCGGAGGTGGGCACCCATGAACCCTCTGAAATTTCCTTAAAAGTAAATTCTGACCTGTTGTATCATCCAGGCAAGGCTCCCCGTAAGCAACTCGCAACCAAGGCTGCTCGCAAGACTGCCGCCGCTGTGAGTATCCGATTTTGTTGCTTTCGTCGTTGACGTCGTCGTCGTCATCATCGCTATTGTGATCACGTGCTGATGGTTCACTTTGCACTTTGTCCATTTTAGGCAACTACTGGTGGTGTGAAGAAGCCACACAGGTTCCGTCCTGGTACCGTCGCGCTGCGCGAGATTCGTCGGTACCAGAAGTCGACGGAGCTCCTCATCCGTAAACTCCCATTCCAGCGTCTTGTTCGTGAGATCGCCCAAGACTTCAAGGTATGTTGCTGTCGTCGTGGATTCAGCCACGTGTCTGTAGGGGCTGTGCTCACGACACCCTGTTGCTGTGCAGACTGACCTCCGATTCCAATCCTCGGCTGTCATGGCTCTCCAGGAGGCTGCCGAAGCCTACCTTGTGTCCCTGTTTGAGGACACCAACTTGGCTGCCATCCATGCCAAACGTAAGTCGATCATCTCGTCGTGCTCTCGCTATACCGATGTTCACCACATATACCTACAGGTGTTACAATGTATGTCATCGAACATGTCCATCGGTTTCTGTGTATCGCTGACAAATATTTTTGTAGCCAACCCAAGGATCTTGCTTTGGCCCGTCGTCTCCGAGGCGAGCGGTCTTAAACGATCTCTTGGTTTACATGCACTTTTTGGCCGTTCCGCATGTATCATCTATCGTACACCTACGCCTGTGTCTTGATGCATCGGGATAGTTTGTACAGTTATAGTTTCCTAAATGCGCCTGTCGACCAAGTGTCCCTTGCCTTATCTGTTTGATAGTTCATGAATCGGTAAATATATATATTTGGTCTCGTCTGGTTTGCCCTGTAGTGATCGAGATCCGGTCATGAGGTGGCTTCTTTTGGGACGCCACGTGGTCAGCCGATGGATTCATAAGCTGCATCCCCGAATCATGGAAGATTACTCGGTTTCAACTTGTTGCGTTGGTTGAATGGATGAAGGCATTGATTACCATACAATACAGTAATGTCATGCACTTCCACGGATCAAATTGAATTGCGCGACGTGAATAAAGAAATGTTACGTAGACTTGGTTGACGTCCCGGTGCGGCATACAGTAACACTTCCTCTTTCAGCTCCCACATCCTTTCATATCTTCCTTTTTCACAGTCCTTCGATTCCGGCGCACTTTCCCGACTCGGGTACGGGCCAGTCAGGTTCCCGGTGTGGGTCACCCACCCACCACGTTTGGACGGCGAGGGAATGTGTGATTGGAGCAGCCGGGGCGTAATCTGCGTCCATTCATCCGTCAAAGCTCTTTAGTGGGCGCCTTCCATCTATGGACAACGCCCTTGCTATAGCCGGCAGCCACACGCTTGGCCTGCTGACCCTTATAACAGGGACCAGTCCCCCAGGGATCGTCCGTGAGCTTCTACTCCCTCCCCTCGACTTTGACATGCCCGTGCCCCAGCCCATCTCTGAGTCGCAGAGCGAGCCTTCGACCGTGCGCGCGCCGCCTCCCCCTATTCGGCCTCAAACGTCGGGTCCTTTTCCGTTGGATGATCTTGATATTAAGACGCCCCCCTCTGTTGGGCCCTATGATACGGCCGTGATCCCGGCGTCCCATGGCGCGCGCACACTTGTCCTCTGCTTCGATGGGACCGGCGATCAGTTCGACTCGGATGTATGTGTTCTACCTCTGTCCTCCCCAATGTTAGACCTCGCTGACCGAGTCGGCTGGCAGAACTCGAATATCATACAGCTCTTCTCGATGCTCAAAAAGGATGATAAGAACCAGCAGATGGTGTACTATCAGGTCGGCCTGTTCGTGTGAGTTGGCAGTTCAAACTCAGACCTTCTTAGGCCGGCATCGGGACATACACCGTCCCTGAGATCGCAACACCGTTCTGGGCAAAGGTTGATAAGACGCTCGACATGGCTTTCGGCAATCACCTGGATGCACATGTCATGGGTATCTTCGTTCTTGTTACGTCTTCTTTGCGCCGGGGCTGACGGCCACTTTCCTTGCAGGGGGCTATGAGTTCCTAATGGAGAACTGTACGTCCATTAGAGGTGCTCTCATTCAAGAGGTCCTCATTCTCGTTTCTATGCTAGATCACGCAGAGGACAAGATATGCATCTTCGGGTTTTCGCGTGGCGCCTACACCGCTCGAGCGCTTGCAGGCATGGTCCATAAGGTTTGCTGCACCTCTCTCTACGTCGCATTTGGGCGAGTTCTAACCTGGTCGATTATAGGTGGGCCTGCTCCCTGCGGGCAACCATCAACAAGTTCCCTTCGCGTATAAGATGTTCAGTCGTGATGATGAAACCGGATGGGCTCAAAGCACCTCATTCAAGAAAGCTTTCTCTGTAGATGTCGAAATTGAATTTGTCGGCGTGTGGTATGCTCCCTTTCTCACAGGACACGTACTTGACACCTCACGTGCCCTGTAGGGATACTGTTTGTTCTGTGGGATTACTGCCTCATACCCTCCCATTCACGGCCTCCAATACTGCCATCCGCTACTTCCGTCATGCTATATCGCTCGATGAACGGCGCGCTAAATTCAAGGCCAACTATTATCACCTTCGTTCCGCAGAAGACGAGAAGGGCACCAAGCTCGGAGAGATGCCACGGTCAAATCAGCGCCATCCTCATTATCATCGCCTTCAAGATCACCACGATCACAAGGGTAAATCTCAGTACGAGGCGGAATACGAAGGCAAACACACTGTGACCGACGTTCGTGAAGTTTGGTTTTCTGGGTGCCATTGCGGTACTTCTCTCCGTCTCGAATTAATATCACACTTGGTCCTGACATCGTCATGTAGACGTTGGTGGCGGATCAGTCGCGAATGGCACGCCGAATAGCTTGGCCAGAATTCCACTTCGTTGGATGATTCGCCAATGCTTCCAAGCCAATACCGGAATACAGTTTTATCGCGAGTCTTTCAAGGGCATCGGTCTCGATCCCAACACACTCTACCCCTTCGTGACCCCCCGGCCTCCGGCCCTAAAGGCCGAGGAATCTGTAATTTCCCAACTCAAGGCTTCTGCTCACCATCCAGAACCGACTGATGCTACCCTTACCGATGATGAAGTACAGGCTTCGCCGACGGCGGCATCTACGTTTAAATCAGAAGAGGATGAGGAACTTGTAGATGCGCTGTGTCCAATTTATGACGAACTGAAGCTGGCAAAGACTTGGTGGATTCTCGAGATTCTTCCCCTGAAACACAGGGTGCAAAGCCGGAGTGACATGTTGTGGAATTCTTATTGGCGGTACGCGTTTTCACCTCATTCCTTTACCCTTTCTTTCTTCTGTCATTGATGTTATTCTTACTCTATAGGATGAACTTGGGCCGTCCCCGCGAAGTTCCAAGAGGGGTTCGTGACAAGAGGGAGAAAATCTATGTACATCGCTCCGTGAAGATAAGGATGGAGGCAGAGGGTCTGGACGGCGGGAAGTACGTGCCAGGGGCGAAGTTTGAGGATCAGGAATTTGAGTGGGTGGATTGATTCACGTGGTCCACCACGACGCTTCTTTCGTTCATCCGTAGTCATTGTATCTACTTGCCTCATCTATGCTGACGCATCATAATGCCTTTAACATGCATCATTTGCACCCACCCCAATCATAACTCGAACTTGAATCTCTTACTTATTTTCAATCTGAGGCACAACCCTCTGCCCTGATAGTCCGAATCCAAGTTCAGATGGAAGTGCCCAAGGCAAAGTTGTGCCAAGGGGTCCCTGGTCGTACGTACATGTGGCCGCGCTGACAGTACACCGTACGCATGTTTGGAAATGGAAAGCACAAGTCTCAAGCCCCGAATTTCGGCCACATACTCTTATTCGAGTCAGGTGCAAGCCTGGGGAACCTGACTCACGCTGTCCTCAAGAACAACAGCAAACACCAAATTAAAATTCGTACAGACAACCACACCTTCCGTTATCTTTGGTTGCTTTAACGTGCCCATGCCAAATGCGGGTTCCGGAGCGTGCGGTTTGACGAGCATCATAGTAGTCGCGGATTTCAATGGAAGTATGCGTACACGAGAATTTGCGGCTACGACTGCGTCGAGGAGCCCATCAATCACTGATTGGCACATACAGTAGGTTACCTCGGTTACCGTGAGTCGGTGCGTCTGACTGAGCGTAATCACGGATCCGGAGGACTCGGAACTGCGATGCTGCGTGACGCAAGAAAGGTAGCAACCTTGGGCACAGGAAACCCATGAGCGCAGTGGGCTCGTCCAAGGAATCGAGAATAAACACGGCCTATATGGGGCAACGTCATCGACGCGACCGACAGGCTAGGCTAGAACCTCATCAACATGCTTGGGCGCTCCGAGTCAGCGCTCAGCGTGAGCACCGGACTGCTCGGCGGCTCGGCAGTTGCGGACTCGGACGCCACGTGCGTTCCATTCAGCAAAAAAAAAACTGAAAAACAGGGCTTTGGTGACTGATGTAGTCGACGTGCGTGTCATACAGACAGCAGTTGTCAAGGGCCAGCTTCTCACATGCATGCTCGGGGCCACTCAATTGATGATGGACCTGATTTACCTGAAACATGCTTTGTCCTGCTGATGTTGATAAATGCGACCCACTACCCACCTTCGAATTTTGAACCAGGGCGCTATCTAGTTCGTTAGCAAGTTGCTCCAGGGAGTGACCAGGGAAACGAATATTTACGCAGGGTGTAAAGTCGTTGAGTCCGGGTCCAAGCAACGGGATCAGGATCCGGAGATTCTTTCAGAGCGTGTTGCGGCGGAGGCGATGGGCGTGCTGGAATTGCTCCACCGGCGCTGTCGGGACCGGGCACATATGCCTTTTTGTACACTTTGCCGCCCGAGATTTCTGGTTGGAAAAAGGCGCCACACTATTGCCCCGCTTCTTGAGTTAAGAATTAACTTTTTCGGCGCATCGCTCGACCATGAACAACCTACCCCTGTGTGCGCGGTGAACGAGGCATTATTATTCAATCCCCAATTGCGTCGCATTCATCTCTTTCTTCTTCAACCATCACCGTGACCTTCAACACCCATCCAAGAAGCCCGTTTTTGAGCAGTGAAGTATCATGTGCTCCTTCCACAGGATATCGATTCCTTCTTACCCTTTGCCCTTCTACCCCCTGCAGTGCATACAGTACGCCCGCTGGACGTGCGAGGCTCTGGCTCTGGCTCGCCCTCGGGCAGTGAGCCCCCACATAGACAGCGACGCAAACCAGGACGTGTCCCCGTATCTTGTGCAGAATGCCGGCGGTGCGTGTCCACCTTGTCATTTCACTCTGAATGCTTCAGTTCTTACCCAAGCCTTGCCAGGCTCAAGTTGAGATGTGATCGAAAGGCGCGTGTACTGTATTTCCGTGGCGAGTGCGGGGGTTGAGCTGTTCCTCGTGTAGGTCCCTTGTGAGAGGTGCACTAAACGTGGCTGTGCCGCTATCTGTCCCGATGGTGTGTCCTTCCTTGTTATTGCACCCGTGTCCCACGTGTGCCGATATCTCCCACCAGGTACTCTCGCGAGACGTGCTAGAGGGTGCGTGCACTATATTGGGCGGTTGTAGCGTACGATCGCCGGCGCCTCTCCCCGACTTACTTTATGGAAGAAACATCGCATCGAATCTTGAACAGTTACATGCGGCGCAGGTCGAGCGCATGGCTCGTCGCATCCGCGAGCTCGAGCAAGGTCTTCACGAGGTTTATGCCACCATCTCGCGCGAAACGCACCCACTCCTGAGCGGTGAGGGCATGGTGGCATCGGGTCCCTCTACTCCCCGAGGATTCGCGACGCCGTCGCCGATTCATTATGATCCGCCTGTTCACCAGGATGACATCATCAACCATCTCGGTACGCCATGCGGCCACTCTTCCTGTCATACGGGCTGTGAGAGCTCTGGAACATCTAGGCACCCTGAACATCGGCCCAAAAGGCAGTTCGTGCTTCTACGGCGCGACGGCCAGAGGAGAAGTGAGTGCTGGTTGGCCCCTGCGTCCGAGTAATGACTTAAGCCTTTTCGCCGACTCTTTTATCCAGTTTCTCATTAGGACAAGCCACCAGCAACGTGATTCATCATATTTTCGGCACACGCGATTGAGCGAGCGCGTCTTGTCGGTCCCATTTCCGGAGGCATCGCCGGAACTTATCGCCCCAGATGTTCGTCAGATGGTTTATGGTCATTTGCCTTCCTTCGAAGACGCACGCGGGGCATGCGAGCTCTTCTTGAACTACTCATCGTACATGTACGTGCTTCGGGGACCAACTACTTACCCTATTCTTACTGTTTACTCTTGAATTGGACAGGACCTCTTCTTTGACCAGGGAGGAACTATTGCATATTCTCGAAATCGTATATCAAAACAAGTGCGCTGCGAGTTCCTCTGTTTTTCTGATGTGTTTCGCTTGTTGAGCCTTCTTGCAGGAATGCTGACCCAGAACCTGCTACGCATCACCTCAGTCTTCTTTATGTTGTACTCGCTCTGTCGAGATTGCTATACGGCGAGGACAACTACACCGTGGAGTCACAAGACTATTTCATGCTGTCTCGCGTGGCCTTAACACTTGATTCGCCAGTGACGACCACCACCGTCACCGCTGTGCAGACGGTCGTACGTAATTCACTCACCGTGTTGCATGCAGAGCTCTAAGTAGTGAAGGTCTACATGGCCGAGTACTTGTTGCTCAGCGACGTTCATATTGACCCAACTGGCTGTGCCAGGGCATGGGTCTACATTGGGATAGCCATGAAGCTTGCGCATAGTGTGGGTTCCATGCAGTTATTATCATCCGATGTCCGTCTCTCACTTATATACTAGATAGGCCTTCGTGAGCACTTTGAAGATCGGCCAGTGCCCCTTTATGTTAACCCTTTGTTCCAGACCTTGGGGGTGCGAGATTCCGTCTAGAGCAGCACGAAATCAGCCGGCGTAACCGAGTTTTTTGGCACCTCCTGTTTTCCGACGTGTGGGCCGTGAGCTTTGCAACACTCTTCCCTTTGTAAATAACAGGCTCAAGCAAATATTTCCAGAGTTTCACGTCTGGTCGACCACCAAGTACATCATTAAGCTTTGTGGATTGTGACCTTCCGGATGAGAACGAGGAGGAGGTTGGAAATGATGGCGAAAGACAGATGAACTGTACGATTTTCTTCTTTTTCACGACCGATCTTACGGACTTTCATTCAGATCGCCGTTGGAACTACGAGTTTATCAAGTTGTTGTCTCGTGTCATGTCCATTGCCTTCACCGCACAGCCGCCTCCATATGCAGCCATCCTCGACCTTGACAATAAGCTAAGAGACTTTTACGTACCTGCATACTTGAGACTTCAGTGGACGGGCCAAGAGTCGTTGGACAATCTGCTTTGGATCAAGCGCTGGGTTGTACTGTCCAACAGGGAATGGGGTAAGCAGTTGCCCTTGAGTTCGGGCTTTGTTGAACTGGTCCTTCCTGCAGCATTATTGAACATCCACCGTATATATTTTGCACAAGCAATTCGCGAAAATCCCTTGGATCCACTCAGGCATCGATATGGTCTCTCAGTCATGGCACTATACCGCTCTGCGTTCCGGCTCATCGAAGGTTGCACGAGGACTTGCCAAGTCTGTCCCCCCAACTTTCAATTCTTCCGCACGAGTTTTTCTAGTTCCAAAGTGCTTTCGGTGGTTGTACGTATCTCTTGTCCTGTTGCTCGCCCCAGGTGATTGCCTGAGCCTAAGCAATTCGCAGATCGTGATGTGCTTGCTTGTGTGTTCTGCGCCCAAATCGAACTTGGCGATGCCCGCTCTTGACGTGCTCAACAAGGCCGTTGCGCTATTTGAGACTGGCATCGAATACGGCAGCACCCATCTGTCCGAGAATATGGTCAGTTTCGTCTTAGTATAGCGCGTAGCCTCCCTCTCACGCCGGTATCTCTATGCAGGAGGCCGTGCGCAATATGCACCACGAAGCCCGCGAGGCAGTAGAAAATGTCAGGAGGTCTGGCGAGCATCCTCATGCACCTTTGCGAGCGGACGAACTCGATCGACTCACTGGCATGGGCACGACACGGGTCGGGGCTCGAACAATCATCACGCCCGAACAACTGGCGATCGATTATCGTGCAATCAGCGGGCTCGATGCGCCGACGGCTTCTCGCCCTTCGTCGGCGGACTCCTATACTTCTCCGGATCCGCGACTTGTGGAGCAAGTAGAAATGGTGAACTCGGCTAACAGGGCGTTCCCGGGTGATGAGGGTGTGGCCCCTCCTGGGGAGCACGGGCTGCCGCAGCAGCACGGCACCTACGGAGCACCGCTGCCACCGCAGCCGTACATTCTAGACGCATCTTGGGAGGATTTCGTCGCGCAGCTGGGGTTTTGAGACGGTATGTTACGTTTGCTTTAGTTACGTTAGTGCTACCTTTGATGATGTATATATTTGTTTTCTGGTCCTTCCAGACGACATCTCCAATTTGCGGTCGGTGACACGACTCGGACCTCGGACTTGTCGGGGTTCTGTCGGTGATTTGCTTACGTCACTCACACTATCCCGTGATTTCCTGCGTCACTGTCCCTTTTCAACCCCACCCACCATCCTCCAAAAAATTTCTCCGTTGGTTCATGGCATATATACCCCATCATGCCCTTTCTGGACTTCGCAACTACAGTTACAAGGGCGTTGACAAGTGCGTTGATCAAAAGTTATCTGTGTGCACGATCGCTGAAAAAATCCACCCAAAAGATCCTTACTCTCAAATTATGTATTGAACCCGTTCTGGACCTGGTTCGTCACTCTCTGGCCTGAGTGGGTCGCGCCAAACATGGTACGCTGCCAAACTCTCTGCTGATCCACTGTTTTACGACGCATTATGCGACTCACAGATCACGCTTTCCGGCCTCACGATTGTACTGCTCAATTTTGCGACCTTATGGTTCTATGATCCGACGTATCTGGGGGAAAAAGGAGGCGCAACGGGCCCACCACACTGGGTGTACTTCACGTGCGCGCTTTACCTTCATTCACAGACCCGGATCGGCCGAACTGATCCTGACACGTCACGCGTGCAGCTGGGCCGCCGGATTGTTCCTTTATCAAACACTTGATGCAATTGATGGGTGTGTCCTTTTCCTGACCGTGTTTGAATAACAGAAGGTTGATGGGCCTTCCGTTTGGGACAGTAAGCAGGCGCGTCGGACGGGCATGTCGGGGCCCTTAGGGGAGATGTTCGACCACGGTGTGTGTTGACCCCATGCATTTAATGCATTGGTTCACGGGTAGTCTAGGTTGCGATGCCCTTAATACTACTGTGAGTGCATCCGTCGCGCAGCTTCGTCTTGATTCGCGCGTGTTAACACCGATGTAGCTCGGGGTGATCCTCACATGCCACGCACTGAACCTGGGCCGGTCATGGTGGACCGTCACTTCGCAGGTTGGTACGCTTGCAAACTTTTATTTAACAACTTGGGAGGAATATCATACCGGTTGGTGATATTCCATTCCTTTTCATGTTCGGCTCGCTCTGATGTCCAATTTCAGGCCAATTGTACCTTGGAGTTTTCTCTGGCCCTGTTGAGGGTATTCTTATGATCGTCACGATATTTATGATAACCGGCTTTATGGGTACGTCTAAGACCGCAGATTACGAGCAGGCATTGAACCCTGCTGCAGGACCTACGTTCTGGGATCAAAACGTATTGACACTTACTCGATTAGAGAATATCGAGTGGATAGCCTCCCACGTCCCTAACATTGGCATCAATGTGTGTTTCATGATTTTCTCGATAGTTGCCCTGGCCTTCAACATCGTCACGAGGTGCGTACTTATCTTCACGTGTTTCGTTCCACGCTGATTCGTGGCTAGCTACATAAACGTACTTCATGCGCGTCGCGCATCCCGAGGATCCGTGCTAAAACCCCTATTATACCTTCTTCCATTTCCTGCGTCTGTATTGTTGCACCTCGCATGGCTAAATCAGCCATCCTTGCAAAACCCGGATATCATGAACTCCCCGGCATTTGTTCCATTCCTGTGTGCCTGGGGCCTGCAATTTGCGCATGTTGTAGGACGGATGATCATCGCGCATGTCACCAGCCAACCATTCCCAGTGTGGGACCCGATGTATATCTGGACTATCGTTGGGGCAGTTGATGCCAATATGCCAATGCTCTTTGACAGGTAAGACCTGGCAGATGGGCTGGTGGGTCACGATGCTGATATGGTGAACAGGCCACCGTTAATTCAATACTCACCCGAGAACACCGCGAAGTTTGTGTACGTCGTACTGACGGTCGCGGTCGTGACATATGCACGCTTCGTAGCCCTGGTCGTTTCTGATATCACGAATTACTTGGGCATTGCGTGTTTGACGGTGAAAAAACGAGACGCGAACGGTGTTTGGAGGAGCGCAGTTCCGATAGTGGCAGGTGAAAAGCGATAGCCTAGATTAGATTAGATTTACTGTAGAAAGCGGGATAATCGGCCCTGATATCATTCGAGTCAATCCAATCCAAAAAAGTGTACATGTTCGCCGCCCATTGGCAACTCAGAATTGCCCATCGCACATCCTATCGATTTTTGACCTCTGGAAAGCAACTCACAAGACCTTGCATCCATACGATGGTCCTATCCGTGGATGCGCTCTACGCGGAGCTCGAGCAGCAGACCGAGCTGTTCAACAAACTTCGACTCGAGAATTCTGACCCTACCGCGCTCGACGAATCACGCAAGCGATTAGGAGAACTCAAGAGGGAGATTGCCTCGATCAAGCCTGGAGGGAAAGACGCGAAGAAAAAAGAGCGATTGCTGCTCAAAACTCCCAAAGTACGCCGACCCGCCCCGCTCATCCCGCCTTTTCGCCGCCGCTAAGCACTCCGATCCTCCCCGCACGTGTAGGGCACGCGCGACTATGGCCCAGGGGAGATGTTCTGCCGCGATTACGTCGAGCGCATCGTGAAAGAGTGCTTCGTGCTGTACGGCGGCGCGCAGCTTGATACGCCCGTGTTTGAGCGGAAGGACATCCTGGCGGGCAAGTATGGGGAGGACGCGAAGCTGATATTCGACCTTGAGGATCAGGGCGGGGAGCAGCTTGCCCTGCGATATGACCATACCGTTCCGCTCGCGCGGTACCTCGCTATGGGCGGCGTGACGAACACGCAGTCGAAGTTGTGGCAGGTCGGGAAGGTTTATCGGAGAGATAGTCCTGTTATGTCCAAGGGACGGATGAGGGAGTTTTCGCAGGCGGTGCGTGTCGTTTCCTTTCCGAAAAAGTGTGGGGAATGCTCATGTCGTCGTCGTGGTTTTGAATTGCCTATAGGACTTTGATATTTCTGGACAGTGGGATACTATGATACCCGACGCGGAACTGCTCAGTTTGCTATGCACGATCCTCGCGCGACTCGAAGTCGGCGAGTTTACTGTCAAAGTACGTCTATCTGACGCTCTGTTGTTCATTTGGAGCCCTTTGTGACAGTGCGCAGATTAACCATAGGAAAATCCTTGATGGTATCTTCGAGGTCTGCGGCGTACCGGCAGAGAAGATACGCCCGATATCGTCTGCTGTTGATAAGCTAGACAAGGTGCTTTCTAATGACGTGCCGAGTGTCTGGCAGCGCTGATCCTCGGCCGTAGTTACCGTGGTCTGAGGTAAAAAAAGAAATGACAGACGAGAAAGGCCTCGATCCCACGTCTGCGGACAAAATCGGAGAATATGTGAAGCATAAGGGTGCGCAGCTGTTTGAGGGTTCGTCTGCGTCGGCCAACTTGCTGATTGTGTGGATAGGCGGTCGACCGCTGCTCGATCAGCTCTTGGCCGACGCGACACTGACGGCCAACGCAAAGGCAAAGCAAGGTCTCGACGAGATGGTCATCCTGTTCACCTTCCTTGACGCGTACAAAATCACCGATAAGGTTGCCTCTCTTTTGTGACCTACGTGAAAACACCCATTCAGTCTATTTACGACAGATCTCGTTCGACTTGTCATTGGCACGTGGGTTGGACTACTACACGGGTCTAATCTACGAAGCCATCGTTGAGGCGTCAGCACCGCCAGGTCTCAAGGCAGCGGAAAATCTCGACTCGGCACCTCCCACACCAGCAGCGACGCCGAAAAAGAAGAGCAAGAAAGCCGTCCCAGACGAGGATGAGGAGATCGACGAGTCGCAAGTCGGCGTGGGCTCGATCGCCGCGGGCGGGCGGTACGACGGCCTGGTGGCGATGTTCACCGCCGCGGCGGCCGGGGACGGCAAGAAGGCTGCCGGCCTGCCGTGCGTCGGCGTGAGCATCGGGCTGGACCGCATCTTCGCGGTGCTGTGGCCGAGGTGGGTCGAGCGCGGGATGCGCAGCAAGGAGGTGTTCGCGTATGTGCTGGCGGCGGGCGACGGCCTTCTCCGGGAGCGCATGGGGCTCGTGCAGGAGCTGCGCGCGCAGGGCATCGCGGCGGACTTTTTGGCGAAGAATAAGCCGAAGCTGAATGCGCAGTTTGCGGCGGGCGAGCGGGACGAGGTGCCGTATGCGATCATCCTTGGTGGAGACGAGCTCAAGGCGGGGCTGGTGACGGTCAAGGAGCAACGCTGGGAATTGGTGGATGGGAAGAAGACGAAGGTCGAGTCGGCGAATAAGGGCACGCAGGTACCGCGCGCGGAGCTGGTGCCATGGCTCAAGGCCACGACGACGTTCAAAGAGTGGTCAAGTGGGAGGCTAATTCGACAATGAATTGGTACTAGTAATCGAGACATATCCGGCGCGTAATACATAGAATACACCATCATCAGGAGGAAGCCAAAGGAATTTCTATCGTGTACACTTGTCGTGAAATTGCACTCCTACTCGTCGTCTGATTCCGAATCTTCATACTCATCTTCTTGTTCATCCTCGTCATAGTCTACAGGCAATCAGTCATGGTATGCTCGGGACAGATAGCTAGGGAGTGCGTACCACTCGCGATATCATCGCCCAAGATGTTGTCTTGAGCCTGATGTCGGAGGAATGCATTGAGCGTTTCTGTATCGTCTTCTTTTACGTAGTCCCGCGCAAGATAACCAGCCTTGTCCTTGATACTACGGGTGCCATCGTGAGAATGGAAAGGACGATATAGGAGTGAAGCCCAACCGCGTATCCGCGCCAGCGTCGATGAGGGAATCTACGATAAGCGCGCGGAGCTCGGGTGATTCGATCTTCACGGCAAGGTGCAGTGGCGTCGCGCCCTCGAGATAGTTTATGAAGTCGACGTCACAACCCTCGTATTCGAGTAGTTCGACCAGAACGTCTAGTGAACCTTCTGATGCCCTAGTTCGTAGCGCTCATGAGAGAATCAAAGCATCGAAATGGGGGATCTCACGCGTAGTGCAGTGCTGCGCCCCGCCAAGTGGATTGTTCTATGAGCACTTGTTGCCTGACACGACGTACCCACTCAGGGCCTACCTGTGTTCCCGACACTGGAGGAGCCTCATCAGCCCACGTGGAGTATGCGTTTGATTGTAGTTTGGAAACCCACCCATCCTGAAAATTGATATCGAACTTGGTCGGCTCAGCGAAGACCACTTTCAACTGGTCAACGTTGTCGCTGCGCGCGGCATCAAGTAGCAATCTGTCTAGGGTGGCGTTGTTGTCAGTATGAGCGTCCTATGTTGTTCGCTGAGAAACCCCACTGTAAGTTGGGTGATCCTGATCTTCGGCCATCTGTCAGGTTGATGACTTTGTAGTGAGGGGGGTAAAGTGAAACGTTGACTTCTTAATTGGGAAAGACACAACTTCCTTTTCAAGCGCCTGTCTGACTTCGTGTGGCTTAACAAGACCCAAGCATCAGATGCCGCCGCTAGGAGATATTCTCGGCTATGATCCCGTATGTCGCTATATCTTACAAGTTCATATCGACTAGCCTTGTCGTTCTTGTAGCATTCGCTCATCACCGAAACCCTTGTATCTGTTATCACCAAGGCCGTCTTTACTGACGACCACGGAGGACAGCAAGTGGTGGCCGTAAAGGCCGGGAAAGCCAAGAAAAAACTCGTGCTAGAGCCTCACGATATCGTCAAAGAGCTTCGTTTATTGTCGTCGCTGTCACATTCTGCGGTTAGGCTGCACATCCTTCTCTCACTTGGCGTAGCTGGCATCATGTTTACATGCGGCACAGATCATTTGCGTTTTGGGCCATGATTATGACACGTCACAGTCGTTACAGCGATTTTGGATGCCCTTTATGCCCTTTACGCTAGCTGACCTTCTCTCGATTCCTACCTTTTCCCCAATCCCTGATCCTGATACGCATGCGGGTGAGGCGCAGAATGGCTTGGCGTTTAGGGTAGTGGCCAAGGCCATCATCTATCAAATCCTCTCCGGCGTAGCGTACCTACATGCTCCCGAAAGACGGATCGCGCATCGGGATATCAAGCCGCGGAACATACTGCTCGACACGTCATGCGTGGTTGTGCTCATAGACTTTGGCGTCGCGTACTCTCCGGCGCCCGGTCCTCGGGACGTATGGCCTGAGCTTGAGGGGAGGATGTACTTTGAGGTGGGCAGCGGGTACGTCGTTGTATTCACCTCGAAATGCGCGAACGCCCTTTCAGACGTCGTCTGTCTTAGGCCTTACCGTGCGCCAGAGCTGCTGTTCGGCGCGCGGACCTACGACGCGACCGCTTGTGATTTGTGGGCCCTCGGTGCCACATTTTCGGAATTTTTCACGACGCTTCACCGCCACGCCTTGGCCGACGACTTTGACGAGGACTCGGATGCGGAGGAGAGGGGCGACCCCACCAAGGCCTATATTTTTGACGAGCTGCCTGTGGCGTGGGCACGTTCCGAGTGGGAACGCTACTCGCTGTTTGATGGCTCGCGTGGCGACATCGGCCTTGCGTGGAGCATTTTCCGCACCCGTGGCTCGCCCACGCCGGAAACCTGGCCTGTCCGTTTTACCCCCTCCACCCCTCCAGGCGGGTTCTCATCATTTTCATTTTTAATTAGAAGTTTTCCGAGTTACCCGACGCGAACAAGATCAACTTTATCGACTCACCTGGCGTGCCCCTGTCGACGCTGCTCCCGCACCAACACGCAGACCTCGACGTGCCGCTTCCGCCAACGAGGCAAGTGCACTTGCCACCCGCGCAGCAGGGACCAACTGCAGTCGACTTGCTGCAGCGCTTGCTTGTTTACCCGCCCGATTCGCGTCTCAGGGCCACAGCGGCACTGGCCCATCCTTGGTTATTGGGTGATGGGCCGCTTGTCCTTCCGCGGGCCGCTCTCACGAGCGACGGCATGCCCGCACACGTCGCGGAGACGCGCGACGGCAGGACGGCCGGAGAGTGGTTGAAGCTGTTCCTTGCCCCTGGTCTGTAGTGACAGAGCGAAAGCATCGATTCGATTGATTTTAAGTCCCTTCAATGACCCCGCCTCGGCAAGAACGTGAGGGTTACAGGTTTCAGTTATCGGACCTTCCTAACGCAAAGGCAAACCAACCACACCCCAACGCCAACGCGTAGAAGGATGCCGACCATCGGCCGAGGAATGCCTTCCGTTTTCGCTCTTGACTTGCAGGCTCGGATTCATTTCCCCGCTACCTCCTTTTTTCACGGAAGGTTGGCAGCTTTCTGTGAGCTGTGAGAGAAGCGGCGACGGCCACAGGTTCATGAAGTCGTCCGCCCCAAATCTTCGAAAGTTTTGCTATGGGCGTATCAAACCCTTCATCAGCACCGTTCAGGGTTCCTAGGATCCCGGTATGGAGGAGGGAACAGACAATAATACTCCAAACAATACCGAAGTGAGGTTACGGCTTGCTCGCTTGTTGAGCGTTGAACAAGGGTCACAATCGATCGATCACAACTACTGCCTGTGCCACCATTCGGACTCGGACACCATAAATTACTCGCTCATTTCTTGTTCAACGGCCATCAAACTTCGTACATTGTATACGTTACCTTCTCTATCTACATGTATAAATTTTTTGATGAAATGCATTGTGTGCTGAAATAAAACAGCACGCTTGTCCACGGAGGCTGCCGAGAGCAGGCCTAGCGGGGTTTTAAATTTCCGGCATTTTTCGTTTGATTTCTTGCTACACCACAAATACCAAGACTGGCCCGAACACCGAACGGGGCCCTCGTTTTATCTCCTCGCTCCTCGCTCAATTCTCGCTGAGTTCCAATCAACTCTCGCTTAAATTTGGTGTTTGACACTGCGTTCGATGTTCGGGTGCCACGATCAGAAAGATTAGATTTTCAGAACGGCAAACGGCTTCCTGGCTGCCTTGTGCTCAGCTTCGAGACTAGACCCCTATGTCATTGTATAATGAAGACTATCACAATCCTACCATCTCCTTGGTGACTTGGCAACGTCGCGGCGTGGACGGTCGTATTTGGGGCTTTCTCTTGTAGGCGATTCTTCATTAGACCCATGTGGCAGCGGAGGGACTTCTTGAGAACGGCTACTACCTCATGTCATTGAACGCCGTTTTTATTACCTTGCCGTTTTGATGGATTAGATAACGCACCCGAACTCTTATATAGACAGACTCATTCGTCTATGGTCCACACTCACGACGCAGGGATAGCACTGTCATCCCCGGAAACTTGAACGGTATGTCCCCACATCTTCTCCGTTTTCCGTGCAAGGGAATTATGGCGCTGTGACGCGTTCTGCTGAATCTTGACGCACAGGCTGATTTGTGAAGTCGTGTCGTCGTCGAGATACTGAGAAGCATCTGGCAGTTCTCGTGGATCCTCCTGAAGACAACTATGAGCGCAGACGTACGATTTACCCTCGGCCCTGTGCTGGGCGGCGCGTTCGCATCAGCAGCGTAAGTACGAGTCAGCGAATCCACACGAGTCCATTGTTTGCCTACCTTCCTTTCCTGAGAGTCTGTACGGATCGTTGTGCCTCCAGCTGTTCCTCTACCTCAAACAATACCCGGATGATCCCAAACGTACGAAGGCCGTGGTCTGTTTTCTTTTTTTCCAAATGTGCGTATGACAACCTCTCAAAGATGTGATCAACGACAGGTTTTTCTCGTATGGCAAGTTATGCACAGTTTGCAATATGGACCGCAACCAACTCGTTTTATTCATGGTGTAGTACCCTGGATACGATCCAAACATGCTGCATCATATTTCTATGCTATCAATATTTGATATTCAATTTCGGCAGTCCAGAGATGATCGACCATGTATTTAAGCACGTCTCCTAAACACTTTGTTTGACTTGTCGATGATTCTGACGTCATCCCTGGGAGTACAGGACACTTATGGTGCGTCTCATCGCTGCTTCGTGCTTTGTGGATCATCCCCCTTAGAGTTTGCAGACTTCTATTCTACTTACAGTAAGTCTGATGGTTATGAAGTTATGGTCGCTGACAGAACGCGCCCAGGCCGCTTTGACCTTCACCGTTAATGGGTAGGCCTTCTTTATAGTGTTCGTCGGTTTGGCTTATGTTGTCCCAGTTTTTTTGCGCACAAGGTTCATAAATGTAAGAATCGTCATCACTTGCTCGGAATCCCTTCTAAGAGTAAATCAGTAAGCCAGGGAAATTGGTGGCTAAGCAGTCTAACAGTAAGTCGTGAGATGTTACCAGCAAAGCTATAACTCACTTCTATCTTTATCAGATACTTGTGATGGTCTCACGGCTCGGTGCGCACGTCTCGTTGAACTCGGCGTTGTCCGTGCTGACATTGCACTAGGTGTTAATATCGGTGAGCTTATGGTTGCGGTTTTTGAATGAATGAGACTGAAGTATTTGTGCCGGGGAAGCCTCTGTGGCCGTGATGCATGTACCACCAATTCAAACATCTGTCATCAACTGACTCCTTGCTAGGTCATGCCTCTCAAGCCTTTATTTGTTCGGCCTCAGATATGGGGTAATGACACTTAGCCTGGGTCTCGATTGTCCGCTCAACCTCACGTAGGCTCTACTAACAACGGGCCTTTCCTTGTCCGTTCTTACTGATTTGATCGTGACGGGCGGGCTATGCTATTATCTACGTACCCTCAACCCCAACCCTGAGCGGTACGGAACGAGGAAAATGTTGTCCACCGTGGTCAGATTTGCTAGCCACACCGGTGCTTTGACATGGTTCCTTGATCTCTTTATCCCTCTGTTGAGCTCACTGAAATTGATTTGGATAGCATCGTCGCGCTTTCGACTCTCGTCTGCGTAAAATCCCTCTCCACCTCTTTTTGCGACCTACCTATGTTGACAAACCGGAGGACAGTGGATCCTTATGCCTTCCAAGCCATTCTACCTAGCTCTTCACTTCACGATCGGGAAATGTAAGTGCCTTCAATCCTTCGTGGCGGAAATGACTCACGCTGTCGCGCTCTTCCCAGGCTATTCTAATTGCTTTCTGGCGACGTGCGTCCTCTGCAGATTATGTTTCTCGATCCATCTGAAAACTAGGCGTCACAGCCTGAACATGCGTAATTATGTCAAGCGCACCGCAGTGTCAACACGGGATATCATCAACGTCGTGAACCCCGCTGCCATGCGTCGACGACCACCTTACTACATGAGAAGTCGAGAACAGAGTCCCTCAGGCCAGCCCGAGCCCGATCTCTATGATGAAAGAGTTATGAGCTCTGGAGCAGTCCCAGTCTCAGTGAGTTCTTTTGCGTGAGAGCAAATGCACTCGCGTTGAGATATTGTTTGTTCCTTCAGCCTCTGGAGATCAAGGTCGATGAAATAGTCCAATACGACTGACTACGAATTGGCGGCCGACCGTTCTTCCCAGTTCCTCGCTATGGATGGGTGTCTTAATGAGGACCCTACAAAAGCAAAGTTTTCTGTAGTCATGTTGCTACATAATCTCTCATGCTCTATTATCATTATCATCGCTGCTCTCTGGTGCAATTTGTAATGGTGAAGCTCGTGTCTTGTTTACATTGGCACTAGGTCCTCTGCGCGACCAGACATACAACGTCCCTTTTATCGTTCCTATGCGTGTTTCTCACTGCTAGAATCTTGATCTTGATGGCGCCATTGGTAGCTCGGATCTGACCTCGGCGGAACGGATGAATTGAATGGAGAACCCGCGGTGCCTCACACAAATACAAAGAGCTATTCAAACAAACTAAGTGACTCCCAGGGATTCAATTCCTGGTTGAGGGATAAACATGCCAGCGAGCTGTCCATCTCCTTTCTATATCACAAGTCTCTGCTGGTGGAAGATGCGCCATTGAGCGCAACGGTCTGGATTCCGCTTGGTAGCAACGACAAACGAGAATCTGACCTTTTTATGGTGCTCACATGAAATTGAAAACACTAACCACATACAATATATAGTTCGGCGTACGACCACAAAACCTGTAGTGCATTTATACAAGTAGCTACAGCCCCTAAAGGCCTTGAATCAAACCGACTTCTTTTCTCCCCCTCCCCCTCTTTCACGTAGGACCTCATCGGGGACATGGGAAAACTCAAATTTGTACAAACCACTCAAATTTACGATAATTTGACTCATTTGATGCATTTGAGCTGCTCATGAAATTTGAGGAAACTTGAGGAAATTTTACGGAATCTAATGTTAGGCCTTCCTGATCAACTTAAAATTTGATCAAATAATTGCGAGATAGCCAGTTGCATGGACTGTAAAAAGACTATAACCTAATTGGACTGCATCCTTCAGTTGCGGTCACAATTGCATTGATTTTCATTGACTCATGTCACATCATGCAAGTCCAAATATAGTAATCTACTCGTGGTATATCCAGCGTGACAAATTTAAGACTTATAAACTACAGGAGAGGCATTTTGATTTTTACATAAATTATTTCACATATAAATTATCACATAAATTATTTGCATTACATTGTGCGCCGAGCGTGATTCGAACTCATGACGTCCTCTGGCATACCTCAGGTATGGCTTACATAAACTGAGGCAACATAACCACTACACTATCAAGGCGACTCCCCTTCTCCGTACTCTACCATAGACAGGGACATCCTGCAGGGTATACGAAAAAAGGGAGCTTAGTCAGACTTATGAGGCAAAAATCTCTAAGTCGAGCTCAA
Source organism: Russula dissimulans (assembly GCA_022376545.1). NCBI lineage: Eukaryota > Fungi > Basidiomycota > Agaricomycetes > Russulales > Russulaceae > Russula > Russula dissimulans. Next base: position 49,036 of record WTXJ01000010.1, read on the forward strand.
GCCTTCACGCTCGCTCGCTCTCCTCCTCTCCTTTTCCTGCCCCCCCCTCCTCTCATGCATCTGCCCTAGCCTCAACACCTATGCTGGCCGGCCGAGCATCAAATGACACAGTAGGGCTACGCTTGCCTCTGCGGTCTGAACTCACTCAGACACAGTACCGCCGGCAACTGCAACATGATGGCAATGGCAGCAGTGGTGACCGCGTCGCAATGGCATAGGAGCGGCCACGGTCGTGACACGATGCACGGCAGCAGCCCCGACCACGACACGACGCATGGCAGCAGCCACGGCCGCAAAATGATGTACGCCAGCAGCGGCGACCACGACACGACGCATGGCAACAGCCATGGCCACAACATGAGGTACACCAGTGGCGACCACAACACGACCATACCTTAACAGCGGCGACCACGACACGACGCACGGCGGCAGCAGTGACCGCGACACGACGCACAGTGGCAGCGGCGACCGCGACACGACGCACAACGGCAGCGGCAACCGCGACATGACGCACAGCATCAGCGGTGACCGCGACACCATGCACGGCGGCAGCAGTGACCACGACACCATGCACGGTGGCAGCGGCGACTGCGACACCATGCACGGCGGCAGTGGCAACCACGACACGACGCACAGCAGCAGCGGCAACCGCGACACGATGCTCAGCGGCAGCGGCGACCACGACACAACGCACAGCGGCAGTGGCGGCCACGACACAACGCACAGTGGCAGCAGCGACCACAACATGACGCACGGCGGCAGCGGCAACCACGACACGATGCATGGCGGCAGCGGCGACCACGACACGGTGCATGGCAGCAGTGGCGACACGATGCACGGCGGCAGCGGCGACCATGACACAACGCATGGCGACCACGACACGATGCACGGCGACCACGACACGATGCACGGCGACCACGACACGACGCACGGCGACCACGACATGACGCACGGCGACCACGACACGACGCACGGCGACCACGACACGACGCACGGTGGCAGCAGCGACCGCAACACAGTGCATGGCAGCAGCGGCGACCGCAACACGACGCATGGCGGCAGCGGCAACTGCGACACGGTACATGGCAGCAGCGGCGACCGCAACATGACGCACGGCAGCAGCGGCGACCGCGACACGATGCACGGCAGCAGCACGCCCAACCATCTGCCAGTCTGCCTGCGTGGCCGGCTGCCCACCCCTGCCTGCCGACATCTCCACGCCTGCACACCAATCTGCCCGTGTCAGGGTACATTAACTGTATCATATTTACAATGTTGGTCTACTGTAATGAATTTAAGTGAATTGCAAGGTTTGAGCCAAGTTGTGTGACTTGCTAGAGTGATTTACTACTGTAGCAGACTCAAGTTGTAGGCACGCGCGTCTCAATTCCACATTAATTGTATCATATTTACAAAAAGTTGTGTGAATTTGATAGGTTTGAGCCGACTTGAGCGACTTGAGCGAATTTGGATTTTCCCACATCCCTGATGGCCTGTTGTAAGTTTGGAGGCGAGGACCGGATTGATGTTGGGCTCGTGGAGTCCGTTGTCTTTCATGCGATTGAGGAGGAAGCTGATGGGCGTGGCATAGCTGATGTCCAAGACAGGTGTGGCCCCAGCACCGCTGGTGAGAAGACCGCCGATGCGTCCGAGGCCATCCACGATCACAGAACCCGAGTCGCCCTCGGCCGAGAAGGCACCGGACTTGGAGTCGAACTGGAGGATACCCCATTCTTTGGAGGTCTCGGGTGTGTCCAAATCGTCGTTGTAGTAGTTACGGACGTAGGAGAAGATCTGGTTGGCACGGCCGACGGTCAGCCCAGTACTGTTGCCCCGCTTCATCACCACAAGGTACGGGTCGCCGTTCTGGTCGCGTGCAGTCGGGCGACGCATCTCTGTGTCTGGGATGGTGCCTCTGAGCTTCAGAAGACGGCCGGTCGGATAACGGAAGGACTCGTAACGGGTATTCCTGAAATTGGGGTTCATCTTAAGAGTGAGTTCGCCGACCGAAATGCGAGTACCGAGGTCGATGGCATTGCCGTTGAAATTGCTCGTGTCAACCTTGGAGGCGTCGATCTCAATGACTGCCCAGTCCTCAGTATAACCCTCGCTGCCGACGTTGATGGGAGGAGAGAGAATGACATGGCCTAGAACGCGGCTCTCCGGGGTGGCCCAACGAGTTGAAACGTCCTTGTAGAAGGTGTTGAGCTCTTTAATACCCACCTTTTCCGCTTTCAACTTGGCCTGGGCATTCGAGCGCTCCTTGTTTGCTTCCGGGTTGTTATTCCCCTCAACCGCCTCAATACGCGACTCGTGACACTGGGCACTAAATCCCTTGCCCCTGATCTCGTCCTGGATAGACTCGAGGTACTTGTTGAATGCCGCATCACCGAAGAGCGTGACGTTATAACGGGGCTGATTGTCGTTCTTATGCTCGAAGAGCTGATTCTCGTCCTCGTTCGGAGTGAAGACAATGTGGCGGGCAGTGACAAGGAGGAGCCTCTCGGTATTTTCGCCCTCAGTGATGAAAAGGCCACCGGTACCCTCAGCCCAACGTGTAGACTGAGCACAGATGGGGAGACCGAGCGCAGTGGTAAGAGGTTCGCGGATATCTGGAATACCAGTAGGGTCGGTAAAGTCGGGGGATGGGAGGAGCTTGGGTCCGGCAGAGCGAGTGACGACCGACTCGCGGAGCTCAACGTCGACGTTGGTGATATGGTATTCTCCAAGAAGCTCCTGACACTTAGAAGCCACGTCGGCGCCGTCATCGCGAGAGAGAGATCCAGGCATCACGCTGATCCAGAGGATGACAGGGGCAGGATACTCTCCAGCAACCCCGATGTGGACAACGTCTGTGCTAGTCCACATCACCTCCATAGAGTCAAGAATGGTGTGGATCTTGAGAGCCCGGTTGTCTTCCCAGACCTCCATGAGTGGGTGGTTGCCGACGGGGTGGAGCTCCTTGATTACTCGGTACGCCTCTGGGCCTCTGGGCTCCTCCCACAGAGTGGTGCCAGTGCGAGCGACCAAGAGTGGGCTGGAGGGCAGGCCAGCATAGTAAATTTTAGCCTCTTTGTCGGATAGGGGGCCAGTCAATGGGCGAGAAGCGCCTACCCGTGTTTTATCTTATCTGTATTTGTACCTATTTCTCTGACTTATATAATCTCTCACCAGTAAAAAATCCACAAACCTTTTTACTAGTTAGCTTTTTTAAGTAAAAGAGTAAAAAAGTGAACAAGTTGTGGCACAAATTTGACCACTTTGGTCACCTTTTTCCCACTTTTTTGTACTTATTTACTTTTTGAAAAGCTGGAAAGTGGGGTTTTAGTCAATTCCAGGTTCCTCGTGCACTTGTTGACTTTTTCACTCGTACTAGCTCATACGAGCCCAAAAAGTTTGTGGTATTGGTACTGATGCTGTCTCAAGTCCACTGGTCTTGCATGGTAGCGGTGATGGCCATGGCCACAGTGAGAGAGGGCGATGGCGATAGTGGTAACGGTGGTGACTATAGTGGTGGTTCATGCCGTGGTGAGGTGTGATTCATCAGAAACAAATATCCATCAGCTTTTGAGCTTTTGAACTTTTTGGATTAAAAGGAGGGTTTCTTTCTGCTTCTTTTCTCCTGGAAATAAATGAAAATTTTCGAATAAACTTGTTTTTTTTGGCTTTTCGACTCGTATGACTTGGAGTCCAAAAGTAACAGTCTGGATTCTTACTTGAACGCTTGGTAGCAACGACAAATGAGAACCAAAAATAGAATATCTGACCTTTTTATGGTGCTCACATGAAATTGAGAACACTACACACAATATGTACTTCGCCATACGGCTACAAAGCCTGGAGTGCATTTGTACAAGTAGCTACAGCCCCTAAAGGCCTTGAATCAACCAACTTCTTTTCTCCCACTCTCCTCCGAGCACGTAGGACCTGTTGTAAGTTTGGGGGGAGGACTGGGTTGATGTTGGGCTTGTGGAGTCTGTCTTTCATGTGATTGAGAAGGAAGCTGATGGGTGTGGCATAGCTGATGTCCAAGTCAGGCGTGACGCCAGCACTGCTGGTGAGAAGGCCGCTGATGCGTCTGAAGCCATCCACAATCACAGAACCCGAGTCGCCCTCGGCTGAGAAGGCACCGGACTTGGAGTCGAACTGGAGGATACCCCATTCTTTGGAGGTCTCGGGTGTGTCCAAATTGTCGTTGTAGTAGTTACGGACATAGGAGAAGATCTCGTTGGCATGGCTGACGGTCAGCCCAGTGGCGTTGCATTGGGGACATGGGAAAACTCAAATTTGTACAAACCACTCAAATTTATGATAATTTGGCTCATTTGATGCATTTGAGCTGCTCATGAAATTTGAGGAAACTTGAGGAAATTTTACGGAATCTAATGTTAGGCATTCCTGATCAACTTAAAATTTGATCAAATAATTGCAAGATAGCCAGTTGCATGGACTGTAAAAAGACTATAACCTAACTGGACTGCATCCTTCAGTTGCGGTCACAATTGCATTGATTTTCATTGACTCATGTCACATCATGCAAGTCCAAATATAGTAATCTACCTGTGGTATATCCAGTGTGACAAATTTAAGACTTATAAATTACAGGAGAGGCATTTTGATTTTTACATAAATTATTTCACATATAAATTATCACATAAATTATTTGCATTACATTGTGCGTCGAGCGTGATTTGAACTCATGACGTCCTCTGGCATACCTCAGGTATGGCTTACATAAACTGAGGCAACATAACCACTACACTATCAAGGTGACTCCCCTTCTCCATACTTTACCATAGACAGGGACATCCTGCAGGGTATACGAAAAAAGGGAGCTTAGTCAGACTTATGAGGTAAAAATCTCTAAGTCGAGCTCAAGCCTTCACGCTCGCTCACTCTCCTCCTCTCCTTTTCCTGCCCCCCCTCCTCTCATGCATCTGCCCTAGCCTCAACACCTATGCCAGCCGGCCGAGCATCAAATGACACAGTAGGGCTACACTTGCCTCTGTGGTCCGAACTCACTCAGACACAGTACCACTGGCAACTGCAACACGATGGCAATGGCAGCAGTGGCGACCGTGTCACAATGGCATAGGAGCGGCCATGGTCGTGACACGATGCACGGCAGCAGCCCTGACCATGACACGACGCATGGCAGCAGCCACAGCCGCAAAATGATGTACGCCAGCAGCGGTGACCACAACACGATGCATGGCAACAGCCATGGCCACAACATGAGGTATGCCAGTGGTGACCACAACACAACCATGCCTTAACAGCAGCGACTGCGACACGATGCACAGTGGCAGCGGCGACTGTGACATGACGCACAATGGCAGCGGCAACCGCAACATGACACACAGCATCAGCGGTGACTGCAACACCATGCATGGTGGCAGTGGCAACCGTGACATGACGCACGGCGACTATGACACAACGCACAGTGACCACGACACAACACACAGCGGCAGTGGCAACCGCAACACGGTGCATGGCAGCAGCGGCGATTGCAACACGACGCATGGCGGCAGCGGCAACCGTGACATGGTACATGGCAGCAGTGGCAACTGCAACACGACGCACGGCAGCAGCGGTGACTGTGACACGATGCACGGCAGCAGCACACCCAACTATCTGCCAGTCTGCCTGCATGGCCGGCTGCCCACCCCTGCCTGCTGACATCTCCACGCCTGCACGCCAATCTGCCCATGTCAGGGTACATTAACTGTATCATATTTACAAAATGTTGGTCTACTGTAATGAATTTAAGTGAATTGCAAGGTTTGAGCCAAGTTGTGTGACTTGCTAGAGTGATTTACTACTGTAGCAGACTCAAGTTGTAGGCATGCGCATCTCAATTCCACATTAATTGTATCATATTTACAAAAAGTTGTGTGAATTTGATAGGTTTGAGCCGACTTGAGCGACTTGAGTGAATTTGGATTTTCCCACATCCCTGATGCTTGCCCTGCTTCATCACCATAAGGCACGGGTCGCCGTTCTGGTTGCGTGCAGTCGGGCGATGCATCTCTTTGTCTGGGATGGTGCCTCTGAGCTTCAGAAGACTGTCGAACGGATAACTGAAGGACTCGTAAGGGGCAGGGGCATTCCTGAAATCGGGGTTCATCATATGAGTGAGTTTGTAGATCGGAATGCGGGTACCGAGGTCGATGGCATTACCATTGAAATTGCTCGTGTCGACCTTGGAGGCGTCGATCTCAATGACTGCCCAGTCCTCAGTATAACCCTCACTGCTGATGCTGATGGGAGGAGAGAGAATGACATGGCCTAGAACGTGGCTCTCCGGGGTGGCCCAGCAAGTTAAAACGTCCTTATAGAAGGTGTTGAGCTCTTTCATATCCTCCCTTGCCACTTTCACCTGGGCCTGGGCCCGTGAGCGATCCTCGTTTGCTTTTGGGTTCATCAGAACTTTTGCATTTGACTGAAATGCACAGAAATCTGGCATTTCTGGTGATTTCTCGTGATTTCTGGTGGTTTCAGACACCCTCAGTGAGGCAGTCTTCGGATCGCGCATTTCAGTACTTTCGGACTACATCTCGTGAGTCTTGCCTAGATATTTCCAGGCACTTCAGGCGCTCCAGTCACTTCTGACTTCAGTATGAATTAATGCCATTGGGTCAAAGCTGACACATCAGGTGTGATTCGAACCCATGACCTCCTCAGGTATGGGTTACATAAACTCATGCAACCTAACCACTAAACCATCCTGGCATTTCCTTTGATACACCCTTTGCTATAGATAAAGACATCCTGTACTAACGGGGCTTAGTCAGAATACGAACCAAAAAAAAATCATAAGTCGTGCCTTCACTTCCTTCCCCTTTCCTTCCTCTCACAGTCTCAGCACCAGGACCGACACCAATGGGAGTGAAACGGGCGCTCACATTTCATGGCCAGTGAGATGACTCTCTGTCAGCATGCATGCCCACCCTATCCCACCATTACCAACGCACACATACTCGGTGTCCATCCAACAGGTGTGGAGTTGAGAAATAACTTAATGGTACATAGTTTTTATGCGCTTTGGGCTTCACTTGCTGGATCGCTCAGCCCATCGCTCACCTCGCTCATCTTCACTTTCATTCAGCTAACTTTACTCTTTGTGCAACTAGGCCCTTCGCTTTTTGCTTTTCACTTTTCTGCCTCCATATATCTTTTTTCATCACTCTCTGCTTCAAAATTTCATCCGGGACTGAATCCTCGAAAGAAAATGCTCAACTGATACTTTTTCTAATTCGACATCGCCACTAGCCTTCAACCGTCTACTTCCCCTACTGATACACACCCCACCCCTGATGAGCTCAAGCAAAGTCCACCTGCATTTTTGGACTTGGCTGACTCTGCCGGAGCTTTTGGCTGTGAGCACTATTCTCTCCTCTGCTTTTTACAAGGGCTTTAAATTATCGTCTACAGCACATTGAACTCAAACATCTCAAGTATGAAAGGCAATGCGCCTTGCATCACATCGCAAGATGTTCGAAGAGCAAATGTGCACGCTGGAGCAGCAGCAAGCTCAGGAGTTGCTGGATCTTCCTGTTGACAACAACGGAAACGATCTCCAGCATATGGCTGCCTCTGCACCTACCACCCCTCACGTTAATGCTCTCCTTCTTGGTGGCACTGAGATATCTCCCACACTCCGCACTAGATTTGCTCAAATGCGGTTGGATACCGACTTCCTGATGAGAACCATTGGCTCCATTGCAGATAAACGCAAATTCATGACTTACGCTCCAGCAGCACGTTCTCCCTCCCTCCACGCTCAGCCGGGCATCACACAACAAGTGGGGCGCTTGCCGCTGCAGCCCAAGCACACTCAGACACCACACCAGTGGCGACGGCGACGCGATGGTGATGTCAGTGTGGTGACTACGTCACAATGCCATGGCAGCGGTGGTGACTGCAACGCAATGCACTGTAGCAGCCCACATGACCATCTGCCGGTCTGTCTGCATCGCCACTCATGAGTGTGATACACTGACCTGCCTGCCCACATGCACCTACTTTCCGCCTGCGCACCTTACATGTACACCTGCCCCCCACAAAATTTAGGGAGTCCCTAGAGATAGAGAATTATCATGTACAGTAATACTATGCAACCACCTCAATGGAGGTGACTGAGACCCTGAAACGCCTGAAGGTAATTTGCTCACTCATGTGGGATTTGACCTGAAGCCTGGAGCAACTGAAATGACTGAAATCGACTGAACGAGTTATTCGGGGTTTCGGATCGTGCAAAAGTACTGATGTTGTTATTCCCCTCAACCATCCTAATATGGTCCTCGTGATACTGGGCAGTAAAATCATTGCGTTCGATCTCGTCCTGGATAGACTTGAGGTACTTGTTGAATGCCGCATCACCAAAGAGCGTGATGTTATAACAGGACTGACTGTCGTTCTTATGCTCGAAGAGCTGATTCTCATCCTCATTCAGAGTGAAGACGACGTGGCGGGCAGTGACAAGGAGGAGCCTCTCGGTATTCTCACCCTCAGTAATGAAGAAGCCCCCGGTGCCCTCAGCCCAACGTGTAGACTGGGCACAGATGGGGAGACTGAGTGTAGTGGTAAGAGGTTCGCAGATATCTGGAATAGGGTCGGAAGAGTAGGGAGACGTCACGGTGAGGAGCTTGGGTCTGGCAGAGCGAGTAACGACCGACTCGCGGAGCTCGACGTTGACATCGGTGATATCATATTCTATGAGAAGCTCCTGACATTTAGAGGCCACGTCGGTGCCGTCATCATGCGAGAGAGATCCAGGCATCACACCAATCCAGAGGATGACAGGGACAGGATACTCTCCAGCAACCCCGATACGGACAACGTCTGTGCTAGTCCACATCACCTCCATGGAGTCCAGAAAGGTATGGAGCTTGAGAGCCAGGTTGCCTTCCCAGACCTCTGTGAGCGGGTGGTTGCCAACAGGGTGGAGCTCCTTGATTACCGTGTACACCTCTGGGCCTCTGGGCGCCTCCCACAGAGCGCCGGTGCGAGCGACCAAGACTGGGCGAGAGGGCAGGCCAGCATAGTAAGTTTCAGCCTCTTTGTCGGATAGGGGTAGTGGTTTGCACGGCCCAGCCCAAAGCCTGAAAGCCTGGGCTACCAAGCCCCCGAAGCCTGAGCCGAGCTGGGCTGTAAACCCGGCTCAGGCGGGCTTCAGGCTCAGCTCAAGATGTCAAAAGCCCAAGCCGAGCCCTTGAGCCTGGGCTTTTAGCGGGAATGTAACATATTTATATTTGTCATGCTATTCAGTTTGCTTGAAGTCAGGTTAGGTGCAACAGATCGGCACAACATGTTACGATCCGCTGGAACGGACCCCGCTTTTTTCTTTCTTTCTCACCATCATGTGACTCTTTGACCCCGTGACAGACCAGACTCATGACTCACTCTTACTTACGCTCCGACCAGACTCGTGACTCATACCGATTGACTCATACATTGCGCAGCACGGCTGACACTCAAGTGCCCCATTTCATAACCATCACCCCTTCGCTTAAAACTTACGATTGATGTACCTAACACCTCGTTTCACCTTACAGACTCGTTTGCCAACGCTCTTCAGACTCGCTTCGTAGTTCCCCTACTTCGCGCACGGACCATGCCTCGTTACTATAAAGAACCTCTACGATAGACAGTTAGGCCTTAAGCCTGACTTAGTTGAACCTGTATCAACAAGCAGTAGTCTTCAGGGATAATACCCAGTTGAACCCTCTTCTCTCTATTCCTGAGTCCGCGTTGTGACTTAGCGAGAACCCGATCCCTTCAGACTACTTGAACACCGAATCACCTTTGCAAAGGTACGACGAACGACTGACCGTGACACCGACCCCCGGCTGTGTGGGATACTAGACGGAGCACCCGCTAGTAGTCGAATTAGACCGTGGACACACCGCATTTAACTGCATTGTCAGATAGAGCAGCACCAGTGTGCATCAGGCTCTCGAACCAAGTCTTGGACCGCTATCCAAGCCCGAACCGCTGAGTAGGGAGACCAGCCCCCGAACGTAGAGCGTGCTTAAGCACCCGAACATCGAACCGCCAACGTCTGGCCTTTACGCACCGCAGGGCGTAACATAAGTCAGGCTTTCACCTCCAACACGCTGGCAGCTCTACCGCTTTCACTTGCACCGAACCTCAATACCTACGTACCCGCGCCCAAGAGAAAACGAGATGACCTACCCCGTAACGTACAAGGGGAAGCTCTTTGGATCAAAGACGTCGCTCAACTTGGATACTGGGTTAAACACGACAGCAAGTGGTACCCTGTTGAACTTTACAGTTACACACACACCGACGAACAGCAAAGGAGCCACACAGGACACGCGTGGTTTGTCCTATTAGAAGACGACAACGACGGAACTTGGCATACCAGAGGAGCCAACATGGTCAACATTACAAACGACCTAGGATTAGGATGGTGGGATGTAGCGGATCCCAACCACCAGACGGGGCAGCACGTTATCACTGCACCAGAACCGGCACAAATATCGGCAGCCCCTTCAGTGGGACCGGTGCCGATGGACACGATCGCAGCCACGATGGTTGCACCAGCACAGACAGCCCAAAGCAACGGGCAAGGCAAGGGAGGACTTATTGGCCTCCCACCTCCGATTTTCGATGGCAATAGAGCCAAATCTGACCTATTCCTGGACAAATTCCTGGGATACGAGCTCCTCAATGGAGAAAGCAGAACCTTCCAGGTCCCGTATCTAAAGACGGCCTTGTGCCTGTCTTATATCGTCGGACCAAACGTAGACGCGTGGGCAAACGCCAAGAGGCGCTGGCTCAGGGACCAAGTCAAGGTCCATGGAGTACCTCAGAGCAGCGACATGCTGTGGGACTCATTCGAACACGACTTCAGGGCGGCGTACATCGACTCAGACGCCAAGTTGAACGCCCTACAAAAGTTCCAAGAACTAAAGATGATCGGAGGAGACATTGACTCCTACATCGCCACTTTCGACTGACTCAGAGAAGAGTCCGGCTACAGAGAGGACGACCTCGGAGCAATCGTCAAGTTCAGGGAGGGACTCCCACCGAAACTCCTCCAAGAAATCATCACGCACAACGTGCCAGCACCGACCACCATGAACGCGTGGAAAAAGAAAGCCAGAGAACGACAGACGGTGTACAAGGAACTCAGAAACGTCACCGCAAAGAAACCATTCCCCGTGCAACAACTAGCCCAATACCTGGGGCTACGAAACTACCAGCCAACACAGCGACCAGCATACGGGCCAAAAACCAATCAAGGGAGAGCCCCACAAACGACCAGTCAAGTCGTCCCCATGGATGTGGACGCAGGAAACACTGGCAGAAGGTTCGGGCCAGGGCAATGGAGCCCAGAAAGGCAGGACCTCTACCAGAAAGGTGCATGCTTCATTTGCAAAGCACAAGGACACATCAGTCGCGATTGTCCTCAGAAACCGAAGAAACCCTACCAAGGGCAACCGAGTCGTGCCCGCACCGCAGAAGTCACCGAACCAAAGGCGACGATCAGCAACGACGAAGCCTTGAAACAGATCGGAGGGATAGAAGGCGCCCTCAAAATGCTACCAAACGAACCCGAAGAGGCAAAAATCCGCGCGATTAATGCGCTGCAGGATTTTTACCAAGCCCAAAACTAGCTGCCGTAGTTAGGGCTCTAAAGATACGGACGATGTACATAAACAAGCAAAACTCAATCAAATTGCCGTTTTCACTACACACGTACCGAGGAAAGGCAGAAGAAACCGCGCTCGTCGATAGCGGCGCAACAGAAAATTTCGTGGACTACAAAACGTGGCCAGGTTACGCCTCGGAACCAAGAAATTGGAACAGGTACGTCCCATCATCAATATAGACGGGACATCGAACCAGGCAGGAGATATCACGCATTACTGCGACCTCCTGGTGACCAGAGGACAACAAACCGGACGAGAGAGATTCTTTGTCACTAACCTAGGGAAAGACCGATTCATTTTCGGATATCCCTGGTTACGAACATTCAACCCCGAAATCGACTGGGCGACGGGGATTGTAAAAGGCCCAGAGACACGAATGGAAACCTTACTCAAAGGTAACCTGACTAGGAAGGAACACCTGATCAAAGCAACAAGAATAGGGCCCACCAACTCGAAGACGGCGACGAATTATACATCGCCATCAAGACGATCAAATCGGAACCGATCGAAGTCAACAAAGCCACCATCGCACAGCAAATGGCGGAAAAAGCCTACGACGCCGGAAAAGTCAACACGGAACAAACAATCCCCGCGGTTTTCAAGCGACATTGGAAAGTATTCTCGGAACAAGAAGCCCGTCAACTACCGCCACGCCGCAAATGGGACCATAAAATCGAACTGAAACCGGACGCACCCGACGTAATCAACAGCAAGGTCTACCCGCTATCAAAGGACGAACAAAAGGTGCTGGACGAGTACCTTTCGGACAACTTAGACAAAGGCTACATCACGACATCGGCATCTCCCTACGGCTCCCCAACTTTCACGGTCAAAAAGAAAGACGGAACACTCCGAATCGTACACGACTACCGGAAACTAAATGAATACACCGTTATGGACGTCACACCACTCCCCCGCATACAGTCAATTTTGGAAGAGCTCAGAGGTAAAACGCTGTTCAGTAAATTCGACATCAGAGCCGGGTACAATAACATCCGGATCGCCGAAGGAGACGAATACAAAACTGGGTTCAAGACCAACAAGGGACTATTCGAGTGGGTGGTAATGCCCTTCGGGTTATGCAACGCACCGGGCACTTTCACCCATATGGGGAACGAAGTACTACGACCCCTCTATGCGAAATACCCTGGGAAATTCCGGCACTACATGGACGACTGCATTGTCATGACCGGGACCGGAGAACAAGAGCTTCACACCAAGATCTGTCACGATTTTTTCGAGATTCTGGAACAACACAATCTGTTCCTGAAACCAGCAAAGTGCGAGTTCTTTCAAACGGCCATTGACTACCTAGGAATCAGAGTGGAAAGCGGAGAACTAATGATCGACCCGGCAAAGATCGCCGGAATTAAAGAATGGCCGACTACTCTCAAGACCGTCAAAGAAGTAAGAAGTACCCTCGGACTCCTCGGATACCACAGACCATGGATTCCCAACTTCGCTCGAATCGCCAAACCGCTCACGGACCTACTACAAAAAGGAAAAGAATTCGCATGGGACACCGCCTGTGAAACAGCCGTAAAAAGACTAATCGGACTAGTCACGTCCGAGCCGGTCCTGATACCGCCGGACCCAGACCAACAATTCATCCTATACGTAGACGCGTCCCAATTTGCAACTGGAGCCATCCTATACCAGGCCGATAAAGAACAAACGAACAAACGAGGGGACCCCTTACTCCGACCCATTGGATTCCATTCCCAGACATTCACAAAGACAGAACAGAACTACCCAATCTATGACCGAGAACTACTCGCGGTCATAAGAGGCCTACGAACCTGGCGACACCTACTAAGGAATATGACAGAACCAGTACTAGTCATCACCGATCACGCCAACCTGCAATACTACCGCGAACCACACAAGCTGGGTCCACGAGTCAACGGATACATCACCGAACTCGCAGATTTCAACATCCAGCTAGTGTATAAACCTGGAGCCACCAACCGCGCTGACGCCCTATCTAGACGACCCGACTTCGCACCAGACACAGACGACTACCCACTGCTTATCGCACTACCTGACCACCTATTCGTACCGCCAGACACCCCGACACGAAACTACGACACGACTAGACAAAGAAACACTATCGAAGACAGCGACTCCGGCTACGAGTCAAACAATATGGAGTTAGTGGACCACGGCATCCCGATTCTTAAAGCAAGAGCCGCGACACTACCTGATGGGTCGGAATTATCCGCCAAATATCTGGACGACAAAATCATACGAGACCAGGAGACACAACAAGCCACCATCAAACGATGGTGACTCAACCATTCACTTACCAAGCACGGACGGTTGTGGACCAAAAATGGTGCACTCGTTGTTGTGGGAAACAACGACGTAAAGAGGGGGGTAATTTCCCTTCTTCACGACACTTCAACAGCAGGGCACCCCGGAATCACCAAAACGTTACTCATGACAGCTAAATACTACTGGTGGCCGGGTATGAAAGAGTTCGTAACGAACTACGTCAAAGGATGCGCAATATGCCAAATGACTAAGGTAAACACTCATCCAAGCAAACCCGCCCTCTTCCCGATCACCGCCGAGCCAAACACCCTCCCGTTTCAAACAATCGCAGTCGATTTTATAGTCAAACTGCCGACCTCTAACGGATATGACGCTATACTGACAATTACCGATCACGATTGTTCCAAAGCAGTTATCTTCCTACCCTGCAACGAGTCCATCGACGCCCCAGGAGTAGCAGAGTTGTACGCAAGACAAGTGTTCCCACATTACGGCATTCCCCACAAAATCATCTCCGACAGAGACCCCAGATTCGCTGCCAACTTCACTACGGAACTATGCAAAACACTCGGAATCAAACAAAACATTTCGTCAGCATACCACCCACAAACGGACGGACAAAGCGAACGCACCAACCAGAGCCTGGAACAGTACCTACGAGCATTCTGCGGCAACAACCAAAGCGAATGGGCAAAATGGTTACCAATAGCACAGTACACAAAAAACTCGTGGCCACACGCAACGACGAAGAAAACCCCCTATGATTTAATATTAGGATACACCCCGACCGCGCATCAGCCTAGGAGAGAAACGGACATACCCACACTCGACAAACGAATGGACCACGTTCGCTCAGCCCGCAAACAGGCCCTAGAGGCCATGAGCAAAGCGCAAGAAGGGCTGATCAAAGCGACCAAGTTCAAAGGGTACAAAGAAGGAGAAAAAGTCTGGCTAGAAGGGACGAACATCAAAAGACCTTATGACTCCCCCAAACTTTCCCCAAGGCGATACGGACCTTTCGAGGTAGTCGCCAAGATATCCCCGGTAGCGTACAAACTCCGCCTCCCTGAAACATGGCAAATCCACGACGTGTTTCATGCGTCACTTCTCACGCCTTTCACGGAAACTGAAGAACACGGACGCAATTTTATCGAACCACCACCGGACGAGATAGAAGGCGAAGAAGAATGGGAAGTAGAACAGATCCTCGGAAAGCGACATCATGGCCGAGGAAGAAAATTGCAGTATCTCGTAAGATGGAAGGGATACCCCCGGCACACGATCAATGGATTGACAGATCCGACATGAACGCATCAGAACTTATTGATGCATATGAAACACAACAGAGGGAACGCCCGCCTCGAAGGAGTATAAGAACCCCGAGGAAAGGACAAACAGCAACCATCCGTTCCACCACTCTCTCCAACGAGCTCCCACTCAGAAATCATTATCGACCCATGTCCCAAGAACAAGATACCCCCCAAACAACCACCACCGGCTTACCCCCGCCGCGCCCCGCCACGCCAAACGACCTCCTTCCCGCAACCACCATCGTCTTTCAGACCCGACACGGCGGACACTTGGCGCTCATCCCCGTCGGAGGGACAATCGCTTCCGCCACGACTGAGGTTTCAGTTGCCACGACAAGTGGAGCGCCGCCGACCCCCTCGCCAGAACCGCTCCCTGTGCCCCCGCGACAAGGATCTTCAGATCCTTCTCTACGTCCTGGCGCTGACCATCTTAATAGTCACCCTCTCTCTTGGCGCGCAGCTAGCCGTAGAGATGAGCCGGAGAGACTGCAAAAGCTCTGGGAAGACAGCAGGAAATTGGGCGAGTACCACACCCAACATGGGGAGTTTCCAGCAGAATTCCGAAGGGCCGGGTACAGCAAAGCAGCATTCGTCGCCGGAAAACTCGCAGCACTACCAACCCCGCCAACCACCATCTTAGACGTCATGTCGTCATACGAAGTGGCCAGGAGATATGACAACCTCCTCGAACAATACGTCCACCAAGCTCGCGCAGCACTAGACAGAGTCGCGCCCACTCCCTCGCCTCAAGGGGATACCGTCCCGAACTCGCCCGTTCCTGTGGAACAGGCAGAACACGTCTTGACCGACAATGAGGACGAAGGTCAAGAGGAGAGGCTGTCCAACTCTCCAACCTCGAAAATGGGCATCACGACAGACAGCCCTGACGGGGACGACTGGGACATGATGCGACTTAGAGAAGAACTCCAAGGCATCAGCAGTCGAGAACCGGACCGATATAACGACCAATGCCATTCTAACAAAGAGTGGGCATACGACCAGAAAACTAGAGGCCATCACATCTGGAAAACGACAGCCAGAACGGACTGCAAAAACCCCCTCAGTCCAAATGGGCCAAAGACCTGCCCCCCGCGTTCAACGCCACTCTACCCAAAAACCCCCCAACAAACATTACCCCCTATACAAAACGCCACGCCTCGAGAGTCCGAAAGGAGTTTACCCCAGTTGTGTTGGGTATCACGAGACCCAGACGACGAATGGCAGAGTCCCCCATTAGAAGTCGAAAACCCACCAAATCCACAGATGGAATGGGAACCTCAGACGCGCCAAGAAGTCGAAAACCCACCGAACCCACAGATGGGATGGGAACCTCAGACGCGCCAAAGTAAAGACACACAGACCGACCCAGACGTCATCATGACAAGTCCAGAGGATGAAGGCGATGACCCTATTCCCCTACCACGTAGGAAGAAACGCCAGAAGACAAACCTCTATGAGTACTCGTACTCCTCACTCTCCTCACCCGCTACCCTTGCACAAATCCTCAACGGCGACGCCATCCGCCTTTACCCATCCTCTGACAGATACGTACACCCTGACGAAAAACGGCATGCTGGCGTCCACGGACACTTTTGCCGTGTCAACTACTGTCCCTACCACACCGGTTGGTAGAAGAAAAGAAACCCCCGCCGAGTTCTCAAACGACGGGACGAAGACACGCCCCCAATCACCCGCTCATCGCTGCAGGATTACGAGAGCGACCTCGACGAACTCATGTGGGAATGAGTTGCCCTAGGGAGGGCGTGATGTTACGATCCGCTGGAACGGACCCCGCTTTTTTCTTTCTTTCTCACCATCATGTGACTCTTTGACCCCGTGACAGACCAGACTCATGACTCACTCTTACTTACGCTCCGACCAGACTCGTGACTCATACCGATTGACTCATACATTGCGCAGCACGGCTGACACTCAAGTGCCCCGTTTCATAACCATCACCCCTTCGCTTAAAACTTACGATTGATGTACCTAACACCTCGTTTCACCTTACAGACTCGTTTGCCAACGCTCTTCAGACTCGCTTCGTAGTTCCCCTACTTCGCGCATGGACCATGCCTCGTTACTATAAAGAACCTCTACGATAGACAGTTAGGCCTTAAGCCTGACTTAGTTGAACCTGTATCAACAAGCAGTAGTCTTCAGGGATAATACCCAGTTGAACCCTCTTCTCTCTATTCCTGAGTCCGCGTTGTGACTTAGCGAGAACCCGATCCCTTCAGACTACTTGAACACCGAATCACCTTTGCAAAGGTACGACGAACGACTGACCGTGACACCGACCCCCGGCTGTGTGGGATACTAGACGGAGCACCCGCTAGTAGTCGAATTAGACCGTGGACACACCGCATTTAACTGCATTGTCAGATAGAGCAGCACCAGTGTGCATCAGGCTCTCGAACCAAGTCTTGGACCGCTATCCAAGCCCGAACCGCTGAGTAGGGAGACCAGCCCCCGAACGTAGAGCGTGCTTAAGCACCCGAACATCGAACCGCCAACGTCTGGCCTTTACGCACCGCAGGGCGTAACACAACAGATTGGCGCAACAGATCAGTGCAACAGATCGGCGTGTACAATCTACTGGGGGCAATACACACCACACCTGTGATTTGTCATCCATGCCCTTTGATGTTTTTGCTCTGCTCCCCTCACACTCTCACCCTCTCGCCACCTCAACCTCCCTTGCACACATACTTGAAATTGACCGCATTCAAAAGATGGGCCCATTTCCCAAAGCCCCATTGGGCTCCTCGCTTGGTTGATGATATGCCAAGCTCAACCCTCACTGCGTGGAACCTTGCCACATCCCATTTTCTCGATTGATCACCCTTGGATAATCAGATTAGACAGTTCCACTTGCCCCCTTTCATATGTTTGTTTGTTTCTCCTTCTCCCTTGCACCTCTCAACCTCTGGTACCATAGACCACCCACTTGATGTCTCCAACAACCAATGGCAATCTTGCAGCATGCCCATGTGCTGATCCTCCATCGCCAACCAAGTCCGTACTGCTAGCATCACCATATTTACCATCTGTCACCAGTACGATACACCTTATTTGTAACAGGCCCCCATTCCAGATACCTCAATGTGTATGTAAACCCTCTCAAAAGGGTCGTGAAGGGCAATGCAACTGTAGTCTCACCCTTCTTCCTTGCATTCTGATTTTCTTGCTTCCCATCTTTCAACCCTGAGTGTCCCACCGCACCACCGCTCCAACCCGTGTTCTGGAGAACACCTCCCCTTCTTGCACTCCCTTCTCTGGAACCTCGATACTGCCAAATTCACTCTGTCAATACATACCTTTGTGCTAATGCCAGCCACCATGATCAAAAGGAAACATCTGAGTCAACTATAAGGCAACTTCAAGGATGAACGGTGCTCCATCCGAGTCAGCGCTGTAAGGATCCCCTCAGAGCTGCGTGCGGAATTGGTTTGTCAGAGCACCTGCACACACAAGCACAAGGCAAGATGTCAACACGCCAAAACAACCGCTCTCGTTTCCCTGTTGCTACACCCTCACCGCTGCCAACAAACCCATCTTCGCCGACAATCGCCTGTGCAAGACAAAACACCAAACATCAACCCCTCACTCCCTTCCATTCACTTCCCTTCTGTCCATACCAATCTCTCTGATACCATTCCCTTTTCCCTCTAGTTCTCGCCATGCTCATCGCCCCTTTGCTGTGTCGCTAGCACGCTGTCACTACTACTACAATGGACCCGATAGTCCAATGGTGAACACAAGGAGGAGAACAAAGGTTATGATGAGGAAGCAAAGCATACACCTGTACGTCTCCTGGGAGTGGAGCGATAAGTCGAACCAAGGGCAACGAAGTATGCCTGACTTCGACTGAGAATGACCTGATATTGAGACAGAAGACTCAAGTTAGAGTCTCAAGTAACTAGGTACAACACTATAAATACTACGAGTGGGGAGGCTATTCCCATAAAGCCTTATATGGACGATAACAACGATCAACGGGGGCATGGCGGTAATCAGACAGCTAGCAATAGATCAGGACATCAAGCCCTGGTAAGGTACAATCTCGCTTGTACAGATCAAAAGCAATGCGGGGTGGTACATAGGCAAACAATGGGGCATAGCCGGTTCTTGAACTTACCGCAGTCCAACGGATGCCAACCCATCCATTCTCACGTGCCGGTGACACATGCGACATCATACGCTTTCGTTTACTTAGCTGCCCATTTGTACTAACACTCCTTACCTCTACATTAGCTCCCTTTCCCTGCATCGCCTCTATTCACTCAGCGCCTCAACACGGCTCCCATACTTACCTCCGGAGGCTGTACAAGCCCAGCCATCACTTACCTATGGACATCTCATCTTCAACACACTCATTTACTACCTTACTAAGTAGGTATCTTGCCTGTATTTAAGGACTCCCTCCAGCTTGTGGAGAGGATCATCAATCTACCTAGCTGTTGATAAAAAATCAAGTCTCTCTTTTACCTTTCTGTCTCTGCACCTGCCTTTGCCTCGTGTTTTGTCTGTTGTCTCTGCACCCACCTCTGCCCCACATCAGCCCACCGTCTCAGCGTGTCCGTCCCGTCTTGTCTTGCCTTGTCCCACCTAAGCCAACCATTGTCACATTCTCTCCCCCTCTCTCCCTTCGGCACCCTGCCCAAAATGGACTCAACATGCATCAAGACAGATCCTTGACCCCACAAACATTGCAAAGGCTGGGTTGCCTCAAGAGTTAGGGATGGAAGCGATAACTGAGGATCACGTTTCTCTTCTAAGCCGCAGCCCAAGCCTGAGCCAAGCCTGAGCCGGCCCAAGCCCTCATAGAGGGCTCAGCTTGAGGTCCAGGAAAGCCTGAGCCCTATGAAGCCGAGCTGTCAAGAATCGCTGACACTCGACTCTTGATAGAGTTCGCAGTAGCATCTCACCTGTTCTGGAGTGCTGATTGATATAGCTCAATCACTAAGCTTCAGGGTTCCTTGGGTTTTAGCCAAGGGGATCGAGAGTTGGTTAGATGATGAGAGGGGTCACTCCAATAGGTGAGATGATAGTCAGCAAGACTAATGTTTGATTAAGTCGAGCTTGGCTCAACTCTACAACTGCTGAAGGGTTTAAATACAAGTCTGCTACTTAGGGATTTGTAAGTAGCTAGTACGATCAATAAGCAGTCTTCTCAGGCCTGTCAGCTCTTCCTAAGTATCAGTAAGCTATCAGTAAGCTATGATATCATAGAGTGCGTTTTTGGATCTTGGAACAATAGCATGGGAACAATCAGTCATTGGATCAGTAAGCATCCAATCATTGGATCAGTAAGCATATCAGTATCAGGCTACAATAAGTCCCACAGAACATCAGGACAAAGGTACCACACATCAGAACAATAGTGGGTCTAGACATGCCACTTGCATCCAGACCTCTTGCAGAATGCCCAGTGAATACAGGCGTGTTTGGGGATGGGAATGGGTGCGGATCGGAAGAAGGGGGGATGGGTTCCGGAACCAGGAGGTGTGGCTTGCCCTGTAGATCGAGGTAAGTCCATAACACGAGCCCAAGCCGGGGTTTCTGAGCCAAGCCAGGCCCTGCAAACCACTAGATAGGGGGCCGGCCATGGGCTGTGAGAAGCGAGCCACTTACCCAGGGTTTCATCTAATCTGTATTTGTACCTATTTCTCTTACCCAGGTTTCTGTATTTGTACCTATTTCTCTCAGTTATATTGGCTCAGAGGACCGCTGGTCTTGTATGGTAGTGGTCCCACGGTGAGAGAGGGCGATGGTGATAGTGGTACCAGTGGTGACTATAGTGGTGGTTCATGCCATGGTGAGGTGCGATTCATCAGAAACAAATATCTATAAGCTTTTGAGCTTTTGAACTTTTTGGATTAAAAGGAGGGTTTCTTTCTGCTTCTTTCCGGAGTGAAAATGAAGAATTTCGAATGAACTTGTTTTGAGGTCTAGGTTTTTTTTTTAGCTTTTCGACGTTTCGACTCGTACAAGTCCAAAAGTAACGGTCTGGATTCTTACTTGAACGCTAACGACAAATGAGAACCAAAAATAGAATATCTGACCTTTTTATGGTGCTCACATGAAATTGAGAACACTACACACAATATGTAATTCGCCATACGACTACAAAGCCTGGAGTGCATTCGTACAAGTAGCTACAGCCCCTAAAGGCCTTGAACCAACCGACTTCATTTCTCCCCCGAGCACGTAGGACCTGTTGTGAGTTCGGGGGCGAGGACCGGGTTGATGTTGGGCTCGTGGAGTCCGCTGTCTTTCATGCGATTGAGAAGGAAGCTGATAGGTGTGGCATAGCTGATGTCCAAGTCAGGCGTGGCGCCAGCACCGCTCGTGAGAAGGCCGCCGATGCGTCCGAGGCCATCCACGATCACAGAACCCGAGTCGCCCTCGGCCGAGAAGGCACCGGACTTGGAGTCGAACTGGAGGATACCCCATTCTTTGGAGGTCTCGGGTGTGTCCGAATCGTCGTTGTAGTAGTTACGGACGTAGGAGAAGATCTCGTTGGCGCGGCCGACGGTCAGCCCAGTGGCGTTGCCCCGCTTGATCACCATAAGGCACGGGTCGCCGTTCTGGTCGCGAGCAGTCGGGCGACGCATCTCTTTGTCTGGGATGGTGCCTCCGAGCTTCAGAAGACGGTCGAACGGATAACTGAAGGACTCGTAAGGGGCATTGTCGATATTGGGGTCCATCATAAGAGTGAATTCGCCGATCCCAATGCGGGTACCGAGGTCGATGGCATTACCGTTGAAATTGCTCGTGTCGACCTTGGAGGCGTCGATCTCAATGACTGCCCAGTCCTCAGTATAACCCTCGCTGCCGACGTTGATGGGAGGAGAGAGAATGACATGGCCTAGAACGCGGCTCTCCGGGGTGGCCCAACGAGTTGAAACGTCCTTGTAGAAGGTGTTGAGCTCTTTAATACCCACCCTTGCCGCTTTCAACTGGGCCTGGGCGTCCGAGAGATTCTCGTTTGCTCCCGGGTCACGGTTGTTCATCCCCTCAAGCCTCCCAATACGCGACTCGTGATACTGGGCACTAAATCCCTTGCCCCTGATCTCGTCCTGGATAGACTTGAGGTACTTGTTGAATGCCGCATCACCGAAGAGCGTGACGTTATAACGGGGCTGATTCTCGTCCTTATGCTCGAAGAGCTGATTCTCGTCCTCGTTCGGAGTGAAGACGACGTGGCGGGCAGTGACAAGGAGGAGCCTCTCGGTATTCTCACCCTCAGTGATGAAAAGGCCACCGGTGCCCTCAACCCAACGTGTAGACTGAGCACAGATGGGGAGACCAAGCGCAGTGGTAAGAGGTTCACGGATATCTGGAATAGGGTCGGTAAAGTAGGGGGATGGGAGAAGCTTGGGTCCGGCAGAGCGGGTAACGACCGACTCGCGGAGCTCGACGTCGACGTCGGTGATATTGTATTCTCTCAGAATCTCCTGACACTTAAAGGCCACGTCGGCGCCGTCATCGCGAGAGAGAGATCGAGGCATCACCCCGATCCAGAGGATGACAGGGGTAGGGTACTCTCCAGCAACCCCGATGCGGACAACGTCTGTGCTAGTCCACATCACCTCCATAGAGTCAAGAATGGTGTGGATCTTGAGAGCCAGGTTGTCTTCCCAGACCTCCGTGAGCGGGTGGTTGCCGACAGGGTGGAGCTCCTTGATTACCGTGTACGCCTCTGGGCCTCTGGGCGCCTCCCACAGAGCGCCGGTGCGAGCAACCAAGACTGGGCGAGAGGGCAGGCCGGCATAATAAGTTTTAGCCTCTTGGTCGGATAGGGGGCCGGCCATGAAGACAAATGGGATGTGTGTGAAGCGCCGACGCAGACTATCTAATCTGTATTTGTACCTATTTGTCTCAGGTCCGCTATTCTAACTTTTCTTTCTGCTTCTCTCCTCATTTTTTTTAGGTCTACATTCCTTTTCAGCTTTTCAACTTTTTAACTCGTATGACTTTTTTGAAATGAAAAGAGAGGGTTTCTTTCTGCTTCTCTCCTCATTTTTTTTTAGGTCTACGTTCCTTTTCGGCTTTTCGACTTTTCAACTCGTATGAGTCCAAAAAAGTAATTGGCAGGTTTCCTGCCAGTGATGCGTCGTTGAACCGTTTAGTCATCAATTAACTTACCGTCGAGATCAATCCACTGGACTCTGGTCGATCACTTCAGTGGCCCCTGCCTCTGAGACACGTTACGTTGCGGACTCCATCCATGACATGCAGTGTCAATTCCAGTGGCTGCCAGTGGGGCTATTTCGTCACTTCCACACGTGCTGAACAGCCGGTCCGTGTAGAAGCTGCCTGTCATATCGCTTGCTCGGACGTTGCCTGTGCTCTGCGACATGTCGTGGGTAAAGAGTCGGGAACCGCGGATGTGCACATGCGATTTTGTGGACACCGCTTTAAATTGGTTTGCTCCGCTCGAATACATCGTTTATCTCCGCGCTCCAGCTCCCTGTTCATCTCCCGGTCACGTTTCACCACTGATCCAATACGGCCCTCTCATAATGGGAGAATCGCGTGGATGTTCAAACCGGCGGCTCCGCATGCTGCTGATAACCACAGATTCACAAAATATCTGACTGAAATCTTAGCTTCTTGCTCGAGCTCGTTAGCTTTATAAGCTCGTAATTTTCATCTTGTATCAATTGTATCACTCGACAAGCCTCGTCTTTTCCGCGAATCAGTGAGTGTCTTTGAACCATCTAAAGCCCTATTAGTCCTACGGTCAAAAGCAATGATCGTAAGCAACCTAAAGGAACGAGCGCGAGAAAGAAGCTATTTCTAGTTGAGCCATCAAGTCACTACCCCACTGAACCAAAGCTACTCCCGCAGTTTTGGATTGCAAGGGTCGCGGAACCGCTTCGCATGTAGCATATCTTCGCTTTGATGCAAGTGGGATCGGTGCACGGGGCCGTCAGAACAGATCCCTTGCCCTGGAATTTAGTGAACGTCTATTTCAAGAACCAAGAACCATCAGTATCAAAACAACCAAAAGTATAGATACCGCAATTCACGTACCTCGACCAGGTCCGGGTCAGTTTCCATGTCTTGAAGTGGAAAATTGAATCAAAAGAGAGGTTGGACAGTGAAGGGAGAGAAGACATACTCTCAGTCACACGATGCCACCAGGTTGCGTTCAGTGGTCCATCCTCGGGCCAATCGATATTCTTGCCGTATGCTTCGCGCGTACTGTACTCGAACCCAAAAGTAGGCCCCACCGCCGTCTGCCCATCCAATCCAGGGTACGAGCTTACGTCACTCGTCCACCTGTATCCCATCAGGACGTGGCTGTTCACACGTTTTTTGAACTGATATGCAACTCACGTATACGCATTCACGACTTCGAATGTCTGGTAAGACAGCGAGTCAAAGTGAAGCAAGTAAGATTCATTGGAAGGGACGCACAACAGAGTCGACTTGATACATGCGGAGGCCAGGATTCAAGCCGGTATATGTCGTGACGGATGGACCGATCCAGCCTGTTGTGACTGCTGTCTTGTCACTTTGGATGGTCCCATTATTGCTGTAAAAGATCTGTATTTGTCAATCATCAGCGAGCAATAAAGTCGACAAGAAACCACGACGGACTTGAAACTGGTCCTCGTGGGTATGACCGAAGAATATGTCTGTGAATGCACATGAATGTCTCATTTCATCCAAAGTCATTGAAGACGTACTCGCGATTACATGGGGGGAATAACGGTCAACGCTGATATTAGAGATGAGTCAAGCGACAAAAAAAAGGTTGGCATCCGCTTACATCTGGTAAACTATCAACAGATGAATGTCAGCGTAACAACAGAGAATGACAAACGCGTCACACTCACAAAGATTAGTCGGGACTTCTAGGGCATCTGTCCCATCCCAGCCGGTAGGAACATGACCAATGATCCAAACTAATCGAAAACCTCAGTAAATACACGAGGAGCTCGTGAGAGACACACCTCTGTCACCCTTGTCTTCGGCATCCTGACACTCATCCGTAACGAACCGCCACATCCCCGAGACGTCAGGTTGATTCGCCTCTACGTAGTTCCAAAAGTCAAACCTATGTACGATTAGCGCCATCACCACATCTTGATATGATCCAACACATACATATAATCTGGGTCACATACATTGCGTCAGCTCAATTTAGCCTAAGAAAGGCGCAACGTACGGAAGTCGGTATTGATGGCAATCACGCGTAGCCCGTCGGGGCGACGCACACTATACGCCCCATAGTGACTGCGTACCTCTTGGGTCGCATTCTGAGGTAGCGAATTCCATAAGCCCGCAACATGTTCGTAGTTCCTATGAAAAAATCACATCAATTCTCCACGATGAGATATATACGAGCGATACTGACCAGCTGTACTGATCGCCTCCCAGTGAATGAGGAGCATCCTGGGCTCTGCAATCCATCAGTAACTAATCGCAGTCTTCACCGAGATGGAAGGACATACTGGTTATAGGTGTCGTGGTTTCCCAGTACAGGATAAAGTGGGCCACCAGATATACGCTTGAGCAGGCCATACGCCACATCCTATCTCCGAATGAGCACTGATAACCTCCAAGTAATCACGTACGCGTGCTCACCTCCGTGAGCATGACATAATCCCTAATGCCTCATGAGAACCTGCACCAAACCTTGAAAGAACGCGGCTCACCTGGACAACTGATTCTCCGGGTCGTGTGAGACGACGTCACCTGTGTATATGCTAAAATCGAATCCCGTATCCACTGTGCCGGTAAGCTCAGGAGTCGCCTCGAGCACCGCAGCCGCGAGCGACAATGGGGTGTCACTGTTTCGTACGAGTATGACAGTCAGGATAAAGTGCTAGCTTGTCAACTAATGGGCCCCGTTTCCGACATCAATCTACCGACGCACCAATCGAACGAACCGAATCGCGGTGCTGGAAGGGCGGTATGGTTCGGACTTTGTGCGTTGACGCTGTTGGAGCGACAACACGGACTAGAGGTGCAGTTCGCTTCTGAGCCTGTCGCATAACCTACGGTGCGTGTTTAGTGGTCATGCGTAAGTCGAACCGCCGCTGGAAAGTAAAATGGCCCGAAAAAATGTATGTGGATAAGTGGAAGGACACATCATTCCGAGTCCGGCTATGGGATGCCCTGCACCTCCAACAAGCACGGTCATAACAGGATCAGAATTAGAGACTCACGAGGATCGATGTGGAAGTCCGACAAATGCAGCACTTTGAGAAGTTTCCCACTCGGTTTCCTTGGCGACGGCAGCGGATCAGGTTTCGGCTTTGAAAACCAACCGGTGAGGTTCAGCGGGGGCAAAGCCGGGCGCGGACACATCTCCAAAAGCAACCTATTACATATCAACTAGAATAAAAAAGAACAAGAGAGGTACAGCCCCAGCGCGGCGGCAGCTCAGTCAGTCAGATCATCCGGCACGACACGGGGGGAATCCACAACGTGGCAAAACCAAAGTCGCCCCATACGCACCTGGCCATCGTACCCGCGCACGTTCGCCTTGGCGAAAATTTGAGTGAGCACCGAGCCGTACGTCGTCGCGCTGAATTCCTTTTCGCAAACGAAGAGGAGCTCGAGCTCCTGACAGAGGAACACGAAGAACGCGGGCCCTTGCTCGGGCGCGGCAAGCGAAAGGAACTGGGCGACGTTAAGGACGGAGATGCAGGTCGCGCACTTGTCTTGCTCAAGGGTGGCGTCAGTGAGGATCCAGTCAAATTGGCTTAATGCGTTTTGCAAGAGACTTTCGCCTGAAGCGGGCTCTGGGAGGGGGTGGGGATCCTGGGTGTCGTTCTGCGCGAGAATCAAAGGGTGGGGGTGAGAAATAGCGAAGAGATAGATCCTCCTCCTCCTCCTCCTCCTCCTGAACGAGACAACGACCCACCTGAGGTATATCATTCGGATCTGTCAGCTCAGGCGGGAATATTTTGTGCTGAAAAATGAGGATCAGGGACCGGAATGCTTCACAAATAGTGAGATGTATGCGCACGAGAACAGGATCAGAAACGACGGGCTGGGGTTGGGCCGTGGTGGCGGTGGGGTCATTGTAATACGATTCGAATAAGCTGGTCGGAAACGCGCCCGGAGGAGCGTATGACGAGGGTGGGGGTAGAGGGGACGACGAGGCAGCAAGGCCACTAGTCCTGGCAGCCCGCAACGTGACTAGTACAGCACAGGCCAGAAGCCCGCGAACGCGAGTCATAATGGCAAGTCGCTGTGACGGTAGTAGATCCCGCGAGGGTATTTGGGAAACTACTGTACAACACAGCTGCGAGGGCGTATAAATCTCAAACAGAGTCCCTAACACCTAACACCGACTGTCTGAATAGCGAACGCACGATTCGACGTCTTCGTTCCATCTATGATGGACTACCACGTGGCGCGTCCGATCTCCCGGGATCAAGGTGACTTGAAGGCTCCCCGACATGTGTGAACGTGGAAGTGGCCTGAGATGCTTCAATCGGGCTGACGTTGGTACCAAACGGAAGCGGGAGGATGGATGGAGTGTTGTTTCGTGCATTGATTACATGAAAGTATGATGCACATGGAGGAGTTCCAGACGAATCTGATCGCACCGTACCTGAGATGCTGTCATCTCCTGAAATAAAGTTTGTGATTGATCGTTGCCACCCAACTATTCCTGGCACCCTCTCGCGTGCACCTGGCACAAATATACATACTGACACTACCTCGTTCGGCCTTGGACAGCCCCCGTATCAAAAGTCCACATGCACCAGTCAAGTCACCGTAATCATACAGCGATGACCCAAAAGGAAACAGAATTCAAGAAAACGTCCCTAGGAAAATTGTTCGAGTTACTATCCTCCTTGCACAGATCCAAAGCCTTTGATGCAGTTTTGGATGGCAAGGCTCGCCGAGCCGCTTCGCATGTAACATATCTTCGCCTTGATACAATCCCCAGTGCACGGAGACGTTCGCACGGATTGTTTACCCTGGAAATTTGTGAACGTCTGTTCCACATGAAACCATCAGCTTCTCGCCGCTCAATAACCGATTCTACGTACCGCAACCACACTCGGGTCTTGTTCCATGCCTGAGAGTAAAAAAAAAAGTCAAATCAGAAGGGAGGATGGAAAGCTGATGGAGAGAATGCATACTTTCAGTCACACGATGCCACCAAGTCGCATTCAGTGGACCATCGTCGGGCCAACTGATATTCTTGCCGTACGTATCACGCGTACTGTACTCGAACGCGTAAGTCGGTCCCACCACCGTCTGCCCATCCAATCCGGGATACGAGTTTACGTCACTCCTCCACCTGTATCCCATCGGGTCATGCCTGTTCATACAGTTCTTGAACTGATATATGACTCACGTGTACGCATCCATGATCTCGAAGGTCTGGTAAGGAAGTGAGTCAAAATGAAGAGAGCGAGGTCAGAT
The DNA here is from genome assembly GCA_022376545.1 of Russula dissimulans. NCBI lineage: Eukaryota > Fungi > Basidiomycota > Agaricomycetes > Russulales > Russulaceae > Russula > Russula dissimulans. Next base: position 77,711 of record WTXJ01000010.1, read on the forward strand.
GAATGGGAAGGACGTACGGCAGAGTCGACATCATATAGTCGGAAGCCAGAATTCAGATTTGTGAGTGGTGTGATGGATGGGCAGAGCCAGGATGTTGTGAGCGCTGTCCCTTCACTTTGGGTGGTCCCATTATTTGTGTAAAAAATCTACATTTGCTCAGGATTAGCGAGCAAGAAAGCTGACACGAAACGATGACGGACCGAAAACTGGTCCTCATGGGTATGACCGAAGAATATATCTGTTAATGTACATGAGAAATCAGTATCATCTGAAGTCACGAAGACGCACTTGCGATCACATGTGGAGAGAAGCGATCGACGCTGATAATTAGAGTAAATCACACGCGGAAAAATTTGTGAAAACCGCTTACATCTGGTAGACTATCGTGGAATGTGTCAGCTCATCAATACAGAAGGCTATAAACGCGTCACACGCACAGAGATTACTTGGTGCCTCCAACGCATTTGTCCCATCCCAGCCGGTGGGAACATGACCAATAATCCAAACTGATCAAAAGTCTCAGTAAAGACACAAGGAGCTTGTGAGGGACACACCTCTATCACCATTATCTTCAGCGTCCTGCAATTCGTCTGTTAAGAACCGCAGCATCCCCGAGTCGTCTGGTTGATCGAGACGTATATAATTGAACCAGTTTGCGCTATGGCTCAATTGGTAATCACGACACCTAGATATAAAATAACCCGTACCGGTAATCTACGTCGCATCCTCTCTGTCACCGAAGTTTGAGCTGAGGAAGGTAGCGACACTTACACAGGTCGGTATTGAGGGAAATCACGCGAAGTCCGTCTGTGCGCTGCACACTATACGCAGCGTAGTGGGTACGTGCCTCGGCGGCCACGCTCTGAGGTAGCCACTGCTCTTGCTGCCACAGTGCCGAAAGATGGTCATAGTTCCTACACAGGATATCTTCAATCCTTCCGAATGATGAACATATGAGTAATGCTGACCAGCTGAACTGCGTTGCCAGGTCGCCTCCTAGTGAGTAATGAGCATCCTGGGCCCTGCAATACGTCAGTGGCCGCTTGCGGTCATCAATGACAGAGCATGGCATACTGGTCATAGCTGTCGTGGTTTCCTAATGTAGCATAAACTGGCCCAGAACCCAATTGGCGCTTGAGTAGGTCATATAACACCCACTGTCTCAGAATGATATTTATAACCTTCAAGTAATCGCGCGTGTGTGCCCACCTCCGAATATGTGACATAATCCCTGAGCTCCCATTAACGCCAGCACCAGCCCGTCGAGGAATACGACTCACCTGGACAACTGATTCTCCGAGTCGTGTGAGGTGATGTCACCTGTGAATAAGGTGAATGCGAATCCCGTATCCTTTGTGCCCGTAAGCTCAGGAATCGCCTCGAGCGCCGCAGCCGCCAGCGAGAATGGCGTGTCGCTGTTCCGTGGGACAGTCAGAATAAAGCGCTGGTCAGCCAACTAGTCGGTCCCATTTCCAACACTAAGCACTGTCGCACCACTTGAACGACCCATATCGCGGCGCTGCAAGGGTTGCCTGGTGCGGGCTACCTGAGTTGAAGTTGTTCGCGCGACAACACAGACCAGACGTGCAATTTGCCTCCGAGCTTGTCGCATAGCCTACAATTGCGTGAAGTGGTCATGTTAAGCCAAGCAACTGGAAGGAGTTAGGCAAGGAGAGGGTGGATAGCTCGGAGAGCACATCAATCTGGTATGGGATCGGGGAAGGCCCGGAGATGGATAACGGAGATGAAAATTAAATTTGGCAGTACCCGTACCACGAGACACAACAACAAAAACGCAGAGCAAAAGTTGAAGACGCACGAGGATCGATATGGAAATCCGAGATATGCAGCACTTCGAGACGAATCCCACTCGGTTTCTTCGGCGGGGGCAGTGGGTTAGGCTTTGGTTTGAAAACCAACCAGTGAGGTTCAATGTGGCGTAGGTGGGAGAGTGCACGTGTTGGGAGGAAGTTGTAGCATATCAACTAGAGCAAGGAAGGCACGGCCAGCAGATCAACGAAGATGTCGGACACGAGCTCACAGCAATCAGTGCGCACCTGGCCATCATACCCCTGCACACCCGCGTTTGCGAAAACTTGCGTGAGCACAGGACCGAGGGTCGTCGCGCCGTATGTCGTATTACAGGCCGAGGAGAGATTGAACGCCTCACAGAGGAACACGAAAAAGGGAGGGCCTTGCTCAGGGGCGGCCTGGGAGAGGAACTGGGCGACTTGAAGGATTGCTTGGCAGAGCGCGCACGTCTTGTTCGTAAAGGCGGTGCTGTTGTTCAGCCATTTGACCTGTGTGATCGCGGTTTGTAAGAGAGCATCGTCGGCAACGCGCGGTGGGAGAGGGTGGGGATCCTGGGGATCATCCTATACCAGAGTCGGTGAGAATGGCGAGGAATCCTAAATAGGACATGACCTACCTGGGGGATGTTATTCGGGTCGGTCAGCTCGGGGGGATATATCTTGTGCTATAGAGCATGGATCAGGAAATAGAGTGATCCACAAAAAGAGACATATATGCGCACGAGCACAGGATCGGAAATCACGGGCTGTGGTTGGGCCGAGGTGGCGGTAGGGTTGTTGTAATACGAGCTGTACCATTCGGTTGGATATGTGCCTGGCGGAGCGAAGGACGAGGGCGGTGCAGAGGAGGACGAGGACGAGGACGAGGAAGCGACGGTAAGGTGAAGTGCAATCGCGATGCAGAGGACAAGTCCGGGTAGGCGAGCCATTTGGGATAACCGCGGGTGTCCGGGTGGGACGGGCAAGCACAGAGGGAGACAGCACGGCCGCAAGAGCGTATAAATAGGCAGACGAAGCACAGCCGGGTAACGTCAACCTAGGATAGCGGGAACGTGCTTCGTCGAGTTGGCTTTTCATTGGAAGGGATGGATGGGCACGTTCGATGTGTCGTTTACATTCCATTATCTCCAATGTCAGCAAGCCGTGCGATCCGAACGTCAGGCGATGCGGCGTGCCCCATCAAGGTGACAGGGACATGCGGTCCACTGAAATATATCACTGAGACTTCACATGCGCGAGAGTAAATACAACCGACGGCGTGGCCTGATACAATTCTAATCCGACAGAGGTTGTGCGCATGAGAAAGTGTGGGGTATTGTAGTCATAGTCGCATTACGGTAGTCATACAAGTAAAATGCAGGAGGACGAACGTGATACTGAGTAGCCGAACGCTGGATATTAGATCCTCCGGATAATCATAATGATACGTCGATTCATAGCATGATGGATCAGGGCACCAACACGTCGCTGGGCTGCTGGTAATCGGATAGCGCCGCCTGGTATCGGAGTGGGGGTTTGACCAAACGGCCGCTAACTAGGGACAGTATTCCAGAGTGAGATGACCCAAATCAGGCGCTGGGGACACGAGACGAGGACTCACCAGTGTAATAACTATGTGGAGAGACCATCACTGGATAGTGATGAGCCTTCATTGGATCCTCCAAAGGGGCTCTCGCTGTCCGTTGGTTGCTTGCGACCGGATGTCGGGAGGGGTGCTTTCGAGACACCGTGATGCTTCTTGTGGCTACGCGCTCGCACCCTCTCCTCTGCCTGTTTACGGGACTCCATCCAGAGGCGCAAGGTATAGTCACGAAGTGACTGAGAGTAGAGGACGAGAGGGTCGGTCGGAGGAGGTTCCACGGCGCCCTGGGGCGGAACTAACATGGTTGCAAGTCGAGGAAGAGAGATAGCGAAGAGGGAGGGGTGTTGAAAAGCGGAGAGAGCACGGGGGGATTTATAGGAGGGAGATAATGAAAATTGGTGGATGGGCGTACGGCACCGGTTTCATGTGAGGGCGGAGTCTGTGTGGCGCTTCGCCCACGCCCATTCGCAATCCACTCGTCGGTCGGACCATCCCTCCGTTCTTGCGTCCCTCCCCCTCTCTTTCTCACCACCAGAACCATCAGTTTGCACACATGACGCGATAAGGCATCGGCTCGCTTGTTACCCAACTACGACCCCACTCACACCCGGACGCCGAAGCGATGCCAACCGAGGGTACTCAGTCCCCGCTCTCAGTGCTACTACCGCAGCTGTCTGTAGCATTGACATTCAGGTTACTGCTGATAAAGGAAAGCGAATATCAATGGTGATTCTGCGGTCGTCAGTATGCACAGCCAAGTAAGTCACCAGCTCCGGATCTGCTCCGTGCGAGTTTCTGCGACCCGATCTTGATATAATTACTAGTATCGCTACCTGACTCGACTCGCACCACCAGCACATCAACCACTGCGAGGTCATCAATTTATCAAACAGGATCAGGGGAGAAAAAAGGGCTCAAAGCGCCTCTTGTGGTTCCAAAATTATAACTCTTGTGGAGCTACTACCGCCGACCTTGCCTACGGAATCACCCGGCATTGTCGCGTGCAACTGGCAACTTCTTTGCGCTGTTGCCAATAGCCTCCAGCAGTCTCAACAGGACAAAATAACCTCCCAATTGATTTTTTTTTTCGTTTTCGAGATCTCGATCATCCCGATCACCGCATCCCTGAGGGGCAGACCGTAAAACAATATGGGCGTGGGCGTGGCGTGGGACCTAAATAGTAGTGGCCCCCACGCTGCAGGGTGAGCGTAACAACGCCCTTTTGATCGTCTCCGGGGTGCTGATGCCTTTGGGACGTACACGCAGCTCCAAGACCACGCTGGCGTTTTTTTTTTTTTCCGTGCTTCGCTAAGGTAATCCAATAACCGCTTGGGCAAGTCGAGTTTCTGTGGGTTTGGGATTGGTGGATGGATGATCGACACCCTCCCTGCTGCCGCGCCATGTGCCAGCATCGTCTCTGGGTATTCCCGATGGGTGGCGCTCCGGTCTCCACTCACTCCACAGTTTCATAAGGGCGTCTCGGTGAGTTTATGACTTATCCACGGGCACTGCGTTCGGTTGTTCAGTTCAAGGTTCGACTGAATAAACCTAACCTGCCATGGTGACACGCATCCACGGGGAGCCTGCGTTATTAAATCGACGTTCCCAGCGGATTCCGCATGTCCCGCGCGTCGGCAATCATAAACCTGGCGTATGAGTGAGCTTATCTCTTCTCTTATCCCTTCCTACCTTTCCTGTCTATCACGGTGTTAATTTACCGAGATCAAACAACACGCTGGTCTATCGTGGGTGATTACATCATAGTGTATCAGCAAACTCGAGCGCCTCGTTTTCCTGGTATTGTTTCCTATTATCGTTTTCGCTCTGAGTAAGCCCGACATCCCAGAGGGGACAATCGCCTTGCTTCTCTCCGGCAATAAGACAATTAAATTCTGCAGAATATATCATGTGCTTTTTTCTTGTGGATAATTTGAAGCGCCCCGATAACCTATAAGAACCATAGAATTATACAGGCCGATTGGCTTTACTGGTCTTGGGTCTGCCTAAGCATAGACGTTGCCTTTGATGTCCGTCCTGATGCAATTTTGGGAGAGCACAGGGATGAAGAATGTAGGCTTGGAGTGAAGCTACTCGTCTGTCCTATAATGAACAACTGGCGAACGATACACGCGGATGGCGTGCTGGTCTATCAAATCCGTGATAAAGCGGGCCTAAACCAAAGGAAATACAAATGGTCCAGGCAAAATAAAGGGAGGAATGAGTCCGTGAAGAAGCCGCCAAGGCGAGTCGCCAGCACCACATCCATTAACAAGATACTAAGCATAAGTTGGACGACGACTCAATGGCTGCTCAACGGCGACGTTTCGTCACAGGTCCTTCGCTTGCTTCTAATTTTTCCCTTCCTTGCTCCATTGACTCTGAGGGTGCTCAGCGATGGCGACGGCGACGGCCTTGTTCTGGGATCATCATTAGAAAGCCGTTCGGCGAGTGGCCGCCAAATCCGGTTTGTATCATGGGATCGCGGACACCTCTCAAAGTATCCATCCCATCATCTGGCCGCACGCCCACCGATCACCGTACCGCATGTACTGGTCCGTTCTTTGGTTCCAACCTCGGGCGCGATCCACGTTCGTGTCCCACACCGGCCCTCGATCATCGTCTCCTCGCTTTCGATAAATTCAGCGAGGTCAAAGTCGATGATGAACAATTGGCCCAGTTGTTCATCATAGACTTTGACCTGGGGGCCGCTCGTGGTTGGGATCAACGACGACATTTCCTGGCTTCAAGTCACGTTGAGCGATTTTATGCTCATGCAGAAATGCAACCCCTTGAAGGAATTGGGCGGCATAGAGGGGAGCAATGATGTCCAGATGTTCATGGAATCTCAGGGCTTCATCAAGTCGCGATCTCCAAGGTAGGGCAATTAATTTTTTTTACCAACGTTGAGGTTAATGACATCGAGTAACGGAGGTGTATGGTTTGCAGGCTCCTTGATATTGCTGAGCTATGTGAGGAAATCAAGCTCACGATCACCGCGATTGAGGAGCTTGAGAATGACAGAAACGCCATTCGGCGAGGTGACTCGATGCAGGATGGGTTTGAGCTTTGCTCATGAATAAATCTTCTAGAGTTACGGAGAAAAGCATAACTGACAGGTGTCCATGTCGCGCGTCCTTCTACCATGATTTGAATAAGCTCATATCCTGCCCCAACAAGATCTTCCTGCACTGAGCTATCGTCAAGGGACAGTCGCTGATGGGGATCCGGTACGAGAGAAGGAAGACACCGTGCAGAAAGATCCTCTTGTGCATCCCGCAGACGTTTTTCAGGTTCATGAAAATTGTCATTGTCTTGTTTTGCCTGAGATGCTCAGCTTCCAGAGCTCTACCTGCTCATCTGGGACATGTGCCAGATACTTCAGGCGCATCTTCATCTTCAAAATTAAACGGGCCACTGTTTCGCATCAACCCACAGAAATCGTCGAGGTTTATCGCGAACCTAACAATGAAGTATGAGCTCCTCGTCGCTATTGCGTGCTTGTATTTGCCCAGGTCCCGACAACGGTACTTCTCTGGACATCTGAGGGCCTTTCCTTTTCGCTTTCGACTGTGGTGCAGGCATAAGTTGGGAGTGGTGAAGTTCCAAAGTTGAGGCTGAATGCAATGTTGAACTGCTGTCCGATGGCGATCGAGGAGCGAGACAAGGCGCGAGAAGGGAGAAGATGGGCAGGAGGAGATGGAGCGAGAGGAAAAACCGATGATTCAAAGCCAAAGTACACTAGCATGTAACTTTTCGGGTCTCGGAGCTAAAGAAAAAGAGAATCGACTTTAATGTCTTGTAAACGCGATGAAGCAGAGAAAAATTTCCATGACGTAGCATGTGACTGAAAGTGGTCACGTGATAAGGCTCTACTGCGTCACTAATATTAATGTTCTAAGATTGCTTGCGCCGATGAGGTTCATTTTAAACATTTTGGCGTGTCTTTGTCTGTGAAAGGGATTGGGAACTGTAATGGCACACACATATGGCATGAACACCGTATTCACGACCCGGGCCCGAAGTGTAGTGTGTCCTTGCACACCTCCGCATTCGCCGGCGGCGGTCCAAAATCCATGAAGACCAGACGTTATCCTAGGATGGCGCTTATGCCGAGGCGCCCGAATAAATGCGCTCCACTCGAGTCATGAAAGTCCGTTCACTCCGGGTCAGTGCATCGGTGACTTGTGCCTTTGTCAGCTTCATTCAAGAACGTACCTGATTCGCGTCCATGAGTGCACCTTCACTTACGCGATTGAATGCACTTCGTCGCGACTGCCTCAAGGCCAAACGCCTGATCGCGTCAATGTACCGAGGACGCGCGACGGCGGAGCCCTTTCTTTTCCGCCGAGGGTTCACTGTTGAAACGTTGAAGTTTAGATCCCTCTGACGATAGGACGATCCGAAGTCGGCAGTCCAAATCCAGAGTAGCGGGTCGCATGAGTGTGGGAGTGATTATTACGCATACTATACCATGCAAGGGGCGCTACATGTAAAACGGCATGATGATCAGGGTAGTGTGGAGCAAAGTGGAGTGGGGGTCATGTTCGACAACAACAGACTAACGAACCGATCGCATCCCAATCAGATGCAAAACTCAAAAGGCACAAGAAAAATTAAGGAGTAGAGAAGGCTCCACACGCGCGAAAGAGTCTGTGATCGAGGCGGTGACAGGACGGGGCACAGCCAACGTAAAAGCCAGCACAGGCGGCGAGCGAGTCGACGAAAGATAAAAATAAATAATCAGCATCCCGCTAGTAACAGCCAAAAAAAAAAGCGGGGGGGTAGGAGAAATTTGTTGAATTACGCACTCGTCAGTCCCCTTCATTCCCCCTCCCTTCCCCGGCTGTCAGTCGGTAATTTTATCCTCGTTCGCGCGAACCAACGTTGGTGTTGGAGCGAAACCACCCCCCCCCCCCGTTTTTTCAAACGGGAACAAAGAGCTCCCCCCAACGACGCACGACGAATATCCCGCCAACAAACAGCCCGACGCCAGCGACGATATTGATGTTCCCCGGCAGCTTGTCCTGAGCGAAGATCTGCGTACGCAGGAAGCGCGACCACGCGCTCTCGTTCGGGTCGACGAGCGCCCCGCTGCGCGCGAGATGCGCGGGCGTATAGTACGCCGGTCCAGAGTTAGGTGCTGCGCCGCGGCGTGCCATTGCTTTGCGTGATGACTGTTTTTCGGGGTGCGGTGGGTTGGGTAGTAGAGGTATGTGTGTGTGTGTGTGTGCAAGAGGTAGGTAGCCACGCGCCACGCTGGGCGATTTTCCATTTGATTAGTCAGCAGCGACTCGTCAGAGTCAAATAGCAAATCCTATGAATCCGTAAAATCGTCAAGTGTTCGTAATATGTATAACCCAGCAAATGAAAAGGAAAGTACAGCATGCATTACGAGCGTAAACAAAGCATCAAAGACATGGCGTAAGTAAGATATATCGTATCGTCTCTCGTCTCGAGTAGAAGGGAAGAGCCCGAGTCCGTCACTGGCACGTCACATCATCATGAAGTCCCCCTGCCATGGTGTCGTCGCAGCATCACATCGTCGTTCGAGCGCACTTCGATAACAGCCTTCAATCCATGGAACTGTTCGAGGTCTCGCGCTTCCGCCCGAGCGACGCCCGATCGGTCACTCGGCAGCCAGACGATCGGCGGCGGCGCGATGAGTTCCGGCGCGAACAGGATCCTCGACATCTCCTCCGCATGGTCGGCAAATGGTAGCGGAGGCAGGCGGGGGGGTGCATCTGGATGCGTGCGTGCAGCGCGTTCGGTCGCTGTGAGATCGTCCAGCGTCTCAGTCGCTAAACGAGTGAGATAATAATGATTATTCAGATGGGCCGCTGAGACGGAATAGACCTACTGAGCGGTAATGGTCCATGCAGTTGGTGGTTCGATGGCACGACCGCAAGCGTCGTAGACATCATTTCCAGCACGGATGCGAACGACCCACGCGTTCGTGCCCCGCGTCCAGAGCTGACTAGGCTCGTGCTCTCTTCGTCAAGCGCTAGGGGGTGATTCGGCTGTGCTGCCTTTCGGAATGCCTCAAGAGCATGTAAAGAGACGGGACTAAGGGCTCCCCGACCGGGTAGCCGCTCTTTGAGGCGTGTATACACTTCGACAAAGAAAATGGTGCCTATCCCTGCGCCTACGAGAGCGCCACCTTCTGGCCATAGCTGCCGAGTGAAGAGGATCAAGCCCAGGAGGATGGGTTGCAATGCGATGAGGGACGCGAAGCGCTTCAGAAGCCAGATCTGCAGTAAGCCTCCGGTCTGCGAGCGGGTACGGCCATACACATAACCAATGAGGAAGCGGTGCGCTGAACAAAGGTCAACCTCGGAGCGCAACAAGAGGAGTGTGTGTCGTACCAACTAAAGTAAGGAACACCAACAAGACGACTGGTGGGCCCATCAGCGGAAAGATCACTGCGAATGTGCTCGCAAAAGTGACCGCCAGAATACAACAAGCCATCGCGAAGAGTGGGTTGTAAGTCCCGGGGTAAGTAGCTATTACGGAGATCAGGAGCCGCGAATATAAAAAGACAATGAAGATACCTCGGAAGCGTTGGCGTGGCGTTTTTGCCGCCCTTTCTGCACGCAGCACCCGTCGCAATCGTAGAGGTTGAAGTAAAAGTAGCGCCGGCGACGTGATCGCAATATTGATGACAATCGCGAGTAGCAGTATGGCGATATATATGGAACCGTCTGCGACAGTCTCGCTCCTGCGCGTACTCTGACTGAATGCGCCAAACGCGTATAGAATCGCACCAGCGGTGACCAAACCAACGACAGCGACAGATACCACCATGTAAAACATCGCCCTCATCACGATACGTTGCCCAGCGGATACAGAGATCGTGCCAACAAGATCAGCCGAATCTGTAAAGATATCTCAGACTATTTTCGGTATTTGGGGCCGTCATACTTACAATGGAGCGCCAAAATTCCGACAAGTATGAAGAGCGTAGCGGCGACGGAGGGCGCAAGAACTGTGGCCAAGCCTGTCGGTAAGTCGCTATCATTCGCCATGGACCGGAGGAATGTAAGATAGTGCGCGTAATCGGGCGACGTCGCCACGGCCAACCCCGCACTGGCGATCACTGTGACCAATCAGTTGCAAGGAAAGAAGGGAAAACGAAAAGTGCCCACGGCCAAGAAGAAGTGTTACAGCAATGGTGATAACGACCGTGTAGAACCCAATCTGGTTCATCGTATCGCTCCCACCCTGCTGAAGAATGTCCCATCGGACATCCTCCTTCGCACGTCCCTCGATGATTTGTATCTCAGGCAGGAATCGCAGCCCCCGCCCGGTGAGGAGCCATCCTTTCACATGCGCTCCATCCGCGATGGCCTGGTACCCATCCTCTTGTGCGATCCGGATATCCTCGTTGATTGTCTTCAGCCGTGTCCGCCATGTCCGAATTTCGGAATATACCGAGCCGAGCTCGTCATGATTGAGACCAGTCAGGGGGCGTACGAAAGGAGGCGCGCGCTGCACACGCAGGTGAGGCGGCAGCTCTTCGTCTCGGGCCAACCCCTCGCCAGTATCGGGTCCCGCCCTTTGTCGCAGAGGGAACGTGGAGCGATGTTCGGATGGTGCAGGTCCAAAAATCTTCGGTCGTCGAACAAAGCGGAATATGCTAGAAGCGCGAGCCGGCTGAAGGGGTGGATCTGGCACAGGCGGCAATACATGGGGCAAAGGCATGGGTGAAGGAGCACTTGGTGTGTGCGAATACCGGAAGTCGATGGGTGCCTCACGGCCTACATCAACCCAGTCGCCGTCGCTGTTCGAACTCGGCAGATGCGAGGGGGCATTGCCAGGAGAATACAGAGTTGCAGGGTCTGTCGTGTCTTCCATTGCATGAGCGACATAGTTTGGACCGTGCAGCATCGGATCTGGAATAGGAGCGTCCGGTTCCACTTCCTCAACCGATTCTGGTTCTGGTTCTGGCACCGCATCCAGGATTCCACTTGTGGTCGCACGAAATATATTTGCAATGGGGAAGCGGCTAAAAGCCATAGAACCTCGGTTGCCTTCTTGAAAGCGGGTGCCCACAATACGCTGGTTAACAGATTCTGTAAAACTGGTGCGAGCGTCCTCATCAGCGAAGCGACCTCCGTTAATCCCGCGAATGCCAAGCTTATAGTAGCTAGAAGGAGCAAGATATGAAGTTGGCGCGAGAGAAGAAGAGGCATCCGCGGGGTTGCGACCCCTTCGCCTACGACCACCTGCCTGCGGGAACTGTTATGAAAAGAATAGTGACGGGGAGAATGGAATATTGACGCCTTACAGAGGATCCGGTGAGTACTCTTGGACGGCTGATGTACGCAATGCCTTCGGCGTCACGAGTGGGTGGAGGATTGAGATCTGCAATCGAGGGCTCGGGGGTCGTAATCCGGAACGAGGAAATGTACTTGGCCTCTGCAATCTCGAGCTGCTCCAAGATTATGTCGCGGTCCTCGATAAGGAGGGCGAGACGTCGTGTATCGCTAAACCAACCCTCAAATCAGTGGCCAGGATAGCCAAGATCTGGACGAGAAACATACACGATCGTGAAGAGGCTCGAGACGTCCACTTCCGGACCGTAATCCTCCTCCGAAAACATATAAGGACCATCACGTGTATGCCGGCCCGATCTTCCGCGGCGGCCGACGCCACTGCTGGCAGGCTCTGCGCTAAAATCTAGCGACGAGCTAAGTCCTGTCCTAAGGATGAAGTCCTTGAGACGCCTTTCACCCCAGCCAGCAAAGCCTGGCGCTGCCCGCGCGCTGATCCAACCCATCTCTTTACCCTGCAGATGGACGTCGGTCCACTTGCGTCGAAACGCAACGAGCTTGCTGTACTCGCGTAGTATCTTGAACACCGCGGGGACGAGGCCAAGAACGATGAGAAGAGCTGTCAGGATGATGACGCGCAGGCGCGCGCGCGATTTTAGGTCTTGCCCATTCACCACTTCAAGCACAGTGGCCTTGCTTGGTGTGACAACGTCGCGGTTGTCAAGAAGCTGAAGAACTCGCAGGACGCTGAGGTCCTGCAATATTGAGTAACCGCCCAAGTAACGTGGAGCACGGGCAGTCTCGGCCAAGCATGGCACAGAGATCATATAAAGCGGAAGGCCGCCGACAAGGCCAAGAATGGACCAGCCCAAAACCACGAGGAAACAAAACCAGAGCGTGCGCTGACTCAACTCTTCGTCTGAAGGGAACCTACGCGCGTCTGCTGAGGCAGGGTCGCTAGGGTCGGTGGGGACGTTGGATATGGATGGTACCATAGGTACGGGAGGGTTTAAAAATGCCCAAAAGGTTGGGCGCAGATGCGCAGGGCGGAGTCTTCGCGAATAAGCACGATAACACCCAGATAGATGAAGGTACGCACCTTTCTTGCACAAACCATTCTCGCAGCCCGTATATTTGGCGAAAACGTGGTCGAATAAGCGCAAACAATAACTATAAGGCGCGTAAGATGTTAGAACACGGGGAAAATGTACAACGTACCCATAGCAGTAAACCTGTCAACCCAGAAAGAACGATAGTAGCCAACAAACCATCAACAGAAGCATCTAAACCATCGCCCAGACACACGGTGTTGCCAGCGAGAGAGAATCGACCGCTGCCAGCTGTTTGGGAAGAACTGGATGACGTAGGTGTTGGGTTCAGAAATGATCGGGAATCTAAAGGTGTCGTCATAAAAGAGTACGTATTTGATGGGTGTAAAGATGATGAGGAAGTGAGGGAAGGGGAAGTAGCGAGAGACGTTGGTGTAATACTTGAAATAGTGAATGGTCCGGATGTAGTCGTAGAAGTCGATATTCCTGGATATAGAGAAGATGAGATGTCGCAGGATGCGGAACACGACTCGGAGGGCGTGGAAAGGGAGAGTGTGCCTGATGGCTCAGCCCATAAGATGAGGGACTGTTCCGGGGCAGGTGTTGAGGTCGACGGACCGACTCGGAATTGAACTGGGAGCGCCCATCGCCCTGGAATGGCAAAGTCCAACATGACACTTTTAATTGACCATTAACTGGCCATCACCACCACCGCTCATCTGCCTCTCCAAAGTTCAAGCTCTACGTGGACACCCCGATACCAAATGTTTAAAACGGAGGAGCTTTCCATATTCCATACCCATGCGGGTTCGCGCACAACACGTGGCCGCGATGCTACGCTTACGTACGTGACCACTTCACGGTGATTGGTTCACGAACCACAGTACACATGTTCAGTTGCCAGGCGTCTAAAAAGTAGTTTTGTCAAAGCGCGGTTCCTGTAGGGAGTTCTTAGGACTGATGAATGTTGGTTTCACCATCCAAATAACCCTTCCAATCTAATCTTATGAAGCCATCGCGTTGTAGTGAGCACAATGACAGACCGAAAGATTGAATTATACATGTGGAATGAATGAAACCCAGTGTACAACATGGAAGACTGCAGGAGGAAGCGATCTAAGACATAGGAAGGGGAGTACGAGCAACGCAAATCGACTAAGTATATAAAGTGACAACAGTAAGTATCCGGCAACCCTCGAAACAGAATCGTTTTCTGGATCTCCAAGGAGATATGTCTCAATTGCATTCGTGAGTAGCGCGCAAAGGAAAGCCCCAATCGGGAGACCCGTGATGGAGAGTGAAGCAACACGCCAGAGAGTTCGTTCTATGCTAGAGGGAAACGTGAATGACCATCCAATGCAGTGAATTGCGCCAAAGGCCATCGTGATGACGACCATAAGGAGGATTGAGGCTCTCTTGGTTGCCACGACCCACTCGGCAGGATAAAATGTGGCAACCCTCTTTCCCTCCAAGTCAACCGCGTCATCTTCACCAAACATGGTGAAAAATGGGCTGAAGAGTGGCCACATGAGGACTCGCAAGGCCCACGGCTCGTCAAATTCCGTAAATGGTCCACGGACAATCGCAGCTGGAAGGTCGGAAAGTGCACCTCGAAGTGCAACCCAACCTCTTACTGTAGCCTCGACATCCCCATCATCCACCGGCGACCCAGTCATTCGTTTCTTGTACACACGTACCCCACGCTGCACATTCAGGGGTTTGTGCCACCACAGGACGTATATCACAAAATTCAGGGCTGCGAATGCAACAGTGACCAGCTCCAACTCCGTGATCGGTAGGCCTTGGATACCTCGCGCGATGCATTGAGTCACAAACCAGCTGGTTTGCACGATGACGAGACCTTTGGAAATGGCGTCTCCCTTGCTCCTGTCGTCGATCTCCGATTTCGAAATCCTTGGAAAGTCACCGTTGCCGGTCAGAGAATATGATTCTAGCTGTTCGGGCAACAGCACTCGGACCGGCCTGTTTCCCTCGTATTCCGTAAAGCCGCCCATTATTGCGAAGAATCCGTGACTGAGCGTCCAGCCCTCCCCTGCGTCTAATGGTCACTATTGGTTTTCTACCTCAGCTTCCGGGACTCACTCTTGTGTTCCTCTGCTAGCTCAGCGGCAGCCTGACGCTGTCTGAGCGCCCATCCAATCACTGCTTCTGGCACAAAAAGTGCAAGAAGCAAAAGTCCCCCACGTCGTATTGCAACCCTTGGCCATCTCTCGTCCGGACTTGGGATGTTGGGGTGCATCGAGGCCCAGGTGCATAAGAGAATTGTGACGATACAACTTCTTATAATGTCTCCGAGTGACCTGCACCCATCAGGGTCGCTACAGGAAGATGCGGGTGGTTGAAGTTGGCGGAGAGAGACGACCGGCGGTGGTCGTTGGACGGCAGGGGATGCACGTGTTGCTGCGAGAAGTGCAAGAATGAGGATCATATGGTGGTACAATGGTGGGGAGTGGGGAGGAGAACACGAGGACAGGCGTGAGACATATGGCGGAAATGGGCGCCTATCTAGAGAATTGCTTCCTTTCCGATGCTGCGATGGGGACGATGGCACCGACTGTGAGATCAGGATCTGTGCTACTGCTTTCACCCGTTTATTCAACCGCGGCAATGGGTATCTACTCACAGTGTCGTCACCTAGCTCCGTTATATCTTGCTTGCCTCTGGTTCATAATTTTTAGGGCAACCCCGTGGTCCGCAAATGGTACTCCTTGGGCACGAGCATGGATGTTGAACACAGTGAGGAATGGAACCGCAGAGCATCTGGGTCTCACTGCCATCATTGGATCGTGGGGTTGGTGTGCGATGAATGCACAAGGAACGGATGGTCGTTGCCCTGGCAGCATATGTTAAGGTTCGAGATTTCGCGCGGTGATGAACATATACACCCACCCCACAGATCGTTCATTTCTACCTTGATCATAGTGTTCTTATCGCTCTCGTCTTCATCCTGCGATCCATGTTTTTATGGTGGGCATCCACCCCCTGTTAGTCCAGCAATGCCTGAAGTCAACGTCAACGGTGGGCCGACTGTGACGTACGGTAGGTCGGCTCGTGCCTTGCCTAGAGGCTCACAACCGCATCTGCACCTCCCTTCGGTCCCAGCTGCTGTTTGCGTCGATGAGCACCTGCAGCCGACTCATCTGTGCCTCATACATGTGAGTCGACTACTCATGAATTTTCTGCACCACCTCCCTTCAGTCAATGCCCCACCTCCTGCCAGCGGCCCAATGGCTCACCCATGGCATAAGCGTGAGGAGGACACGACACTTCATGATGAGTGAGTGCCGCACCTCCATTCGTTAGGCCCAGAGGCCTCGTGGGCTAGCTGGCATGCAGTGTCGTCTCGCACACACAACAGCCGCTGAGCAGCACGTGTCATGGCAAGTCCATCGATTGCTCCAGATCAGTGATCGCAACTCTTGCACCTTCTGTGTCACCACTCTCGACGGCATCGTTTCTGCTGTTAATATTTGTGCTGGAACTCTCATTCTCGGGAGCTTGGCCGGCGGAATCGTTTCTTGGTCGGGGAGTAGATGGTCGATGCACCTGTCCTACTGCACGCTGGTCGTGGCGACGGAGAAGAATGCAGACGGAGGTACGCCCCTGCATGGCGGTCGCTCGCTTCTGGCCCCTTGTCTGACTTTCAAGTCCTGACTTGGACGTGCGCAGGGTCACCCTCGGTTCTGATATTGAGCATGGGTCAGGAAAGACTAAGTGGGTGGCAAGCACGCCCATCAGAGTGGATGAATAAACTGGGATTTCATGAGCCGCCACATGCAACAGCGGGCAAAGGTGTTGGGATTTGCGATTGTGCCTTCTTGACTGGAGGAGCGACAACGAGGAGACCCGTCTCCATATCATGCATATCAAGTACCGCGCTAATCCCATTCCTCTTGCGCGTGTATATCTCCCCGATGCAGAACGGTATGCCGCGATGAGTTACTTGTCGGTGGAAAGGAGGTGTAGGATTGTCCCAGAAATTCCGAAACCCTCTAACCTTGTGAAGCCATTGCGTTGTAGTGAGCACGATGACAGATCGTAAGAGTAAATATTATACATGTGGAATGAATGAAGCCCAGTGTACAACATGGAAGGCTGCAGGAGGAAGCGATCTAAGACATAGGAAAGGGAGTACGAGCAACGCAAATCGACTAAGTATATAAAGTAAAAACAGCAATGACATGGCAATACTCGTACAGAGACGGGTTTCTTCAGCTCTAAGGAGGTACTTGTCAGCTTTATCTGCGAATAGCCCGAAAGGGAGAAGTACAATTGGGACACTCGTTATAGAGAGTGAAGCGACACGCCAGAGAGTTCGCTCTATGCTAGAGGGAAATATGAATGACCATCCAATACAGTGAATGCCGCCAAAGGCCATCGCAATGAAGAAGATTGGGGCTTCCTGGGTTCCCGCGCCGCACTTGGCAGGATAAAATGTGGCAACCCTCTTTCCCTCCAGGTCAACCGCGCCATTGTCACCAAACATAGTAAACGTAGGCCTGAGGAGTGGCCACGAGAGGGCTCGGAACAGCCACGGCAAGTCCCAGTCAGAGAACGGCCCACGGACAATCGCAGCTGGAAGGTCGGAAAGTGCATCTCGAAGTGCAACCCAACCTCCCACTGTAGCCTCGACATCTCCATCATCCATCGACTCTTCGGTCGGTCGTTTCTTGTATACCCGCACCCCACGCTGCACATTCAGGGGTTTGTGCCACCACAAGACGTATATCATAAGATTCAGAGCTGCGAATGCAACAGTGACCAGCTCCAACTCCGTGATCGGTAGGCCTTGGGTTTTTCGAGCGATGCATTGAGTCACAAACCAGCTGGTTTGCACGATGACGAGACCTTTGGAAATGGCGTCTCCCTTGCTCCTGTCCTCAATCTCCGCTGTCGAGATCCTTGGGAAGTCACCGTTGCCCGTCAGAGAATACGATTCTAACTCTTCGGGCAACAGTACTCGGATCGGCCGGTTTCCCTCGTATTCCATAAAACCACCCATAACCGCGAAGAAACCGTGAGCCATCGTCCAGCCCTCCTCTGCGTCAAATGATTAACTATTGATTTCCGACCTCGGTTTTTTAGGACTCACTTTTGTGCTCCTCTGCTAGCTCAGCGGCGGCCTGATGTTGTCTGAGCGCCCATCCAATCACTGCTTCTGGCACAAAAAGTGCAAGAAGCAAAAGTCCCACACGTCGTATTGCAACCCTTGGCCATCTCTCATCCGGACTTGGGATGTTGGGGTGCATCGAGGCCCAGGTGCATAAGAGAATGGTGACGATACAGCTTCTTATAATGTCCCCGAGCGACCTGCACCCATCAGGGTCGCTACAGGAAGACGCGGGTGGTTGAAGTTGGTCGAGAGAGACAAACGATGGTGATCGCTGGCCGACATGGGATGCGCGGTTTGCTGCGAGAAGTGCAAGAATGAGGATCATATATGATGCAATGGTGAGAAGGGGGTAGGAGGGCACGAGGAGAGGCGTGAGACCATAGCGACGCTCCTGTGCCTCGTATTAATGCCCAAAAAAATGGGCGCCTATCTCGAGGATCGGCTTTTTTCCAATGTGATGAAAGCACTGGTACTAAGTGGTAAATTTACTCAACCGCGGTAGTGGATGTCTAGTTACAGAGTTGTCACTCAGCTTCGTCATATCAAAGTACTCAGGGGCTGAGATCCGCGGTGAATCTCCGACGAAGGCTATGTGTGAGTTCGACGAGGAACGGATTGTCGTGGCCTATGAGCTTTATCTACCACGGATTATGACGCACGAAGGGCGAGTGCTACAAGGCCCTAGAGTTCTGCATTCAACACTGGATATATACGTCGAGAATGTCTAGATAGGTGGCTCGGGCGAGGAAGGGACGAGGCGAGGTGGAGGACGGGAGCGTTGGGGAGACGCTATAATGACCAGGCCCGATTACTACTTGCTATGACGGAAACGAATTGATTGAGGGCACACGTTCCGAGGGCAATGGCTGCGAGGCGATGCCCACGGTACCTGATGAAGCGGCAGGGCATATGTGACATGCCCGAGGCACGCACTCGCACTAGCACCGCATGCAAGCAACTTACTATTCCATATGGGATGGACTTGCTGCAATGAGACAGCACCTTGACCTTGCACATACTGGGGTTGTTGCTTGATGGCATAAAGCGCTGGTTTATATCTTCCCGATGCAGAATGGTATGCCGCGATGAGTTACTTGTCGGCGGAAAGGAGGTGTAGGATGTCTCCGAAACCCTCTAACCTTGTGAAGCCATTACGTTGTAGTGTGCACAAAGACAGACCGAAAGATTGAATTATACATGTGGAATGAATGAAACCCAGTGTACAACATGGAAGGCTGCAGGAGGAAGCGATCTAAGACATAGTAAAGGGAGTACGAGCAATACAAATCGACTAAGTATATAAAGTAAAAACAGGATTGATGTGGTAAAAGTCCCAAAGTAATAACTCTCTTTATCTCTGAGGAGATACTCGTCAACTAGAGCTGAGAGAGTCCAGAGAGGGAGAACCGCAATTGGGACACTCGTTATGTAGAGCGAAGAGACACGCCAGAGAGTTCGCTCTATGCTAGAGGGAAAAGTGAATGACCATCCAATGCAGTGAATGCCGCCAAAGGCCATCGTGATGATGACCACAAGGCCTCCCCAGGTTCCCGCGACCCACTTGGCAGGATAAAACGTGTCAACCCTCATTTCCTCCAAGTCAACCGCGTCATCGTCACCAAACATGGTGAAAAAAGGCCTCATGAGTGGCCACAAGAGGACTCGGAATAGCCACGGCGCGTCAATGTCCGTAAATGGTCCACTGACAATCGCAGCTGGAAGGTCGGAAAGTGCATCTCGAAGTGCAACCCAACCTCCCACTGTAGCCTCGACATCCCCATCGTCCACCGGCGACCCAGTAATTCGTTTCTTGTACACCCGCACCCCACGCTGCACGTTGACGGGTTTGTGCCACCACAAGACATATATCACGAAATTCTGAGCTGCGAACGCAACAGTGACCAGCTCCAACTCCGTGATCGGTAGGCCTTGGATACCTCGCGCGATGCATTGAGTCACAAACCAGCTGGTTTGCAGGATGACGAGACCTTTGGAAATGGCGTCTCCCTTGCTCCTGTCCTCGATCTCCGCTGTTGACATTCTTGGAAAGTCGCCATTTCCCGTGAGAGAATATGATTCTAGCTGTTCGGGCAACAGCACTCGGATCGGCCGGTTTCCCTCGTATTCCATAAAACCACCCATAACCGCGAAGAAACCGTGAGTCATCGTCCAGCCCTCCTCTGCATCTAATGATCACTATTGATTTCAGATCTCGGTTTTTTAGGACTCACTTTTGTGCTTCTTCGCTAGCTCCGCGGCAGCCTGATGTTGTCTGAGCACCCATCCAATGACTGCTTCTGGCACAAGAAGTGCAAGAAGAAAAAGTCCCGCACGTCGTATTGCGACCCTTGGCCATATCTCATCCGGACTTGGGATGTTGGGGTGCATCGAGGCCCAGGTGCATAAGAGAATGGTGACGATACAGCTTCTTATAATGTCTCCGAGCGACCTGCACCCATCAGGGTCGTCACAGGAAGGCGCGCGTGGTTGAAGTTGGTCAGGAGAGACAAACGATGGTGATCGTTGGCCGATATGGGATGCGCGGGTTGCTGCGAGAAGTGCAAGAATGAGGATCATATGTGATGCAATGGTGAGAAGGGGGTAGGAGGACAAGAGGAGAGGCGTGAGACCATAGCGACGCTCCTGTGCCTCGTATTAATGCCCAAAAAAATGGGCGCCTATCTGGAGGATCGGTTTCTTTCCAATGCGATAAAAGCACTGGTATCAAGTGGGAAATTTACTCTTTATGCAGTAATAAAGCGACTTTCCCTTACCTTCGTGAACGCTTGTGCACACTTTCAGCACCAACATGTGTAACGTGGAAGTTTCGTTTATGTAAGCAGGTGAGTGCTCTCTTGTTACTCAGTTTCCAGCAACGATATTTACGAGCATAGCCGTGATATGATATACAAAGGGGTGAGATCCGCGGTTAATCTCGGGCGTGCGGAGGACCGACGAAGGCCACGCGTGAGTTCGACAAGGAACTCTTTGTCGTGGCCTATGCCCACCGTGACGGTACTGATGAGGACGAGCAGCCTCAGGCTGAGTGAGGGCAGGCCCGGGGCCATCATATGTGAAACATGCCCGAGGTACGCGCTCACCGCATGCAAGCAACGTACTCAGGCTATTGCATATGGGATGGACTGGCCGCAATGAGACAGCACCTTGACCAGGCACACCGTGACACTGCCTTGTGAAGGGTTGCTGCTCGATGGCATAAAGCGCTGGAATATGAGTTGGCATGGCTTGGGCATCGCAACAAAGCAAAGCAACAACCGACATATGAACGCCGTCCGTTGTCAACTGGTTACAAATTGAGTCCTATCGAGCGCTAGACGGCTACTAGATGCGAAGGCGAGAACGAAGCATTCAGCGACTTGCTTGTTTGCTGGCATTCGCATGATCCAAAATCGCTCTGCTCGCATTTTAGACGGTGTTCTCCGCCAGCCATTGCGAACGTAGATAACGAGACTTTCCGGAGGCGTTTATACCTCATTCGTCTTATACTTTGATATTGGATTTTGGGCAGTCAATCCTGCATTGGGTGAAGGATTGTGTATTCCATCAGATTGGATACTAATACTAAGCATACACAAGCTACGCTGAGAGGGAAAAGAGAAACATCTCAAAGAGGACTGAGCAACAAACGAAAGGGAGGGTACAGGTAAAGCAATGTCAGGCCATGGTCTATGAAAAACGATCTCAGAAGAGAATAAGATAGCCAGGAGGAAGGTAGCACCCGTACCATGGAAGCGATTATTGGTTTTTCTCTGTCAGGTAAACTTCACCGGTCCTCGCATCGCGATTCACAGTCACCACTGTGTGGCCAGTTACCCATGGCGGCGCATCTGCCGGAATAATTGGCGAAGGCGGCCTCTGTTGCTTTGGGATTTTATATTTCGTTGGCTTAGGGTACGTTTTGTGCGAAGTCCTTCGCTTCGAAGGCATCGAAGATCCATGCCCATCGTATTTTTCGAGGAACTCTTGCTTGCTCGGTATGCAGCCCATCACGATATGCGACCACCAGCTGTGAGGAACTGAGAGAGGTAGTTCAGGGGGTGATAGGTTGACTAGATACGAAGAGACTCACGATGAACTTAAGGAGTGGAAAGGTAGACTGGGTGGTTGTTGTGAAGAGAGGGTGAGGGAGGGTGAAAGGCCCCGACGGCGCAATCAAGTCAAAGGCAGCACCACAGGTGTGCCTGGTTATTGAGATCGTTTCCAGGAGATGAGCGCTACGGTATAGTCTGTTGCTGCACAGCCGTTCCCTTATGGTGGCTGTGCTATCGTGCGTCTTGGTCTGACTGTCCCACATTGCACATTGACCAGCGATGACGAGCCATGCGCTCAAACAAGTCCGTCGTCGTCCATCGTCTCCCTTCGAGTGCAGCAGTATGACCCTTTTCTTCCCAGGCGACTTCGCCCATAACTGTGCAACAAGCGCAGACCAATGCTCTACTTTCCATGCTCAATCTCAACACGCCCGTGGAACCCTCATTTTCCCTCGTTTCGGCTTCGGGAAAGGCGGCGTCGGGACTTAAGGCTCCCACCACTGCTGGCCCTCTTGTATGGAAGATCCTGGTGCTGGACCAAGAAACGAAGGACATTCTCGCTACAGTTTTGCGCGTGCAAGATCTCCGAGACATCGGTGTCACTCTTCATGTGTATGTTTTCTCTTTTTCATCTCCCGGGGGATGTTTGGGTTTAGTGATAGTTCATCGTAGGCAACTCCACTCGTCTCGACCACCTCTGTCCGACGTCCCTGCCATCTACTTTGTCTCTCCAACCCTCCAGAATATCAGGAGAATCGCACAAGACCTCGGGAAAAGCCTCTATGAATCCTTCCATCTCAATTTCTCTGAGCCTCTTCCGCGCTCGCTCCTAGAAGAGCTCGCCGCCGCAGTCGCCAAGGACGGAACAAACGAGCTCGTAGAGCAGGTCAGCACTCACCAGTACCCTTCTTCGCGGGCACGAGGCCAACTCAATTGTCACCACAGGTCGTTGATCAATACCTTTCCTTCATCGCGCCATCCGGGTCGCTATATTCTCTCTTACCACCGCCGCCCACACCCACATCGCCCATATCCAGCCAACCCGTGCCGTCCCAACAACAACTCTCCTCGTATTCAATCCTAAACTCACCTTCGTCTACCGAAGACCAAATTGAAAATGAGATTGAGCGAATAGCTTGTGGGCTCTTCAGCGTAGTTGTCACATTGAGTCCGTGGTCCGTCTGTTCCGCCAAAGTGGCCTATATCTAACCGTCAGGCAGGTCAAGTACCTATCATCCGCGCACCAAGGGGAAATGCCGCCGAGATGATTGCAAAGAAAGTGGAGACGAAAATCCGTGATTCCCTCATCACATCGCGCTCACAGGCTGCGCCCCTTTTCTCCCAAGAGTCGGGTGGGCTATCTACCCTCCAACGACCACGTCAGTGCGGCTTTCAACATTCTACGCACTCTCATGTTCATTACCGTTTAACTAACCGACAGTACTCCTCATCCTCGACCGTAACATCGACCTCGTGCCCGTCCTCTCACACGGTTGGACATATCAGGCGCTCGTCTCTGATTGCCTCGAAATGAAGCTGAATCGCGTCACGGTCGCGTCACCGCAGAAGAAGGCCTATGACCTCGATGCAAAGGACTTTTTCTGGGCAAAAAATGCCGCAAATCCCTTCCCCCAGGTGGCGGAGGATATCGACACAGAGCTCAATCGATATAAACAAGACGCCGCGGAGGTCACACGATCGACGGGTGTCAGCGATGTCAACGACATCACGCAGCTGTGCGACTTTGTGCCCCCTCTCACTTCTGCGTCTAGCTAAACAAACAAACACGCTTGTCAGGGACCTCTCGGCGAATGCGACGCACCTTAAAACTGCGATCACGCAACTCCCAGAACTGACCGCGCGCAAAGCAACGCTTGATTCGCACATGAACATCGCTACCGCGCTGCTGGAACAAATCAAGTCCCGCGGGCTCGACGAACTCTTCTCGACCGAAGAGGCGATCAACAAGCAAACCGTCGCGACCGTCCTCGAATACCTCCGCTCGCCCAAAGGGGAGGGAAAGCCGACCCCGGTGGACAAGCTCCGGCTAGTGCTCGTCTTTTACCTCTCCTCACAGGACAATGCGATCTCGAAGGACGATGTGACCGAGCTTGAGGCAGAGTTGAAGAAGCAGGGGGCGGATGTGGCTGCATTTGAGTATGTCCGGCGCCTACGCGAAATTTCGCGCATGATATTGCCCTCAGTGGGTGCCGCAACGCCCACGCCTGGCATCTACGGTGCTGGTGGCGGTAGCGGCGGCGAGCTGTTCAAAGGCTTCAGTTCGTTGGGTAATCGCGTACGCCTTTTAATTCTCTACTTGGTGGGAACGCGTTGCTAATCACATCTTTTGTTTTGCACACAGTTGACAGACAGACTCAAGGAGGGCGGCCTAGAGAACCTCATCTCGGGCGTGCGCAATTTCCTCCCGACAAACAAGCTCTGCACGGTCACGCGGTTGACCGAGGCGCTTATGGATTCTGGTGCTGCGTCGAATCAGTCACTGCAAGAGACGGACGAATATATCATGCTTGATCCCCGCGCGCCGCGGAATTCCCCCACGGCTGCACGTGCGCCGGTGCGGCGCTCCCAGTTCACCGAGGGCATCGTCTTTGTGGTAGGCGGTGCAGGGTACGTCGAGTATGGGAACCTCGAGGAGTGGGCGGCCAAGACGGGGAGACGCGTCACGTATGGCGGGACGGAGATCTGGGACCCAGAGGGTTTCGTAGGTGCGCTGAGGGACCTTGGCAAGGCGCAGACTTGAAGGTCAATGCCCCAGTCGGTACACTCCAGTATGGGATATGAGGCTTCTACTTGAGCCGTAGATACGTGAAATGCGCAACAGCCATCGCGCAATGGCTGATTTTCACCGAGATGAGACATCCTCACCAGTAAATTTTGTTCTTGCCTTGGCCTTGCTCTTTCGGCCATCGGAGATATCCCATCATCCCGACAATTAGTGTCTGATCGGTAGTATTGTCCAGAAGTCTCAATGTTATGTTGATAAGACAATCACTGTCTCATTTCCCATCATATAAAGCGCTGTTCCTTCGATTCTCGTCTACATAGTCACCAACTAGAACTAATGTCGATACCCACACTCACGAAACCATACGTTCCGAGACTTCCCCCCGAGCTCTGGTTGCTCATCTTCCGCTTCGCGACCTCCACACCGATACACACGTCCGCCTCTCACGAACCCTTCCAGTGCTGTCATGCTACAATCGCGGCGCTCTCAGACGCCGCACTCCGCGACAAGTGCACCCTCGCGCTAGTGTGCAAGCAATGGCGCGCGCTCGCCACAGACATCCTCTACGAAGACATCCGCATCGGCCGCGGTATCGCCGCGCTGCACGCCGCCTTGAGCGAATACGAATACCCAGCCCCCGCAGAGGGCCTTCAAGTTGCTGCCCCTGCCCCGCGCTCCCCACGGCATCGCGTCCGCCGCGCCGTCCTTCCCTATGCGTACACCGCCACCCCAACACAGCACGCCCCGCCTGCCCTCGCGCTCCTCGCGCTCCTCTCACAACTCGAGGTCCTCGTGCGCCCCTCCCCACACTACCACTATCACTACCACTACCACCCGCACCACGACAACGACGACGACGACGCCCGCCGCACCAGCACCGCCATCAGCCTCACGGCCGCGCCCCCCCTGCGCTTCGAGTTCCCCACCTCCTCCCCAGCGCTACCCACGCTCCGCCGCCTCGAATGGGCACACGACCCAACAGGCGCAGCAGCGCGCTCAGGCGGGATCAACGCGCTAGACGCAGTTCTCCGCGCCGCGCCCGCCCTACACGAGCTCGTCCTCATCGGCCCGATGCCCCTCCGCGCCCTCAGCCAGCACCGCCCGCGCCCGCGCCTCCCCGCGCTCCGCACGCTCCGCCTCGGCGCGGGCGCGGGAAAGTGCCCGTTTGTCGCGCGCCAGACGACGTATTGGGAGCTTCCGGTGCTTGAGCGGGTGGTTGTTGAGGGTGCTGCGGGGGCGGAGGCGCTCGAGGCGCTTTGGGAGGCTTTTGGGGGGCAGGTGCGCGTGTTGGAGATGGAGATTGGTGCGGGTCGGGATGGGGCTGGGGCTGGGGCTGGGCGTGATGGTGGTGTGGGTTGTCGTCTGGGGGGTGGTGATGGTGGTGGTGGTGTGCCGATGGCGGATGTGGGCGGGATCGTCGGTGCGTGTCCGGCGCTCGAGGAGCTCAATGTGCGTGTGGGCGCGGAGGACTTGAACTTGAACCGGGACTGGGACTTGGCCTCGCAGGACGCCGCCGCGGATCATGGTGAATCGCGGACTACTTGGGCTTGTGCGCACGATACGCTGCAGCGCGTCGGGATCTGGGTCGTCGCCCGGGAGTGGACAGCCAAGACGTGGATGGCGGTTGCGGACTATGTGGTGCAGTTTGGGAAGGGATGTCCGGCACTCCGCTGCGTCGTGTTGTATGTGCGGGATGTGGAGGTCGCCGCGCAGAACGCAGAATTCCGCGCGCTCCGTGAGACATTGTCGTCGAGTGGGAGACAGCTCATTTTGTGCTCAGTTCACGTTTAGAGTCCGACCTCTCAATGCTCTCGGTTGATTTGGCATTCACCTTACATTCTCATCTACTAGTAGCGAGTAATTGGAATACCACAGACACTCTTACGGGCTAGTCAAGTTAAAGATTGTACACATACGTAATTGAAGCCACCTGTTGCGTAAACGAGCATCGGAGTACAACCGCGGTATTCCCTTTGAAACTTGAAGCTTGAAGCTTGAAGCTTGAAGTCTTGTAACTGGGCCTCAGCGGATACTGTTGCAAGTCCGCATGCCTGCCTGATTAGCGCGACCCCGTGCTGCGGGAAAGAGCCCTGGTAATGGGGACTACATGGAAACAGTGTTGATATCACGCGCGGGTTATATAGATAGCTGAGAATTACGCACATACAGGATATTTTCGCCAGGATGGATACTATTTGATCATTACTGTACGCTACTTCTGAGGTGTCGGTCCCAAAATCACTATGGGAACGCTAAAGGGGGAAAGTCACCCTCCGGACGGGTGGTTAACGGGTGGTGTTATAGCCCGCTATTCAACGGTTGATTCAGGATCACCCTTTTAAGGGGTGAAATTCACCCTTGGAAAACACAACGAAAAATAATTAGGGCGATTTTTTAATCTATCGACCGATTTTCGGCCGTTGACACGAATTTTAGCGGGCAAAATACACCCGACAGGAGGGTAGTTTTCGCCTTTTGGAATCTTCATAGTGAATGTCCCCCAGTCCCTCGACAAACTTCTCATAGTCATCCTTCACTTTCGGTTTCTCTTGCGCTTTTATCCCACTCCCGAACTGTCCCTTGAGCGTGCTCACAAGGTCCGGTCGCGCAGGAGCAGCCTCTCTTGCTTGACCGGGACTCTCACCATCAAGAACTGGCGCCGAATCCACATTACCCGTGCCCCTCCCAGCGCCAGCGCCGCCTAACCCGCCACGCCGCCGTTGAAGTGAAGCGGGTACAAACGTGGTGCTCTCCTTCTTGAAATCACGCAGTTGCGCCTCAGCAGATATCGTTGCTGTTGATGCTGCAGGCACAACGGGTAGAGGTGCATGCGCAGGATGGGCTGGGGCTCGGGGTCCGGTCCAGACGTTTGAGCGATCGGTGCGGCGCCGCGCCGCGGGAAGAAGCCGGGTGGTGGTGGTGGGAGGCTGTTGAATAGCCCCGCAGGAGCGGGGGCGGGGGCGGTGCCAAGCCAGGAGGCGGAGGTAGGAAGCCTGGCGGCGCGGGATCAGGGAAGCCTGGTGGTGGTGTAAGGTGAGCTGTGCAGTTGATCGCGAAACCCGCGGATTCGGGGTATTGGCTGACGCCAACTTGATCCCCACGTCAACGCGTCAACTAGTCAGAACTTGTCCCGAACAAAACTCGGCGACCTTCAGATACCATAATGAAAACATGCGTGACATAGAATTCCGAAGATCGCCCAGTGCCATCATCGCCCAGTCGATTGGGACCCAACAGCCCACGCTTGCCCTTCCAGCCGTGATGTTACGCCCTCTGCATCTGCATGCAGTTCAGGTGCTGGGGTAGATCCGGACCGTGTGAGTTTGCCGTTTCATGTTTAGAAAGTGACGTTCATTAGCTCACCGGTGGCGCCGACAGGTACCGGATCTGGGAACCAAATATCAGACAGGAAGGACAGAAGGCTGGTGCCAGTGACAAGAAAACTTCACCTTCTCCATTAATACCCCACTAAGTTACGGGACAGGCAACACGGTCACGTGACTACGACTCCACGACTCGCATAGAATTGGAAGTCTGCTTTCCCCTCGCGACGTGGTACATTAGTTAGCCATACAGCGATCGGTGTGTTTATCAATTGTAGGTGGCGTGAATACTTCTTTGGCTCTATCACATTCGAGGAAAGAGGGCCACAAACAAGCAGAAAATCATATATTCCATCAATTCCAAGTAGCGTACAATATACACATTGAACAACGATTCCCAAACGACTTCGGCTCTGCTTCCCTGTCCACCTTTGGTAGCGATGATACACCTACTCGATTGGAAGAGCCTACATTTAATCGTCGATCTCGAATACGATCGATATCTCGCGACCACCTGAGCGGGGACGCCTCACACGAATGTCACTGATATATGAGTCAGGGTTATTGAGATACTGGCCTACGAGACGTTTAAGGACTTCATTTTCATCGTCCGACATTCTGGAACGCATGGGACTGGGACTTCTCTGCGAGGGACCTGCTACAGTGTCCACAAGAGGCATGTGACCCAGAGGGTCGTCGTTATTCAGGTCCTGCAGTTAGAGGGCCAGTCAGGTAGGCACATGACAACAAGGAAGCGGGGAGAGGAACACGTACACGAGTCATTGGGGAATAGTACTCGAGCCGAGGAGGACCTGGGCCAATGGGGATGTGGTGTCCGCCATCTTGAATTCGGTCCCCATAATGTCCTGCAAGGCCCTTCCGAGAAGTCACGGTCAACAAGAATAGTATGAAGACAGACGAGTAAAGAACAACATACTGTGGTCGGATGAGGCAGGTTGCCAATCCCCACATTACTAGTGTATGACACCGGAGGGGGGTAATTGGGATCGTTCATAGCGGAGTAAGGGCCAGCAAGACTTAAACCTTGTGCGTCTTCATCTGACCGGAAACCATGGCCGGAAACAACAAAAGGAGGCGGGGACTGGAGTCATATACAGTGATGAGTGATTGAGACTGGAAGACAGGGCGGGCATGGCAAACCTCGACGCTCTGTACAAGATCATATCGGTAACCGGGAGTAGCACTAGATGGACCAAAGAAAGGCGCGAGGGCAACTCGAGGATGATCAAGGCCAGTAGTTGTTTCCAAGGGAGCGGTGAAGAGAGGCCCATCCCCAAAGAGGTCGGAGATGGAAGTGTAAGTGTCGTTGTAGATAGTCTGAGACATGAAAGAAGGGGGGGGAATGCTTTGAAGAGAATAGCATCAGGTGTAACTTATACGTGACGCGACGGTGCTGCCTGGCTCCGGGTGGTTCTACAATTTGCAATTTGAAAAGCAGGGAGATAGAAATTTCTGACGCCCGCTGCTCCTATTTCAAATACAAACACGAGGGACCCCCCTCTAGATCCCAGATCTCCTCCCTCGCCGTGTCTCTTCGTATCTCCTCCCTCTCCCTCCTCCAGCGCTAATCCCGACTCCATCTCCCTCTCGACTTCTCTGGGGAGCGAGTGCAGATCCTCCTCCAGATATTGTAGCCCCCGGCCCGTCGAACAGCATTCTCACATTAGGGCGCCATTGTGCTATTATGACGCCTGATGTCCCCCTTGCGATGGCTCGACGACAAGTTTGGCCAGCGCTGCCAGTGCTGACACACCGCCGGGCGAACTACTTGATGATGCCGACTGGGACTCGGACGTGCAGATCGTCACCACCCTTGACGCTGACTCGGCTCCAGCCCCCCAGCATCAGCCCCAGCTGCGTCCACGGCGACAGCAGCAGCTTCAAACTATTTCCCTCGCCATCGTGGCCGCGCGCGAAGGAAGGAAAGCAAGCCTCAGCATGCGTGACCCCATGACACCCGCCACTGCAGCACCAGTGACGTGGCCATCACGGCGGAGGACGCCGGCGACAACAATGCCGTCGTGCTGCTCCTGTCCAATGACGCAGTTTTCCTTGTTGTGGGCTGTGTGGCTCTCCCCGCCAGCTCTGATCGCAGCTGCGGCAAGTCATGCCCATGTTTGGCATTGGCCTACGCCCTGGGTGCCAATGCCTGCAGGCCGTTGCAGGCTCTTCGAGTCGACTCAGCCTTTATGTGGTTGATCAGCGGCAGGTGTTGTTGATCCTCCGTCGCCCACAATGTCAACTGTGTCACAGCAATTGTCGAAATCCTTGGCGCGGAGTTGGCCCGAGCTTCAGCTTTACCATCAGCAGCATGTGCGGCATCAGCGGCAACAGAGCAGCAACAAGTGCTTCCCTCCCTACCTCAGCGTCGCATGAAAGGAAGGAAACCAATTGCCACCGTGACCCCGTGCCCTGGCAGTTGCGTTGATTGAAATGCTGAAGGAACGTGGTGATGGCAATCTGACAATACAATGCACCTCATTCAGTTCTCTCTTTCGTTGAGTCTTACTTGATGACAGTATTCAGAGACGTTCTATACATGAATTCATGTTTTTGTTTTCATATGATATGGTATGCATCCGCTGTGCGCAAAATGCGTAGTGTGATCTTTCCATCCAACCCAAATCATGTGGCCGCAATTCTGCAGCGGCTAACCAGACTTTGTTAAATCTATCATCCTTCAAATCGAGGAGATGAACACAGAGAGTTTCAAACAAACAGGAAATATATATCCATTCAATTCGAAGCAGCCCGCTATATATATATTGAACAATGATCACCAACATGACACTGCTCCGTTTCCCTGCCACCTTCGGGGGCTAAAGTAATCCTATTCGGAAGAGCATACACTTAATCGTTGATCTCGAGCAAGATCAATACCTTGCGACCACCGTAGTGGCGACGCCTCACGTGAAAATTGTTGACATATGAGCTCGGGTTGTTGAG
Source organism: Russula dissimulans (assembly GCA_022376545.1). NCBI lineage: Eukaryota > Fungi > Basidiomycota > Agaricomycetes > Russulales > Russulaceae > Russula > Russula dissimulans. The sequence continues at coordinate 108,645 of WTXJ01000010.1, forward strand.
ATACTGACTTGCGAGACGTTTGAGGTTTTCATCCTCCACCATCCAATATTCTGGAACGCACGGGGCTGGGTCCTCCTCGGGGCGGACCTGCTACATTGTCCAGAAGAAACATGCGAACAAAGGGGTCATCGTTATTCAGATCCTGCGGTTAGATAGCAAGTCAGACAACCCCGAGAATACGAAGAAGCGCAGGGGGACACATACAGGAACCACCGGGGCATGGTACTCGAGCCTTGGAGGACCTGGGCCAATAAGGATGTTGTGTCTGCCATCCTGGGCTTGGTCCCCATGATGTTCTGCGAGGTCCTTCAGATAATTTACTCAGGGTAGCATGAAGATAGACAAGTAAACAAACTTACTGTGGTCGGATGAGGAGGGTCGATACCCCCCACAGTGCCGGTGGACGGTGCTGGAAGGGAGTAATTGGGATGGTCCATAGCGGAGTAAGGGCCAGTAAGATTTAAACTTTGTGGGAGCTCATCTGAACAGAGATTATGACTGGGAATGCCAATAGCAGGTGGCAACTACAGGGCAATGAGCGGTTGAGCTAGGATAGCACGGCGGGGACGGCAAACCTCAGCGCTCTGCACAAGACCATATTGGTCACCTGGGGTAGCACCAGCCAGGCCGACAAAGTTCGGGAAAGGTGGGAGGGCATAGTGACGATGATCAAGGTTAATTGATTCAATGTCCAAAGGAGCCGTGAAGAGAGGTGCATCCCCAAAGAAATCGGAGATGGAGGCGAAAGGTTCAGTGTTGATAGTCTGAGCCATGACAGGAGACTCGGAGGGGTTGACGTTGATGCTCTGAAGAGAACGGCATCAGGTGGAGCTTATAAAAGTCGAGGTGGACCAGATGAATGCGGGATTAATTAGAGGCAGGCAGGAGCCCTGGGCCTTTCGGTGGAGGAGCCCGGCTATGGACGCGACTTGCCGCCCATCAAATTCGGTATTTTGAAAAGGGGATAAGCGGGACGTCACCAAATTTTAATATAGTAGCTGCTAATAATATAGAACCAGCTAAAGGACTATCAGCATGAGTAGTTGAGTTGCAGAACTCGCCGACGCAGATACATACCGCTGTGTTTAGGCGTCAAGGGGTCTGGTCATCATCGGATATATCATACAGATTCGAAACCCGAAAACAGAGAGTGTCACAGGTATGGGAATAGTTGCGTCAGGGCCGCAGAATTCGGGCGGTGATGGCGCCAAAGGTTTGGCGGGGCGGGGCGGTCAATCCCACCTTTGAAGCCTCCCTATCCTTTGTCTCCCTCTTTCCATCGCCGATGTCATCCCCATGCATCAGTACTTTTGCATGGTCTGAAATACTGAGAAACTCATTCAGTCGATTCAGTCACTCCAGAGAGTTTTGAGTGCAAGAGAATTTCCCTTCACCCATTCAGTCACTCAGTCACTCAGCAAAAAAACTTATTTTCGAAGCTCAACGTCAGGGTATATACAAATGGTGTGCCGCAGACGCAGGGAGGCATCCCACACAGGTGTGTGAGCTGCTACTGTCGCTGCCACCATTGCCGCTGCTGCCATCGCCATCACCGCCGCTACTGTCACCGCCATCACCACTGTTGCAGTTGCCATTGCTGATTAGGCAGACAGGTGGGCATGCAGCATGCAGGCAGTGTGCCACGCAGGCGAGCAGGCACGGAGACAGGCATGGCAGCTATACAGCGCGTGAGTGTGCGTGAGTGTCTGCATGCGGGCAGATGGGCGTGCCACGCAGGCAGGCAGACATGTGGGAGTGCATGTGTGCGGCAGATGGGTGGGCAGGCATGTCTGCATGTCATGGTCATAATCGCTGCTGCAGCACCGCCATCAGCCTCACCTGCGCTTCGAGTTCCCCACCTCCGCACCGGCGCTACGCTACCCACGCTCCGCCGCCTCGAATGGGCGCACGACCCAACAGGCGCAGCAGCGCGCTCAGGCGGGATCAACGCGCTAGACGAAGTTCTCCGCGCCGCGCCGGCCCTACACGAGCTCGTCCTCATCGGCCTGATGCCCCTCCGCGCCCTCAGCCAGCACCGCCCGCGCCTGCGCCTCCCCGCGCTCCGCCTCGGCGCGGGCGCGGGAAAGTGCCCGTTTGTCGCGCGCCAGACGACGTATTGGGAGCTTCCGGCGCTCGAGCGGGTGGTTGTTGAGGGTGCTGCGGGGGCGGAGGCGCTCGAGGCGCTTTGGGAGACTTTTGGGGGGCAGGTGCGTGTGTTGGAGATGGAGATTGGCGCGAGTCGGGATGGGGATAGGGCTGGGGCTGGGCGTGGTAGTGGTGTGGGTTGTCGCCTGGGCGGTGGTGGTGGTGGTGTGCCGATGGCGGATGTGGGCGGGATCGTCGGTGCGTGTCCGGCGCTCGAGGAGCTCAATGTGCGTGTGGGCGCGGAGGACTTGAACTTGAACCGGGACTGGGACTTGGCCTTGCAGGACGCCACCGCAGATCATGGGGAACCACGGACTACTTGGGCTTGTGCGCACGATACGCTGCAGCGCGTTGGGATCTGGGTCGTCGCCCGGGAGTGGACAGCCAAGACGTGGATGGCGGTTGCGGACTATGTGGTGCAGTTTGGGAAGGGGTGTCCGGCACTCCGCTGCGTCGTGTTGTATGTGCGGGATGTGGAGGTCGCCGCGCAGAACGCAGAATTCCGCGCGCTCCGTGAGACATTGTCGTCGAGTGGGAGACAGCTCATTTTGTGCTCAGTTCACGTTTAGAGTCCGACCTCTCAATGCTGTGATTTGGCATTGACTTTACATTCTCATCTACTAGTAGCGAGTAATTGGAATACCATACACTCTCTTACGGGTTAGTCAAATTGAAGATTGCTCACATACGCAGGCGCCGACAATCATGTTTTCTCCAGGATACCATACAATCGATGTGTGTACATCTAGTCAGGCAACTAATTCTATAGGTTCGGTGCCAGAATGTCACCCAGCCCATTGCCCGACGTGTGCGGGTCATCTTTCGCGTTTCGATTTCTCTTGGCTTGACTGAAAAGGACCGGCCGCACAGATGCAGCGTCTAAGGCCTGATCATGGCACTCACCGTTTAACAAAGGCGCGGAATTGACATTACCCATGCCTCTTGGCTCCAGCATAGGTGCCACCTGTCGCGTAAACGAGCACTGGAGTACAACCGCGGTATTCCCTTCGAAATTTGAAGTCTTGTAACTGGGCCTCAGCGGACACTGTTGCATGCCCGCATGCCCCTGATTAACGCGATCCCGTGCTTTGGGAAAGAGGCCTGGTGATGGGGGCTACATAGAACCAGTGTAGATATCACGCGGGTTATATAGATAGCTGAGAATTACACACATACAGGTGCAAACACAAATAATTTCGCCAGGATACTATTTAATCAATATCTGTACATCAAGGGTCAGGCGTACCTTAGCTACTTCTGAGGTGTAGGTCCTAGAATGTCCCCAAGCCCCTCGACAAACTTCTCATAGTCATCCTTCACTTTCGGTTTCTCTTGCGCTTTTATCCCACTCCCGAACTGCGCCGTCAGCGTGCTCACAAGGTCCGGTCGCGCAGGAGCAGCCTCTCTTGCTTGACCGGGACTCTCGCCATCAAGAACTGGCGCCGAATTCACATTACCCGCGCCCCTCCCAGCGCCAGCGCCGCCTAACCCGCCACGCCGCCGTTGAAGTGAAGAGGGTACAAACGCGGTGCTCTCCTTCTTGAAATCACGCAGTTGCGCCTCAGCAGATATCGTTGCTGTCGATGTTGCAGGCACAACGGGTAGAGGTGCATGCGCAGGATGGACTGGGGCTCGGGATCCAGACGTTTGAGCGATCGGTGCGGCGCCGCGCCGCGGGAAGAAGCCGGGTGGTGGAGGTGGGAGGTTGTTGAATAGCCCCGCAGGAGCAGGAGTGTACCCGCCTGGGGGCGGGGGCGGGGGCGGTGCCAAGCCAGGAGGTGGAGGTAAGAAGCCTGGCGGCGCGGGACCAGGGAAGCCTGGTGGTGGTGGGGGAGGTAGCTTGGAGAATCCAGGAGGGGGAGGGGGGAAGGGCGTGTTGGGAAATCCAGGGGGACGCGGGGGTATCCCAGCGATGTCTGGAGGGAAACCCAGTGGTGGTGGCGGAATGGGGGGACGCGATGATATGGATGCTACCAATACCACATCAGTGAACGGGAGGCTATTGAGTGGGCATACGACTTACATGTGCTACCTGGAGGGGGACCCTCTGGCATCGGGATATCATCGTCGGTATCCTCTTCTTCTTCTTCCTTCGACATACCCGGAGGAAGGCCTTCTGGCATGACGATATCGTCGTCGGTGTCCTCTGCATACACGTGAATCGACTAGCGGACCGGTTTGACGCATAACAACTTACCTTCTTCCTCTTCCGGTGCGCTCACAGGAGCAAAATTCTTGGATGACTGGCCATCCTTAGGTTGGCGTCGAGAACGATATACCAGTTTCCGCTGCTCTGGGTGTTCCTCAAGGTATTTCTCCTTCTTCTTGATAATGTTATCAAGCTCTACTTTCAATTCATTGAGCCTTTTCTGGTCGGCATCCGAAAGCGACGCCGCGGAGGAGAGCTTTTCGATCTCATCCTCGAGATCTGGTGTTCCATGGTCTCATTTTCTCAGGTTGAAAGAGAATGAGACATACCCCATGTGTCTTTTTTGACCAAGGAGAAATCCCGTGCCTTTTGTCTCTCTGCCTTATTCTACTGCAGATAACCGAACAGCCGTGAGTTGCCGTTCAAAATGGTCACAGAAAGAGACAACGCACCTTCTTCAATTCTTTCTTTCGTTGGGCCTTGCCTAACAACCTGTTCAGAGAGGCTCGATACATGAATTAAAAGGTTCGTACGAAATGCATCCGCGGGATTGAGATTTTTTCCTTTGGCCATGACAAGTGAGTGAGTGTGAGCGAAACAGGAGCACGCGCATCGCAGTCACGGGACAGGCAGCATAATCACGTGACTACCGGCTCGACGAAGTTAGGAGCTGACATGGACGATGGAACCAATAAAATCATACTCTCGCATGGGCACAAGCACTCGTTCCCCACTGCTGATCATCACTTTTCCATCCGCAAGCAGTGCCATCATTGTCATCGCAATTTTCTTTTTGTGCGCTTAGATAATGCCGTACCTTCGCAACTCTGAGTATTCAGCTTTGCCCATGACCACACCATCACGTCTGGAAGCGTACAGCATGAACGTAGATTTCCAAAAAGATTATCCCATGCTCTTTGTAGATCATTCCTATTGACCAACGATCCCATCCGTCTCAGCCTCTCCACCGCCCCGGAAAGTACAGACGCTCCCACCGGTCTACTACGCCCTCCCATTCTCGCCTCTTCCGTACCATTTATGCCTTGGCCAGGGAAACCCCTTCCAGGAGCTTCGTTGCCTTCTCTCGTTCCTTCCAGCTTATGACCACACCATCTAACATACGCACTCTTGGCATAGAATTGGAAGTCTGCTTTCCCCTCGCGATGTGGTACATTAGTTGGCATACAGTGACCGGTGTGTTTATTAATTGTAGGTGGTGTGAATGACTTCTTTGGCCCTATCACATCCAAGGAAAGAGGGCCACAAACAAGCAGAAAATCATATATTCCATCAATTCCAAGTAGCGTACAATATACACATTGAACAATGATTCCCAAACGACTTCGGCCCTGCTTCCCTGGCCAGCTTCGGCGCTATGATACACTTACTCGATTGGAAGAGCCTACATTTAATCGTCGATCTCGAGTATGATTGATATCTTGCGACCACCGGAGCGGCGACGCCTCACACGAATGTCACTGACATATGAGTCAGCGTTGTTGAGATACTGACTTGCGAGACGTTTGAGGTCTTCATTTTCATCGTCCGACATTCTGGAACGCATGGGGCTGGGACTTCTCTGCGAGGGACCTGCTACATTGTCCACAAGGGGCATGTGACCCAGAAGGTCGTCGTTATTCAGATCCTACAGTTAGAGGGCCAGTCAGGTAGGCACATGACAACGAGGAAGCGGGGGAGAGGAACACGTACAGGAGTCATTGGGGAATAGTACTCGAGCCGAGGAGGACCTGGGCCAATGGGGATGTGGTGTCCGCCATCTTGAGTTTGGTCCTCATAATGTCCTGCAAGGCCCTTCCGAGAAGTCACGGTCAACAAGAATAGTACGAAGACAGACGAGTAAAGAACAACATACTGTGGTCGGATGAGGCAGGTCGTCAATCCCCACATTGCTAGTGTATGACGCCAGAGGGGGATAATTGGGATTATCCATAGCGGAGTAAGGGCCAGTGAAAGTTAAATCTTGTGGGTGCTCATCTGACCGGAGACCGTGGCCGGAAACAATAACAGGAGGTGGGGACTGGAGGAATATACAGGGATGAGTGGTTGAGACTGGAAGACACGACGGGCATGGCAAACCTCAACGCTCTGTACAAGATCATATCGGTAACCGGGAGTAGCACCAGACAGACCGAGGAAAGGCGGGAGGGAAACACGAGGATAATGAAGGCCAGTAGTTGTTTCCAAGGGAGCGGTGAAGAGAGGCCCATCCCCAAAGAGGTCGGAGATGGAAGTGTAAGTGTCGTTGTAGATAGTCTGAGACATGAAAGAAGGGGAGGGAATGCCTTGAAGAGAATAGCATCAGGTGTAACTTATACGGACGAGGAGTGTCGAGAGACATCCCCCAATCCCCTGAGGCACAGCCACAGCCATACTCACGGGTTGTGAATGGACCAGGATCCACATTTCGAGACCCTCGAGACCCCGGGTATTCAGTTGTGCGGTGCTTCGGGGTCCTCCGCGCTCTGTTACGGCTGGCTTTGGTCTCGGCGATCTGCAGCGCCCCGTTTTCTCAAATCTTCACCCACCCCCGGTTCTCCCGGCGACTGTAGCTCCCCTCAATGGTACCTTCTTCATCGAGTTCCCTTCAGGCCGCTCTCCCTCAGTTTCCAACACCCCAGCTACATATCAGTCATAGCTCGTTCTTTCAAGTCGACGTGGTTATGGTGATCATGGCCAACCTGATGCAGACTTAGCACTAGTACGAGCATTAGCTCATCAGTGGCAACATTGCAGCAGTAGCAGCTTCAACTACTTTTCTCGCCGCCAAGACGATGCAGGAAACGTGCGAAAGCAATTGTCGGCATGGGTGATACTACCTGGCTCCGACCGCCGCAGTGTTGCTGGAAATGCTGTCATGCTACTCGTAAGCAATTTTGCGGACATCCCTGTCATGGATGTGTGGTTTTCTCCCCCGGCCCTGATCGTAACTATTGTGAGTCGTGCCTACGCTTGACATCGACCGACGCCCTGGGTGCTAATACCTGTTCTCGCAGGCCGGCTGTGTACTTGGAGTCGACAAAGTCCAGCGAGCAATAACTAAGATGCACGCCAACCCCCTGGCGAGGGCATGGTGATCACTCAGCAGGTGTTGCTGATTCTCCATCGCCCACAGCCTGCAGCTCATAACTTAATGACGCCAGGACATGACACTAGCTTTAACTTTACCACCACTGCCAGCAATAGCTGCCTCCCTCGCTGCCTCGGCGTTGCATGACAGAAGGGAAGTAATCGCCACCCCATGGGTGATTCCAAGTTCCTGTGTCACTGGCCTTTGGGTTGAAATGTTGGAGGATGGTGGTGACGGCAACACCATCGTGCTGATAAAGTTCTATATATAAATGAATGAAAATTTTAATACAACATGCATCCACGGGATTGAGATTCTTTCCTTTGGCCATATCACGGCCCATAGTATGAAGACGAGCGAGCAAGCGAGCACGTCCGGAGCGACTGGATAGCGGTCTCCAAGCAAATCACGTGGTCACAATATTCGATAGACCAGTCGGTGTCATTTGCAGCAGCTAAAGGTCACTATATATTTCATTGATTCCAAGCGGTCCACCATCTGCGTATCGCACAACGATTATCAGAACAAATTCTGCTGAGCTCGCAGCCACCTCCTAGAATGTACACCGATTCGATTTCGAGAGCCTACATTTCATCAATCTCGAGCAAGATCCATATCTTGCAACCGCCGGAGCGGCGACGCCTCACGCGAAGGTCACTGATATACGAGCCAGGGTTGTTGAGATACTGACTTGCGAGACGTTTGAGGTCTTCATTTTCATCGTCCGACATTCTGGAAGGCACGGGGCTGGGATTGTCCGCAAGAGGCGTGCCAGTGTGACCCAGAGGGTCGTCGTTATCCAGATCCTGAAGCTAGAGGGCAAGTTAGACAGGTACGTGAATGCGAGGAGGCAAGGGGGCACACGCACAGGAGCCACAAGAGCGTGGTGCTCGAGCCATGGTGATCCTGGGAGAACGGGCATGTGGTGACTGCCGTGATGAGTTTGGTCCCAATGATGTTCTGCGAGGCCCTTCAAAAAAGTTACGGTCAGTAAGGGGGGGTCATCAAGATAGATAAGTAAACAAATAACTGGATGAGCCTGAGTCGGGCCGTCATGACCCGCATTGCTAGTGTATGGAGCTAGAGCCTCGTTATAGGGATGGTTCAGAGCGGAGGAAGGGTCGGCAAGGTCTACGCGGTGACCCTGAAGGTGTTCATCTGACCAGGATCCATGACCTGGACCATCCATAAGATGTGGGAACTAAAGCGACATGAGGATGATGAGTGGTCAAGACTGGATGACATGGGAGGGCATGGCAACCTCGATGTTCTGCACAACATCATATTGGTGACCTGGGATAGCACCTGTCGAGCCAGCAAGGTACGGAGGGAATGGCTGGAGGGCATAGTGAGGGTAATCAAAGGTAGATGTTTCAATGTTTGAAGGAGCGATGAAGAGAGGTCCATCCCCAGAGAAGTCGGAGTGGGCGAGGTGCCAGTGAAAGAGTCGTTGTAGATGATGTGGGACATGGAATGGGTTTCCGCCTCGCTGCTTGGGTGAAGGGTTCAACGTGTGGGGAGTGGTAGGTTGCAAGCTCAGTCCTGCGGATCGAAAACGTGTAGGCTACCAATGCTGTATGTAGGTGGGTGGGTGGGGGCATTGAGGTGTAAGAATGACGGAAAACGAGTCGAAGGAGGTAATCCCGGCACTTGGACAGACTCATAGAAGTGGATCTAAATGCCAGACTATGGGATATTACGATGGGATCTCCGCTGTGTAAAGCAAGCAACATCCCAGACGGGTTCCTTGACGCAGACTTGCGGATGGGACAGATCATTTCGCATGGAAACGGTCCTGTTTCTGCAACCCAACTACACGGGACTTAGAAGTTAAGCGCAAGGATGATCGGCACGGGCTTGGGATGGTGGAGAACCCGTTGCAGGCTCGGAGTGAGGAGTCAGAAAAACCAACTAGCTGTATCCGGAACACATTATCCTCGACTGTATTTGGGGGAACAGCAGGACACGTCGAAACTAGGAAGTGGGGCCCACGATGGCGAATTTAAGAAAAGTTGTTGACAAAAGAGAGAGAATTACGGCTGGATGGAGAGGACTGCACGAGGGCACGTGTTCGTGGCGTACACGTGGATGCCGTGCCGGCTTCCGGCGTCCGGTTTTATCCACTTCCCTCGTCTCCAGATGGCCAGTAGACCTTCCAGACCGTTGCCCACTCCCCCCGCAGGTCCCGTATATCCCCTTAATCCATCAGATCTCAGTCCTATTTACTCCCCTACCAATCCTTATCATCGCCCTCCACTTCCCCGTCCCCCGAATGCTGGCCCGTCCCTTCCTGTTGACTAGGAACGCCCGGCTGCCACATTACGTGGAGGCACTCTATTACACAAAGGCTTTTACGATTTACTAGCGCTAATCCCGACTCCATCTCCCTCTCGACTTCTCTGGGGAGCGAGTGCAGATCCTCCTCCAGATATTGTAGCTGGTCCGAGATACGAGGATTTACCTGAACCCAATCATGTCCCTCCCGTGGACTCTGGAACGGGCTCAGAAATTCACCTTACACGCAATGTTCTCGAGGTAAACCATAGATCACAACTACTCAACTTGAAGTCCGTGACTCGTCTTGAAAAGGATGGGCAATGGCGACATGGGCATAGTGTCCTCGTTTTCCTGCCGTATCACAGTTCAGTAAGGGGACATCATTCATGCTTTCCTTTGATTGATTTTGATGCATGATAGATGGACACTGTAACACCAAATTTGGATACATCATGGCAGACTACCCTGACTCGGACTCGTTCTGTCAGCTCCTAACTGTCAGCTCGCGCGCCGTTACACTGGGATCTAATCACTGGCTAATCACGGGCAGAAGACGCACCAGAACTAGAGTACAGGGATGCAAACGAAGAAGGAATAGAAGAGGGGGGTCGCCAGAGCAGAAAGAGGAGACGATATAAGCGCCCGGCGCATGGGGTCATCCTTCAGTTGAAAGATAATTCGACGGCGCGACTGCGATGCGTACGAAATATGGATCAGAGAGAGGGCATACGAGCGACCCGCCAGCTGTCAGCTTGCCGTCCACCGGCCCCGTGTCGTCAAAGAAAGGAAGGCGAATGAGTAAAGACACGGTGTCCAAACCTATGGGTTTTGTGTACGTGTGCGATCGCTGCACCTCCCATCTCTTGGCCTCAACTCGAACCAGCCATTTAGTGCATCTGACGCCGATCAGGCGGAGGCCATTTTGACCCGTTGGGGTCCTGATGGACTGGGCAAATTGGGCGGTGAGCATCCTCCCCCCCCGGAACTTATTTCCCTTATTTTCACCATCATTACTCCTGTTAGATCCACGCTGGGCTATACCCATCAAGGCTCGAGTACGAGAGGCAAATCAGGCTCGCGCGATTAATGAGGTCCTCAACGCGCTCAAACCGGAACAGCATCAGACTGCGATCCTTTACGTGTCGTCAACGGCATCAGTACCCAAAGCTCGTCTATGGTTACTGTAGCTGCGGAGAGAATGTACGCCTCTCTCTTACTGAAACCACTGCTGGCCGTCCCGGCAACTCCACCATTCGATGGGGTGGCGGTCTCGTAACCCACCCCGAGCAAGACCGTGAGGAAGAGGCCGTTCGGGTTTCCGAGAATAAGCTTTCGTCACCCGAGCCTAAAAGGGTTAGCACTCCCTCCCTTGCGACGCTGGAGAGAGCCGTATCGGCTAGAATATTTTTTGAAAACCTCTACTTTCCTCTCCTTCGCCAACCGCCTTCTCGGGAGCAACGACAGCTGGCCATGGAGAAGGACATGCTGAGTATGGATTTGTCCGAGTCACGGAAAGAGGCAGGCAGTATAGCCACGTGACCATTATCACGGGTAGTAAAAGGCCACGTGTCTGTCAATCGTATGGCGAACTGCATGGTCACTATTCAGGACTTCATTGGCCCTATTACATCCGAGGAAAGAGGGCTTAAGATAAGCAGACAATCATATATTCCAAGTAGCCCACAATCTACATATCAAACAATGATTGCTAAAACGACTTTGGCTCTGCTTCCCTGGCCACCTTCGGCGGCAACGATACACCTGGTACTCAATTGGAAGAGCCTACGTTTAATCGTCGATCTCGAGTATGATCGATATCTTGCGACCACCGGAGCAGCCATGGCTCACATGAAGGTCACTGACATATGAGCCAGGGTTGTTGAGGTACTGACTTGCGAGACGTTTGAGGGCTTCATTATCCGACATTCCAGAAGGCATGGGGCTGCAACCTTCTCGAGTCGGACCTGCTACATCTTCAAAAAGAGCCATGTGGCCCAGAGTACTGTCGTTATTCAGATCCTGCAGTTAGAGGCCCGGGAAAGTCAGACAGGTGAATGAACGCGAAGAAACGGGAGAGAAACTTGAACACGTACAGGAGTCATGGTGGCATAGTACTCGAGCTGAGGAGGACGTGGGGAAATGGGGATGTGGTGTCTGCCATCGTGAGTTTGGTCCTCATGATGTTCTGCAAGGCCCTTCAGAGAATTCACGGTCAATAAGAATACGTAAAGACAGACGAGTAAATCACAACTTACTGTGGTCGGATCAGGGAGGTCATCAACCCCCATATTTCCAGTGTATGGCACCGGAGGGGGGTAGTTAGGATTGTCCATAGTGGAGTAAAGGCTAGTAAGATTTAGTAAACGTTGTGGGGAGCAAACAAGGTGAGCACGCCTGCGAATCCGTAAGGAGAGGGTTTAGAAGAAAGAGGTGCAAACGCGAGGTCGAACACTGACGGGCCCGGTAGCTCGCGTTCAGTGTCAACGTTGAATCGAGGAGAGGGGTGCGAACGCGTCTTCAAGGCGAAGGCGATTCTTGAAGGTACACAAGAGAATGGAGAAGCAGAACGCGGGGGAGAGCTTGTTACTTGAGAACCAGAGACGAAACCTATTAAGTACTCTACGTGGGACTCAGTGGCATGTAGTAAATAAGAAGAGTAACGGTATATAGTAGGCGACCCGCCATACTAATCTAAAGGTTTCCGAATGTAATCAAAAGACGTAAATGGGATTAATCAGATCTAAGCAATTAAAGAGAAACGATCGCATCTACGGTGTCTGAAGGTAAGTAAAGAAAGACGATATAAAGAGACAATCGGAACGAAGCGCATAGTACTCCCAGTCTTCTGAGGTGAAGGAAGATTAAGGGACTACAGTATTAATCTAATCTAGATGGAGCGAAAACCGGGCAGGAAGATCGAGATAAGAAGGGACAGAAAGACGGGTGGCCTAGCGCACAGGCGCAAAGCCAAGGGCACGGCCACGAGGCCGATCAAGACCCTAGATGGGTTGACAGGCGGCGAGGGGCGCATGGCCCGAGGTTGAGAAACAAAAGTGACGGGCACAGAGTGACTTGTGGCGCAAGATCGAGATCCAGGGAATGGGTGTGGAGATGATGCGATGAAAGGCTTCAACGAGGCGAGGAGTGGCGGGGATTATTTGACACTGGGTATCGTGTTGGCGAATACCCCCTGATTCTGTAATTTCCACAGCTAGAGACGTACCTCACCTTACAGTGGGTGCTCATCTGACTGGAGACCGTAGCCAGAAATAACACCTCGACACTCTGTACAATATCATATTGGAAACCAGAAGTAGCACCAGCCAGAACGAAGGCAGGCGCGACGGCGGCATGAGGCAAGTGGTTATTTCAGTGTCCGAGTCCAGAGGAGCAGTGAGGAGAGGCCATCCCTACAGAAGTCAGAGGTGGAAGTGAATGAGTCGCTGTGAGACGGATGCGAGAGTGGACCCTGCACGGACTTATTCCCATTCCTGGGAATCAGTTCCCAGGCCTCATACTCGGCGTGGTCCTCTGCCATTGGCAAATAACCCTACAGTACATCTTTACCCTCAGCATGCTCAAACAGTTACTCCCAGAGAGTCGGCCAGCTCAAATGAAACCAATAAGGCCCGGAGTTGTTGCCATTAGCTATTGGCTCTGCATTTAACACAGAAAGCGAACGAGAGCCGCTTTCGAAGGCGTGATTTGTTTGTTTAGAAAAGACGACTTTGACCGAGTTCTGCTGGAGGGTATCTCACTCGGAAGAAGCATGCAGCAGCGTACAGTTATTGTCTTGTGTACGCGCAAGATGCGCACTTATCGAGGCGGTCCCGAGTGTGAGCACGTGTGTGAGTCAGACGACGTCAGAAGCGAGACGTACGCAGGGCGGCTCGGTCAGGCTTGTCCTCTCTCTCGGCGAGTCGCTCGCTGTGGTGGTTTTCTTCTCTCACTCAGGGGAAGAAACCCCACTTTATCTATGGCTTCCCAAGCCACAACTCGTCCTTCAAATCCGTCGACTCCAAAGCGCGCTCCCAAGTCCCCTTCCGCCCAATCTCTTAATCACCTCCTCAACTTCTCTCTTCCACCAAGACAAACCCAACAAGCCCAGAGTCTTCCAAGGAGGAGTCGCAGGCATGGGACAAGCCATGGTGTTTGGAATAAAGAGCGTGAGCTTTCCTATTGTTTTCTCTCAAACTGATGTCTGTCGCGGCATCGTAACCAACACATCACATCTTTAGGCTTCGTCAACGCCCAGTACCGGTTCGTAATGAATCCTTTGGGAGACTATACGGTACATTTTGCAGATCCGGACATGTAAGTTGCCCTCGACTCCGTTATCAACTGGACGTATGCCAATACGGTCGCGAAAGTTTCTTCCAATGGCAGGACATACTGCAAGTAATCATTCCTCGTAGTTCTGCCCTTGCCGCAGCCGCTGCAGGCGGTGGTGACAATCCATCACGCGAAGAGGGGAGCACAACTTGTCCTATCTGTCTCTCCCCTCCGACAGCCCCCCGTATGACCAAGTGCGGACATGTCCGTTAATTTGTATCATCGTTGCCCATCGCAGTCCCTCACGTTCACTTCCATCTGCAGGTCTTCTGTTTTCCGTGCATATTACATTATCTCGGTACATCAGAGAACCCCAAGTGGGCTCGTTGTCCGATCTGTTTTGACTCGGTCAACGAGAAGCAGCTCAAGAGTGTTCGCTGGTTCACGCCACCTTCCCACCTTGATGATAATCCCAATGGTGCTCCGTCTCAACCATCGTCCTCATCAGTCGTCAATCCGGCTGAGACGCCCGAGCCTGGATCCTCGCTACGAATGCGGCTTATGCAGCGTCCCCAGATAACCACTCTGGCGCTTCCACGTTCACACACCTGGCCTTCAGATCTTCTCCCGCCACACCAGGCACCGTTCCATTTTTTACCGGACGTGTACATATACGCCAAATTTATGCTTGCGACGCCGTCATACCTGATCGAGAATCTCACGCGCGACGTTTCCGAACTGGCATCGGAGCGTCGTGCACTTTCGGAGATGGGTGATTCACTGGGCATCGTATTCTGTGACGCTGTCGAGCAGAGGCTGAAGAAGCAGATTGACAAGGCGAATGCCCTTGGCACTGACGCATTGCATGCTGCGATTGATCGTTCTCTACGGCTGGAGCACGAGATCACGTCACGCGCGGCGTTTCTAGCCCGGCGTAAGCAGGAGCGAGAAACCACTGCGACGCCCGATCCATCGGACGTTCCGACGCACTATCTTTTCACCCAAGCTCCCCATCCACTTACACCCTCACCAACCACGACGCCGATACCGACGCCGACATCTCGGGGCCCCAAACCACGCAAGAACCTCAACCCACCACCGTCAACTTCGGCATATTACTACTACCAGGCTTCCTCAGGCCTACCCATCTTCCTTCATCCACTCGACATCAAAATTCTGTCGTCGAATTTTGGCGCTTACGCGTCCTTCCCGGATAGCATTGTCGTACGCGTCGAAGCTGCGAGCGAGGGTTCAGTCGATGCCGACCTGCGGCGGCGCTGCAAGTACCTCTCGCATATCCCAGAAGGCGTCGATGTCGTCTTTGTCGAAGCGGACCTCGAGGGCGTCGTTGGCGCCGAGGGCCTGCGCGCGTTTGAGGGTGCGATCAAGGCGCGACGCACGCGTAGGCGAGAGAAAGATCGGCGCGACGAGAAGGCGAGGGCACGCGCGGAGGAGCGTGAGCGCGAGAAGCTTTTCGGTGTGGGCGCGAGCGCGCCGTCCAGAACGATCACTGCCGGAGGCAGCCATCCGTGGGGTACGCACGAGCTTGAAACGGAATTGGATCGGGACGTTTCTCGCTCCGCATCACCCTCCCCCACCCCAAACCCAAGCCCAACAGCACCCCAAGCGCGATCCCAAGAGCAAGAGCAAGAGCAACAGAGCGGCGCATGGGGTGCACGCAGCTTCGCTGCTGCTGCGAATGCGGGGAGAGGGGGCGGTGCTGTGGCGCCGGCGCGTAATGCGCGCCCGCAGTTGCGCTACGATGGTGAGGACGAAGACGCGGGCGAGTGGACGTTTGAGCTTGACCTTGATCAGGCGTGGCGTGAGCTCGAGGGACAGCGCGAGCGCGGGCCGAACGGGGACAGTGGCAATGGTGGCGCGGGCACAGGACGGAGACGTCGCGCGCGAATGGTCGTGCTTGGCGGGGGTGGGGGCCCGCATGGGCGGAGACGGTGAGCGTCCCACATTTTTGTTTTTTTCTTCTCTTCTCTGTTCTCTCCCGTGTTTTTTTTTCGTTTTGGCATTTTTCATATGATATGATATAACATACATCACATAACGCAACGCATCATACAAATCTCTGTACCAATACGAGGACGTGGCGAGGCGGAGGTAGAGGTAGAGCCAAGGCTTGAGTTTGCGACTATGCACTGCAATTGCGGATTTATTTTGGCAGCTGTTCGCGGTGCCTGGTGATTTGCTCTGCTGTCTTAGGACGCGCATGCGGCGCGAGTGTGGCATGTTGCATATGATGGCCCTGCTCGCTGGTCACCGCAGAACGTACGCCCTCAATTCATGTTTTAGAACTATAGACTCATAGCATTCGCCCTTCTGCGTACATAATCCATAGTAGACAACAAACACTTCCTCGTCGAACTACGAGTAACGCGCATCCCTTCGTTGGTCATCCATGCGCTCGGGTCCTCAGACCCTTCGTCTATCACGGTTATACTCGTACATGTCGTTGCAGGCTCGTACTCACAGACTTCTACAAACCGAGTAAGAAGAGTTAAACGGAACGGAATGTGCCATGTTTCGAGCCAACAGTCACTCGTGATGGCGATGATGATGATGATGATGATGATAGTTAGACAGCCGTTACTCACAACTCTTTTGAGTCACCGCCGAATCGATGCGACATCTAGGGAAAGCGGGATGAAAGTGAGAGTGCCAAGAACGGGATGATCATGATGGAAGCGAATGGTCCTCGGACGGAATGGTGGGTGTGATCATCACCGCGCGTACCTTTCCTCGTGTATTCATGACATACGGGCGCCATAATCCAACCATAGCGGTGCAGTCCAGATGTTCATACGTTCATGTTCATGTCTCGATGCACCGCAGTGCGACTCGATTCCTCCCTGTGTCAAACGTCCACGCTCGTGATATGCCGCAAGTTTCCCGGCTAGATATAGTGGAGCTGGGTGACGACTCTGTAAGTAAACACTCTTGCCGTGACTGACCGCGGTTGAGTAAAAGAGTAAAAGCAGTAGTACAGATTCTGAGTTCCCATTTGGTGCCAGCGCTCTCATCGCATTGGAAAGAAAAAGGAACTATTCTTGACATAGGCGCCAATTTCAGGCCGCGGTCAACACGAGGCAGTACAGAAGCGCCGCCATATATCTCATCCCTGTGTTCTCCTCCCCCCCTTCTCACCTCTGTACCACGATATGATCCTCATCCTTGCAATTCTTGCAGCCACCCGTGCATCCCCTGTCGGCCAACGATCATCATCGTTCCTCTCTCTCGACCAACTTCATCCGCCCGCGTCTTCCTGTGACGACCCTAATAGGCGCAGGTCACTCGGAGACATTACAAGAAGTTGTATTGTCACCATTCTCTTATGCACCTGGGCCTCGATGCACCCCAACATCCCAAGTCCGGATGAGAGATGGCCGAGGGTTGCAATACGACGTGCGGGACTTTTGCTTCTTGCACTTCTTGTGCCAGAGGCAGTGATTGGATGGGCGCTCAGACAACATCAGGCCGCCGCTGCGCTAGCAGAGGACAATAAAAGTGAGTCCTAAACACCGAAGTGGAAAGTCAATAGTGATCATAAGATGCAGAGGACGGCTGGACGATCACCCACGGATTCTTCGCGATTATGGGTGGTTTTATGGAGTATGAAGGAAATCAGCCGATCCGAGTGCTCTTGCCCCATCAGCTAGAATCATATTCTCTGACGGGCAACGGCGACTTTCCAAGGATCTCGAAAGCGGATATTGAGGACAGGAGCAAGGGAGATGCCATTTCCAAAGGTCTTGTCATTGTGCAAACCAGCTGGTTTGTGACTCAATGCATCGCTCGAAAATTCCAAGGCCTACCGATGACGGAGTTGGAGCTGATCACTGTTGCGTTCGCAGCTCTAAATTTTGTGATTTACATCCTGTGGTGGCACAAACCCCTGAATGTGCAGCGTGGGGTGCGGGTGTACAGGAAACGATCGACTGAAGAGTCAATGGATGATGGAGATGTTGAAGATACAGTTGGATTTTGGGTTGCCCTTCGAGAGTCACTTTCTGACCTGCCAACTGCGATTGTCCGTGGACCATTTGTCAACCAGGACGTACCGTGGCTATTCCGAGTCCTCGTGTGGCCACTCTTCAGGCCTCTATACACTTTGTTCGGTTTTAATGATCCGGATGGAAATAATGACTTGGAGGGGAAGAGGGTCAACACGTTTTATCCTGCCATGTGGGGAGCGGGGTCCAAAGCCTCAGCCTTCCTTGTGGTCGCTATTACGACGACGGCCTTTGGCGGCATTCACTGCATTGGATGGTCACTCACTTTTCCGTCTAGCGTAGAACGAACTCTCTGGCGTGTCGCTTCACTCTCTATAACAGGTGTCCCAATTGTAATTTTCCTTCTCGGGCTAGTACTCGCAGTTACTATTCACAAGCATCTCGACCTTGATATTTTCACATTATCATTGTTTTTACTTTATATACTCAGTCGATTTGCGTTGCTCGTACTCCCTTTACTATGTCTTAGATCGCTTCCTCCGGCAGCCTTCCATGTTGTATACTGGGCTTCATTCATTCCACATGTATAATTTCACCCTTACGATCTGTTATTGGCGTGCTCGCTGTATGAATGGCTGCTTAGGCAAGTATGACCTGCGATGGGAAAAAATCGCAAATCATCCTACACATACGCATAAATCACACGCGGCAACCTTTACTGTAAACCCGATCATCAAAGAGGGTCTCGAGCAAGCCATGAGTTCCGACATTATTGCAATTCACCTATATAGGAGGGGAGGAAAAATGGCATGGAAAGCAAGGGATAGGAGGGAGAGGGCGGGGCGAAATGGTGGGTGCGAGGGAATCGCGGTGGAATGTATGGCACGTAGGCAAAACTGGAATTAGGTTACCGAGGGTGACATGTGGGTGTGTAGTTATATATCCAAGGTGTACCTACAACGCACGGCCTCCGCATTCCTAACGTTTGTTGCATCACATATGTTATTTCAAGAGAGAAGGGAAATAGATGAGGTCGTCCTAATTTCGAGCAGGCGTTAGTAGATAGCATCATTACCAGAACTAGAGTACAGGGATGCAAACGAAGAAGGAATAGAAGAGGGGGGTCGCCAGAGCAGAAAGAGGAGACGATATAAGCGCCCGGCGCATGGGGTCATCCTTCAGTTTGAAGATAATTCGACGGCGCGACTGCGATGCGTACGAAATATGGATCAGAGAGAGGGCATACGAGTGAGATGGTAGCATTGCGTACTGCCAATAGTGCCGTCTTCCTTCCCTGCCTGCCACCGTTTCCCATTCTTGTCGATGATCTCCAGAATCTCGCCCTTGGAGGACGAAATCATGTTGGGGTCGTCTAGCGATGCGGTGTCTGTGGTACATCTTTGGTATCACCATAGAAGGCGGAGCCACCCCAATACGCACATGCATAAAGTTACAGCGCTTTTGCCCTGTACGGGTATACGGTGTCCGGGGTTGCTCTGGTATCAGAGGGAGGCGATGGTCCACCGATTGCTCCGATGCCGATGCCTGCAAGTCCAGGGCTTGCTGGTCCCACCACAGAATTGGCACTCTTTTGCGACTGTGCGGGCACTGGTTCATATTGTTGGGGGGCTTTTGCCGATATCCGGTGCGAAACTACTGTTAAGCTTGGTATCGTAGGCCTATACCGGCCGCGGTATAACCGCCACTGCCACCATAGCTGGCGAGATTGTGTAAGGAGGTTGTGCGCGTGCGGCGACGACGAGAAGGCGATGAGAGGCCACCTGTCCCGAGGGAATCTTCTGACGCGAAATAGAGCACTTACATAATGTCGACCATGTGGACGCTCTCTCGCAAGGTGGGCACTTTGGGGGAGAGCGTGTCCTGCGCGAGCTTGTGGAATCTTCGTAATCGAGAGGCATGATGGTGAGCGTCTAAGTTATTACGACCGTTGATCATGAGGTCTGACATTTACGTAACACTTTGCGCCACGCCAACAAACGGACTCGGAACTGGGTGACCTCCTCCCAGTCTGTAGTGCAAGTTGCATTTGCTGTGCTTGCACAGTTGCCAGCATGAACTTGAGATGTAAGCCATATTATCACATTACCAGTGTGATCACTGATGCGTGAAGTTACTCTATCATGTTGAGTGAAAACTGCGAGGCGAGAAACAGCGTTGTCAGCGGGCGTTGGACTCCGAGCAGGCTATGTCATTAAAGGTGCGGGGCGTTACGCCGACTCAGTCGCACCATGCGTTTGTGATTATGTGGCTCAACTACCTGAGGACGGATCAGCGTGTATAAAAGGTCTTATTTCTGATAAGGGCCTTGGTTCGCGTCATATGATGCCCG
This sequence comes from Russula dissimulans, assembly GCA_022376545.1. Taxonomy (NCBI): domain Eukaryota; kingdom Fungi; phylum Basidiomycota; class Agaricomycetes; order Russulales; family Russulaceae; genus Russula; species Russula dissimulans. The sequence goes on from WTXJ01000010.1 coordinate 128,888, forward strand.
GGCCACTGTCAAAGTGGCTTTCCTGTGGCGAACTTATTCAATTCTGCCTTCTAGGGGTGTGTACGATACACCTTGACGTGATGAATGGCACATGTTCCTTTTATGTTCACGATGTCGATCAAGGAGGTGTGTAATATAGCCGGGACGGTCCATTCATAAAGTTTCCAGACCAATTCACTGCTTCCTACACTGCTCTGACAAGCACGACTAAAAGTCCTCGCTGACCCTGCTGCGAACGGGACCCGGCTCGGTTTACTTTGTTTCACCTGGCTCCAAATCCCATCTTTGGTTCCTCTCGCAACAAGGCATTTGCCTCACCCAATAGTCGTCCCTCCAGCACCTCTTCATGCCACCTATCAAGCGTTTGAGTGAGAGGAAAAAAAAAGGTATCACACCAACATCTTGCGCTGACGACCATCGAGGTGAGTGTTTACACACCGCCCCTCTTGCAGCGCGATTCGATTACTGTACTGAGTCAGACGGTACAGGTCCACTTCACCGACAACAGACGACAATCGGAACACTTCCCGGCGACGTCCTCCTCGAAATATTTGATTGTGTACTCGAAGAAGATGATTGGAACGATGTTCCGTTGTCGTCACGCGTGTGCACAGAATGGCAGACACTGGTGCACGTATGCAGAAGATGGCGACAGGTCGTATTTGCATCACCCCATCGCCTCAACCTGCGGCTTCCCTGCACAGACGACACGTCTGTGAGGGAACTGTTGGATGTCTGGCCCGCTTTGCCTCTCGTCGTAACCAACAACTTCCCAAGCCCAAATATGAACGGCATTGACAACATCATCGCCGCACTCGAGCACAACGATCGTGTATGTGAAGTCGTCATTATTCAAGTGCAAAGTTCGCTCTTGGAAAGATTTACGGCGGTGATGCAGGAGCCATTCCCGATGCTCACGCATCTGGAGCTCTTGTCGAATGGCGAATCGGTGCCGGTCCTTCCGGATTCGTTCTTGGGCGGATACGCCCCACGTCTGCAAACACTTTCCGTGACAAACATTCCCATTCCAACATTACAGAAGCTGGCATTGTCTTCCCCTGACCTTGTCGATCTTCGCCTTTGGAAGATTTCGTACGTTTCACCCAGGGCGATGGCCAATTGTCTATCCGCGTTGCCCAGGCTCGAAAACCTCACCCTTGAATTCTATTCCCCTCAATCTCGGCCCGATCGAACAAGCCAAAATCAACCCCCACTGACGCGGTTTATCCTTCCCTATCTCACCTCGCTTCGATTCCATGGTGTCAGCGAGTACTTAGAGGACTTCGTGGCCCAAATCGACGTCCCGCTACTTGAACGCATCACAGTGACATTCTTCAATGAACTGTTATCTGATATTTTACAACTACATCGATTCATCAGTCGCACAGAAAGGTTCAAAGTACTCCACGATGCAGAGGTCGTCTTTGGCGATGACGAGGTCGAGGTCACACTTGCTGGGAAAACAGGAACGGATTCTTGTAATCTCGAGTTGGCAGTCTCATGCGCAGAATTAGGTCAACAGCTCTCATCTCTGGCACGGGTCTGTAACTCGTTCTTGCATTCCTTCTCCACACTGGAACGCTTCGACATCCGCCGTTGGCAGGATCGACCTTTTCATTTCCTAGGTGATATGGAGGACATTCGATGGCTGGAACTTCTACACCCTTTCACTACAGTGAAGAATCTGACCGTATCCAAGCACGTTGTTTCACACGTGGAGCAGGCCCCAGAAGGGCTCCCCGCAGAAACGGAAACAGACATGATACAGGTACTAGAAAATATTTCAATTGAGGATCCCGAGCGATCGGGACGTATCCAGGAAGCTATTGGGCAGTTCATTTCCATGCGACAGCTCTCTGGTCACCTTGTCACAGAGTATGATCTATTCCCAGTTGGGATAAATTAGTTGGAATTACACGACTTCAGTTCCAGCTTAGGATTTGATAGTGTTATCCGCTTTCTATGCCGTTACTGTTTTAGGTTAACGCGTTGTTGTTTTTTAATGTTGCCTTGATCTGATCTATGTAGTAGTAGCTGAGTACCTCGTCGTGGCCTACTAGTATCGGGTGCTGCGTCTGGATTGTACGACAGTCATCTTGAATGATTCGATCTACGTGTACCGGAGTGCCAGCCTGAGTGCCTCCTGACTTCAGCGTCCCACTCTATAGCGAACGAGGACTAACGCAGTTTAAGACATTTCTGACATAAGAATGATGCGTCAAAGGCAAGATATAATCGAGCTGGGTGATGACACTTGTGAGTAGACACCTACTACCGCGATTGAGTAAAGGAGTAAAAGCAGTAGCGCAAATCCTGATCTCACACTCGGTGCCAGTGCCCACATCGCAGCATTGGAGAGGTCGGAACTAGTTCTCTGAATAGGCGCCCATTCCAGCATCAACACGAGGCACAGGAACGCCACCAAATATCTCACACCTCCCCTCGTGTTCTCCCCACTTCTAACCACTGTACCACCATATGATCCTTATTCTTGCAATTCTCGCGGCCACCCGCGCATCCCCTTCCGGCCAACTATCACCATCATCTCTCTCTCTCGACCAACTTCAACCACCCGGGTCTTCCTGTGATGACCTTAATGGGTGTAGGTCGCTCGGGGACATTATAAGAAGCTCTATTGTCACCATTCTCCTGTGCACCTGGGCCTCGATGCACCCCAACATCCCAAGTCCGGATGAGAGATGGCCAAGGATCGCAATACGACGTGCGGGACTTTTCCTTCTTGCCCTTCTTGTGCCAGAAGCAGTCATCGGGTGGGCGCTCAGACAACATCGGGCCGCCGCTAGGCTAGCAGGTGAACACAAAGGTGAGTCCTAGAAAACCAAGGTGGAAAATCAATAGTGATGATTCGATGTAGAGGACGGCTGGACGACCACTCACGGCTTTTTCGCAATTATGGGTGGGTTTATGGAATACGAGGGAAATCAGCCGATCCGAGTGCTGTTGCCCGAAGAGTTAGAATCATATTCTCTGACGAGCAACGGTGACTTCCCAAGGATCGCGAAAGCGGAGATCGACGACAGGAGCAAGGGAGACGCCATTTCCAAAGGTCTCGTCATCGTGCAAACCAGCTGGTTTGTGACACAATGCATCGCTCGAGGTATCCAAGGCCTACCAGTCACAGAGTTGGAGCTGGTCACTGTTGCGTTCGCAGCTCTGAACTTTGTGATATACGTCTTGTGGTGGCACAAACCCCTGAATGTGCAGCGAGGGGTGCGGGTATACAGGAAACGAATGACTGGGGAGCCAGTGGATGATGGGGATGTCGAGGTCACAGTGGGAGGTTGGGCTGCACTTCAAGATACCCTTTCCGACCTTCCAGCGATTGTCCGTGGACCATATCTCGATAGGGACAACAACAGCGGCCCGTTGCTAGTTCAGGCCCTCTGGTGGGTAGTCTTCGGGCCCGGGTTCGCTTTGTTGGGTAATGACAACGCGATTGACTTGGAGGGGAAGAGGGTCGGGACGTTTTATCCTGCCAAGTGGGTCGCGGGGTCCACAAGTGTCTCAATGTTCTTTGTGGGCATCATCACGATGGTGTTTGGCGGCATTCACTGCATTGGATGGTCGTTCGCTTTTCCCTCTAGCATAGAGCGAACTCTCTGGCGTATCGCTTCGCTTACTATAACGGGTGCCCCAATTGCATTTCTCTTTGTCGGGCTACCCGCAAAGGCAGTTGACCAATTTGTCCTTAGAGATCAAGAAAACCAGTTCTGTATGAAGATTACCGGCGTATCATTACCGTTACTTTATATACTCAGTCGAATTGCGTTGCTCGTACTTCCTTTCCTATGCCTTAGATCGCTTCCTCCCGCAGCCTTCCATGTTGTACACTGGGCTTCATTCATTCCACATGTATAATTCACTCTTATAATCTGTCATCGTGCTCACTACAACGCAATAGCTTCATAAGATTAGAATGTTGAATGATGCGTTGCAGACACTTTAGGTAGCTGTGATACAATCAGGCTGGAGGGCGTCCAAATTCCTTAGAGAGACTCCGGATGTAGAGCGCGTGGAGTGTTAAAGCATGTGGAACAAATCATAGACTCATTGTCAAGATAGACTTGGATCATCGCTTCGGAATTCAGAATTTGTAGGTGTTCCTGCGCCTCCCCTCCATCAACAAGTATCCCAGAGTATTCAGCAACAGGAAGATATAACATTGATCTTGTACAACTACCTTTGTCCTCCCCCAACCTTATCAAGTCTTCTCTTTGGCAGACTGGATGATTCGTCGGCGTTCGAGCTTGATCGTGATCTGGCGCAGGTGCGGCACAAGCTTGAGGGGAAGCGCGGGGCGAATGGAGGCGGTGGAAGTGGCAACGGCAGTGGTGGCGCAGGCGCTGTCAGTGGGGGATGATAGTCGTCCTCCGAGTTGGCGACGCGGTGGAGGCGCAAGGCGGGGACGGTGAGTGCGCTTCATTTTTTTCTTCTTTTTCTTTAATCTCTCTTATGGTTAGTGCTTTTCGTGGTATAACATAACCCAACGCATCATACAAACCCATAACGATAGGCGGGGGAAGTTGTAGTGCCAATGTGTCACATGATTGGCAAAAGGTGTATTGTTTTGCACTTGTTTGGCTTGCATGCTGATGCTGAGCGAGTGAGGGAGCGAACCTTCAAGTTAACTTACACCGCACAGCAATGGACGGGTCCAGGACAATGTCTATAGTACAGCGCAAGGATACAATGTTGGCATCGCTTGCAAGTGGTACATATCCACCGTCAACTCCGAGAAGTGTTGTTACCGTGATGCGTTCACTTCACTGACACGCTTGACCGTCACCTAGGTTTGAACTTTAGGGTAACTTAAGGTGGGGCAAGCCTGCGCTCGGAACGAGCCATCCGCCACGACACGACCATCTTATCTATCAACGCCCCTCACGCACACCTTGAATTTGGCCATCCTCGACCTTCGTGCCCTTTCGCCCCCCTCACCCTCTCACTTCACGATGCCTCGACCTCTTTGCACCCTCAAAACATGTTGCCCCGCCCAACATCGCCGCGCCCCATTTTCTTGAGCACCCACCTCTTGAATTGGACAGTCCCGCTCACATTTCGATATTTAGTTACTCCTTTCGTACGCTCATTTTTCTCTCATTTCCCTTAGCCTCCTTTACCTACAGCACTGTGCGCCGTCCGCTCGACGTCTCCAGTAACCATCAGCGACCTTGCTGCGTGCCCGTGTCGGCCGACGCTTTCGCACTCATCGCCGACGGCTACCATACAGCCAGCGCCGCCTGTACTTACTACCCGACTTCACCCGAGAACTTGAAGGCTACGATACATTCCAAGTTGTTGTAGACTCCTGTCTGATGTGTATGTAAACCCCCAGACGGCTTCGAACGGAGGCAGGAGTAGTATCGCGCAAATACTACATCCCGCTCTTTTGCTCCTCTTCTGGTGCCACCTCCAAGCTCTTTGTCGTGTTTCTCACCTTGCATCTCGCTTTCTGACTATGAATGCGCTACTCCGCCGCTGTGCCAGTTTGCGTTCAAAGCCGTCTTGCTTCGATATTTCGATCTGCTGGGGCATCGCGTCTTGGTCAGCAGGGCGAACCGCGCGCCTTGTGCCCGGTCTAACAAAACTCGTCTTCGAGATCCTCCTCTCTTCTCCCTCTTGGGCCTTGACTTTCCCTAAGTCACTAACGTACCCTCATGCTAACAGTGGGCACAAGGGGCTGCGGAACACCTTTTAAGCGCGCAGTCCACGCAAGAGGCAGAGCAATCACCTGTTGCAGACGTCCCACCGTGCTTTCCTCGTTATGGTACGTGTCTCTTGTTGCAGTATACAGCGTGGTGGATGGATGTGTTGTTTATGCCAGGATTTCAAGGACCTTGCAGATTCTACGAATGAGAATCCCAATCTGGACGTTTTCCGTAGGACTCTAATCGATGTTATTGGAGAGGAATGGGTGGAGACAGTGCTGTCATTAGATCACACAAGCACAATCACCAATGTCGATTCATCATGTACCATCCCATTAGCCAATATCCCTGTGTCTAGAAATGATGGCATACACCCTTTGTATGTTGGCCAAACACCAAAGACCAGTATCGATGGTCACCCGCTTTCTCCTTAGGCCCTGGCGACGGGTCTTAAACTATCCCCTTTTTCAGACAGCTTCAATAAGTCCCCCGATATCGCGAATCGCTCCCGCAAAGAGCCCGCACGATTCCGCCCATGTTTACGGCTCCCCAAGGACTTGAATGGGAGTAATATTAATAAGAGAATAACGAAGGGGACGTCGTCTGGGCGATGACGCAGAGTGTGAGCCGGACTCACCGACTCGGGTCTGGCCGAGCCATCGACTGCTGACTGAACACTGGCCGCGACTGTCGCGTATGAAACACGCCAGCTAGCGCATGAGAACTTTGGGCTCAACGAATCGAGAAGTGGCACTCACGACGCTAACGTCCTCAAGCACGATTGTCTTCATTGACTTATTGAAGGATCTGGTAGCTGAGAATGCCGCCCACCCGATACTTGGGGGTCATCCAAGCGGGCGTCGATGGGAGGAGAGGCGTCGAATAATGGCCGTGCGAGCAGTTGACTCACTTGTATGAGGTGGAGACGTGTCTCATCGGCGCACCGCTGGGAAGAGGGTCAGACGGGGACGGAATGAGTTGTGTTTACGTCACAAGTCCGAGCCGGGTGTTGTTCATCCCCAGGCCCAAGCCATGACATGCACTCGTTCATATGTTTATGCATCGCGGGACCGACCAGGGATAATGCGCACTGCGGAGAAACGGTAAACAACAGGGGACGCGGGGATGAAAGCGAGAGTGACAAGGACACCATGCTATGATCATGATGGAATAAACGGTCGGAATGGATGTATATGTCGTATGTCCATCACCGCGTCAAATCTCGTAACTTATCACATGCTGCCAGGTGGAACGACTATTCCTTCCTTGTGCATTCATCGCATACCGACACCACGATCCATCATAGCAGGGAGATCTGTCTCAACGTGCGCAATTCGAATCATTCTTCCTGTGTCGAGCATCCACGCTCCTGCCCAAGGAGTACCATTTACGACCCAGGATTGCCATAACATTGATGAGCAAGATATAACGGAGCTAGTGACGACACTGTGAGTAGAAACCCACTGCGCGGTTGAATAAACGGTAAAGCAGTAGCACAGATCCTGATCTCACGCTCGGTGCCATCGTCGCATGCAGCATTGGAAAGGAACCAATTTCGAGATAAGCGCCCATATCCGCCATATATCTCACGCCTGTCCTCGTATTCCGTCCCCGCCTCTCACCATTGTCCCACCACATGATCTTCATTCTTGCAATTCTCGCTGCAACCCGCGCATCCCATGTCGGCCAACGATCACCATCGTTTCACTCTCTCGCCCAACTTCAACCGCCCGCGTCTTCTGTGATGACCTTAATGGGTGCAGGTCACTCGGAGACATTATAAGAAGTTGTATTGTCACCATTCTCTTATGCACCTGGGCCTCGATGCACCCCAACATCCCAAGTCCGGATGAGAGATGGCCAAGGGTTGCAATACGACGTGCGGGACTTTTGCTTCTTGCACTTTTTGTGCCAGAAGCAGTCGTTGGATTGGCGCTCAGACAGCGTCAGGTTGCCGCTAAGCTAGCAGATGAACACAGAGGTTAGTCCTAAAAACCAAGGTGGAAAATCAATAGTAACCATTAGACGCAGGGGAGGGCTGGACGACTACTCACGGATTCTTTGCAATAATGGGCGGTTTATGGAATACGAGGGAAACAGGCCGGTCCGAGTGCTGTTTCCCGAACAGCTAGAATCATATTCTCTGACGGGCAACGGTGACTTCCCAAGGATCGCGAAAGCGGAGATCGACGACAGGAGCAAGGGAGACGCCATTTCCAAAGGTCTCATCATCCTGCAAACCAGCTGGTTTGTGACACAATGCATCGCTCGAGGTATCCAAGGTCTACCGATCACGGAGTTGGAGCTGGTGACTGTTGCATTCGCGGCTCTGAACTTTGTGGTATACGTCTTGTGGTGGCACAAACCCCTGAATGTGGAACGCGGGGTGCGGGTGTACAAGAAACGAATTACTGAGTCGCCAGTGGATGATGGGGATGTTGAGGCTACAGTGGGGGTTGGGTTGCATTTCGAGATGCACTTTCCGGCCTTCCAGTTGCGATTGTCCGTGGACCATTGGCTAACGAGGACGATACGTCCGAGCCGTGGTTATTCCGAGTCTTCGTGTGGCTACTCTTCCGGCCTTTTTTCGCCATGTTTGGTGATGATGACATGGCAGACTTGGAGGGAAGGCGGGTTACCACGTTTTATCCTGCCGGGTGGGTCGCCGCAACCCAAGGAGCCTCAGTCACCCTTGTGATTATCATCACGATGGCCTTTGGTGGTATTCACTGCATTGGATGGTTGTTCGCCTTTCCCTCTAGCATAGAGCGAACTCTCTGGCGTGTCGCTTCACTCTCTATAACGAGCGTCCCAATTGCGATTTTCCTTTCCGCTCCGCTCACAAGCCTAGTTGAAAAGTGTTTCTTTTTAGATGAAGGAACCTGTATGGGTATTACCCTATCGCAACTGCTTTTACTTTATATACTTAGTCGATTAGCGTTGCTCGTACTCCCTTTCCTGTGTCTTAGATCACTTCCCCCCGCAGCCTTCCATATTGTACACTGGGCTTCATTCATTCCACATGTATAATTACTCTTATGATCTGTCATCGTGCTCACTACAACGCAATAACTTCACAAGATTAGAAGGCTGTATAATGCGTTGCAGAGACTGGGAAGTTGTGATACAACCAGGCTGGAGAGTATCCGTAATTCTTAGAGGGGCTCTACGGGAGCGTTAAGGCATGGACGTTCATGAACAACTTAGAGACTCTTCAGACTTCAGTTCGGTAATCAGATCATAGCTTCGCCTGCGCGCCTCCTCTCCACCATTCAGCAATAGCAAGATGTAACCGCGACATTGACCCAACTTGGACGACTACCTTTGTCTTCCCCCAACATTGTCGAGCCTTCCCTTTCAATTGGCAGACCCGGATTCGTAAGCGTTCGAGCTTGATCGTGGTCTGGCTCTGGCACGGCGTGAGCTCAATGGGCAGCGCGAGTCGAACGGAGGCGGTGGTATGGTGGCGCGGCATGCTTGGCGGCGGCGGCAAGGTGCATAGCACTGGTAGGCGGAGACGGTGAGTGTGCAGCGTTTTTCTTCTATTCTCCCCAGCCAGTGTGTTGTTCAGTTGGCTTCCCTTTTTCTGGTGATTGCTTGTTTGTGAGTCACCAGTTAGCCTTGCTTCGCAGCCATTGCCCTCAGACTCGGAACGTGCGCCCTCAATTTATTTGTTTCGTTTCTTTAGCAATTTACAGTAATCGGGCCTGAGTCTCCCCAACAAAGTGTCTCCTTTTCTTCACCTCACCTCGCCCCTTCCTCGCCCAAGCTACCTATACAGACATTCTCGATGTATCTAGCACTAAATCCAGAATTCTTGGGCCTTATAGCGCTCGCCGTTCCTGTGTACATAAACCCATGACGACAAACAGTTCTCGAACTAACGCGCGTCCATTCGGGACCATCGGCCCTCGTCCTCCGTGCGCTTGAGAACGCTCGAGATAGGCGCCATTTCATTCAACACGAGGCACAGAAGCGCCACCATATATCCGCCACCTCTTCTCGTGTTCTCCTCCCCCCATCTCACCTCTGTACCACATATGATCCTCATTCTTGCAATTCTTGCAGCAACCCGCGCATCCCCTGCCGACCAACGATCACCATCCTTTCACTCTCTCGCCCAACTTCAACTGCCCGGGTCTTCCTGTGATGACCTTAATGGGTGCAGGTCACTCGGAGACATTATAAGAAGTTGTATTGTCACCATTCTCTTATGCACCTGGGCCTCGATGCACCCCAACATCCCAAGTCCGGAAGAGAGATGGCCAAGGGTCGCGATACGACGTGCAGGACTTTTGCTTCTTGCACTTTTTGTGCCAGAGGCAGTGATTGGGTGGGCGCTCAGACAATATCAGGCCGCCGCTAAGCTAGCAGAGGAACACGAAGGTGAGTCCTTAAAACCAAGGTGGAAAATCAATAGTGATCATTAGACGCAGAGGAGGGCTGGACGATGGCTCACGGATTCTTTGCAACTATGGGTGGTTTTATGGAATACGAGGGAAACCGTCCCATCCGAGTACTGTTGCCCGAAGAGTTAGAATCATATTCTCTGACGGGAAATGGCGACTTTCCGAGGATCTCAAAAGCGGAGATCGAGGACAGGAGCAAAGGCGACGCCATTTCTAAAGGTCTCGTCATCGTGCAAACCAGCTGGTTTGTAACTCAATGTATCGCTCGAAAAACCCAAGGCCTACCAATCACGGAGTTGGAGCTGGTTACCGTTGCGTTTGCAGCTCTGAATCTTGTGATATACGTCTTGTGGTGGCACAAACCCTTGAACGTGGAACGTGGGGCGCGGGTGTACAAGAAACGGATTACTGGGGAACCAGTGGATGATGGAGATGTCGAGGCTACAGTGGGATGTTGGGTTGCACTTGGAGATGCACTTTCCGAACTTCCAGCTGCGATTGTTCGTGGACCATTTGTCGACATGGACTTGTCGTGGCCAGTCCGGGTCTTCACGTGGCCACTCTTCAGGCCTTCGTTCATTATGTTCGGTGAGGGTGACGCGGATGACCTGGAGGGAAAGAGGGTTGCCACGTTTTATCCTGACCGGTGGGTCGCGGCAACCCACTGGCAGCAAGCCTCGATCTTCCTTGTTGTCGTGGTCACGATGGCCTTTGGCGGCATTCACTGCATTGGATGGTCATTCACATTTCCCTCTACCATAGAGCGAACTCTCTGGCGTGTCGCTTCTCTTTCTATAACGGGTGTCCCATTTGTGGTTCTCCTGCTCTGGCTATTTGACACATGTGTCAGAGATGAAAAAGAAGATGCAAGTGTCTTTGTGGCTATTGCCTTATCATTACTGCTTTTGCTTTATATACTTGGTCGATTTGCGTTGCTCGTACTCCCATTTCTAGGTCTTAGATCGCTTCCTTCTGCAGCCTTTCATGTCGTTAACTGGGCTTCATTCATTCCACATATATAATTTACTCTTTACTTTTTACGAGTGTCATCGTGCTCACTACAACGCAATGGCTTCATGGGATTAGGAGGTTGATTGATGCGTTGCGGACACCGTGGGTGGTCTGTGACAGCGCACGGGGGAGTACTAGTGTTTCGGAAGTGTAGGTGTCCCTGTGCCTCCTCTCCGCCAAGTATCTCATATCCCACGTCATCCGGCAAGCTTCCCTTTGACGGATTCGGATTCGTGGGCGCTAGCTGAGCTTGATCGTGATCTGGCGCTGGGGCGGCGTGAGCTCGAGGGGCAGCGCAAGCCGGTGGCGGTGGGTGGCTGCGGCAGTGGTGGCGCAAGCGCAGATATCGGGGGTGGAAGATGGTCATGCTTAGCGGTGGCGGTGAGGCGCATGGCGCTACTCGTTACTAGGTGGAGACGGTGAGCGTGCCGCATTTTTCTTTCTTTTTCTCTATTCTCTCTCGTGTATTTCGGTTTGGCGTTTTCTTTGATGAATATGATAACGCAATTGGAACAGATCATCATACAGGGGTGTCAATGTGTCACATGATTTGCGAATGTTGGTGTTTGTGTGCCAATTGCTGCAGGAGCGAGTGCGTGCCCTCCTACCGGTACTTCAACTGCGTACACCAGCAACGGGCGGATCCAGGACAAATTCTATACCTTCAACGCCCGGGTTGGAAATGGCGCATCACGCGGCCCCTATACGGCCGCACAAATCACACCCGGCAACTAAACCCTATCGAAGGTCTCAAACAAGCCGTAAGTTTTGAAATTATTGCGTTTATCTGATAAGCGGACGCGCACCAGGGGAAGAAAGCGTTATATTGGGCACATACAATCAAATACACGGGCCTATACTGTAGGAGGGGTGGAAAATGGCATGGATGGAGAGGGCGGTCTTCGGAATGGTAGGTATGTGACCATCTCCGCGCGAAATCCATCGTGAATTCAGTGCAGTCTATGCTGCAGGTGCAAGTTACGACCTCCTCGTGCATTCATGACACACCAGTGCCATAATTCGGCCATAGCAGCGCAATCCGGATATTCGCGTCTCGATGCGCCGGAATGCGAATCGATTCCTCGCTGTGTCGAACATCCAGGCTCGTGCCATGCCCAACGAACAACATTTGCGACGGCAAGATCCTATAAAAATGATGAGGCAAGATATAATGGAACTGAGTGCAGTAGACACCCTTACCGCGGTCGAGTAAATGTGTAAAAGCCGTCACCGCTGGTCCTGATTTCCCATTTGGTTCCAGTGTTCGCGTCGCACTGGAAAGAAGAGGAAACCAATTCTCGACATAGGCGCTCCTTTCATTCTAGCGTGGTCGACACGAGACACGGGAACGCCGCCATATAACCTCCACTCCTCCTCGTGCCCTCCCTCCTCCCCTTCTCACCTCTGTACCACCATGATCCTCATTCTTGCAATTCTCGCAGCCACCTACGCATCCCCTGTCAGCCAACAATCCCCACCGGTCGTCTCTCTCGACCAACTTCAAACACCTGCGTCTTCCTGCGACAACCCTAATGGGTGCAGGTCGCTTGAGGACATCATAAGAAGCTGTCTCGTTACCATTTTCTTATGCACCTGGGCCTCCATGCACCCCAACATCCCAAACCCTGATGAGCAATGGCCAAAGGTCGCTATACGTCGTGCAGGACTTTTTCTTGTTGCACTTCTTGTGCCAGAAGCAGTCGTTGGATGGGCCCTCAGACAGCATCAGGCTGCCACTCAGTTAGCAGAGGAACATAAGAGTGAGTCCTAAAAACTGAGGTGGATAATCAATATTGATCATCAGTCGTAGAAGAGGGCTGGACGGTGGCTCACGGATTCTTCGCAATTATGGGTGGGTTTATGGAATACGAGGGAAACAGGCCAATCCGAGTGCTGTTGCCAGAAGAGTTAGAGTCGTATTCTCTGACGGGCAACGGTGACTTCCCAAGGATCTCAACATCGGAGATCGCGGACAGGAGCAAGGGAGACGCAATCTCCAAAGGTCTCGTCGTCCTGCAAACCAGCTGGTTTGTGACTCAATGCATCGCTCGAGGTGTTCAAGGCCTACCGATCACGGAGTTAGAGCTGGTCACTGTTGCGTTCGCAGCTCTCAATTTTATGACATACGTTTTGTGGTGGCACAAACCCCTGAATGTGCAACGTGGGGCGCGGGTATACAAGAAACGACCGACTGACTCGGAAGAGCTGGTGGGCGACGGGGATGCTGAGGATTCAGTAGGATTTTTGGATGCACTCCGAGGTGCACTTCTCGACGCACGTCTCGCCAAGGGCAGTGTCACGGCGTGGATGCCAGCGTGGTCGTTACAAGTCGTCAGGTTGCCACTCCTTAGGTATTCAGTCCGAAACCGTCACGGTGGAGGTAACTACGATAACGCGGATGACCATCATGACTTGAAGATGGTCAACACATTTTATCCTGTCAAGTGGGCCGTGGGGTCCGAGGCTTCCTCATTATTCCTTTTGGGCACCATCACGGTGGTCTTTGGTGCCATTCATTCCACTGGATGGTTTTTCGCTTTCCCCTCTAGCATAGAGCGGACTATCTGGCGTGTTGCTTCACTCTCTATAACGGGTGTCCCAATTGTAATTTTCCCTGTCTGGTTACTTACAAGTGTAGTCGACAGGTATCTCGGAGATCATAATACACTTTGTACAGGTATTGCCACATCATCATTGTTTCAACTTTATTCGTATTGTCGAATTGTGTTGCTCATACTCCCTTTACTATCACTTAGATCGCTTCCCCCTGCAGCTTTCCATATTATACACTCATTCATTCCACATGTATAATTCTCTGTTACGATCTGTCATCGTGCTCACTACAACCCAATGGATTCATGAAATTAGATGGTTGATTGATGCGTTGCAGACACAGTGGGTGGTCTGTGAGTGACACAATCCGGCTGGAGGGGGTCCAAAATTGAGAAACTCCGAATGTAGAGCTCGGGGGAGTACCAGTGTTGAGTTGAGGCACTGGAACAAATCATTTTGATCATAGCTTCGGAAGAGTGGGTGTCCCCGCGCCTCCTCTCCACCGAGTATCCCACATCATCCGGCAAGCTTCCCTTTGGCGGACTCGGATTCGTGGCGCTACTAGGTGGAGAAGCATGCCCTCGGGCCGCACAGGGAGCAAATTCTATACCTTAACCCCATGCACGCATAGGGCGGGAAATGGCGGAACACGCGGCCCGCATAAATCAGTCTCAAATAAGCCGTGCTTTGAAAAATTTGCGTTCATCTGATAAGCGGACGCGCAACAGAGGAAGAAAGCGTTATATTGGGCACATACAATCAAATACACTGGCCTATACTGTAGGAGGGGTAGAAAATGGCGTGGATGGAGGGCGAGTTGTTTGCATTGAGATCAATGTTGATGTACGTAATACCTTTGTTCGTCTGCCAGGCTCAGCTGGTCGAACTAAGTTGCACCTGTACAGTCGCCCAGTACAAACTTACTTCCGAAAATGTAAGCCGCTTTATAACATTACCAGTGGCAATTCATTTATGATGTCATTTTCTCATATTGAGTGACACGCTGTACGGCAGCGGCGACCGTGACACGACGCATGGCAGCAGCGGCAACCACGACACAACACATGGTGGCAGCGGCGACCATGACACGACGCATGGCAGCAGCAGCGACTACGACATGACGCGCAGCGACAGCGGCAACCGCGACGCGACGCACAGCGGCAGTGGCAACCGCGACTCGATGCACAGTGGCAGCGGTGACCACAACATGATGCACAGCGGCAGCGGCGACTGCGACACGACGCACAGCGGCAGCGGAGACCGCGACACGACGCACGGCGGCAGTGGCGACCGCGACACGACACACAGCGGCGGCGGCGATCGCGACCCGACACATGGCAGCAGCATGCCCGACCATCTGCCAGTCTGCCTGCGTGGTCGGCCGCTCACCCCCGCCTGCCCACATCTCCAAGCCTCAATACCGCCTTTCCATTTTTCATCCTTCCGGTGTGCCCGCCTCCCCCTTTTTCACTGCCCTTTTCACAGAGTCACTGACTGCTTCATTCTTCTCGTTTCCCAGCCCCTGTCAGGCGGTGCTTGCGCTTCTGAAATCAGAACTGAAGGAGTGCACGCACGCCAATCTGCCCGTGTCAGGGTACATTAACTGTATCGTATTTACAAAATGTCGGTCTACTGTAATGAATTTAAGTGAATTGCAAGGTTTGAGCCAAGTTGAGTGACTTGCTAGAGTGATTTACTACTGTAGCAGACTCAAATTGTAGGCACGCACGTCTCAATTCTACATTAATTGTATCACATTTACAGAAAGTTGTGAATTTGCTAGGTTTGAGCCGACTTGAGCGACTTGAGTAAATTTGGGTTCCCACGTCCCCGATGCTGGCCGCGCGTGTGGTGCTCAAAGATCTGCGGCGCACCCTCGAGCAGGCACCAACGAAGAGGCTGTGCATCATGGAGCTGCGCAAGATGCTACAGGGTTGATGGACGCCGAGCGGCCAGAGGTAGAGTTCCTCACGGATGAGGAGCTGGTCCGTGACGGTCATCTCCTGAACATGGTGGACGTTTTGACGGGCGTCGTGCCGCTCCTCCCTGGCGTTGACGAGACGCGCGCTCATTTCCTCTGGGACACGCTGGACACGCTACGCGTCAATCTTGATCCTCGACAGGTGTCTTCGGCTACGCAAGCGGCGATACTTGAAGTGTGGCACTCTTATGAAGACGCCGACATGGAAGTGATGCTTGAAAGTTGAGGCCGTAAAAACTGTAACGACGAACGACAGGTTCGAGGGACACCAGGCCGCGGGCGGTTGTCAGGAACCTTGTGTAGTGAGCGGACCACGCCGTTATAGAGGGCCTTGATGCAGTTCTTCTGTTCCTCGCTGATCTCGGGCCAAGACTTGACAATGTCCCAGAGTTTGACGACGTCATCCTGGATCTCCAGATTGTTCACCGAACCCGAAATTTGATCGGCGCTACACATCTCTTCAACGTACGCCTCGAGCTTGTGCACATTCTCTCGGTTGACTTCAGAATAGGCGATCTCACCCTTCTCGGAGATCTCAGTGTGAGGCTCAGTAGGGAAAGTGACTGATGGACACGAGAACAGGCATACACCGTTGAGAGGCGCACTCACCATCTTTGTACAACAGCGGCTGGCCGACAACACCATGACAATATTCTAGGGGCTCGTGGCCAAGCTTTTTTGTAGTTGCGTACGTTTCAACCTTAGCAGGGCCACGTCTACTGACCATAAATCCATAAACTTCAGGAGATCGGGGTCGGCAGGGTTCATGATAGCGATGCAACGGACAATAACCTCACGATCGACAGTGCTAAGTCGGCCGAAGAGAATGTCATAGAACATGAGAGTGTAAGCACGAGACTTCGTGTCGACGCGCTTGTGAGTTCGATCGGCAGAGTCGAGTTCCGGGGCGATAAGATGTGGTGTCGGAGTCGAGGTCGGAAGAGTCGATACACGAATCAATAGATCTGCGTTGTTGTCCAAGGTGCGAGAGTCGTCCAAGTGAGCCGAGTAAAACGATGCAAGTGAGAGAGAGGGGAGAGAAGGGATGACACGTCACAGAACGCAAGTCGGCACGGCGGCACAGTAGAGCGTTTGAGGTCGAAGTCGAAAGTTCGAAGAAAGTAGAGTTCAGACGAGAAGGCCGGCGAGACCGCACGAGAAAGGAAGAGAGAAAAACAGGAGAAGAGTCAAATGGGTATTTGCGTACTATGTGCCGCTTTCCCTCTACGGGCGTTTTGGGAGTGCTTAAATACAATTCCGAGCATCTAGACAAACGATCTAAGGCGATCTAAGAACATAGCGTGCTGTTTTCGGGGTGACGTGCGGGTAGTAAGTGCTTACGGTGCTAATCGGTAAGGGTATAGGTGGCGACAAGGACGGGAGCGTCGGCCGACGTGGGCGCGCTGCGAGGTCGCCATTGGTTGCTGGCGACGTCATACGAGCGTTGTACAGTACTGTAAAGTAAAAAGAGCTAACACGAGAGGAGAAAAGCGGGCGTACGAAAGGGGAAACGGCAGAAACGGGGGTACGAGCGGGACATTCCAACCAGGACAGCGTTCAGGGCTTTCGGGGAACGGCGAGGTCGGCCAAGGCGACAGATCACGGTGACGTCGGCCGAGCAGGAGGTCCGACGGGTCTTCAAGCGATGAATAAGAGTAGGGCGCACGGTTGATTTTTGGGGGAGTGACGAGGATGGCGAGGGCAGGAGTGTCGTCGGCCGGGTGGTAGGTCCGATGGGTCTTCAAGCGATGAATAGGGCTTGGGCGCGCGGTCGGGATCGAGGGATCGAGGAGGAGGATGAGGGCGAGAAGAGAGAGTTGGACGACAAGAAAAATGGGGTGCGAGGCACGGCTGACGAATCGAACGCGTGCTCGAGGGGCGATGCAGATAAGATGGTGTTGGCTCGGATCAGATTGGTGCGCGGGCGCTCCGAATCGCTCGTTCCGAGCTCAACGGTTTGCCTCACCTTACAAGAGCATCTTGACGAACCCAGTTCCAGGAGGTGTCGAAGAGACGGCCTTTTAAAGCGTCGAAGATGGGCTGGATTCCATCAATATACGTACCGCCGTGCTCACGTCCGATGTTGTCCAGTCGAGCTCGAAGTCCCGCGGGGCTAGCCCTTTCTTTTTCGTAAAGAATCTCGCCTTGACGAAGATCGCGTGTCAGGTAACGGGAGTAAAGATTAATCCGCTGTTGCGCGAACTCGTACTGCCCGGCCTGGAACTTGAGGAACTCTTCACTGCACCCCCGGAAGAACTTCCGGCAGAGCCGCTGCCACCGCCGCCGGTGGTAAGGGTGATGGCTACACGTTGGGCGTACACTTGCGCAGCGGCATCGAACCAAGCCGTTTGCAAGGCTCCATGGTGGTAGCAACGAGCAGCACGTCATCGGCGCGTTGAGGACCCAGACCCCACGCCTTAGAGAGGTGGGCTTTCGCACTGAGATATTGAAGCCACCAGGCATCTTGCCACCGATGGCACGCGACACGAGACCAGCGGTGTACTTTCCAAGGTTGCCAGAGGGGCCAGATCCAAGGGCAGCACCAAGCGCCTGCAGTGGAAGCTCCTCGCCCTTGTCGGGTGCGGATGAAAACTCGCCTTGGAGGTCACCCATGATCTCATTCTGAAGAGTCGACTTGCCATTGGAGAGGCCCTCGATGGACTCAGAAAGTAGGAATTCACTAGTCGCTTTTTCAGCTTCTGAGAGACTATTGCCGCAAGGATATCGACGGCGCAAATCGGGGCATCCTCAATACTGGTAGCCAGACCGGCAGCGGCGGTAGGAACAAGGGGAGGAGCCTGAGTAACTACGGTCGGCACAGCTGCGACTGGAGCGGATGAGGGTCTTGCGGCCTCAGGAGGTACATCTGGTTCTGAGGTTGCCTCGGGTTTTGTCTTCAAATTGATAATATAACTCCTTCTGACCCTTCAAACCACAGAAGACACGGCGAACAAGATCAGTCGGGTCATCTCTGGCTTGTTTTGATTTAAGGGTGCGGACAGCCATGCCGTGAGTGTTAGGGATGGGCCAATCTCTACGAAGCGTTTGAACTTGTATTGCTCGAGGAACAAATCCAGCGTTTCAATCCAGCGCACAGGGGATGCGAACTGGAAGGGGATATCAATCCCAGAAAGAGGGATCGTCGCAAGGCCACACGCTCAAGCACAATATAACCCTCAGTCTTCCACTTCTCAAGACCGCTCTCCTAGCAGTTATTCACCATGCCCTTTAGCATCTCCTTGACCTTCGCGAGACCAAATGTTTCAGTCAACTGGATATGGTGGTAGTCAAGTGAGGCAATACTCACCTTGGTGACGTCAACCTTCTGCATCTTGAGATAATTGAGGACATTCGTAAGAGCTTGTAATGTAACAAGCTCACCCGCCCAGACATATTGTTGACTGAAAGGTACATCAGTTACTGCATAGAAACATGAGAAATCAGCGCCGCACCTCGATGTTGAAGCTTACGATCCCCAAGAGACAGTTCCTCACATTTTGGATGGTGTCGACGATCTCGCGAAGGGCTGCAGCATCAAACATTTTGCCAACGCGGCTAGGACTAACAACCCACATGGCATAGTTCGAACGGCTTTGTTCATCGCGCTCGACAGCACGCTGCATGTCAGACCACAGTAGAATACGACTCGGACGTCAACAAGAGAGGAATTGGGCAGAATATCGGCGACAGAAGCAAGGGCAGAGAACTCGCCCAGTGAGTGGCCAGCGAAGGCACGCGTGCGCTACATGAAGGCCATCCTCTTCGCTGTTGTTGATGTTGAACATCATGGCACCGATCTTCGTCGCCTCGCCCAGCCAATGGTCAGGTTTGATTCAGAGCCGCTGCTGAGCGAGCCGAGCCGGACCGAACCGAGCCGTGGCAACCATAATTATTTGGCCTTATTTGGTACTGTTGTGACGGCCTCGTCTGGTGTTACATCAGCAAAAGTGCAAAAAGTAGCTATCAGCCTTGCAAGGCAATGCAAGGGTTGGCTCGCTTACAAGGTACTACCGAATCGCGGGCCACCTTGACTAAGGTGGGTAGTACTATGTAAGGTATAGCTGCTTTGCAAGATAATTCGTGATGAGGTAGACCCTGTAAGATAATTCACGATTTGGTATATACTTCCAAGGATCAGCCAATATATTCACCTTTTCATGAAGAATCTGTCATTGCAACAAACGATCTGGTATGGTCAAGGCAAGGCCTTGCCTCATTTTCATCTATTCAGTGTAAGATCGGTGAAGATCTTGCAATCGATATACCAGAACGTAAACGTATTGGGCGTGACTGGGCAGATCATTAGCTATTCACCAGATTCTTGCCTACTCAGCACGAGGTTAGTGAGTTCCACCTTGAGGATATGCGTTCGTACTGATTATCATTCATTCGTCACATTGGAAATAAACAACATTTCATTTCTATGGCTACATCACAATCCAACCGAGAATACAGTTCTACCAATAAAATACCAGATACCGTGACTTTGAATGTGAGCTGCAAGGCAGCACAGTAAAGTGTGCATAGTGACTAGTTGGGAAGATAAGAAAAGGAGGCAATTTCAAACACAAGTTGGCACGGCAGTGTCACAAAGCATTTGAAGTCAGGCAGGCAAGAGAAAGAGACAAGGAGCACAGGTGTCAAGAATCTCGTACCTAAGACTCCTGATAGAGTTCTGTGAAGCCTGTGCGACCCGCGTTGACAAAGTAACGTCAAGGCGGCATCTATATAAGGCAAGTCACCTGCCACTTTGGGAACTGGGTGTCAAAGCGGTGCTAAGTCCTTCTTGATAGAGTTGATCGTTATAGCACAATCAATGAGCTTCAAAGTTCTCTGGGTGTTAAACCAGAGGGAACTAAGAGGGTTGAGATAAAAGGGGCCGCTCTAGCTTGCTGAGGACTTGTGAGGTATGCAGAGTAAAGTGTTGATTAAGTCGAGCTTGGCTTGGCTTCTATGCATCAACTACTGCTTAAATACAGGTCATACAAGTACAGTAGTTACTAGTTCTTTGTAAGTGTGTACTAAGCACTTAGTAAAACCGAGTAACGCTTCCTAAGTGTTCATACCAATCCTAACAGTAGGTAGTCATCAATCTTGAGTCACAATGAGTCAAGTAAGTACCAGAACACAGCAAACTCTTTATGGGCTTTAGTTGGGTTTATAAGATGATCAGTAAGTCATCAGTCATCGGTACCAGGATCGAGTCATACTTTGTATCATACAGATTCTTCAATCACAAAGTAAGCAAGGCAGCATAGGGCCAGTAACATGTACCAAGGCGTCAAGAATAGGAACACAGAGGGCCACACTATGAAACATGGAAGGCAAACACAATGAGCCAGAAGGAGAGGACGTTCCATAACAACAGGCGAGGGCTTTTAGAGTTGCGTGAAGGAAACGAGGGGAGAGAGAGGGCAGTGTTCACACTATAAATCCCTGCTCTAGTACACGAGCTCTTTTCAGAGGTTTTATATATGCGTCGATAATCCACATACGAGAGCCTAAAACACTTAGAAATGTATTAGCATTTTAGGGTGATGGATGGGAAATAAGTACGAGAGGTGCTAACCACATGGAACTCATCAGTGATGAGAGAGAGAATGTCGGCCGATGTGGGCGCGCTGTAAGGTTGCCGTTGGTTGCTGACAACGTTGAGCGGGTGGGGCATCTTACTGTAGGGTAAACAAAAGAAATAAAAGAAACGGGCGGGCATACGAAAGAGTAACGCCAAAAAGGAGACACAAGCGGGACTGCCCATGCCCAAGAAGGAATGATCGATTGACAAGGATTGGGCACGGCACGGAAAAGTCAAGTGTGCTTGACGTCGGCCGAGTGAGGAGTCCGACGGAGGCTTCAGGTGATGGGTATATCTTTGGCGCATGGTTGGTTTTGAGGGTGGAAAGAGGGTTGAGGGCGAAGAGGCGAGAGGATGAGAGAGGACAAAAGAGGCATGAGGCGCGAGTGACGAGAACTTAGTCTGTGAAGGAGATTTAGACTGGGGTCCTATCGACTTTCACACCGTACTTTAAGTAGAGTATTTGCATTGAATACCAAAGGCTAAAACAGGATCGAAGAGAAAACGAAAAAAACGAGAAGGGCGTTCTCGTGCAAAAGTAGCAACTCACTATCCTGACTAGCTGGTGGGTTCAGCTAAGCCGAGTTCCGAAGGGAGGGAGATTGGGTCACATGAGAAAGAGGGTGATATACTCAAGGCCTTTCTGGGAGCTTAGATGGTGAAAGCGTCGGCCAACATCCAACATAGGCGCGCTGCGAGTCGCCGCTGGTTGCTGGAAACGTCGACTGGTCCAGTGGGTGGTGTACAGTATACTAGACCTCACATCGCGTGCGCACGAGGCGGGGGTGGGATAATGGGGTGTGGGCGAGACTGTAAGTGTGGCCGTGAGGCTGATGCGACGCCCTTTGAGCAAGGGAATGGGCGAGGGGCTTGCAGCACGAGATTGAAGACAAAGGGTGATGGGTGCGGGGCAATGCAGTTTCGATGAGGTGAGGCGAAAAGTGGCGAGGATTGCTTGAAATGGGGAATCACGTCCGCGTCGGCCAATAGTGCCCCTTTACACTGTGTTGCAGGTGAAGGAGGATCTTGTATGACCATGGATATCCATAGATATCTGGTGTTCCCTTGGATGACTTCCACGATTCGCGAAGATATCTGGTATGACTAGGGGACACCTTGCAAGGACTGATAGAAACGCGGAACATCTTGTATATGTCTTGCAAGGTCTCTGAGAAAGCGGAAACCTTACAAGCACCCAACAGATAGGTAATAATCTTGTATCACGAGGCAAGGACTTATCTCGCTTGGAATGTATTACCTAAGTTAACTATTCCTTGCAAGGTTTTGTCACTTTTGCTGATGTATATTAAAGGCGACGATACCTGCTTTGACGTCTCTATTCCACCTACCCAATCTATTTCTCACCTGAGGGAGCGAATATTCGAGAAGGGGAGGAACTCCTTCAATGGATTGGGCGCTAAGAATCTCATTCTCAAGAAGGTGCGTTGTCATGATCTCTGTGTGAACATTGATGTAATGAATGGCCCCTGCTCGCTGGTTATATCTACAGATCGATGTGGATCCTCAGGATCGGGCAACAAAGGACCTCATTAAGGCTGGGCGGTATCGGCCCCCTTAGGAGTCACGTGAGGTGTACCATTGCTGTTATCTTTGCCGATATTTGTTGATATTCTTGAGTGCTGTAAAGGCTGTGTGGCACAACTACGTCACCCGTCACCCTTTCCATAACACTTCTACCACCTTACTGGCACAATCAATGGACGTCAAGCTCTGGTGTTATATTAAAGGCGACGGTACCTGTTTTGATGTCTCCATTCCACCTACCCAATCTATTTCTCACCTGAGGGAGCGAATATTCGAGAAGGGGAGGAACTCCTTCAATGTATTGGACGCTAAGAATCTCATTCTCAAGAAGGTGCGTTGTCATGATCTCTGTGTGAACATTGATGTAATGAATGGCCTGCTGGCTTTTTACATCTGCAGGTTGATATAGCGCTCGATGATGTGGAGGACATCATATCGGCTGGCCAATATCAGCCCAATGCCAACAGCCAACGATTGCGACCGTCAAAAAAATCAGTGACATATGGCCCGTGCAACCCCCCGATAATCATCTCCACATTTTCGTAGAGCTACCTGCTGGAGGTAGCCCGACCCTTGTTCGGACGGGTGAGTTACGTTTCTTTGCGCTGGCTCAGGATACCTGGCGAACCCGCTACCTGCTACCCCATAAACTCGTTCTCATCCTCTATCTATCCGCCTGCTTGTACTAACCACCGTCGCTCCTCTAGACTCATCAGAGCGAACGATAAGGCCTAAAAAGGTTGAACAACCTGGAGATCTTGCAGGCTTCCTCCTATCAGCTACGTTGCCGTCGCATACCACCGAATTGACGGTTTCCACCCAAACTCACGCATACGACACCGTATCACTTTCAATCTCCGACAGTGACTTCCCATTCGTCGCGATCAAGTGTCAGGACATGGCGTCATCCATGGTTGAGGATTTCTTCGGCCGAGTCCTACCAGGACATCACGTTGTGGACTCGACGTGTCTTGGTGAGGCGAGATACTTGGCCAGTAACCATATCCGAGGTGTCACTCAAGGGACTACGGGGATTGGTCACGAAGCGAGTGTCTCGTTGGTGACGTATCGTGTCTTGAACACCTGTATCACCTGTTTGGGCGCGGTAGGGCAGCGCTTTCAGCTCGAAACCGAGGTCCTGAACAATCGCGTGAACGTCCAAATGGATTTGGTCGTCCGGGATACACAACGACGCATGGTACTTGCCGTTGAAGACAAGAGTCCGAAGGTCTTCAACAAGCACTGCACCGACCAGGAAGTTGATGCACTTTGCCGGACTGTACCTTTACGTGTAAACGACACGGAACATGGATTTCGATCCATATTCTTCAAGGTGTGTCGGTATCTGCCATTCTCTTGCTCGTTTAACGCTTATTGCAGTTGACGGTCTACATGGTCAAAGAGGGCCTCCGTTGGGGTGTACTACATTGCGGGACATCTCTGCGGATCGTACGGATCGAGCATAAGGACGAGCGCCCATATGCGATCATCTCCGAGGAGATAGCGGCAAATCATCCGCCCCCGCGTTCACTCTATTCACTCGTCTGCTACATGCTGTTGACTGGCAAGGACGACATACCATTTTTTGATGGGATGCGAGACACCGTCCCAGCACCTCCACAGATCGTGGGTTCCAGAGACGCTGGTCTGCAAGCTCGGAGCCACAAGGCTCAACTCTTTGCTCCAGCACCTCCAGAGGACTTGACCACCGTAAACACAAGTCCATTACCGTACGTATCTACGCATCGGCTGAAACAACTTATAGATGATGTTGCACACCACTGCTGCTGCGGGCAGATCACTTGTTGATATCCCAATGATGCGGCTTGATAAGATGCAGACGCCTGTCACCCATGTCCGGAGTGCCGATGTGTACCTGAAAGACTTCCTCGGTGCTGGCAGCTTTGGACGCGTCTTTCTGGCCGAGCTGTTCATTCACGATCTGTGCTACGGCCAGGTTGTCGTGAAGCTTGCTAATGCTGGTGTGGAAGCGTATCTCGATATCGAAGCCAGGGCATATGCCAAGCTCCGTAGCCTGCGTGGTGTTGGTATACCCGGATATTACGGCCATTTCACCGGCGAACATGCTGGCGTTCAATACAGTTGCATCTTGATTGATGTTTGTGGTGATCCTGTAAAAACAATCCCAAGCCTGCCACTCTTTCAGAGGTCCGTTATGCCTTCTCGACAGCGAGCCTAACATGCTGATGTTTCCGTCAGACTTGAGATCTTCCGAATCTTGTTGATGATTCATCGGCAAGGCGTTATGCATAACGACCTTTCCCCCATGAATATTTTATCGACAAAGTCGCGAATGATTCGGTTGATAGACTTCTCGGCTGCGATTATCGATCACGAATGCTCGGGCGTGGGATCTTGTTGGGAGTTGAATAGTGCCGTGACAGAGTTGAGGCTCACTCCTCTTCATACGCAATTCGTCATCCTATGGTCCCATTGGCCGGATATTTTCCATCCCAGCATGTCCAGACCGTCCACCGTTGCAATCCCCTTGGTTCTCTTCGTTTTCGTCTTCGCGGGGCTGTGGAGCACATATAGCAAGGGATTGTTACTATAAACGTATTCTTATACTCTATTTATCCGCCTGCTTGTACTGGCGGCAACTGGCCTCCGTCGCACCTCTGGTCCCATCAGATCCAAAGAATAAAAATTTCGCGACTATGTGGACGGACGTAGAAACATGGTTAGGCTGGACACTCTCATCAGCTGGCTGCCTGTGCTTGCGACCACCGAACCTCCGCAACATAGGCGCCAGCTCATCCGCCAAGTGGCCGCCTTACGCGCCGACTTCGAAAGGTAACAGGAGCGCTTCCGTGCCTTTATACGACTAGAGATATGCCGACCGATTTGTAATGGATATACAATATCCGAAGAAACACAACAACAGAGCTCGTTTTTGGATGCCCTGGAGAAGCGACTGGACATGGCGAGAACTTTGTGCGAGCAAGTCGTCCATCTTCGCAAGTCGTACGAGGTTGAGACATTGGCCTGGAGCAGAGCATAGCGCGTTGGGAGGTACTATGGGTTTCCGAGTGCTGTCATTTTTCGGCCTCCACCTACGATTTACAGAAGGGATCCGCGGACAATCCAGTCGCACTCCGCCAAATAACTCTGCCCTCTGTACGCCTTTGACCTCATCATGTGTGTTCGTTTCAATTGAGTTGGCACAGCTTCACCGTTATCATGGCCTTGGCCCCATCGCATCATCTCTGTCCAATGCAGGGAAAAACACACAACGTGCTCTGAGAAGCGTCCGACTCAGCCCGTCCGCAGTGCTCGAATCTGTCAAACCGAAACACTATTCACACATTCTAAAAGCAGAGGTCAAGTTCTCTGAGAACCGCGTGCTATCTCTCGAATTCCTTCGAGAATGCGTCCGATACGGGAAAACTGTCGTGATGGCTTGCACCGCATTCGTGGCACATTCGCCTTTTTCTCGATCGAGGAACTCGCAAGATCTCGTGGACGGTGCTGCCAGTCTCGGGACAGAAAGATCAGAGGTTTCTGCTGAGACGGCCGTCCCGCTGCGAGGTGCGTCCTTACACATTGCTGGTCACTTTTCGCTGACGATATGTCCGTTAGATACCAGTACCCGGACATTCAACTCCGTCCATAAGAGTGTATCGTTGCTGCAAAGGATTGATACCGAGCTTGGTACTTTTTTCGGCTGCATCTCTGCCTGGGTTACCGAGCTGGATGCCCATTCGAGCTTCCCAGGATTGAAGATCAAGGATCTTCAAAGGCTCTCCTGTATCTGGATGAAGAACAAAGACGCCATAGAACACATATTAGATGTTCTGTCACCACCAGATGAGCTTATTGGCTCGGATAATGTGTTTTGATATTATGAGCCGATGTAAGGTACCCTTCGGAGCCACGCTCGGATCAGCTCATACTATACCTCTTCGTCTCTAGTTTCTGCTATGTTCATCGCCCTTCGGCTGTGTCGCTAGCGTGCGACGTCGTACATTCATCTCACTGCCTTCGCTACCATACTTCCGCCCCGATGTCACCAACGAGGCTATACCTTCGCTTGGTAGTACATATCTCTCCTGTATATAAAGCCTCCCTCCAACTGAAGGAGAGAGCATCGAATCAGTACACCCGTCTGTCGGTCAATTTCAGTCCCTTTTGTGTTTCCCATCTCAGCGTCCGTCCAGTTTTCCGTCTCAGCCGTCTCCGCCTTGCACCGCCGCGTGCGTCTCGTCTCATCTCGTCCCGCCTAAGCCAACCGCCGTCGCCTTTCCCTTTCCTCTTCCTCCCCCTTCTTCTTAAATCTCACACACTCTCGTCTCCTGGATTCTACTCGCATCAACGCAGCACTCTGCACACCGAATACCATTAGTAGTATGAACATTCTCAGTGGTGACCTACTAGGCTACCTATATTATCACTACTATGACATGCGCCACTGCGATGCTCCCATCGACGTCAACGGAATAGCGTGTGAGTGGCACATCCACAGTCCTTCAGTAGTGACTGGATCCCGTGTTGCCGATTCGTGGGTTCAAAGACGTCCGAATGGATCATGTGACCTGCATCAGCAAATTGGGAAGATTCCTACGAGGCAGTGTGGTGCTCACGTGTTTGACGTAAACTGGTAGTAGACCATAAGGCTTTGAACCTTGTTCTAAATATGATGTGGTCTTATGATGTGCTCGTGAGCTAGTCATGCCGTCTTTCCCACTCATAAACCTGCATGAGACTGATGCCAGCTTGTGCTGAACTTGACTGTTGATGCGAGTCTAATACCTGGATGTATGTATCTCATGTGGTCTTCACCAGGTTGTGAGAGAACTGTGTGCTATCATGAGGACGGGCATACAAAGATGAGTAACATGCATCCTCACTTCCTTGCATTAGAGACGTGTTCAAGTCGGCTCAAACCTAGCAAATTCACACAACTTTTTGTAAATGTGATATAATTAATGTACAATTGAGACGTGTGTGCCCACAACTTGAGTCTGCTACAGTACTAAACCACTCTAGCAAGTCACTCAACTTGGCTCAAACCTTGCAAATGCAATTCATGTAAATTCATTACAGTAGACCAAAATTTTGTAAATATGATACAGTTAATGTATGCTGACACGGGCAGATTGGTGTGCAGGCATGGAGATGTGGGCAGGTGGGGGTGGGCGGCCAGCCACACAGGCAGACTGGGAGATGGTTGGGCATGCTGGTGCCGTGTGTTGTGTCACGGTCGCCGCTGCTGCCGTACGTCATGTCGCGGTCACAGCTGCTGCTGTGCGTCATGTTGCGGTCACCACTGCCACTGTGCATTGTGTCACAGTTGCCGCTGCTGCTGTGTGTCATGTCGTGGTCACTGCTGCCATGCATTGTGTTGCAGTCGCTGCTGCCATGTGTCATGTTGTAGTCGCCGCTGCCGTCGTGTGTCGTGTTGTGGTCGCCACTGCCGCTGTGTGTTGTGTCATGGTAGCCGCTGTTAAGGTGGGTTGTGTTGCGGTCACCGCTGCTACTGTACATCATGTTGCAGCTGTGGCCGCTACCATGTGTCATGTCGCGGTCAGGGCTGCTGCAGTGCATCGTGTCGCAGTTGTGGTGCCATGTGCCATGTCGCAGTTGCGCTGCTGCCGTGCATCGTGTCACGATTGTAGCTGCTCCCATGCCATTGCGACACAATCGCCACTGCTGCCATTGCCATCATGTTGCAGTTGCCAGTGGTACTGTATCTGAGTGTGTTCGGTCTGCAGAGGCAAGCATGGCCCTACTGCATCATGTGATGCTCGGCCAGCTGGCATCAGTGCTGAGGCTAGGGCAGATGCATGAGAGGAGGGGAGGCAGGAAAAGGAGAGGAGGAGAGCGAGCGAGCATGAAGGCTCAAGCTCAACTTGGAGATTTTTGCTTTGTAAGTCTGACTAAGCTCCTTACCCCAGGATAGAATACGCATGCCTCCGATGACCTGCGCAGGGTCCAGAAAGGTGAATACACATTTATCTGGTGATTTAACAAACCCGATTTTTGGTAGACGTGCATAGCAAAACCCGTGGCGATATCAACTACGATCCACACCAAACCATCGTACCCAGGTGCAGGAAGTTCACTAAGCACGGTGAGCGATTCTTCACTTCTACATGCAAGGATGACACAAGGCCATGGAAATTTCCGATTACGCGGGCATGCCAGTATGGTTGGGCCTGCAGGCCTGTTTCTGTCTGTGCTAATGCCCAGTGTTTGTCTTTGTTTTTCAGTTTCTGCCATTCTGCCGTAAGGTGGGCACCGTACCTTATGCCTCTTTTCATTCGTCATTGCTCGCCTTCTCATTGATCTCATCCCCTCTTCTCACCCTCAAAACTGACCATCCACTGAAGACCTATTCATTGTCTGAAGCCCCATTAGACCTCCTGCACAGCCGATGTCAGTCATCACCTCACTTGACCTTGTTGTGCCCAAACATTCTCTGCACAGCCGATGTCAATTGTCACCTCACTTGACCTTGCTGTGCCCAAACATTCTCGATCGATTCCTCTCTCGGACTGTCCTGCCCATGTCTCCAGGCCCAGTGGCAGTGGCGTTGAGGAACTTGTAGCTCAGCGCTCAGTACTAGTGTCATGGATCAATTAACATGCTGTCAAATTTTCAAAAAGGGAAATGACAGCCCATAAAAGAAAAGGGTCTTAGCTGAATATCTCCCCATCCCCCCACTCTGCACTGTGCTGGTTCCTCTCCCCACTCTGCATTGGTTCCTCCCTCCTCTGTACTCACCCCATGTCACCTCTGATGCTACGAAAAATTAATCGAGTCCTTCTCCTCCAAACCTAAGTTGCCCCTGCCCCATCCCCCAGTCCAGTGTAGGAGTCACGTGAGTTGTTATCTATTTGCTGATGCTTGTTGATATTGTTGAGTGCTGTTAATCAAATTGCCACACCGCAACTGCGTCAGCGTCAACTTTCAACGACATGGATGAAATCAAATTCTGGTGCTGTCTTGAAGGCGATCCCAACTATTTTTACGTCTCTGTCTCCCCTTCACAAATGGTTTATGACCTGAAGAAGCGAATATTCGAGGAGCGGAGGAACTTCTTCAATGGATTGGACGCTAGTGATCTCATTCTCACGAAGGTGCGTTGTCATGATCTTTGTGTGAATATTGATGTAATGAATGGCCCCTGCTCGCTGGTTATATCTACAGATCGATGCGGATCCTCGGGATCGGGCAACAAAGGACCCCATTAAGGCTGGGCGGTATCGGCCCCCTTCTGATCATCAACCGTTGGACCCCATGGATACACTTTCAGATGTGTGGCCCGTGCGACCCCCTAGTAATCATCTCCACATTTTCGTAGAGCTACCTGCTGGAGGAGGTAGCCCGACCCTTGTTCAGACGGCTGGTGAGTTACGTCTCTTTGCGCTGGCTCAGGATGTCTGACGAACCCGCTACCTGCCGCCCCATCAGCTTCACAGAATGTAATGGTCCCAACCTTGGCGAATAGAACTGAGTTTATAATGAAGCTTCGAGATTTTGAACGTTGGTGTCGCCTATGTGAAGATGATCTGAACCACAGCAATGTCAGACAAGCTCGATCATCACAATTTCTTCAAGAGTTTCAGGAACGTCTAGGGCGTAAGCGTTATATTGCCAACGCTACTAAAGATGTACGTGCGGTACTCCGTTGTTGCAGACCACCTGATTTTCGTTGTTCCAGCGATTCCGGGACTTTGTCCAGTGTTCGACGATCCCCCTAACGTTTCTGGATTCATATTTCGAGTCTGTCGTCTCACCCCCAGCGGAAACCAACATATCGGAATTGGACCGAGTAACAATGACTGAACTCACCCACTATTCTAGTGTCCTCTGCGGTTCGCAGTTAAGAAACAAAGTAAATTACGACAAGAATAAAGAAACACATGTGCATGCCCTCCTCCTGGAATTCCTGGTGGTTCAACAACCAAATGTCACGTGTGATTTGTCAGTATATCAATGTTTCACTTTACGTTGGCTAATCCGATGTAGTGGTACAGGGCTTCCTTTTCATCTTGTCATTGAAACAAATGACGGCGACCAAAAAATGAGGTACACTCCCCGTAGTGACTTCCACGTATCAATCAGAGACTTTCCGCACATCATCCTCGAAGTCAACTCCCAAGCCAATGGGGGTGATGAGTTTCGTATGCTTTTACAAGCCGCCTGCATTTCTCGAATAGGCAACTGGTTGCGGGCCTCGACATCGGATAAACCGATCGTTATCATGGCCATCTACATCGACAAGCAATTTCAGGCTCATCAGCACATTCTGTACCAGCCTGACGTAGGGTCCATCAAGGTAGTGTTCAACTGGTTTTGACAGGATCGCTACGGCTAATGCAATACTTTTCAAGGTCGAATACGTCAGTAAAGTTTTCGATTTGACGGTTCCTCGACCCGCGTTCGAGTTCATTTTTCAACTGTACAACTTCTTTTCTGTCGCTGAAACTGACAATGCTTGTCTGCATCGACCTGAAACTCGATTGGCAGAAGCGAAGGAGTCGGTGGCCCGAAAAGACTATCCAACATTAACATCAAAGCGAAAGCGTGAAGGGAGCCGAAGGAAGGCCGCAAAGAAGTCTAAGCGCAATCCCGACACGTCCGCTCAGGGGGGGGGGAAGACAGTTTTGGCAATCCGTCAGTTCAGAGAGAGGTTACGAGAGCGGGATATACACTCACTCAGCCGATATCGGAGGAACTCACACTTCTGACTCCTGTAAGTCGTAATTCACGCCGCTGCACAAAGATATTTGGTCTGACAAGCTGTTCATCGAAGCTCAAACCTACGATCCGCCAAGCGACCTCACGAAGTGGTGTTCTCGTTGTCCTCAAGACGATTATTGACTCCAACGAGCGTCGATTATTGCACTACTTTAGCGGCATCAAGGCGCCATCCAACCATACCATCCCATTACTTGACGTTATCGACCTCAGTATCGAAAAAACGATTATCGTATTGCCCTGGAAATCTCCACTTGATGAGGTTTTGCAATTCCGTGACCGTCCTGACGACGTTGTATCCCTATGTCTTCAATTCATTGAAGGCGTGGCCTTTTTGCATCAGCACAACGTTGCGCACTGTGACCTCAAACCTGGGAACGTGGTTGTTGATACCAAAGCCGAGTCGGAAGTGTCGCCACGGTTGTTCATTATAGACCTCGACCTGGCCCTGTCTGTCGAAAGCGAGGAAACAATGACGGAAGGTTGGTGTGGGACGCCACCATGGATCGCTCCCGAGATTGGATCTGAAAGTGGGCCGATCCGGCGGTACAGCCCAATCCTAGCTGATCGTTGGGCTTGCGGGCGGATGATCGAATACTTCGCAAAGTATTTTCCCATCTATGAGGCCGCGCAAAAAACAAGGCTACGGGCTTTCGCCCAACGACTTCTCGACGTAGATCCTAGAGCAAGGCCAGAGTTGAACCAGCCGCAAGTTATTCATAGCCCACGAAAGCGAAAAGCAGCAAAAAGTCAGCACGAGTCCGTACCGAAACGTCATACGATTAATCGGTGTGTTCATTATCAATTTTTGTTTTACTCATTGCACCTGACTGATCGCTGTATGAGGTACTCCAAGCACGAGTTAGAAAACGACTTGCTGCCTCTTGGCGTTCGAATCCCCTGAGGCTCGTCAGGTGCAATTGGCAATCCTAGCGCCGGACAAAGCAGTAGAAATGCGTTGTTCTCCGATGATGGGCAAAATGGTGGCTTGGACGCGTAGTATCATATGATACCAATTCGAATACTGAATATAAAATGTTGTTCCTTTCCGGCCACGGGAAATAATCGGTGATGTATTATTGCCTGTGCAACCCCCGGTAATCATCTCCATGGTTTTGTCGATTTATCGGCTGGTGCCTCATTCGTCTCACACGACAATCTGATCGCGTGGCGAGTTGTGTAGAGCACGGTGGGATTGTTCGTGACGGAGTAAGGAGAGGCGGAGGTTACGGCGGGGGAGGTACTCGCACGTGGAACAAATCAGACTCATCGTCGATCATATACTTCGGAACTTTGTAGGTGTCCCTGCTGTGGCCTTTCTACCAAGTATCCCAGGTTATTCGGTAATAGGAAGATTATAATATTGATTCCGCTTGTACGACTACTTTTGTCTTTCCCCAACCTTGTCAAGCAAGGAAGACCGTGACTCGGATTCGTGCAGTGGGTGTTCGAGCTTGATTGTGATCCGGCGCAGCGCGCGGCGTGGGCCAAATGTCATGATGGAGACGGTGGCGGTGGCGGCAGTACTAGCCTACAGTGTAGTGGTGGCACAGACGTTGTCTGTAGTGGATGGTGGACGGAGACTTCGCGTGCGACAGGTGATGGATCGTGCTTGACGGCGGCGAGCGCATGGCACTAGTAAATTAGGCGGAGACGGTGGGCGCGCAACATTGTTCTTTTTTTTTTTCTCTATTCTCTCACATAACGCAACGCATCAATGCATCAATGCATCAACCCCATACTGAGTACGATGCCCGGGGGAGTTCAAAGTGTCACATGATTTGCGATTATTTTGTGAGCCGACGCTCGGCACGTTGCAATGCAACAAACCGCCGGAACACGGATGGATCAAGACAAAATTCTATCGCACAATTGACATGACCTATCTCCCAGGACGGTGTGCGAAAAACTCACAAATGGGGTGGGAAATTTTCGCAGGTCATGGGACCCCTACATACGCAAGATCACACGCTGCGACCTTAAACCCGATCATCGAGGTCTTGAGCAAGCCGTAACTTTAGACATTATTGCGTTCGTCCGATAAGCGGACGCACGCGTGAGAAAGAGAGCGTTATATTGGGCACATACATACAAATGCGTGAGCCTATACAGTAGGAGGGGGGGAAAACGGCATGGGAAACAGGGATAGGAGTAGGAGGGGAGGGAGAGGGCGAGATCAAATGGCGGTGCGAGGGTGAGAGATCTGGATGGAACGCATGACACGTGGCAAACTTAGAATTGGGGCACCGATGCGAGGGCGAGACGTGTGTGAAGTTATGTATCCAAGGTGCACCCACAACGCACGGCCTCTGCGTTCCTGCCGTTTGTTGTGTCGCATATGCTATTTCAAGAGAAAAGGGAAATAGATGAGGTTGTCCTAATTTCGAGCAGGCGTTAGTAGATAGCATCATTACCAGACCTAAAAACCAGGTGTGCAAACAAAGGAATAGAAGAGGGGGGTCATCAAAGCAGAAAGAGGAGACGGTATAAGCGTCCGGCGCATGGGTCATCCGTCAGATAATTTGAAGATAATTCGACGGCGCGACTGCGATGCGTACGAAATATGGATCAGAGAGAAGGCATACGAGTGAGATGGTAGCATTACGTACTTCCAAGACTGCCGTCTTCCTTCCGTGCCTGCCACCATTTCCCATTCTTGTCGATGATCTCCATAATCTCGCCCTTGGAGAACGAAATCTCGTTGGGGTCGTCTGGCGATGCGGTGTCTGTGGTACGTCTTTGGTATCAGCACAGAACTAGGGAAGGCGAAGCCACCCCAATACGCACATGCATACAGCGCTTTTGCCCTATACGGGTATACGGTGTCCGGGGCTGCACTGGTATCAGAGGGAAGCGGTGGTCCACCGCCTGCTCCGATGCCTGCATTTCCAGGGGTGCTCATCAGCGGCGAGCTGACACCCTGTGGCACACTGGTCTCTGCCGCGAGGGCGGTCGGCGTCGGTCCAGGGCTTGCTGGTCCCACGGCAGAATTGGCACTCTTTTGCGACTGTGCGGGCACTGGGTTCATATTGTTGAGGGGGCTGTTGCCAATATCCGGTGCGAAACTACCGTTGAGCTTGGTATCGTAGGTACCAGGGCCTATACCGGGCGCGGTATAACCGCCACCGCCACCATAGCTACCGGGGTTGTGTAAGGATGTTGTGCGCGTGCGGCGACGGCGGGAAGGCGGCGAGAGGCCGCCTGTTCCGAGGGAGTTGAAGATGTAGAACGAGAGGGAGTCTTCTTCTGACGTGAAATAGAGTACCCACAGGATGTCGACCATGGCGAGGATGAGCCAGCCGGCTGCAATAGCATCGAGAGAACCAATTTGGGTGAATATGGATTGGTTGACACCGATGACGGCAAAGACAATGGCGACTGAACCAAAAGCGACGATTTGGAAACGGTGCATTGCTATGGAGTCGGATGCGAGGGTGTAAACGACGCCAAGGATGAGGAAAAGCTGTACCCAGATCGCAAACCAGAGCGTGCCAACGGCATCGTGACCGACTAGGGAAGATGGGTGTGGTATCCTCGAGATGAGTATACAAGCGCTAAAAGGAGGTAATATTCAGACTCACACTTTGAAGTGGCAACTATCTGTGCGATAAAGGCGATGAACCACGCAAGCTGATATGGTTTAAAAAGATAAAAAGATGAGCAAAAAGGGAACATGTTGGGCTGGAAAAGGGGGTACTGACGACGGCGAATACGGTAGTGAAGAGGAAGAGGTAGTGAGTGAGGATTGGAGTAAAGTCGAGCCTTTCGTTGCTGGCTCTTGGAGGCATTATTAGCGTTGAGTTAAAAGGCGAGTTGAGAAAGAGGAGATGATAGGGCGTGTAGAGAGAAGAGGAATTGAGCCGAAGTGAAGAACAACGCGGTCTGGTGGTAACTGGGCGCAAAGTTGGCAGACGGCACCAACGGTCCGCTTATGGTTCGCCCTCGCGCCGCCCCGTCTACGTGCTCGTACTCGGAGCAAGCGCGTCATCATCCGTTGCAAACCTGTCATCTCGCGCTTTGCTAAGCTTGCCAGAGTCTTCTTTAAAACCTGATGCAGGGCCATCTCAATTTCTTCCCCTCCCTCTTCTTTTCCTGTTCATCCTCCTGAACGTGTATGCCATCGGCCCAGCTTTCATGGACCGTTGATACAAACCCTGGCCCTCACTGGCATCCCCTGCTAACGTGTTTGCCTGGGAGCATGGTCCTCAGTATACGGTATGTTGCCGTGGCAATCACTGCCATCCTGCACGCCACAAGTGGCATCTTGTTGGTCAGTCTACCCTGCTGCCCTTCTTCCGTAGTTGGCTTCTCAATGACTAGTGGTTGTTCCCACACCAGAGCATTCTCGCTCTCAGCTTGCAAGGGCTCTTCCCTTCCCTCAAGCAACTTCCACCAAGCTTCGTCAATATCTCCGATGTTGCTGATTCCCCGCAGCAACACTTTCCATCTCGCAGGGATAGCGGCTATTCCATAAGCACGGTTACCAGCGAAGACCATTTCACCTTACTACTTGCCTCGCAGGCACGCGCACGCGCCGCGCGGACCTCTTCGTTCACCCTTTCTGCATCGTTATGGACCCTTAAGGAATGCCCATCCCCGAAACCGTCACAGCTCGGCGAAGAACGTGGGGCGACCACGTTCTCGGATGTCCCCCCTGGCGTATTAACCGACAGCCCTTCTACCGCATCATCTCGATTATCAATGCCGCCTCAGGAACGAAAGGTGCCAGAGGCGCCGCGTCCTGGCTTAAAGCAACCCCAGCTAAATCGGTCTCATTCGAGTCATTGCCTTCCTCTTCTGCCCCTCAATCGCAAGGGCCTCCGGGCTCCCTCTTCCCCAGTCCCTGGCCTTTTGCGACGCAAATCTTCGTCATCACCTCATCTCCGAGAAGCGGCAGCCCTTTCACGGAAAAGATCATCAAGCGGCGATCATAGTCGTTCTCACACCTCCATCTCGGAACAAGGTGCGTCTTCTTCAGCCCACGCGACGTCTTGAGGTCACCTGACATGACTCGCGCTTCTCATCATCTATCACAGCGCGAAAGATCGTAACCATAGCATCACTTCCCAAATCCAAGGACGGCAAACGTAAAAGTGAGAAGAACGGGCCTTC
Organism: Russula dissimulans; assembly: GCA_022376545.1. NCBI lineage: Eukaryota > Fungi > Basidiomycota > Agaricomycetes > Russulales > Russulaceae > Russula > Russula dissimulans. The sequence goes on from WTXJ01000010.1 coordinate 165,467, forward strand.
CAAGTCGGCGCCACGCGTGGATCGCGAGCGCACGGACCCATATCATGCCCCGTACTTCTTCCCCAGCCCCGTGTCCCCGTTGGCCCGTGATTATATGCGGCTCGCAATGCTCGATCGGAATCTTATTTCGGGCGGCGCGTCACCCTCAACTCCGATGAGCCCTGAAGACGGTGGTCGGCATCCATCTTCATGGTCGGGTGAACGCATGCGGAGCTTGTGGGTCCCGCTGCATCGGAAGAGTCTAACTCACAAACAAATATGATCCACTCCTTTGACAATAAGACCCTTTCCCTCCTTTTCCACGGTCTTTACTGCCTTATCATTTGTATTTATTGCACTTCCATTTGTCGCAATTTTATTCTTACATTGTGCAATCCCAATTGTTAACACTAATACACGTCGTTCCATCTCCTCCCCCAAACCGAAGGTCTTTCCCTTTGCTTGAAACTTGGAGTGTGATTATAAGGATCACATAACGTGAGTAAGGGATATCGAATGTCTTCATCACATCTATCGTGCATAGCTTAACCCTTTCCCTTTATCTGACGGGTCCATCCTCTCCTAGAAACGGCCTTATCCCGCTCGCGAGCAAGTCAGCAAATGTGATCAGCGTGAGTTAGGAAGAATAGGCGCAAGAAGAAGTGTAATGGGTGGAATAATAGGCAAGCCGAGCATGGACCCGACGCCGACAGCCTGACGCCGTGCCGAACGGAGATCCAGAAGTGGTGCCTTGGTGATTCATGCGATGCCGATGCCGATGGATGGTACCTGACGACGATGCTGACGTGGGGAAAGGGCTCGGAGAAGGCGTCAAAGGAGAAACGATATATTGTTCCCTGACTCGGATGCAACGACAAGTGCTTGCGATACAAGAACACAGGACGTCTGTGAGACCATGCCACTCTCTGATCGATCAAGGATACAAGTACAAGAGCAGATGTCCAGGAAATATAGGGCAGGTTCAATATTACTTGTCTCCCCGAGCCAATCTTTCAAACTTCTGCTCTAATGTACTGCATCGTCGATTAAGATGATGGGTTGCAAGGCAAAAATTGGACACCTATTTTTCCTTTCCTCACTTGCCCGAGGATTCGATTCGATTAAAACGTTTTTGCTTTGCGTTCTGAAGCCGCTATGGTTCACTCTCGAATTCTGTGACACAACCCCCACCTGTAGTGCTGGTGGACCATTATTCTCCTTATACTCATACCCGTACCCACAGAATGCGTATGTACCGCTTCTCCAGAAAAACGCGATCATCTTGGGTGGATAACCGTTGCTCGCGTCTGCCATCATGACCAATGATTTCCGCTCCGAGCGCGTCGACTTTGCATTTTAATGAGTCTGTTCTGATAGAATAGACCTAACCCTTTCCCCCTTTCATCTGCATCCGACTTAAGATAAGATTAGATGACCTCGACGCGTGTGCCAACATCCGGTTCGCCGGCCCGACAAGTAACCGTTAACAAGCCACTGGTCGGCATCTGCTCTGGCAGTTTCGCCTCATCTCCCTCTCCATCACGCTCCATGCAAGCTCTTCCCCTCCCCAAACCGCCCCTCCCAGTCCGCGCACTAACACCAACCGACACTCCTGTCCCGGCTGAGCATACACGTGCCTCGGCTGACCGCTCGCCCCCCCAATCGCTACCAATCGTAGGCGCCCAAGAACCACGATCCCGTCCTCGCTCGCCAAAACCAACTGTTCCCCCGGGCGAAGTACAAGCCACCACGAACGGCCATGGGTCTGGTGATGGCAGTGGCAGTGGTGGTGGTGGTGGTAGCGGGAATCCAGCCCAACCACCGCTCCCCCCGCCACCGCCTCCCAGACTGCGTTCGCACGACTCGCTCACCAGCGCGTCTGCGCGCCCCCGTTCGCGCGCAACGTCCGCCAAGCCCGAGCCTGCGCAGGCGGAAAACGGTGGCAGTAGTGGAAACCCCGCTGTTTCTGCTTCCAACGCTGCTCCGAGCAACGGCAACGGCACGAATCGGCCGCTCAATGTGACGGACGCGTTGAGCTATCTGGACGCGGTCAAGGTGCAATTCCACGACAAACCGGACGTGTACAACCACTTCTTGGATATAATGAAGGACTTTAAGAGCCAGATGTACGTCCTTCCTCCATTTTTCTTCCTATCCCTGCCATTCCCCTTCCTTCTTTCTCCTCTTCTGATATCCGTGAATACGGCATCGTATCCTCCTTTATCATGAGGAATGTGGACTTGTCGTTTTTGAACTACTTGTTTCATTATTCCAGGGCCTACGGCCCGCTGGACTTTCCTTTTACGGAAGGGGGGGTACTGTCGATCCTGCCCTTTGATCCCTCCTTGCCCCTGCCTGCCCCAAAGGGATTGACATGTTCGATCCAGAATCGATACTCCGGGAGTAATAGACCGCGTGTCTATGCTCTTTCATGGGAATCCCTACCTCATAGAAGGATTCAATACCTTCCTCCCTCCAGGCTACCACATCAATGCCTCTGCCGACCCTCGCGATCCCAACCTTATCACCGTCACGACTCCCCTTGGTACTATGACATCCAAAATCCCCTCAGGAAATCCATCGGCCAGCGCAGGAGGTCCCTCCTTTTTTGGGTCCCCCCTTCCATTCGCTCCTCCGGCTGCAGGCTCACGCCCCGAGTCGCCTTTGGCGCGACTGCAACCGCCTCAAACGTTCTCTCCCGCACCCCAGGGACTGACAACTGCCGTCGCATCCGTGCTTGGAAATATGGGTAACAAGACGCAAGCTGAACGTGCGCCCGCGGCAGAGTTCGATCACGCAATATTGTATCTCAACAAGATCAAGACTCGCTATCCAGACGACCAAAACAACACATACAAGCAATTCCTAGAGATTCTGCAGACCTACAGAAAGGAGCAGCAAAACTCTCTGAAGGATCCAGGGGCGTCTCAACAGAGAGAGCAGAGGATGATGCATGACGTGAGTATTCTTTTATATTCCGAATTGCAAGAAGCCCTTTTTGTCCTTCCCCAGAAGAGTTACTCATGTCTCTCGTAATAGGTCTATATCCAGGTGCAAGCGCTTTTCAAAAACGAAGAAGACCTCCTTAGCGAGTTCAAAGACTTTCTTCCGGAGATTGCTGGCACATCCACTCAGCAGGGCGGTCTCGTCGGTATCCGCCCTTATCCACCAGATGGTGCGGGCATGTCTGGGGCAATATGGTCGCATGAATCCGCGGCGACGTCCTCTAGCGTGCCGAAAGGGACTCAGGCCCCTTCGCGCCGACGAAAACGAGAGCAGCCGAAAGAGCCACTACCACCTCCATCGAAACAGGCTGAACCGGCACGGGTGAGTTGACGTTACCGTGTGCATTACAAGAAGGAAAGAGCTAATCTCTTGCTGAAAGGATTCACGTAAGCGCCCACGTGTCGCGAGGTCATCTGCGAAGAGCCACGTGCAGTCGCCGACTTTTACCAGCTATCAAACTCCTCCATCGCCACTTCCTGGACCTTCCCACTACGCTCAGCAGACTGTGTCCCAGTTCGGCCATAACATCCAGGGCCACCACTTGGCCTCGGCTGGACCATCTTCGCTCGGGCCAACCTCACAGCAGGAAGAATTGATGTTCTTTGAGCGCGCAAAACGTGCTCTCGAGGCTCGCGACGTATACGACGACTTTTTGAAGGTGCTGAACATGTACACGCGCGATATCATCGACCTCAAGACGCTCGTGGTCCGTGCGGAGAAATTCTTGGCAGACGATGCGCTCCTCGCCCAGTTTAAGCGGCTAGTCAATTGGGACGATAGGATCGGTAACGTGAACTATGGCCCACCCGGGAGTATTAGGACAGGACCACATGATGCAGCGCTGCCGCGTCCCATCGACGATGCGCAAAGTCCGAGCTACCGTCGCTTGCCAGAGAGTGTGAGTAGATAGGCTTGTTGGGCTATTTGCCGACTGAGCTTTCTTGATACACATGCAGGAGGTTCGGTTAGCAACATCCGGGCGGGACCAACTCGCACGCTCGGTTCTGAACGACGAGTGGGTGTCGCATCCTACATGGGCTTCGGAGGAGGCAGGCTTTGTGGCACACAAGAAGAACTCGTTCGAGGAGGTAATCCACCGATGCGAGGACGAGCGCCACGAATACCAGATCCAACTTGAAGGCCTTGCGCGCACGATCGGTATCCTCGAGCCGCTTGCGACGCGGCTAAATGAAATGCCACTGGAGGAACGCACCGCCCTGCGTCTGCGACCGGAGCTCGGAGGTCAGAGCCGCTGGATCTATGTGCGCACGCTCAAGAAGGTGTACGGCAAGGACGCGGGCGCGGAGGTGTATCAAGCGCTCCAGGACGCGCCTGCGGTCGCCGTTCCGGTCGTGCTGGCGCGCCTGAAGCAGAAGAACGAGGAGTGGCGGCGGGCCCAGCGCGAGTGGTCGCTCACCTGGCGACAGGTGGACGCGCGCAACTTTTACAAGTCCCTCGACCACACGGGCATCAACTTTAAGCAGAATGACAAGAAGACGATCACGACCAAGGCATTCGTTGCGGAGATCGAGATTGTGCGCGCGGAGCAGGAGCAGCAACAGCAGCGAGCGCGAGAAGAAGGCGGAGGGCGCGCACGCCCTGCCTGCGCACGCGGATCGCTCGGCTTCCAGCTTTCGTATTCGTTCGCGGACACGAGTGTGTTGTATGATGCTCTCAAGCTTGTGTACTCGTACCTCGACCACAACCAGGCTACGTACAGCCTCCCAGAGAGGCGGAGCGTCGAACGCTTCCTTCGAGCGTTCATGCCCATGTTATGCATGCTCCCTTCTGCAGCGTTCAACGCGGCATGCGGCCCTCCGGAAATCGGCACGGAGGACGATTCGGGGGACGAACAGCCAACAGACGAATTACCGGCCCGCGCGCGCACTACTGTTGGAGGTGGTGGCGGTGGTGGTGGCGGCGGCGGTAGTAGTTATGGCGTTCACGCAGGTGATCTCCGGAAGAAGCTTGCGCGCGCTGCCGCGCAGGAAAAGTATGGTGGCCCAGATGGCGGTTCCCGCGTCTCGACCCCGGCAGATGTGCGCGAGGCGGTGAACGTTAAGGGGAAGGAGAAGGAGGCGATGCCTCCAGCGGTCTGGATCCGGGAGTGTCTCCCGGATGATGCAATCGGCATTCGAGACGCGCCTATCCCTACTCGGCCGTTTTTCTGCAACACGACGTTCTACACCCTACTGCGACTACTACAGGTGCGTTAGGGAGACCTCTGCTCCGACAGATGTTTTGATTAACGTGTTCTTGATGTGGTGTGCCGCGCGCATCCTGCAGTTGTTGTATGCTCGACTGTCGAGCTGTAAGGAAGAAGGCCGAAAACACGCGCGACAGAAGTTCCGGCATCTTCTGGCGAACCCGATCGCAGTCGAACTTGGGATGGACGACCCGCAAGGACCGTCGAGCGTGCAGGAGCAAATACTGCGGGATCGTGGCGCGGAGGATAATGAGGAGGCGTTGTACCACTACATGCTGGAAGCGTGTGAGAAACTGTTCATGAACGAGCTGGACCAGGCGACGTTCGAGGAACAGATGCGATGGTTTTTCGGAACCAAGGTGAGTGACCGGTTCCCGTCGTCTCACCCAACAGAGTGTGTGTGCAGGTCCCTTATGCTGTGATATCCCCAGGCGTTCCTTCTTTATACCGTGGATAAAATTGTCGCGTCCCTGATCAAGCAGGTGCGTCCACCGATTGTCGCTTTTGGAATGACGCACGAAGTTCGGTGTTATTTTTCTCTAGGTACAGACAATTGTATCGGACAACAAGTGCTATGAGTTATGGCAATTCCTGAGACGCCATCGATGTGAGGTCTCATTTACGAGGCAAGACATTATCAAGTACCGTCGGCAAGCAGAACATCACGTCGGTGCCGATGATAATTTGTATCGGGTGGAGTGGGTAAGTGATCGCCGTGCTATTCCTGGAACGTTGATCAACAGCTTTACGCAGAAACCCGAGGACAAGAGTATGCACGTCCAACTGATGAGATCGGGAGAAGCGAGCGTGGACGACGCTAATTCAACCGTGAATCGATGGCGGGAATATGTGGACTCATACGTGACTGAACATCCCACGGAATGGATCCAGGGGATTGGAGCGGGCGTGGGAGATGGGCATCATCCCCGTCTGTTTGTCCGTCGGTGAGCCACATAATCCATTTCTTCCTTGCTCAGGCAACGCAACGCGCGCGCTAAAGCGAGTTTATTCATAGAAATTTGACGGCGGAAGATTCGTCAACGTCTTCTCTGATTCAACACGAGGGTGAACTAGGAATTCGGATCAGCCTAGGGACATACAAGCTGTTCCATGAGAGCGGGACTGAGTGGAGCATGATGCGGAGTCGAGGCCAGGAAGAGGAAAGGATGCTTAGAGAGCGAGCGAGACAGAGGGAAGAGGAGCGACGGCGGTGGTTGAATAAGACGCTTTATTTTTAGCACGTCTCTAAAAATAGTAGAAACCGAGTCCCTGGATTGGGTTGCTTAAATAAACCGATGCTGTGCCCATCGCTGCCTCTGCCCCTCCCCGTCCCCGTCGTCGCCCCTTGCGTTCTCCCCCCTCGAGCTCGACGACTCGCTCCACACACCCTCCCCCCCTCTAGCCCCCTCCTTTGGATGCACTGATTCGCTTTCTCGAATCGCTTCCAACCCATTCCCCTTCACCGATAACCTCATTTGCTTGGCGTTCATCACGTCTCGATGGCCAAGCCAGATTTTGCTTCCCTCCCTGCTTCATCCTCTTTTACTCCCCCTTCGCCCTCCAGCCCATCTAATCGAGTCAATCGCATTCCCCGATCACGTCCCCGACCTTCCGCACGCGGCATCCTCACCTTGCTCGCCACTCTCTCCGCGTCCCCGTTGTCCGCACACGCCCATCCCGTCGACTCCCCCGCAACCCCCCTCCCGTTCCTCTATCCCCCCTTCACCCTCGAACCTACCCGTTCAATTACCAAGCGCTCGCCTACCACCTCGTCAGCAAATCCTGCCGCGAGTGCCACGCCACCGTCAGAGTGTCAACAAGAACGGTCTTTACCTGACAAGTACGTTTTGGGCGATGACGGTCGCTGGCATAAAACACCTTGGTCGCTTTATGGCTCCAGTTATTGTCCCGTGAGCACGTCCCCCTCTTTTTTTTTTTACGCCACTTTGTCCATGTCGGCTGAGCTTTTCTCCTCCCTTTTCTCACCCAAGCCCCCATGTCCTTGTCCCTCTTTGCCTGCAGATGTCGCATACAACGACGCTGCAAATTCAACGGGAGTACCCTCCAGCGAAACCACACCATATGACGACTTTGACATCACGTCGTTACCGACCGGGTGGAAGTCCGTCGACATGGACTCCTCATCCCGTCATGGGACCTTTGTCATTCTCGCCTTGTCTGTCGCACTCGCGGTCATCATAGTCGCGATGATGCTCGCCTGTCACTTCTGGCGACGTAAACGCGTACGCAAACGAGATCCGGAAAAGAGAGGGCGCATGATCTCGGACCTTGTGGGCGATGACAGCGCTAGAAGTATTCGAGAAGCCAAGGCTGCGCAGAGGAAATGGTCCAAGGCCGTGAGCCGATGGCGGGATGGCATACGGCCTTCTGCCCGTCGTAGGCGGACAAATCGGGGTTTCGCTCCGACTATGAGCCCGTCAGCCCTGGTTCAGGCCATCACCACCACTACCACTACGGAAAGCTCTTTGCTCTGTTCTCAATCTCGGTCTTCGTCACCGACCGCCACTCAACGGTCGGCAACACCCACCCATCAAGATGTTCACACATCTTCAACGGCATCTCTTCATTCGTCACACTCACAAACACAAACGTCACCGGTGTTGGCATCGGAAACTCCCCCCACTGACACCCACCCATCTACCTCCCCTCCACTAAGACCACTCTCGATAGAGCCTCCTGCCTATCACGCGCGGCAATCTCTGTCATCCCTCCCAGCCGTGGATGTCTCGCTCGGATACACGTATCCAGCCTGTGGACCTTCCGGCATCTCAAAGGCTCCCCTATCTTCGCATCCACGGTCTCAGCCACATAGTGATGATGATGGTCACTTTGCTTCGCTTTCAGGGCATGTAGCTACGGATGATAAGGCGATCCTCTCTCTGAGAGCAGCTTTGGCTAGCGCTCCTCCAGAGCCCAATCTGCCCTTTCCACAATCGGTATCTGTCCCTTCGATGGAAGAGGAAGATGCATCTGTGTTGTTTTATGGGTCGCGGCCGTCATCTCCGAGCTATGATGCGCACGGTTATGAACCCCAGCCGCCGTATTCACCGCCTAGATCCCTGCTTCCTCCGCCACCCTTGAAAGGGAAGCAAAAGTTCGACTACTACCATGATTTGGACATCAGCGAGAATTTCGACATCACCGTTGAGCCCCAACTGGGCCCATCTGCCCCGCCATTCGAAGAAAGCGAGGCGGTGCCAAGTGCACCTCTTCTTGAGTTCGATGCGCACGTTCCCTCGGCACCTCCTATGGACTCAGAGGGCTGAATCGACACCACCATCGAGTGATACTGACACTGTGGATGTGTCTATGATCCCCAAGGATACATGAAGCTTTCCGGAGAGGAGCATGTCGTCAACGGCAATATAGGGGCTTGGATCCTGCCTCGCCGTCAGCACCACTTTCCTATTCTCCCGATGCTTGCTCAGGCGCCAACTATTCCCTGCCTTCGTGGGCGCGTATCATCACATCGCCTAGTTCTCCTCGCTTGTCGGAGACACGAGCTGTGGGCACCCACCGACTCAAATAGCTTAACCTTACAAATTATAATCCTGTACCGATGATGCAATCGCCGTTCGCGTCTGGGATTTTTAGTACGTCTAGTATACGTGAAGTAATCGGTATCCAGATTAACGCCGCTTCCCTGACATGGAATATACCCTCGAAAATGGTCGTTGTATATCTGTTGGTATCTTGCATTCAGGTATATCAAGTCGGTTTACGAACAACTGGTGTTTTCTGAACATTCCAAGCGTTACGGCGTAGTGTGCTACTGACATGTTGCGGTGATAGGCCGCCGAGGAGGATGAGGCAAGGGAAATTACGTTTTTTTAGGTCCTAATTTACGGCTTGGGCTGCTGCACGCTGTCAGTGCCGGCGGCACGTCCCCGCTGCGCTCCACGTTTCGGCTCAGAGTTGAGCAGGACGGAGATAGATACAGTACAGTAAACATGCCGATGGTGGAACCATACGGCACGTCTCAATACGGACTAGCTTCGATGGATGACATGACGGATGGCGATACTACTATCCCTGTGCACTCGGACTCCGAGTCGGACAGTCTGAAGGGCCCTCAATTTCTTTCTCAACAATTACAAAATTTTGTGTATGGTATCTAATGCCTTCTATCTACGCAGTCCACAGGTTTTTCGACGGAAAGTGTGTCGTGTAGTGATAGGAAAAAAAGTGCGGTCTTGTCACGCTTGCATGCTGAGTCGGAGTCTGCCACACGTCAGCCTAGCGGTAATATGTGTTGAATGAGGGCCGGTCCGAACTCCGAATGAGGTCATGTAATACAGTAATACAGTATTGGCGCGCTTTCGTTCTCACCGCCGTCTGATAGATACTCATACCTAGTACTACAATACATTTGTTTGTGTTCGCTGCCACCGCATTTGCAACGGCCAATCTCCACTCAGGCTAGGAAACTCACTGAGCCGTGAAACTCCTTATTATTCACGGGGGGGGGTTAGCTTGGATGCTGCAGCCGCAGGCGTGCTACGGTAGTGCGTAAGGAGTAATAGAACGCGGTTAACGCGACTCAAGTGGTGTCGCCGTTCTATACTTTGTATTCCATAAAAATACTCGAAGGGGCAAGAGGGAAGGGAAATCAAGCAGGTGTGAAAAATGTATGCTCACTCCCTCCACGAAGATGACACCTCGGGCTTCGAGGCGTTCGAGAACAATGCGTAATGACGGAATTGTCTCGACTCGACTTGTTGGAGGAATCGATTTGTTTGGGGGGTCGTTGTCTCGGATCAGAGTAGGAGTAGAGGTGGATCAGAGATCCATCCGGGCCGGTCGACGTCCGCACATCTTATCTCCGCTGGTGACGCGCCCTCTGTGTCTCTCAACTATCGATCCACCGATTTTACAAAATCTATTGCGTGCGGTACACACACACGCAGGCCATGGGAAAATCCCAGAAAAAGCGATCCATGCGGCGACACAACCCCATGCGAGTGCCCGACTCGCATCTCCCCAAGGGCCTCGCCGTCGCGTCCTCCACGTCCAACAAGACCGAGGCCGTGCTGCCTATCATAAAAAAGGTCGAGCTCTTCATACCCTTTCAACCCTATGGTCTTCTTCTTCGCTGATCTGGATGGTCCATCCACCTCCACCCCTCCCACATATGCACGTGCACGCGCGCAATCCACGCACCTTCACACACATCTATATATGGATGTGTCTTTATGGATTGAATACGCGTTTGGATCTCCATCTTCGGGGACCTGCTTGTCTCGGTTTAGATGGAGAGCCCCGACCCCGTCGAGCGAAAGTGGGCCTGCGTCGCCGTGTCAAACTTGATTTACAACGACCCGTCAACGCGGCGTCTACTTCAGGGAAAAAACGTCGTCGGAACGCTAATCGGCCGTCTCACGGACTCCGAGGAGGAGGTCGTCGTCGAAGCGGCCGGAGCGCTGCGGTGTGTTCTTCCTTTTTTTGTTTGAATGTACTCATGCCGGGTTCTCTCCGTGGTTCTGCAGGAATCTGTGTATCGACGGTGGATATGAAATTTGTGCAGAGATGTACAACAAGAATATAGTCGCACCGCTAGCGACGTTCATACCTAAAGTATGTGTGTGCGCTTGACAAACCCGAACGAATATCTATCTATAAATTCCCTGGGTCGATTCATCTAACCTGGGTTCCTTTCTTTTTCTTTTTTCTTTTTCTTTCTTTTCTTCGCGCGCATGTGCGGCTTCTAGATTTCGTCAGTTTTGGCACAATACATCGACGCTCCGAAAACGGCGCCCGAGAACGCCCAGAAGGTCGTATACGAATTCGCCGAAAATGTCATTACCGTATTGTGGTGTCTCTCGTGAGTTGAATGCCACAGCGCGCCGGAGGGAGGCGCCTCTTTCTCCGCCGAACCCGCCGCTTGGAGGTTCGGGGTTCGGGGTCTGTCTGACCAGTCGAAGCACAGGGAAACATCGAACAAGGCGCTCACCGCCGTAAACGACCTCGCACTCGTCCCGTTCTTGATGGCCTTTTTGTCATCACGGGCCCATTTACCCATCTCGACCGTGACGTCCGCCGGTGCGTCGCCCACTCAGCTAAATGTCGTACCGCTCCTCCAGAGGAGAATCTGATGCGCCTGGGCACTGCTATCGTGGCCTCCTTACATAGCTCAGTGCCTCTACGTCCTTACGGACGATAATCTACCCGTGACGGATGAGATCCGGGCAAACTTCAGCTTTGTTTCGTGTCTGCTTGAGATGGCAAAAGCCCGCGGCGGCGTACTTGACGTCAAGGGCAAGAATCCCGCGGATGAAGAGCGCACCGTTGCGCTGGACATACTGGCGTGTGGTGCGTTCGGTTAGAGCAAGGTGGAGGATGTCCTCGGTGTTTAATTGGGAAAATTGAGCAGGTATTTTGCGAAATCTCGCGCCGTTCCCGCCGCCGTCGGCCATTGCGTCGGTCGACCTCGACAAGGAGGTCCTTCTTCCCGTGCTTGTCCCGGTCGTCTCCTCGGTATCTCTACAAGAAGCGACGGATTCTGTTCGAGAGTTAATTTTAGCCCAGGAGGCATGTCGTAACCTGTCTTCCGTCTTCCATTCCGGCTGACTTACACCGTGACGGAGTATAGAGCGAGAAGTCCGATGCCAATCAATGGGCCGCGAAGAACCAGACAAAATCAGAATACAAGTCCGAGACCGAAGTTGGTCTCGAACGCGTAGAGAAGAAGCTGAGAGCGGCACAGCTCGCCCTTGAGATACTGACTGGCGTGTGTGCGACGCTGCCAGATCCGGATGTTGTTGAGGTTGGGGCAATAGATGAGGAGATCGAGGAAGAGATCTTCGAAAACAACACCGCCGACGACGGCGCGATGGAAAACGCCCGTGATGACGCCATGGCCGTCGACGGTGCGGCCGTCGAGTCCAACAACTCTCACAATGCGCCGTCGTTCCTCCCAACGCTCCTCCAGCCGCTTCTGGCGCTCATACGGCCTACGGAGCTCTCCTTCCCTGCGCCATCGCCGCACCCACCGACGACGTCCGCCCTTGGTGCGATTCACATAGCCGCATATGAATGTCTTTCGAACGCGTTTCTTGCACTTGCCGCTGCGCCGGGCTCAGCGGCGTCCGATGTGCAAGCTGGCCAGCGCGTGTGGAGCGCCGTCTGGGCTGCCCTCGCAGGCGCGGGAAGTCCCCTCGAGTCCGCACCAGGAAGCACGCAGGCAACAGTATGGGACGTCGCAGTGGGCGTGCTGTGGGGTGTCGGCTCTGTCTGGACGGGAAAAATCGTGAGTGACTTGTTTTTTTGTTGGCCGGGATACAAAAAAATACACACAACGGCACATGGCGCTGATTCGGATCCGTTTGTTTGTGGTCGCGGTGGGGACGGTTGGGTGTAGGTTCCAGAGGGGGCAGAGGTGCAAGCGTTGATCGCGCTGTGTGATTCGCGCGCGGACGACGCGGTCCGCGTCAAGTGTATCGGGGCGCTGTCCGCGCTTGCGCAGCACACGGATCCCGCGTCGCTGGACGCGAATCGCGTCGTCGCGTCGTACCTCCTCGGCCTGCTCGTTCCTGGGCGCACGGGCACAGAGACGATGCTGCAGGCGGCGGAATCGCTGATCGATATATTCGCGGACGAGCGGGCACCCGCGGAGGCGAATTTCCGCGCTGGTAACGTGCTCGTGGCGCTGGAGGGGGCTGTGGACGGCGTGCGGCGCGCGGTTAAGGGTATTGACCGGAAGAAGGAGGGTGGGAGGGAGCTGAGGAGGCATGGTGAGGAAGTGAGGGATAATTTGGTTGCGTTTGTGAGGTATCGTAGGTCACTCAAGGTGTAACTACGGACTCTCCCACTCAAAAAAATCGTGGTGTTCACTTGCATTCACTGGGAAGATAACACCTCCGTGGATGTACACGGATACTTCTACAGGATTCACATTTATATCTAACGAAGATGACAGCCGCTTTCAACAATACATCTACACCGTAGTTCTACCTCACTCTGGTCGTTTACTCGGGCTCAGGTACAGTGCCAGAATGCTGTATTATATAACCCTCGTCAGCAGTTGTATAAGACGAAAGTTGGAATGGGGCCGTGCCTTGCCGACATCAAATGCATCCAGCCCCGCAGCGACGCGGGTGCCAGCGATGAGCGCGGACCAATCGAGCACGGGGAAACTGGTCGTCCCCGTGCGCGCCTGGGCGTCGTGCAGGGCGCGCGCGGTGAGCAGGTGGTGGTGCGCCGTGTCGATCGCGGGCATGGGCGAGTTGTGCTCGAGGTGAGCCGGCGGATGTGCGCCGCGTCTTTGATGCCGCCGTCGATGGCGAAGCCAACGGCGCCGTCGAAATTGTTATGCAGCATCTTGTCGGCGTATGAGAGCCACCTGCGAGAGTTGGAAAAAAATCAATCAATTGGTCGCGTCGTAGTAGCGTAGGTGTAGAGCGAGGAGTTTTTTTTAATGTTTCTGGGTGGGGTACTGACAGAGGAGCGGGAATCAATTCTATGGGAGAAGAGACGGGTATTAGCGGTGTATTGTGCGACTCGGATGTGAGCGACCTGAACCCACCTTTGATGTACTCGTAGACGAGTTCTTGACCGACTCCTGACTTTTCGGCGATCGTATATGCTTCTGCAATCAGCTCGAGAGAGCCCAGGACCAGAGAGTTGCCGATGAGTTTAAAGGTCGGTGCTTGTACGGTAGGCCTTTGTCAGTACGAGTCGATGAGGGTCCCAATGACAGGATCACCTTTCTCAACGTTTCCGCCAAGGTCGAGGACGCGGCGGCCGATCGCAGGTACGAGGGTATAGGCGACCTCCTTCTTAGAGCGATAGTCACCACTCAGAGCGATGATGACGGTTGCGTTCTCTGCCATAGCTGGTGGGCCGAAGATGGGCGCTGTCACAAGGTGGCAGTGAGGGATGGTCGATATAAGGGCATCAAGTTCGCCTAGAAAAGCGGAGAGATGCCGTATCAGAGCAAGGTCGACGCCACATAATTTATAGCATGCCTGCCACCCTGGGATAGATCTGTTATTTCGTATGTCAATGGAACACGTTGGATGGAAACAGCTGTACACTGACGGTGCTAGTTTCCACGAATATCTTGCGCGTCGCTGGGGGTTGAGCCTATGGTAGCCACGGTTGAGCACGCGTTCATCGAAGTCAGTAATGGGCATGTAAGCTCCTCGCCTGCAGTGTAGCTGCGATCTCATTGTATACCGATTTGACGATATCGTCACTGGAGAGCGAGATAAGAAGGATGTCACACGTCGTCGCAACCTCCACGACGGTGTGCGCGATGGCGACCTTGCGGTCGCCCAGTTCGTGCAGGAGCTTCTCGCTCTTCTGCCTGGATCTGTTCCAGACTAGGAGCGGAGGCTGTTGCTGCTCGAGGTGGGTTGCGCGATGGTTGGCGAGATTCCGAGCCATTGGATAACCCATCGCGCCGAGCCCGATCCACCCGATGTGGACCGGCGTCGCCTGGAGGCCTGGTGTTACGGGACGTGAGTATGGCAGAACTTGAGCCAGTAGTTGTCCTGCTACGCCGAGGTTTGCGTGTGATTTAGGTAGAGCCATCGTTAGCGTCAGAGTCGGACTCGCGGTTGTGCGGGAGGATAAATGACGTGGGCCACGTGGCTTCCACGCGAGTTTACTAAACAGGGCAAGTCTCGCTTTCTCGGGTTTCCGTGGCTCTGCCAACTGAACACTTTATGTCCTTTCAACAGGCCGGCAACAAGGGCACGCTTGTCCCTGGTCAGACCATCTCAGTGAACAAGTATACCGTCCAGGTAGAGAGATACCTTAGTCAAGGTTTGACGCTTCCTTCCTGGTTTTGCCCGCTTCCGTGACGACCCTGTATAGGCGGATTCGCACATGTCTACCTCGTCAGGACTCCCGCGGCAGTGTACGGAACGACGCACCATGTCTTGAAGCGCATCGCTGTCCCGAATGAGTCGATGCTCACCGAGGTCAAAAAGGAAGTTGACATTATGGTATGTTGCCAGTCTGACTCGGGTGGCTGCGCCGCATCTCTGATGGTCAACAGCGCATACTGAAAGGTCATTCGAATATTGTCCACCTCATTGACGCGGCATGGAATAAAACCTCTACCGGAGTATACGAGGTCTTCATTCTTATGGAGTACTGTCCAGGTTCGTTGCACAGCGTGACCCCCGTTATCCCCTCTGACCCTAGGCAGGCGGCGGGATCATCGATATGATGAACAGGCGATTACGAGAGCGCCTCACCGAGGCTGATATCCTCCAGATTTTTGTCGACGTATGTGAAGGGGTTGCTGCTATGCACAATCTTCGCCCAGCCCTCCTGCATCGTGATCTCAAAGTTGAGAATATTCTTCAATCCTCTGATACACTCTACAAGCTTTGCGACTTTGGTTCCGCCTCCCCGGTGGCGTCCAGACTCCCTGCTAACACCCAAGAAATAAGGGCCCTCGAAGCTGACCTCAATCGACATACTACACTCCAATATCGTGCCCCTGAAATGGTCGATCCCTATCTGCGTCGGCCAATTGACGAGAAGTCAGATGTGTGGGCTTTGGGTGTCCTCTTGTACAAACTATGCTACTACACCACACCGTTTGAGGAACACGGCCCTCTCGCTATCCTGAATGTTCAATACAAAATCCCACCATACCCTGTGTATTCGGCGCAGATGAATTCACTAATTGGTATGTAAGGTTTTGTATCCGGTCTTTTTATTGATGCAAACTTAACTCTTCAAAGCGTCCATGTTACGTGAGCATGGCTCACAGCGTCCGACGGTATTTGAGATTCTGAACTTGGTGCATCGTACACGTGGCACCAAGTCAAAGTTCACCTATAATGTCCCATCACGTTCCCAGCTGGTACCACAGTTACCCACTAACCGTACTCCCTCGATGTCGGCTGCATTAGACGGACTTGTCTCCTACCGTTCCTCGACTTCATCTGTCCCCCAAGTCCAAATGCCTCCATCAGCTAATCCCGAAAAGAACGCCGGGGTTCAGGCACGGGAAAAGGTTCTCGAGGCGATCGCTCCTTTGCGACGCGGGCGACCAGCCATTTCGCTTCACCATGCCACTACCGGACCCTCAAGCCCGACTCAGGAAAAAATTGAACACAAGCCAACAGAGCTTGAATTCAAAGACGCAGAGGACCAGTCCTGGAAGGCTGCGCGCGGGACCGTACGTGGCCACCGTTCCGGTCTCGCGAGCCCAACTGCATGGCCACCGCCAGCGGCGTCCATCGACGACGCTTGGAGTGTTTCGCGAGGATCTGGCGCAGATACTGACAAGGCGAAGAATCGCGATCGCCGCAAGACGGTTCAGGGCTCACTGAGTTTGCTGAGTGGCTTTGGAGATTCATTCGGGGGTGGGCTAGACTTACTGTCGACCGCCACTGCCGCTACCTCAACATCCAATAGTCCCTGGCTGACACCGCAGTTGAGTGCCAAGCCCGTTGCCGCTCCCCAACGCCCTCTGGAAACGACTAGTCGTATCCGCCCGCCGAGTAAACCAAAGGACGCGTTCGAAGGGCTAGTGTTTCTGTCTGACCGCATGCCTGCTCCAACTCTTGGTGAAGCCCAAATAGCCAAGAATGGCACAAGCCCGGGCGCAACGGGTGCCGAATTTTCTTCTGCCAATTTGACCGTTCCTGGCAGAGGAACATCATACTCGTCTGCTACAAACCACCTCGACCTTCGCCATCACCGAGGTCGTCGCCACAAACCCTATTCCCAGCGGCGCCTATTCCGACGCCCTGGCGACCATCGCCATCTCCTCAGGCGGCAGCGAGTGCTCCTAAGGCCGATGTTACTGTGGAGCAGCGGTTCCCAGCGCTCGAGGATCTCGACGGGACATTACTATCTTCGACAGCCGGACCGCCTCCTCCCACCTCAAAGCTTCCTTCGTTGCATGCGAAGACAAGCTCGCTCAATACCCCTGCTCTTCCCCCTCAACCTTTGACCAGTGCATTCGCCAGTACAGGCAATCAGCGTTCTGGAAGCAAATTCGTGCAGACGCTGAGTCGTGGTGGAGGCATTCACTCCGAACAACCCACTGGTGCTGCACCGCTGGAGTCACACAACGAGCGGACACCGAAACATGAACGTACTGGATCGCATCTTTCAACGGCGTCGCCTTCGCGTATCCCGCGTCTCCCATCACGCGCTATGCCCCCAAGGCGTCAGCCGTCCCTCAACGTGCGTGCCCCATCCGTCGATCGGGAGGTCAAGCCCAAGGAGCCGCCCTCTCCTGCCCAGATCATGGGTCGGCCTGAGCCTCAGGATTGGTTGACTGGACCAGAAGTGGATTCAGTTAGTGGTGTGATCACGAAAGCCGTCCTAAAAGAATCGCCTGGGAAGCGGTCCTCGGTAATCGTGGAGCGCGCCCCTGAAATTCCAAGTCCACAGGAAGCCGTTGCCATCTCCGAAAAGCGAGTGTCGCCCCCGCCTTCGCCGACCCCCGCCTCAAGGACAACGCCATCCTGGATCATGACAATGAAACAAACCAACACTGAAACGGGTAGTGGTCGGCAGCTTATCCAGCCGAAGCCTGGACCAGCGCCGGCCCCCGCCGACAGCTGGTTGCCGACGCATAAGCGACGAGACACAACTTCGACGACCGGTAGCGATGAGGGGCCGGAAGAAGCAACGGGTTACGGACGTTCACGGCTCTCCTCCTCACGTCTGCCTTCGCGGGTCGAGGCTAAAGAAACCGGTGGTGTCAGCGCTGGCGGTCGCCGGAGGAGTGTATCGAAGAGTCGTCAGGGTTCCGTGCATGAACTAGTCGACCTATGGGGAGGGAAAGATGGACGGACCAAGTCTTCTGGTGGGGACAGCGGGCCGTCTGCGGGATCAAAGCCGGTAATATCACAAGAGCCAGAAGATATCAACAGTTCGAGCAAATCTCTGTTGTTCCCACCCACTGGTCAATTGTCAAAGCCGCGGTCGGCTTCGCCGTCACTCATTTCACCATCGATATCCACCAGCTCTTCAAGGCACGAGCCCTCCTCTCCCACGCGAACCTCGCCCAGACACCGTAAGCGGTCGACGAACGGTCGTGATGCGGCTCCCCTACCCTCCGCGTCTATTGGAACTCCCACTTCGCGCCCGCGTCCACAGTCGATGTTCCTCAACTCTCCGACGACCGCGGCAGTGAAGTTCCCTATGCCGTCTCCCATCGATAATAGCAGCAGCAGCAGCACCAATGCCAGTCTGGACGTGCCCTCACCAGACACGCGGACGCCGCGCACCATGCGGCGCACGTCCATCTCAAACATGGTCCAGCGCTACGAGGCGATGGGCGGGAGCGCAGCCGCGAGCCCCATCTCCCGACAACCTAACAGTTCGCCGGGAGTGTCTGTTACACGGTCTGCGACAACCCGCGTGTCCTCGTCCTCACGGCGGAGCCAGTTTGGCGCCGTGGGTTTGCCCGGGCTCGCGACGGACGCATTGAAGAAGCCGTCGACGGGCATCGGCGCTTCGGATAGTAGGCCGCGGCCAGAACACGCTTCGCCAGTTGGCCTTCCTGGCCTTGCGATGGAGAGGAAAGCGTCGTATGGCGGGCGTCGCTCGCCGATAAAGTTCGATGCTGCAGGTGGCAGTGGCAGTGGCGGCATCGGCGGACTCGACGCTCCTGTGAATCCGATCCCGAAGCGCTCTTTCTCCCCGGTTCCTCCTCCTGCCGCGAACGATGAGGTGCAGGCGCCGTCGCCGGAGAGGCCGTATCAGGGCGTGGGACGTTTGATCGATGAGTGGCAGCGGAAAACAGCGGA
The DNA here is from genome assembly GCA_022376545.1 of Russula dissimulans. NCBI lineage: Eukaryota > Fungi > Basidiomycota > Agaricomycetes > Russulales > Russulaceae > Russula > Russula dissimulans. Next base: position 184,406 of record WTXJ01000010.1, read on the forward strand.
CACGGAAGCACCTCGGAGCCCTGTGTCGCGGCGCAGAGGTGGTGGAGGTGCCGGAACGGGTGCGGCCGTGTCGCCGCGACGCGCAGGCGTGATCGCTGGACGTGGACCACATGATTGAGTTCTCTGGTTTTCTCCTGGGGTGTGCGCGTGCATCTTTGTATTTTGAAAAAGTTTTGAGACAGTGCTTTCTTTTTTGTCCTATATCGAGGGTAGGGTTTACTTATACGTGCGAACGGATATGTACATGACAGTGACTAGCACTAGAGACGAAATAAAAAACAATGCTGTAGATAACATACCATATCGCGGTGACAAAGGCGCTCGACGTTCTCCTACAGTCGCGACCGGACGTCTAGTCCTCGCTTTCGCTGCCGCTCTCGCCGACTTGGAACAGCCTTTGCTCGGAATCCGATCCCGTGCGTGCGTGCGAGTTGGTGCGCGCTCGTTGGTGGGTCTTCCCGAGCAAGGCATGGGCGACCTCGCGGCCACGGCCGTGCGCCCACATCGTGCCGCTATCGTCGCTATCGCTCGACGTCCGGAGGGCCTTGACGCGCTCCGGCGAACCTTGAAGGCCGAGCTCGAGCGCGACGGCGTCCGCGCGGGCGATGTTCGAGTTGTTCGGATGGATGAAGAGCCCCGCGGGCTTGGTTCTGCCGCGGACCCTACGCATTCGGGGTGGCGACGAGGAGATAGAGAGTTGTTTGTATGCGCTGCGGAGCGGAGTGGCGGACGTAACGAAAGGGCGGTAAGTTGCATTATATTAATATTTTTGGTTAGCTTATGTTTATGGGCACTGGACGGGGATGGGAAAGAGCCGCGGGCGTACTTTCGGTAGTCTGTTGGGTTGTGGGAATCGTAGTATTCGATGAAGAATTGGCCCACGGATAGAGAGAGGACCTGTCATTGTCACCCCATTCGCGCGTTAGTATGTTGTGCGTGGAGAGACGACAACACCGTCCAGCGTACAATGACGAGAATAAGCCTGCGTGAGATGATGGGGTAGGGTGGCAATGGACGACCAGGCAGTCAGTACGTGTAGACTACGGGGAGGGGCGGTACACTCACCAGACGTGGAACGTCATTGAAAGGAGCATGTAGAGTCTGCGAGCACAGCATGGCGTTTCATTAGCGGGATTGGGGGCAAGGTTTTAACGAGGGAGTGTGCGGACGCACAGTCGCAGGAGTATTGCTAGGGCATGGAGCCCTGCCCGCCAGAGCGCATTGTGCGCGCGTGACTGGCGGACGGCGCGGAATGGGGCCCAATGTTGTGAGAGGGCAAAGGTCAGGGAGCTGGAGCAGTCATGTCATGGTTTGAGTTTGCCTTCTTTGTGGGGAGAGAGGGAGCCCACACACGCACCGTTCGGAGAGGCAGATGGAGGCAGCGAGGGTTGCGGCGAGGAGGAATGTGCTGAAGGACGTTAAACGGAGGCCTGGAAGGAGGACGTGCTCTCCGTAAAAGGAAGTATGGAGGTGGTCTGCCCATCCGTCCATCTGCATGGTCGGTCTGCGGGTGCGGGGGAATGATTGCGGGAAATGAAGTGGGAAATGAAGGAAATGTGAAAGAGATGGTAGGGAGTGACAATTAAAAATTATGGTGCGCCCTACACTGTATGGCTAAAGTAAAGGTAAGGAGTGTACAACAAACTTTTACAATAGGCTATCTTTAACCAGCCAGACACCCAAGCGAGATTGCACCGCGTAACCACGTCACAAATTGACACTTTTCCTGCCCATCTCATCCGCTTAAATTCCAGAAAGACGCGAGCCCTCGGGGCAATACATAGCGCCCATCGTAGATGCGCCCATATGCATGACAACGCAGAACATATGCCGAAAGCGTCGACAGACTGGGGGGACGACCTTCCTCCCCACAGACAAGGGGAGATAAGGATAAGGATTGCACATGGTGGGTAAGGTTTTGGGGCTGCCACGTCGTCCGCACTCGCGAGGCAACCGCATCTTCCGATGTGCGCGAGCGGAAGTAGGACATGGAGAAACGCGCGCCCTCTAATTGGCCTGGCCGAACTTGTGCTCTCCATACTTATCTCGGGCCTCCTTGGCCTTCATTTCTCGCCACTCGCAGTCTTCTCTATATTCACATGAGCTGCGTTCTGTCAGCACGTCTGCACAAACAGAAGCATTGTGCCGCGACTTACAAGCAGCGACGGGCGTGCTCAACGTCGACACCACGGGGCGGACGATCGCCGCGCCACCACTGCAAGACGTCCTGCACGTACGCTTGCATGGCCGCCTCATCGAAGGCGAAGCTTCTCCGCCCGATTATGTTTGGCGACTCTGACTGAGGCGGAGGCGCCAGGATTCCAGGAGGACCTAGTCTGGCTGTACCCCATTCTTCCGTTTCGATAGGTCTCGCCCAACTCCCGACGGCCTCAGATAGTGCGCCCTCCGTCACAAAATCACGAGCGTACCAAGGGACACGTGTCATCTCGGACAGCTGTCCTGAGACCTGCGGCGAAGAGGACTGAACGTTCGCAATAAGGTCCCCGTCATTGGCAGGCGCCGCACTACCATCACTCCTAGCTGTCAGCAAACTTTCCGCTATTGCGCGCTCGAGGTCAGGATCATGTCCCTGTACCAGCAGACTGGCTGCTATTGCGCGGTCAATGTCGCGCGCCTCTCTATGCGCGGCCGCAATGTCCTCCGATATGCCTGAACGAGACAATTCCGGCGCTGCCCCGCGCTTCGACTTCTGGCTACGATAAATGATCTCCAGAGTCGGAGAGATACCTCGCACGTGCAACGAGCGCACCGTCGAGCGCCAAATATCTGCAAGGTCGTCGAGACTCGCTGGGTATCCCAACACTATTTTTCCGTCCCTCTCATTCGCGAGGCCGGATTGCAGGAGGAAAGCGTCGGAGAGCTGTGCGGAAGGGTCGACGCAAATCTTTTCCCAGAATGTGTTGAACGAGAACGTGGGTGAGATGAGTGCGGACAGTAGGCGGTGGTAGAGCATAAGTTGCATGCGGGAGGAGAAAGCGTCGTCGTCAGATGGAAGTGAGTTGAACCGTCGAGTTTTCGTATCGATAAGAGAGAGCTCATTTATCATGGGAAGTAGCGGCGATGCCGACCTACTCATTTTGGCCTTGGATGAGGACGTAACATGGGATTGCGACGACGGTTCTTGCTGTTTCTTGGACTTCCGGGGGGTCCCTGGTGCGGAGGTTCGAGTGCGCTTGTTCGGGGGGTTGGTTCTGTATCGTGTTCTGGTATCGATTTAAGCCGGACTTCGTCCTGGTTTACAGTAGGTAACCATTATCCAACCGGTCAAACCTGAACGTACAATGATTCCGATGATGGGTTGATCTTGCAGGATACCGAACACGGGCATCTCGCGCTACAATTAAGCGTTAAAAGGGTGAAGATAAAGCCCTCTGGGTGTTTCCTTACACAGAATTCGAGTTGCGTGAGTTGGTCAAGGCACCCCAGCATGTTAATAAGGCTGAAAAGGATGGCTGAGGAGCTGGTCATAAGGCGGACAAATAAAGTAATGTACTGCGCTGCCCAATACTCTTCTATTGATTGAATATCCACGGGGATCTCTATTGGGTTCACTTGAAGCTCCAATTCCTTGTGAACAGACTAAATTTCCAGTCAAAATTCCGTGGGTGAGTAAGACAGCCCATAAGGTCGTAAAAATAATACGCACCCGTCCATGCTCCAAAACCTCCTCGTTGACTTTAGCTACTTTCTTCTCCACAGTTATCACCTTGCCTTCAGCAGAGACGAAGGAGTCAGGTCTCTCAGAAAGGGGGAGCGACCGCCCCTGACGAAGTCTATAGTCGAATTGAACCTCACACCTAGGGGTAAAACAAACGATAGGTTTCATGCACGTACAAGTAAAAAAAGTACCAAACACGTACCACGCGGGTCCAACTAGATCAGAGACACTCAAAGTCCCACGCAATCTGTGCATCTCGAAAGGACTGCGCGTGTCCACACTCGACGGCGCGCCGACGACCTCGTCTCCGCTGCTCCGATTTCCACCCCTCGCGACCTTGACAACAACAGACTCGTCAGCAGCAGGCTCCAGCGCAACAGCAATCTGGGGGCCACCGGATCCACTCGTGCTTGTGCCGGCTCGGACGGGTCCTCCGCCGCTGGCGGGGCTGGAGGCGGCGACCACCACCGGTGTAGAGCTGGTGGTCGCGGCGTGGCGGCCGTCGTGCTCGCGCGTCGTCGTGGCGTCGATGTGCACAAAGTCTGCAGCAGAGAACTCCGAGAGATCGTAAGCGTCGAATTCATCCCGAGAATCGTCCATGGGTGACGATGGCTGCGCATGTAACAAGAATGCAAACAGGGGCCCATTAAAGCCGTGATGAGATAACCAACCAGTTTAGCCGGCGAGCCGGCCCGCGGCCAACAACTGCTTTATGAGCGCTTGGGGCCATTGGCAGCGCCTTTTCGTGCCCGCTTCTGGTTTAACGAGGGCCTTGGGGCATGTGAGAAATCTGACCGTCTTTCTACTCATATTCTTCTTAAATTATACAGAGGCTGTAGACGGAATCTGGCCATTTCGATCCGAAGTGGTATGTATCTTGTCGCCCACCCTTGCGCGTCTCATCAACTTTCGCCTTCAGCCAGATATCTGATACAGTACAGCCTTTGGTTTCAAGACTGGATCGATCCTTTCTATTCATTCGGAAAGACTTGTCGAATGACCAGAGTTCTTGTTTACAAGTACCTTAGCCGTAGTAAGTAGAATGAGGGAGGGGTGTTTATTGTCATCGAGAAAGCCCGATCTCTGAGAGGTCAATCAGGAATAGGTGTGTTGTTCTCTGCACGCGATTCGAAGCCACTGTGATAACGCACGGCCGTGGCAGCTTTATCGCACCCTCCAAGTTTGAGTGCTGGTACTCCCATTCTCGAGAGCGCAACCAGCGCAATCGCTGCTTTGTCGGGGGTAGATGGCCGATGCACCTGTCCTACTGCACATTGGTCACGACGGCGGAGAAGAACACAGACTGCAGCCACCTCTGCTTAGGGCTCATCACCAGCAGCCTGCGCAACACCCATATTTTTGTCGAATGCGACGCACTGTGCTATGCTATGCGATGGTCACCCGCTTTCGGCACCTCGCCTAGTTTTTGAGTCCTGACCTGGACACGCACAAGGCCACCCTCGGTTCTGGGACTAAGCGTGAGCCCAGGCTGCCACATGCAAAAGCGGTACGGCGCGCAAAGGTGACGGGATTTGCGCTTGTGCCTTCTTGATTGGATCAGTGACAGATTCGGTGTCTTCGCGTTAGGCGAGGGCGTAGAGTACGGATACATGAGCGACAGACGACACCTTCAAGTGACCCGTCTCCATGTCATGCATATCGACTAATGCGACAATACCAATAATAAGAGCGCAGCTCGTGCAAGCGCTTGCAAACGATGATGCCAAAGTCCAAGTGGCTCAATATCATGTCAAATCCTCTCACGCATGTAAATCTTCCTGTTGCGGAATGAATGATATGCCGCAATTAGTAACTTGTTGATGGAAAGGAGGCGTTGGATGACCCAGAAATTCCAAAGCTATCTAATAGTCTATCACGGTGCCAGATGAAATCGATGATGTGTCTCATGTGGTTTCACACCCTTGGTCTCCATTCCTCGGAGGTCGCTCTGAGAATTTCGGACGCGCGCCAGCCTGATTGTATCATTGCCCACTGTATGCAACGCATCATTCAATCTTCTAATCCTATGAAGCCATTTACGATGTAGTGAGCACGATGATAAACCGTAAGAGTCAATTATACATGTGGAATGAAAGAAGCCCAGTGTACAACATGGAAGGCTGCAGGAGGAAGAGATCTAAGACATAGTAAAGGGAGTACGAGCAATGCAAATCGACTGAGTATACTGTATAGAGTAAAATCAATAGTAATCCGGCAAAACCCGACAGGGTACCTTCATCTCCCCAAGGAGATGCTTGTCAACTGCATTTGTGAGTACCTCGAGAGGAAAACCCACAATTGGGACACCCGTTATAGAGTGTGAGGCAACACGCCAGAGAGTTTGCTCTATGCTAGAAGGAAAAGTGAACGACCATCCGATACAGTGAATGCTGCCAAAGGCTATCGTGATGACGAGCACAAGGAAGAATGAGGCTCCCTGGGTTGCCGCAACCCACCTGGCAGGATAAAATGTACCAACCCTCTTTCCCTCCAAGACATCCTTCAAGTCCACATCCATGCCATAATCACCAACCATAGCGCCCAGAGGCCTGGCGAGTGGCCATGTGAGGACTCGGAGTAGCCACCCCCTGTCGTCCAAGTCGGCAAATGGTCCACGGACAATCGCAGTTGGAAGGTCAGAAAGTGCATCTCGAAGTGCAACCCAATAATCCACTGCAGTCTCGACATCTCCATCATCCACTGGGTCTTCAGTCATCTGTTTCTTGTACACCCGCACGCCACGTTGCACATTGACGGGTTTGTGCCACCACAAGACGTATATCACAAAATTCAGAGCTGCGAATGCAACAGTGACCAGCTCCAACTCCGTGATTGGTAGGCCTTGGATTCCTCGAGCGACGCATTGTGTCACAACCAGCCGGTTTGCAGGATGACGAGACCTTTGGAAAGGGCATCTCCCTTGCTCCTGTCCTCGAGCTCTGCTTTCGAGATCCTTGGGAAGTCACCGTTGCCCGTCAGAGAATACGATTCTAGCTGTTCGGGCAACAGCACTTGGATGGGTCGGTTTCCCTCATATTCCATAAAACCACCCATAATTGCAAGGAATCCGTGAGTGATCGTCCAGCCCTCCCCTGCGTCTAATGATCCAGCATTGGTCTTCCACCTCGGTTTTTAGGGCTCACCTTTGTGTTCGTCTGCTAACCTGGCAGCGGCCTGACGTTGTCTTAGCGCCCATCCAATGACTGCTTCTGGCACGAGAAGTGCAAGAAGTAAAAGTCCCGCACGTCGTATTGCGACCCTTGGCCATCTCTCGTCCGGACTTGGGATGTTGGGGTGCATGGAAGCCCAGGTACATAAGAGAATTGTGACGATACAACTTTTTATAATGTCCCCGAGCGACCTGCACCCAGTGGGGTCATCGCAGGACGACGCAGACAGTTGAAGTTGGTCAAGAGAGACAAACGATGGAGATCATTGGCTAACAGGTGATGCGCGGGTTGCAGCGAGAATTGCAAGAATGACGATCATATGGGGGTACAGAGGTGAGAAGGGGGGAGGTGAACACGAAGAGAGGCGCGTGTGCCTCGTGTTATTAATAACGCCGGAATGAAAGGCGCCTATCTCGTGAATTGGTTTCTTTCCCATGCAATGAAAGCACTCGCATCGAGTGGGAAATCAGTATCTGTGCTAATGCATTTACTCTTCGACTCGACCGCGGTGGTTGGATGTCTACTTGCAGAGTCACCGAGTTCCTTTATATCTGGCCTCATCATTTTTATGGGAATCTTGCGGTCGCAACTTGAAATGCTGCTCCTTGGGCATGGCACTAGCGTGGATGTTCGATATAGCGAGGATTCGAGTCACATCGCGGCTCTTCGAGACGCGAGTATCCACTGGTAGATTGCATGCTATAATCCATGAATGCAAGAGGAAAGGATTGTGGTTCGCACCTGCAGCATAGACTGGGCTAAGTTACGATAGATTTAGCGCGGTGATGACCACACACCCATTTCGAAAATTGCTCATTTCGATGATCATGGCGTCCTTGTCACTCTCACTTTCATCCCCGCGTTCACTGTTCTCTACAGTTTCTCCGCAGTGCGTATTATCCCTGGTGGGTCTCGCGATGCAGAAACATACGGGTGAACTGCATACCATGGCAGGAGAAGCAGAAACGACTGGCTTGTGCCCGGGGACGAACAGCACAGTACTAGGAGTTCAGCTCGTGTGGGGCTCACCGCTTCAACTGACGAACGCTGGGCTGGCAGTGGGCCAACTCGGACTTGTGACGTAAAGACATGTATTTTTTTTCGAATCCATTACTGTGCACCTCGGGGTACAGAACCCCACGTAGCACTTGTACAAACATACATCCCGTAATGCGTATGACAAGCCTTCCTAACAATTCCATATTCCTCCGGCAGGAGGTTACCAGCCGATGCTGGTCAAGGGCCAGCGATGTACATGAAAACACCCGATGAGTGCACTTCAAACAGATAACCATGCGGAAAGCCTAGTTCATCCTCAACATGCGCGACTATGATAGTAATGCCATAACTCGAACGTGCGTCACTGTTTGAGTCTTCCGTTTGTGTTATGTAAGCGGAATGAGCGCAACCGCGAATGACCTCTGTCTCTCTCCCTGAGGCCTGAGAGATGGCAACGGCCTCCGGCTCAGAGCAATACAACCCAAGGTTACATGTAGGATTGTTAGGAGAGCGTGTCACCAATGTCTCCAGTACCGACTTTCCTGGCCATTATCCAGATGAGGACCACTCGTGGGATCTCCTAAGGTTCAAAAAAGTGCGTATGAACTTCTCGTGGAGTCAACTATCTCACTCAGGTTAGGGAACGTGCAGAAACTACAAGTCAAGATACAAAAACTCTCAACACGATCTATAGAGTTTGATCTTGTCGGCGTTGATGCTTCTATTGCTAACGCACTACGACGGATACTCATCGCAGAGGTACGGCTCATCATCTTCAGGTTCTGGACACATGTCATTGAGATCAAGTGCAGGTCCCAACCATTGCGATAGAATATGTATATGTATGGAACAACACCTCTGTCATGGTGGACGAGGTATTCTCGCACCGACTCGGGTTGATCCCCTTGAACGTAGACCCCGCCTTGCTCGATATGAAAGAGAGCACAGGCGACCAGGCAACAGACCGGAATACGATCGTCTTCAAACTCCAAACCGAGTGTTCGCGGAATAACGCCGCGCCGCGAGACGCCACAGACCCTGCAGTCCTGTACCACAACTCGGAAGTGCTGGCAGGACATCTGCAGTGGATTCCCCAGGGCGAGCAGGCGGAAGTTTTCGCTGCACGTCCACCAGCGCCTACGATTCCAGAGACCGTCCTCGTAAAGCTACGCCCCGGCCAGGCGATCGAAATGGAGATGCACGCGGTCAAAGGCTTGGGGAAAGATCATGCTAAGTTTAGCCCCGTCGGTACGTGGTAGAGTCTTCTCCTCTCGTTTTTCCTCAAAGAAGAGTCTCATGCAGCGACGGCGAGTTATCGGTTGCTACCGCACATCATTTTGGACGAGGCCAATCCCGTACCACCGCATCTCGCGTCTCGCTTCAGGGATTCCTTCTCACCTGGGGTCATCAACGTAGATCCCTACACAAACAAGGTCTCTGTGGACAAGCGTGGAGTCCGCGGCGAGACTATGAGTCGTGAGGTATTGCGCTACCCCGACCTTGCAGGTTACGTCAAGCTCGCACGTGTACGGGATCATTTCATCTGTGCGCCCCATTTTACCTGTGTAGAGGCGGCCAACATTCCTGACGCACCACTTTGATTCCGTAGTCAACGTTGAGTCAGAAGGGCCATATGAGCCGCAACGCCTTCCGCTCGAAGCGATTCGGGTGATGAGAGAAAAAATCTCGGCATTGAAAGCCGCTGCTGAGGCGCTCCGTGCCCAGGGAGACCCAGAAGGAGATATACAAATGGCAGATACGTAAAACAGAGTTGTCTCAATCCCGTGGACTGCCAGCAAGGAGAGTTCTTCTCGCGAATAGCTTGTTGTGGTTCAGATACTATCGCGGCACTGCCAGCCTCCCACTGGCGATGACTCCCTACGATATTGATGAAAGGGCCCTCATCGGCTATAGCAAGTCGTCATACACTCTTCACATTCTGTCCGTTTTCTGTGGCTTGGCCATGCGAGCTCATAAATAAGGTGGGATGCGACGAACGGTTCGACGGGTAGCTCGTGCTCAGGCCCCGTCTTCTGATTCGGTCTTTCGCATGGTTAAAATCGCTGAGTAGCGCGAGGTTTCGGGTGTCATTGCTGGTCCGGTGTGATACTCACTCAATTACGTAGCATTTATTGTCAAGGATGAATTTGATGAAGCAGAGGAGCACTTCCTTTGGCTCAGCCGGCGTCTCTCTCACTCCACCAGACTGAACATCCGACTTAGCACCAGCCGAAGAGTAAAGAACGTTGCCTACACTAATGTCACGATGAAGGATCGACGTGTTTCGTACGCATCGCAGTCGCCGTCGAATTATCTTCATATTATCTGACGGATGACCCCACTGCACTGCATACGCCGGATCCTCTTTCTGTTCTGATGACCTCCCCCTTCTATTCTTTCTTTGTGTCCTGGTCTCTAGTAGTTCTGGTAATGATACGATCTACTAACGCCTGCTAGAAATGAGGACGACCTCATATATTTCCATTCTCTTGAAATAGCATACGCGGAGCAACAAACGACAGGAACGCAGAGGCCGTGCGTTGTACCGTGCGTTGTAGGTGCACCTTGGATATATAACTTAGTTACACGCACACGTCTCACCCTTGCCATACCCTTGCACCCGCCATTTCACCTCGCCCCCTCACCCTCGCCCTCCTATCCCCTGTTTCCCATGCTGTTTTTCCACCCCTCCTATTGTAGTGTAGGCCCATGCATTTGTATGGATGTGCCCAACTGAATATAACGCTCACTTTCTCTCGCGGGCGTCCACTTGTCAGAAGAACGTAGTATGTCAAAACTTACGGGCTTGCTCGCAGGAACGAAAGCTTACTTCGCCTCCGGCCATTATTTGCGCGTGTTGACGCCCCTCCATACGAGATTTTGCGTCCGCTCGTCGATCTTCGATGCGATCCGACGAATATCGAAATTAGGTTGCCGCGTGTACTGTCGCATGATCTGTCATATTTTCCCACCCTATTTGGGATGCGTTGGTGTGATGCCAATTGTGCCAGACGGCCGCCTGACCGTAACATCTGGTGACCTTCGTTATCATTGTCCCATTGTAGGCCCCGCATAAGCGCCCCCTCGACGGTCTCAGGCAGTGCTAGCGCTGGCGAGCTCAACCAGCCAGCGGCAACTTTTAATGATGCCGAAGTGGGAGAGCCTCAAGTCGACTGTGACCATCGTCAACCCCAGAACTGTAAGTGAGAACAAAACAGTTCCTCTTGTTCAAGCTGCACAAAAATGCATTTGACGGTGCAAGAAGGGACATGTGCCTGTGACTGCCATGGTTGGCCAGGAATATGGCGGCTGTCTGAAAACAGATCGTTCCATCAGCTATCCCAAAGTAGGGGGGGCATTAGCTCCTCATGTCATCTCGCCATAAGTTACCCGAGAATCATAGACTAGAATAGTAGCTAGGCTAGAGTCTCTTATGTGCAACTCATCGAGCCTCTCCCTTTCCTGAGCTCGCACGCGTGGTCCTGCTTTGCTACGCAGATGGCACAAGCACATTATCCTGCCCATCTCTTCCTCAGGAGAAGGTCGATAACGGTATACAGTGCAGTGCTGTTGTATAAAGCACATCGCCAGGCTGAGGCAGTTGCCGACTTTCATGCTCTTTGAGGTCAAGTGACGCCGAGTGTGTGGGTGTGTGGAGACACGTGTAGCCCGAGGGACAGGTATGTGGGACACGTGTGGGGACACGTGTAGTCTGAGGGGCATATACAGCGCAGTGCTGGGCATATGGCGGCTGTCTGCAACCAGATCGCCCCGTCAGTTATTCCAAAGAAGGGGGGGGAGCCATGGTATTTAAGTAGTCAGGATATCAAGGTTGTCGAACTATTTGCAACCTCACCTCGAGTGCATCTTCACTTCATTACACTTCTCAATTACTTCTGCCACAATATACACCTTGGTCCTTCAAATGGGAGGTCAAACCCAGTTGTCAGACAATAGTAAGCCTGTGACATAGGTATGAATGCTTGCTAATTAAAGAATATTCTGTGTCTTTAAGGTGATGGACCTGTTCGCAGGGACGACCCTCGCTTCGGTGGCGGTGGCGGTGGCGGTCGTTGCAGTTGTAACACTATAGTATGAAGGGCATGACCACCCGGCACAAGGTTGAATACATGCCGGCTGGTGGGCTGTAAACCGGCCTCGACAGCCCTCCTTTTTTCATTCGGTTGTGTGAGGCTGAAACCCCCCGATGCGAGGGTAAATAATGCCCAGGAAGTGGCCGCAGCTCACATCAGCAAAAAAGCTCTACAATGGCCAGTGTGTGAGTAGATCTGATCACCAATCTCAGGCAATGTCAAGATCTTCACCCTGATAATTCCTGAGAATACCTATTCACGGACTTTTGATCTTCAACTCATTATCATGTTGCTCAGCCTGATGACAATTATCAAGCTTTCTCAGCCTAACAGCGATTGTCAGGGTTCTCAGCCTGACGATGAATGTCAGGATTCTGAGCCTGGCGACAATTGTCAGCCTTAACGAGCCTGGCTAACTTGTTGGCTACCGTGACGACGCGAGGCCAAGCGGGCCAGACATCCAACGGCTCCCTCACAGGTGTGTCGTCTGTGCAGGGAAGTCGCAGGTTCAGGCTTTGATAAACTTGAACTTGATCGAAGACCGCGTCCAGTCACTCGGGGCTACGTATGAGGAAGTGCCTAGTCTATGGGGGGTTCGTATCGTTCAGTTGTTCTCTTGACCTTCCGTTAACATCCACACACTGGCGGGCGAAAGTCGTGCATTCAGGTAGTCTGATTACTGGGCAGAGTCCAGCGTCTACTAGGCCCATTGGCGAAGAGATCTTGAAGACGCTACGGGTGCAAGCGTAAAATCAACACGCATGGGAAGTCAGAACCGCCTCGTAGAATGGAATATTTAAAGACGCAGTCTGATTATAAATAATAACTTTGAAACGGAAGAATTGTTTTCGCCAGCCACTCACATCTATTTTTGCTTGAGGCAGAACCTCAGCTCCCTGCAGTAGGCTCAATTGACACGGCATCGGCAATTCTACACTTACGCCATCAAGAAACGTCTGAACGAGAGTGCTTAAAGCCACGCGCATTTCACACTTACCGCCTGGTTCGACGACCCTGGAAAGGTGACCACCTCCTGGAAGTGGAGCAGTAATCGCTCCCTTCCCGAGCACTGACTGAAGTCGGATCTTTGGCATCAGAAGGCCCCATTGTCACCTTTCTGTTTATGTCGGCCCCCGTAGCGCATGCAACTGGAATCGTACATGGCAGTCAAAGAGCCATGACATTGGCAGCGGAGGATAGAATGTACGTTCTAGCCCTAAGGTGGTGTGATGGCATCGGCATCAGATCACTTGGGGAAACGTCGAGAAGAGAAGCATCTAGGCCACGTGTATTCCGGTAATGTAATTACTGCGCAACCTTGTTAGCACCTTCCGTGTGAGGGGTCAAGCCCAGCGGAAGATAGCCCGATAGGGCGCCTCGAAGGCCCTTTTCCCTGGAGCTTGAAAGACTTCGATACTTGGCTTCTATTCTTGCAACCGCAGCCAAGCTTCAGGCTGGTGAAACATCGAATGGCGCTTCGGACGTGGTATATTTAGTTTGCAGCAGCCTGCTATTGGTATATCCCCAGGCTTTGGCGTGGGGATCGTCAGTTTTGCCTGCTCATCAAGGACAACGTGAGAGTTTTCACCCAACGAAGGCGACGTACTTCACAGGTGAGATGGCACCCCCAACTTCAGCGCAACGGGTGGACTTGAAAGGATGATGCCGACATGGGACCGATGCGAGAACACGTAATGCTTATCCCCATTGAACTACCACAAGCAGACATGTATGACCACCTGCATGCCCGCCTGTGTCCGTTTCCTGCACTTGAAGTGACGGCCAGCTAGAATGCAAGACGCGGACATGGAGTCATACAATACGAGAAGATACAATACGAGAAGTGACACACGGACTCGGAGGCGTCTGGCATTGGGCGATATGGCGTACTTCCTAAATCAGACTCGGAGGGATGCTTGTTAGCATTCCTAAACGAGACCACAACGGTAGACATCAATGAGGGGCTGGGTGAATCATAGATGAAGACGATTGGGGACAACGGCGACTGACGGGCGAAAGAATCGAAAGACTGAAAAGCCCTATGCTTGGTCCGAGTTCTTTCACGTCACGACTAGTACTATGAACGTACCTGTACAGAGGTTTTGATTACCGTTAATGCTGATAGCACTGCCTTTGCCCTTGCCTCCAAGTTGAGATCGTGGCCCGAGTTGGTGCTGCCCGCTGTGCTCGCTCGGCTAATTGTGCGCTATGACTCAGTATTACGATACGTCCTCCAGGCTACAACTACACACCGACGATGGCTACCCCGCTCTTCTTCTCTACCTTCGAAGTGACCCGCCAAGCCTTCCACCGCACCACCCTCGCCTACGCGATCGTCAACCTAAAGCCGATCGTACCCGGCCGTAAGTGCTGTCTGTCTCCGTCCTCATGCTACCATCAACTCACAATCTCTCCCTCTCCCTCTCATCCCTACGTTCCCCTTCCCTTGACCGGCCCCACGTGAACCTTGTGTTCATGCTCTCCAGACGTGCTAGTGTGCTCGACGCGGCCTGTCCCTCGCCTCGCCGACCTGCGCGCTGACGAGCTCGCAGAACTCATGTGCACCGTGCAGCGCGTCGGAAGCGTCGTCGAGCGTGTCTACAAGGCAGACGGCCTCACCATCGCGTGCCAGGTACGCTATCTCCACTTCCACCTCCACCTCCACCCCCACCCCCATCCCCACCCCATCCGCGTCTTCTCTTCCTTTTTATTCCTTCTTTCTTTAGCTAATATCTAACCCGGCATCGTACGCAGGACGGTCGCGCATCGGGACAGACCGTGCCGCACGTCCACGTCCACGTCCTCCCGCGGCGCCTACAGGACGATCGATTTGGCGGGTCCCAACCCGATGAGGTCTACGTCGAACTTGAGAGGCAGGAGGGCGTGCTCCCGCAGGAACTCGCTGCGACCTCCCAGTCTCAGTCTCGCACTAGCTCTGGATCACCGCATCCACTAAGGATGGATGCGGATGCGGCGCGCGAGCCAAGGACACTTGAGGACATGGAGCAGGAAGCAAAGTGGCTCGCGGGCTTTTTCGAGCCAGATGCATAATGGCAGCGTACAAGTTGAGACCTACATAGGTGCATGATTTAGGTAGTATACAACGGAGTACATAGAGCAGGGTGGGATGATAGGAAACAATGTACAATACAGTAGCCGTGCTCCAATGTTCGTGTTTATTGAATACATCGCATGTGTCGTGTGCGATTCAAACGAGTCGTGAGACGTCAGTCAATCATCATTATTTCCTTACGGGTGCTGAATTTGAAACTGACGTGGAAACGTCAGGTGGGGTAGCACCGCGAGGCGCAGAGGTCGGAGCTTCGTCGACTTCCCACGTCCCGGGAATGAGAGCAACGGGTAAAAGCCAAGTCGCAGTCAAGACAATCCCTTGCCCTAGCCAGAATCGGAATCAATTTCCGAGTGAACTCCTGGTCTCGCGTACCTTTGTCGAAAGATTTCATCGCACCCCAACTCCATGCGACGAAACCCCCTATATAGCCAATAAAAGGCACAAGCCGCCGCGCAATCAAGACCCCAGCGCGGTATTGAGGAGGCACGAGAGTGAGAGGGACATGGCTAAACAACCACTGTAGCGCAGCAGTTATGATAGCAGCACGCTTTGCCGTTTCCAAGCGCTTGTTGTTCAACACATCCAGAACAGGCGGAGGGAAATAACTGACACGAATACCAAGTCAGCACAGCTTTATCCATCCATGTTCCACGAAAAACCCACAGACGATAGCCCCACCACGTCGCTTGGAATGAAATCTTGTCCGGGCTCGGCACCCATCGGGTCTTCCTTTTCACAATTTTCCGGCTCTTTACCACCTTGTCCTTCCATGACTTGGTGCCCTCCGTGACCTTATCCGAAACGAGCTTCCCACCCTCAATCACTTTCCCCTTCCATGTATCGAACCACCCGGTGGCGCCACCCTCATTCTGCGAAACAGGCTGAGGGGAATTGGCCGGCGTTTCCTGCTGAACTGCTTGCTCCAGAACTTCAGGAGAAGGCGCAGGAGGTGAGAGTGGTGTAAGCTGCTCTTCAACTGCAAAAAAGGAGAGTGGACGTGAGGGCTCCTCATACTCGAGCGTCTCCCCGTCGTCAAATACGGACATGATGTCAGACGCTGCAAGCTCAACCTCAGAGCCCTCGCTAGGGAGAATCGGGCCGTACAGCATGATACCGCTATGTCCCTCATCACTCTCCTCTTCCTGCTCCTCCTCAGGTGTGGACGAGGGCGCAGAATCAGGCGAAACTTCCGTTGCGTGAGCTGAAGGGCGGCGGAGGCGATCAAGGATGGCAAAGACGGACTGCCTACCCTTCTCGAGAGAGCCGCTCATGACATTGGCGTTACCGAGCAATGTGAGGAGACGCGAGTCCGTGATTGGTGCTGGACCAGGAGGTATGGAACCACCGGGCGTGACGGGAGCGGCCGTTTCTGACTTGGCAGCGCCGGATGAAGTAGTCGGGTCTGTCACGGAGGGAGTAGGTGCCTGAGGCGCTGTCTGGGGGCTCAGCAATGATTGAATGCGCCGTGCAAGGGTGAGCGGCTCAGGGGGGGCCAAGTCCTTGTCATTGGGCTCTCCAGGGCCAGGGAATGAACTGCGGCGCTCAAGCTTGGGTGGTAGAGCGGTGCCAGGGGGGTCCGATACGCCGCTAGCACCAGGGGAGAGCTCAGACCCAGTCTCGGCGGTAGCGCGGCGCGAGAGATTTGGTGGGATTTCGGGAGATTTTGAACCAGTAGCAGAGCCCGTATGGTGCCGTCGTGAGAGCGGAGGCGGTGGTAACTGTGATGGAGTATTGCGTCGTGGAACTGTACGTGCAGCAGTGTTGTCAGGGCGAGCAGGATCTGCTGTCGCTACCACCGGCGACGTACTAGTAGTCGAATTGGGCGTTGAATCAAACCAAGAATGAGGGGGGAATTCGAGTGCCTTTTGGTTGCTCTTCTCCTTTTCCTTCTGTTTGCCCTTCCGCCCAAACTTTACAAATTGCTCCAGGGCTTGGATTTTCGCCCGAGGAAGGGCGCCAGTGTCCATGGAAGAAACTCCGACTCCGGATGTTTTCTGACGCCTGATATCTGACAGATCGCTTGTAGAACGGCTGAGACGCGCTGATGATGAGTTCGTGCTTGCCATGATGAGAGGAAAGGGGAAGACAAGCCATTGACTCCGTCTCCATCACGGGCCTCACACGTGGGAACAAAAATCCCCATTTTGCCAGCACCCGCTACTGATGGAGTGAACCCTCTCTGGTCCAGTACTGTGCAGTACTGCGCCACGGAGCGTCTGTCTCGCTACTTTGCTCGAGACCCCAGAAACGCCGCGACGGTTCCTCTCCGCTGATCCTGATCAGGCACCATCGATATGTTTGTGATGAGATTCTTTTTGTGGTTAACTTACCTTCAATGCTCTGGCACAGAGCGTGCTTCGCTTCGCCCTCCGCTGGAATGCTTGGCGATAGAGGCCGGGCAATACTATACCTCAAGTTGGCGGCTTTGTCTTTTTTCCCAGTTCTGGACCACTGTCTGTTGGTGAAGCGAGCTCGCTTGTGCGTTCCCTGGGTTTCCACGTTTATCCTTGAACCAAGGATATTCCAATAGAGGATGGCAGGTGTCGCAATGAGCGCTGTCCCGTCGCTTTCACCTGACACTTGTGCGGGGAGTTGCGCCCATGTAGTATTTCAATTCAATATTCCTTTTCTCGTAATATTTGGCACTCCAGCTGGGCCCTCCTGTTCCATTTAAATGACAGGGTCTGCGTATGTCCCCTCGTTTTGGTGAACCCTCCCCACCATGGCCTCCTCCTCCATACCTGCTCCTGGCCCCTTCCCCGATAAGGTGCAACGAAAGCCCCGTGCGATTATATTATGTTTTGACGGTACGGCAAACGAATACGACACTACTGTGCGTACCATTCCCTCACCCTTCCGTTTTGGGGATATAATAATTGTGCTGCTATAATAGAATACGAATGTGGTGAAGTTATATTCACTCTTCAGGAAGGATAAGGTCGAGGAGCAAGTCTGCTACTACCAAGTGAGCGCCCCGTTTCGCTATTTCCAACGCTCTTATACCTTGGTAGGCGGGCGTAGGAACGTATTTCTCGCCTGGCGTCGTCCGGCCAATCTTTCGATGGGTTGCAAAGATACTAGACGAGGCTGTTGCCTGGTACCTCTCCGCGCATGTGATCGAAGGCTACAGGTTCCTCATGGAGAACTACAACGTCGGGGACAAAGTTTACTTATTCGGTCCGTCCGTTGTAAAGGATGTACCTGATTAATGGCACCTCACCTCTTGTGATCTTTTCTAGGCTTCTCTCGCGGCGCTTACACCGCTCGCGCCCTCGCGGGAATGTTGCACAAGGTGTGATCGGCTAACCTTCCATCCATCTGGTCTTTATATGAACTCGGTTTTGCCAGGTCGGCCTGCTCTCCAAAGACAATGTTGAGCAAGTCCCGTTCGCATACAAGCTCTTCAAGTCTACAAGTAAGAGCGACGATGCCCTTGCCCCGGGGTTCAAAGCGACATTCTGCCGTGAAGTGCCAATTGACTTTGTTGGTGTTTGGTATGTTGCCAGCGGGACCTGGCTGCCCCACGAGGACGTTTGCGCCCACATGCAAGCTAACCTATTTGACGATCCGACAGGGACACCGTTGCGAGCGTGGGAATTGTGATGGGTCGAAGTTTGCCTTTCGTGGGTTCGAACACAACAATTCGGGTATTCAGACACGCTCTAGCGCTTGATGAGGTATGTGATACTGTTCACCTCACCTCACCCCGCGATCTCTTCAAGCCGTGGGCGTCTATACAGTATCCACCTGCATCGCGAGTTTTGGTGCTAGGCAAACTCTTTTGTCGCTTGGCTGACAATTTCCTTGATAGCACCGTACCAAGTTCCGCCCAAACCTGTATCACCGTTCACTTCCTGCCACTCAATCGTCGACGCGCAGCAGAAAAGACACTGAAGACAGAGCACCGGACGCTATTCAGCCTGGGACGGATGAGTTATTCAAGCCAGATGTGAAGGAGGTTTGGTTCGCCGGGTGCCACTCCGGTGCGTTTGGATATTTAGCCCACCTGGTCTCATACGTTGACGGTACGCAGATGTCGGTGGAGGCAACGTCCTGGACACAGTCGAACATTCTCTCGCTAACGTTCCACTTCGCTGGATGATCGAGCAAATTGTAGAGGCAGACTGCCAGATCCTGTTCGACTGGGATGCGTTCGCTCGATGGCACATCCCCACGGCTCTTGGTCAACACAAGAGCACATGCCAGCCCCAAGATGAAGGCGCTACCACAACCGAGGCCGGGTCTGAGGTGGTTATTGATCCGCAAGATGCCGAGGATGCTATACGGCGTATCTACGACCAGCTGAAGAGAATCCCTTTGTGGTGGATCCTCGAATTCATCCCATTTTCGTTCACGTACCAGAATCAAGACAACAAATGGGTCACCACATGGACGTGAGTTTCGCCAGCATAACAAGGATGCCGAGCTCTGTTAATTTAATCACCGCTAATAGCCCTAATTTTGGTCGTGGACGTTGGGTTCCGCCGAGCCCTTTGTTCCATAAGAGCGTCAAAGCACGCGAACGGGATCTAAAGCTCAAGTATAAACCGAGGGCGCGTTATGAGAAAGGTACGGAACGTTACGTGGATTGATACTTCAGAATCATTGGTCGGTGGATTGCGACGTTAATGTTGTTCTTTTGATATGGACATTGCCCTGCTTGTTTCTCGTATGGCGTACCTTGAACTTGAATATGATTTTTTAATACTCTTGCTCGGGGGCCCGGGGAATTGTCGTTCTGTGACTAGAGGCTCTCGCCAGCCCATTTTTTCATTTGAAATGAGACGTGACGCCACTCGTCCTTCCTATGTCCGTAGTGATCTATTAGTTCTACTGCATCACTGATGGGGTCAATTTCATGCCATCAACTTTCGATTCGATGGTGCCCGATCGGATCTTCTTCTTGGGCCGCCTGAAGGCCATTAGGTGCTCTGCTTCGTAGTGCATCTCTCTCGTCCTTTCCCATGATGGCATCACTTGCACATTCACTGGTATTCTCACTGGTTACAGCCTTTCATGCATTTTCAAAGTCAGTCGCTGTCACATCTGCGAAGGAGCCTGAGGTGGGAGGGAATCCCCTGTTTATTTCGTCAGAGGTTGTTACCGTGACGCTTCGGAATTCTCGTGGACAGACCATACATCAGGAAAATATCCATTGGCTTTTGAGTTTTTGAGCTTTTTGAAAAAAAAAAAAGAGAAGAGGGTTCCTTTGTGTTTCTTTCCTCCTGAAACCGAATTTTCAATTGAAACTCCATAACCTGGTGAAGGAGGTGCGCGGACGGTGCAACGCAACAACATCACCACGTCATCTCGGGATACGCGCTCCTCATCGACGGCAGCGCTATATCTTGGGCCTCGAGAAAGCAAGAACTTGTTACGCTATCTACGGCAGAGACGGAATATGTAGCGGCCACGCACGCAGCTAAGGAAGCCACCTGGCTACGCAAGCTCGTTGGCGAGCTCTTCCCTTCATTGCTTATCCCCACGAGACTTTATTCGTTACCATTTCATTCAGCAAATGGTAGCATCCGGGGCCATCAATCCCGTATACTACCCAGCCGAAGATATGGCTGCCGACATCCTCACCGAGGCCTTGCCCAAATGGAAGGTCAGTATCCACATCGCAACTCTCGGCATGCGTCGCGCTTGCGGGGGTGTGATGGAAAATGCGCCTCTGAGCGTAACGGTCTCGATTCTCAAATGACCGTCTGGTAGTACGTTATCGTTATTTCGTGCATGAGCAATCGCCGCCGTGCCGCGTTCCGAATTGCCTCGGACTTCCTGAATTTGCGTATTTTGCTCCCTTACTTACAGCTATAGTACTTACGAAAATCGGCCTCACTAATGCCAAACCCAAGGTCAGCGCCGCCAGGGCACAGGCACACGAAAGAGTATCGTACCATGTGCGCCCAGCTTTCTTCAGGCCGTAGAGGGATTTTCGGTGGAAGCTGCTATCTTCCCGTACGACAACGATTCCTGTCTGTTCTCCAGGGGCGGGGATTCCGGGTCGTTAATCGTCGACGCTTTTGGAAAATTCATTGCCCTCCTCACTGGTGGAACGGGAGCAACGGACTCATTTGATATCACCTTCGGCACGCCAATTCACAGTAGGTCATCAAGGCCCAGTTCGAGGGTGCCTCTACTTCGTCGACTAGGTTCGTCTCTCTCTTCCATCTTTTCCTGTCATACTTATTATTGACTGCTTCCCTTCCACGAGCGACCAAGCACGTTCGATTATGTGGCACAAATATTGAAGAAGATTACCTGGTCATGAAAGATAAAATCAGAGCTAAAATTTTGGGAACGACATGACGCTGATGTTGCAATCCAGATCTCTTGCTCTCACACTGTGATAGGATGAAGACAACCCCGTCGTTTGAAGGTATTGCCTATCACGCACTGCATAAAAAGGGCAAACCGGAATAACTGGATATTAACATTGAGTGCTATCACGATACTCAACTTGAACGCCTTATTCATCGGACGCTATTCTTCATCACACGGCCCTTCTCGTATTGATGTACGACCCATGTGTGCGCATTGGACCCGCACTGAAGCCGGCAGAAGACTCGTATCACAGTAGCAGTCTCACGTACATCAGCCTGAGCGTTGGAATTCGGACATCATGAACGCGCGCTGTTAGCTTCTGACTATCCAATGCATAAGGGAACAGTGAATGAGTCCGCGGATTGAGGTTCCTCAAGACTTTGATTCATTGTTTTATTCCCTTCTATTTGTCATGATTCCTTCAACGGACAACTTGAAGCCTCTGATATAATACAGGCAATCCTTCCCCCTTCTCTTCCTCGGCTCAGTCACGTTACAACACAACTTGAACGCCCCGCTGTTGTTTCGAAAACCGAGACGTGTTTGCCCTCAAGCAGCCTGAGTTGATTTCTTTCGCTGTATTCTCGGCTCTTGTAATCTTCGCTTCTGCCGAGGCTTGCGTCAACTGCCCAGGACAACGACACCTGCGATATTCTGTCTGCGTGTGATAGCGTGTCCACATAGGCCAGTTGCGAGCGTAAGGGGACAAAGCATTTCGACGTGCTCCGCCCCAGGACCGCAGCTTCCAGCTCACTGGCAGGCTCGCCGACACCAACAAAGATGCCATCGATGCCATATCTTTCCCGGTGAGGCGCTGTTTGGTTTTCGTCATACTTATGGTGACTTACTTTGCGTGGTTTTCTCTTACTGCACATCTGTGTCCTACAGCATCAGTAAAAATACCACCAACTTTTTTGGGCTCGTACGAGCTGGTATGAGTGGAAAAGCCAGCAAGTGGGAAAAAAAGGTGCTAAAAGTGACTCAAGTGGTCAAATTTGTGCCACAGCTTTTTCACTTTTTTACTTAAAAAAGCTGACTAGTAAAAAAGTTTGTGGATTTTTTACGGATGAGCCTCTCTGTCTGGGTCTGGACGGTCAGGATTGTACAACCGTCGCCGGCATACAGTCCGGCGACTCTTGCAGTGCGATCGCAGATACTACCTGCATCCTGGTGACGGCTCTCCTGGTGAACAATCCGAACGTCAACTCCGAATGTAGGAACATCTATCCAGCGGAGTGCGGAGTAGCTCTCACCTTAGGGCCTTGCCCTGACTTTTCGTGCACGGCCAGCTAGGTCTTTAACTAAAACTAGAAAGGTGATCGGTTGTCGGGGATATGACGTTTTTCTCTGTTACGATCGCAATCGGACAACGAGCATACTCGTACATGACGAATCACCTTCATAACTAGCAATAAACGTACAGGGACAATACTTACACAAATCTGACCAGAAAAGGGCTAAGTTGTAGATATTTGCAACTGCGTAGAGTAACGAGCTGCGATGGCGCGCAAAGGCAAGACTTCCCACTGTCGGCGTACCCACGCTCTACCATTGAGTTCACTCTCCTCTTGAGGGGCCAACCCGATGACGCGCACAGCACGATCACGTGCGGGATGGTCATCGACCTCGGTGTCCTCGCCGCGATCTTGCTCCTCAACCTCGTCCTCGCGCAGATTGAAAGTCTCATCAGTCCCAGCGGCGGTGAAATCATGCGCAGGGATAGACGGGCTTCCGAGGAAGGACAGGGGTGAGCGGAGCGCAGAGGATAGCACGTCCGTCGCATTATCGAGGAAGGTGCGCGAACGGCGACGGGGCAGTGCAGTCACATAGAAGGTTCGGGTGCGCCATGCGGTGCCACCGGCGAACGTGGGATCGTTCTCAAACTCGACGGTGACACGGCCGGTAGCGCTGTAATAGCGGAACCGTGGAAGTGGATGTGAATACGCATTTGGATAGGGCTGTGTCATAGGACGGCGATGTCTAAGGACAAGGTGTCCATCTGCAACGAGTAGGAAGGGATGAATGAGGATGTGCCAGGGTTCAGGCTCAGAGAAAGGTGGGGAGCGACAGCCGACCTTCGACGTCGAGCGCGTGTCCCGATGCCCGCGCACAGAGCGCACCGTTGGCGTCGATGAAAAAGACCTTCGGAGATCGTGAACGGGAGGGACATAAAAATATCAACTCACTAGCTGTGCTCACCTGATTGCTAGCTTCAGGTCTGCGAAGGCCTATCTGCTTGTCAGCTTCGTGTAAACGAGTCTGGGACTATCTGGGACTTGCTTTCCACGAGGGAGTTGTCTTTCTCAGGCCATAGAATGATCTGTGAGCCGTCTTGGACTAAATCCGAGGCGACGTCTAACATGCGCCCGGAAGATACAGAACGCAAGACAAAACAGCCAGGGGGAAAGCCATAGTCATTGGACGAGGCCTTTTCATCACCCTCTTTGATAAGCATGCTATCGGGGCGAAAAAGGGGGACGAGCAAGTGGACCGGACCAACGTTGATCATCAGCAGCACTTCCCTATGACGAGTAAGAGGAATGGACCAACTTGAATATTGATCATCAGCAGCACGGCCCTATGACAGCTGTATTAGAGTTGGCTGTCCCGGGCCGGCTTGGTCTTGCCAGTGGTCGATGTCACATGTCATGTTTCGGTCTCTTATCTACTATAATCTACTTCTACTCTACTATAATACAATTTGGAACGCAGAGAGACATCTGTCTGAGACATCTCGGTCACGTCGGGCACTAACGTTCTCTGTCCGATCCGCTCTCCAACCGTCCCTCCAACCGTCCCTTTCGCTCTCATCCGTTCCGCACGCTTTCCACCCCTGTGCGGGAGGCCGCCGTCCTTCGTCGACTTATGCTCCCGCACGCACGTGACGCATCCGCGTTCGTCTTTCTCTGCTCGAATTTCTTTCTCCTCCATGTTTCGGTCTCTTATTGGTAACAATCTTCACCCTCACAATTTATCCACTGGAAAATGCTTGCGGGTCGCTAGCTGCGACGAATCAGTGGCTTACTGTTATAATACAATTACCGTGTAACGACAAGCTTCGGTCCATGTCTTCAAGTCAGCACCAGACTAAAGCTTGATTGAATGTTTGGGAACTGTCAGTTTCATCGCCGTCTTTTGTATTATTAGGTGCGGGGGTTATTGCCGACATTGCTAAAGCAGACGCAAAGGGCGTCCGCGAGTTCGCGAGGAGACTTGAGGCCGGGAAAGATGGAGGGGACAGAATGGACAAGAGAGAGCAGACGCGAAGCCGACGCTGACGGGCCCGGTAGCTCACGTTCAGCACAGAAGTCGAGTCGAAGGCGAAGCGTTGGGGGAAGCGAGAGGACCACAAGACGAAGGCGAATCTTGAGGGCACGCAGAGAGATTTAGAGAACAAACGCGAAAGGGAAGTTACATTTGAGCACTGGAAACGAAGCCTTTAAGTATCTTTTCGAATCGTCGTACTGTAAGTAAGCTTTAGTGGTAGTCCGGTAAGTAAGGAATACCGCCATAATCTAAGGTGAAAGACATTCCAGATCTAATCAAAGGCAGAAAGGAGATCTAACTGTATCAAGAGTGGGGATGAAAGGAACGCGAGGCGAGAATCAAAGGAATTAAAGGCATGAAAGGAGAATGAGTCAGGCAGTTTAAGACTAAGTAGTATCATCTAGTGAGATCTAAGCAAAGGAACACGATACCCGAGAACGAGACCAGAACGCGAAGAGACGAAACGAGTGGGGGTGGCCCAGCGTGCCGGCGCGAGATCACGAAAGTGGCCGCGAGGCAGAGGCGAGGCCCTTTGATGGATGAGTGGGCGTCGTAGGTGTCGCGTCGCGGAGTCGAGAACGAAGCGGTTGGGCGTCGAGGGAGCTGTGGCGTGTGGTCGAGGACAGAGGCGAATGAAAGGGAGATGGGCGGGGCAACGAGGCGATAACGAACGAGCGAGGCAGGAGGCAGTGAGAGGTGTTGACCCCACGATTCCGCTGTTTTCGCGATCAACTGCACAGCTCACCTTACATTGCCACTCCTGCTAAAAGAAGTGGCTTTATCAGGATATTCGTCCTAGGCCTCTAGTACGCGCACATAGCCTTTTTTTCGCATGGTCTCGTAGTTATCAAGTGTTAGATTGGTCTCTCTCTTGGTCCTGGCGGGCATGTCCGGCAAAGCGCTTTCATTCATGACACGTGGCGATAATCTCCATTGGCATTTGAACCGAGCGAAGCCCATGATTAACACGGATTCTTTGACTTACCACAGAGACCGGACGTGCCGCTCTACAGTACCTTTGTGTGTCGGCTCATGAGATGCGATTCAGGGGCATCTACTCTGGAGTTTGACATGTTGTGTTGCCAGTTACCCAAGGCAGAACCTGAAGTACCTGCCGCTGGCCGTCGACAGCCAATATCTAGGAGCCATACTCGGGATGAGATAGCAAGCCACACCAGTACGGCACGAACGAGTATCATGATCCATCAGCAGACTTGAAGAAAAGGTACGAGTACTACATGCCTCATCTCATCCAGCAAGACTGGTGTGGCATCTGGCCCGGATCGTGATCGTGGGATACCCTTGTACGATGCCGGGTGGTTTGGGTACCATTACTGTAGTCGTAACTACATTCAGCGGCCCGTGGCCCCCTGTGGTTATTGTCAATGTCATGGCGTGCTTGGCTCGACTTGGAAAATTGTATGATCGAAAAACAGGAGACATCTCTCAGCGGATTCAACAAACTCCTGAGTTACTTGTCGGGATTCATCCAAATAGTTTGGCGTGCGATTTAGGTGATGATGGAGTAGAGCATCCCCAGCGAGCGTTGAACACACGTGTAGGTTCGTAAGGCATACCAGCGGAGACGAGGAGCAAACAGGTCGATCCCGTCACGGCAGTAAGTTTCGCAATGGAAAGGCTCCTGGCAGGTTCTGTGTGACGACCTAGGCCAGTGAACACGCGGACTCTGATAAGCACGGCGGCCCAAGATAGTGTTCGACGCTCGATTGGTAAAAATGGAGCCAAGAGCCAAGGAAAGTGAGAGTTTGACGGGAGGATCAACGGAAGTGGGTTTATCCGAAAGATAAAGAATGAAGGCTTTTTGAGATTCGGTGGCACCAAAGGCAAAAGAGGGTGTCAGAAGTACTGTACTCATTTCAGCACGTGGTACGATTGCAGACTCATAGGCGGAGAACAAGAACTAAGAGGGCTATCTCTGTCGTGACGACGACGCAGGCAACAAGAGCTACAATGCGCCCCGAAGTTATGAATGGCCTTCCGAACGATGGCTTGTGCTCCTGCCCAATAGTAGGGATTGCCAACGTATTGGCCGAATTCCCACTGTCATCTCTGTCTGCGTAATTGTGTCTTGAATGGCGTGCGCGGAGGAATGCGCAGACACACAAGAGGAAGGCGAGGATGGCGAATAGTAGACCGACTGGGATGATAAAATAAAGGAAAGTGTTTAGGAAAATGGAAGGGGTAAGAAAGACTTACCGCGATAGAAATGGCGGTCGAAGAGTCTCAGCACAGTCAGGGAATAGCCCAATGTTCCGAGCGCGGTTCGCATATACGCTCCGTCGTATGTGCGTTGGTGAGCTCGCAGTTCGACGAGCTGGTCAACATCTTCACATATAAAAGAGTGCCGTCGGTGGCCACTAGTATATGGATATGCAAATCTCAAGACAGAAGCAAAGTATTTTATACTCACCGATACCTGCGGGATCCTGTCATTTCATGCGAATGAGAACCGACGGACGAGGGAAATTGCGGAAGCGGGATCGGATTTCGGGCCGTTGTTGCCAGTGGCTTGTCAAGCGAGCCGGCTTCCAGCTTCTAGACATCCGAGGCGTCTACCCCTTCTTCCAAAAGACCTTATAGGTCACCTGTCATGTTGTCGCGACTCCAGTGCGTCGGGGCGAGGTGTGTGTCAAAATCGCCCGGACTATATTCTCAGCTGCTAACTCCCAATAGGTCCACGAGGCGTTATATTGCTTCTTCGACA
Source organism: Russula dissimulans (assembly GCA_022376545.1). Classification (NCBI taxonomy): domain Eukaryota; kingdom Fungi; phylum Basidiomycota; class Agaricomycetes; order Russulales; family Russulaceae; genus Russula; species Russula dissimulans. The sequence goes on from WTXJ01000010.1 coordinate 211,740, forward strand.
CAACTGCGGTCGCAGGTAGGCTTGTTGCTGTCATAGTGGCCTTACTTGGACAATGCTGAGCACATCCCAGCGCGTCGGCCTCTTACCGTATCCACCCCGGGTGCAAACACCTCTTGCCACGCGGAACATATGGTTCTTCTCAAAGAGGGCAGACGTAGCGCCCCAACAGCTGCACCACGGGAGACACAAACCACGACCCCTGAGCCCGTCCCGGCCCCAGAAGTCGCGTCAAGCTCCCCAGTCTCTCCGGCAACGCCGACGGCGGAACTCATCCCCGTTCCCTCCGATGCAGTCGCACAAACGTCTCCCATACCCCAGTCGTCAGACGCCCTCGACACCCTCGCGGCGCTCGCGCCCCTCCAATACGGTGACCTCGCGGCGCTAGGGCTCGCCGGGTGGTCTCCCTCTGGTCTGGCCACGTGGATGCTCGAGCTCGTCAACGTCTCGTCCGGACTACCCTGGTTCCACACGATCGTCGCGGGCACGCTGCTCTCGCGCCTGCTCCTGCTCCCCTTCTCCATCAAGCAGCTCCGCAACTCTGCCGCGCTCGCGCCGCACCAGTCGCGCCTGGTCGAGCTCAAGGAGGAGCTCAACCGCGCGTACCAGGCCGGGGACAAGCTCGCGGTGCAGCGCGTCGCTCTCAAGCAACGCCGCGTGTATGAGGAGTCGGGCGTGAGTATGTTGCCCATGTTGTTGATGCCGTTCGTGCAGCTGCCCGTGACGCTCGGGATGTTCTTCGGCGTCAAGCATCTGTGCGCTCTCCCTCTCGAACAGCTTCATTGGAGCGGCGTGTCGTTCCTCCCCGATCTTACGGTCGCGGACCCGTACTACGTCTTGCCAATAGTGTGTGCGGTGCTCATGAACCTACAACTCTCCGTGCGTACTCCTCCCACAGCTAGTGCTGAGGAACGACATATATATCTGATGCCGTTCATCCATCTGTATAGGTCGGCGCAAGCGAAATGACAGCGTCGGCTGACCGCACGACTGCGGTCCATATGATCAATATGTTCCGCGTGGTCTCGGTCATCTCCATCCCGATCATGGGCCACTTCCCCTCCGTATGTACCCGTCAGCTTCGTGTCTCCATTCATAGCTCGTCGTAGTAATCACCACCGACTTCTTTCCAGGGCCTCAACCTGTACGTCCTCTCGGGCATCGCTGCGATGCTCGTGCAAACCTTTGTTCTGCGGCGAGACTCTGTTCGCCGGATGCTGCGCATCCCGGTCTTGCTGAGGAACGTGGATGTGAAGCCTGTGACGTTCAAGGAATCCGTGGACCTACTAAAACAGTGGTTCCGTGAGCAAAATCGGATCGCACAAGAGCGGGCCGTGAAGGGTAGCAAGTGGTGAGACGTGGTATCGCTCTATACATACAATATTTGGAACTACATTTAGAGGTTAATATTTCGTGTGCAACCCCAATTGATCAATCCCCGCCTCTCACTCAGAGCTGAAGTATGAACGAGTACCGGTTGATTTGGAAAAGATGCCTGGTCGTATCTACAATCACGGTGGCCATTCCGAATCACATTGGGTTGCATGCCAGCAGTGAATAGGAGCCTATAAACTTGGCTCCGGCGTGCGTGCGTAGTACGCAAGCTCGGAACTGGCATGTCTCTGATTGCACAGTCCAACCCCTAGCCCTGGCGAAAGCTTCAACTAGCTTCAACCGCCGACTGCAAATACTCGGCCGATGTGCAGAGACACGTGAGTGCACGTGACTCTCTCTGAATCTTAGTTGGTCTTCCCTGGACTTCGAGTATCGGGTACTTACACCTGATGGAGCGCATATTTGTCGTCTGGATCCAATGCAGCTATGCATGTTCACTGGACTGACCAACTGACTTGTGGTGTATTCGACATCCTCATCGCTGTCCGATTCAGATTTTCGGTATACCGTTTTCGATTCATGCACATTCCCCTGACGGTGCCGACGACCGACAAGGGCAAAGTCGATCACTCCCGCAAAGGACGCTTGGCACGTCTCTGTGGGCCCCTGTGCGGCTTCCGCGTTCCCTTTTCATCACATTTCTGGGTTCCTTCCCTTTTCAGTTTTTCTACGTCCCCATCCCTCACGCCGCCACATGGCGTCATTACCCGCGCCCAGCCCCAATGCCCGTGTGCGGCTCCAACGGCTCACCACAGCCAGCAGCAGCTCATCATTCTGCTCAACGCGCACCGCATTGTCGTCGTAGGAAGTAGGGTCATCTCTGCAAGAACGTGTAGTTTCAACGTCGAACATTTTGCAACAGTTGGCGGTCGACAATGTGGACCGGACCCAGTTGCGTTCTCTGTGGCCCCTATGGATCAACAGATAACGAGCTTGACAGATCCAACAAGATGACACGGTATATTTATGTGAGGACACCTACCCCTACCCCTAGTGAGCTCTTCTTCACCCCACCCCCTTCTCCCAACTCACCCATGCGTGCCTCCTTATTCGTTCTCTTGCTCTCCGCCCTCGCTTCTTCTGCCAACGCCGTCCCCGCAAGCGAAGGTGACAATGTTCCGCGAGGGCTAGTGGTCGCCAGGCAGCCTACGAGGATCAAACTGCCCCGCGCAGCAGCACCCAACGTTGCGCACAACGTCCCACGAGCAAAGCCGGCGGGGAAGTACGACGATCGTCGCAGCTATGTCCCGCGCTCAAAGCCGTCGGACAAGGGCGGGGATAGCAAGCGCCGCAACGTGGTCGCGCGAACAAAGCCGTCGGGCAAGGCCGGAGATAGCAATGACCGGCGCCGCGATGCCGTCGTCGTCGCCGCGCGAACAAAGCCGTCGGGCAAGGCCGGAGATAGCAAGCGTCGCAACGTGGTCGTCGTCGCCGCGCGAACAAAGCCGTCGGGCAAGGCCGGGGATACCAAGCGCCGCGATTATGTCTCAACGCGGGAGAAGAAATCACGAGAGAAGGACGAGGAGCGTCGGAAGTATGCTTCGGGAGTGGAGGTGGATGGGACCCACCGTGCGAATGCCCGTCGTTTGCAGCAGGAGCAAGACGTCATTGGGGCGGGACTGGGATGGGGCCAATGTCCTGCACCGTTAGAGGCGTGCCCCGTGCGCGGCGCGAGCGACACAGACGACTTTGAGTGCGTCGATCTTTGGTCGGATCTGGACAGCTGCGGCGGATGCGCCGCGGAGGACAGCGCGTGCGTTTTTTTTTTTACTTCCTTTCTCTGATGTTGACGTGAACATTTTTTTCCCTAGTTATGACTGCAATACGATCCCCAACGCGCGGGGTGTTGAGTGTATCTCTGGCTATTGCGTGGTGCATTCGTGCATGGCAGGGTATACAGTCGCGCTTACGGGCGACGGGTGCGTTCCGAGGCGGTCGGAGAAAAGGCTACTGTAGTGGGATGCTAAAGAGAGGGTAGGCAAGAAATCGCCAGCATAGAGAGGTGGTCTGGTCATTAAAGTTATCGAACCCTGACTTGTTGCTAAAACGGACTAAAATTCTTTGAGTATCAGTATGAACCGAGCACGTGATTGTATCTCTGTATGACAATTTGATCTTGATCCGGCGGCTCGCTATCCGGAGGAAGAGCCGAATAGCCTGCGCTTCTTTCCTTTTTGTCTGGACCCTTGGCGTACGTGTGATCAGATCACAGTCATCCCCAGTTGGTAATCACATTTACCCATGGGTGGTAACTCCGACCATGGCGAGGGGGCCGCTCACAGCTCGGACGTATTGGCCAAATCGGAAAGTAGGCAGGATTTGTCATCGTAGGGCCCAGTGCAGACGACGAATGGGCGCCCAGATATGATGTCAGCTGGATTATGAGTGCAAGTGGTCTGATTTTGCCGTTCGCGCCCGCGTCGAGTCGCCCTTATTACATGTCCAACAAGGATCCCTCTCCTTTCCTTTCCATCCCATGTGCCTCTCCCGCCCTCTTCGCCGAGCACCTCCTCATCCCCTGGGATAAGGACCAACTTCAATCCCATACGCTCCTTCCTCCCAAGTAGCGTGGCCGTCGCCATCTCTCTACCTCCCCGCCCTCGCAAGGCATATCGCCACCTCATTCGTCAAGCTGGCGTGTCTCCTCGTCTCGTTTTCTTTCACCTGTATAGCAGCACTTGGGATCTACTGCCCAACCACCAAACGCCTCATTCGGAACTGTACCGATTTAACCCCACAGATCAACACGCTGGCTTCCCTTCAGCACATCGATGGTAGTGCAGAGGAGCGGGCCTTGGCCCGTCGTGATGATTTGACCATCGCCAATGGGTGGCGCTTCTATGTTAACATCCGGTTCGGCGTCGCTTTGAACGTCGTCGAGGGCGCGAATGCGGCGCGAGCGAGGGTGCATTCGGTGGTCATAGTACTGCTTGCGCTTGCTGTGGGGTGCACGGGCTTCGTGACGGTCAGTCTTTTCAAAAAATTTATCACCTATGCTCAAGTTGATCTATAAAAGTAGAGTGTCGCGGTGCTTTCGTTGACGTGGCTCGTTCCTTCGGTCCGCAAAAGTCCTCCTGAGATAATCGAGAAACGGCAGCCGCGGCGTGTGTCGCTTGTCCAGCCGCCCCGGCGAGCCCCACCTCTAACTGCGCCTGCACGAATCGATAAGGCCAGGTTTGTTCCGAAACCAGATGCCGTCCGCCATGTCTCTTTCGATGATCATGTATCAACAGTCACTCTAGCAGGGCCCGTGCCCACCTTTACTCCATCATCATGTCCGCCAAGTCGTCCCATCCCGTTACCACATTGCGAGGGGCGGCGGCCGGACTGCGGACTGGTATCCTTGCCTCCAATCCCAGCGTCTGCGCCTGTCACTGTTAACCCTTCGCCCCTCTCATCTGCCGAGACGCTGACGGAGGCGCCTGCCGAGGTCAAGCGCGCGTTCTCTGCGCGCCTCACGCGCGTGCTTCTCTACCCACGCACACGCCGACTCTCACGTTCCTCTACACTGGCCTCGACGGCGTCCTCATCGTCCTCAGGCACCGTCGTTTCGGAGTTTGGCAAACCTGTCAGCAGTGGGCCGGGCAAGGGCGAGATGGGAACCGATTCAGACGTCAGGAAACCCAACTTCACCGAAAGAGGGCGGTTCGGGTTCCTGAAAAAGTCCAAAACAATCGATGTCCAACCTGGCGGTGGTACGTTATTGTTTGTCTTATTTGTTTTCTTCTAACTTTGTTCTGACAGGTACAAGACGTACAAGCCGCAGCAGACCCCATCCGCTGTCTCTGCCATTACCAGTCTCTCTCAATTCATCGGCCGATTCGATTCCTTCTCCCCCGCTTACAAACTCTCCCGGTCCTATATCCTCGCCTTTACCAGGCAGCCCTGAGCGGTCTCAACATCGTCGCGTGGTTTCTAATCCCACCGTCTCGAAATTGCGCATCGCTGACAAGATCTACCCTCGCAAGGAAAAGGACAAGGGGGTGGAGCCAAAACCTAAGCCCGCGCGCACTCAGCCGTATGGCCCACCTTACAACTGGGTACCACCTACACCTGGAGCATGGGCTGTGACTGAAGGAGATGAACCGCCCGTGGCCATCGCAGATCGTCACAAGCGAGCTAGCGCACCGACGGTACCCTCCAGTCCTCAAGATGTCAGGCGCCTCGGACACGAACCATCAGGGAGCGCGTCTGTGCCGCACCACGCAAATGTACTATAGTCACCCCCGCCTCACATACCCATTTTCCTCGACCTGGGTTGGAATTTGATTAGCATATGTACCAGAAAATTATCATCCCCACGCCTCCCCCATTCATTCATCCGTTGCCGCTCATTCACCTGCATATATTCGTTTTAGTGGATCTGATCGCTCCGTATTCTAATGTACATAGTGTCCTCATACCCCTTACCTTAGAAGCCCATCGCCTCTTGTTGTTGTATTCTTTGTCACTGTCATCACTCACCGCATTGATCGGAAAATTAAAATGAGGTGTATATTCGATGGTGTAATCGATTAGCGCGTAAAGGCAGAAAGTAAGCGGCCCGACACGTACACACTGCTTACTCTCGTTCTCACCAATGACGCAGCAGAATCGGAAACTCACACGGAACATTACATGACGCCGCCTATATTCGTTCCCATCCCGTCCGTCGTCAGCAGCGTCAACATTGCGCCAATCACAGGACTTTCTGCCACTTCGAGCACACTTCCGCTGTCGAGCGCGCGCAGTAGCGCCGCATCTAATAATCGCCTGCCATGTCCCAAGGGCAAAAAGGGAACGATAAGTGATGGTGAGTCACGAACGTGTTGAAAGGAAAGCTGCTGATGGACGCCAAACGCAGGACGCAGGGGAGAGGGAGAGAGGGAAGGGAACGCACCGGAGCTGTTGGACGAGGATCGCGATGCGCGGCCAGGCGCGCAGACGCAGCGCCCCTTCCACTCGTCCGCCGACGGACAACCCACCACGAACGTGATCGACAACAATATGCCCGCCGAAAAGCAGAAGCGCGTACAACGGGACCTACAACCAACCAACCAAAAAAAAAAAGGGGTGGGGGGGGGGAGGACATTCCATTCTTCCGGTTCAACCAAACAGAACCAAGAGGGATAGATAGAGCGAGCGTAATTTCACGTACCTCCGTGACGTCGCGCAGGAACACCTTGGTGGCCGTCTCGACGCGCTCGAAACTCACAACGATGCCGGAGCGCCAGCGCGCCTCGGCGAACTGCACGCTGGCCGGGTGCACCCACACGCGCGCCCCGCGCATGTCCCTCGCGCGCCACTCGCGCGCGCCCGCGTCCCGCGCGACCGCACCGTTCACCGTCCGCGCAAACTTCACCGCGTGCCGCGGCAGCGCGATGCGCGCGACGCGCGGGTATAGCGCCGCGAGCAGCAGCGCCTTGAGCAGCGCAGGCTCGCCCGCGTGTGCGTTCAGCTCCGCCGCGGCCGCGGCCGACGACGACGACGACGACGACGAGGCGCGCGATCCCGCTGGCACGAGCCCTGCGCTCGTCAGCGCCGAGAGGAGGTCGTTGCGTAACGCGCTAATGTCGCGGATCGTTGTGATCGAGATGTAGTTCTGGTGGCACGAGTTCGGCGTGTGGCGAGAGAAAAAAAGAGGATGGGATATTGATTAGTCGGGGCGAGGTGAGGATGAGGGAGGGGGACGTCTGGCGTACATCCGAACAGAAGGTACGCATGGCGCTGGGCGACTCTTCCTGGCGTATTCGCATGCATTCGTCGTACGCGTGGACATCAGTAAGAATGTCGCTTTTCTCTGTTGCGAAGCGTGCACGCGCTCTTTGTGATGCTTCAGCTTACAACGAGTACATATTAGAGAGGGCACCCATACGCTGTAGCCTCATCGCGTTTTTCCATGGGATTCAAGAAGACAGGCTTCGAGGAAAGGCAGGCCGCAATGGTTAGGGCAGGGTCGAGGCATTGGAAGACGGTAGCAAGGATAAGCATCTGGGAAGCCCCAGAGTTAAGACTTGCCGGCTCAACAGGTCAGCTTCACTCACCTTTCCAAGACGAAGATCAAGAGGAAGCGCAGCCTAAAGAACGGTCAGTAGGCAGTCAGGGCAGTGCGAACTTGCTCGTACCACATGCCGACCTAGGGCAGTCAAATGGCCATTCTGATCGAGTGCGCCGAGTTCTTCAAGAACGGATAGCGCCTTGTCCATAGCCGCAACTTCTGGTGGGTCAATGGCACGACTCAGGAATTCCTAGGAAAGAATATCAGAAACAACAGTACTCATTGCTGGTCTAACGCTGCAAACCTTGACGTCTTCATCCTCCCGTGTCGCCTTCACAGCCAGGCAAATGCTCTCTAACGGGACACGTAGGATCTCGGGACGCGGGAACTGTTCCATCTTATTCTCGCGCCAGCGCGTGTATAGCTTGTAACACACACCCGGACGGGTGCGCCCTGCACGCCCCCGGCGCTGTCGTCCAGCAGCGCGGGTAATCCATTGCTCGACGAGTTTTGTGAGGCCGCTCTCAGGGTCATATTGCGCCTCTTTCACCTTGCCCCCGTCAATGACATAGACAATGTCGTCGATGGTGATTGATGTCTGCGCAGTGAGCGTCGAGGTCAAAAACATACCCCAGACGTCGGAAGGGATGGAGTAGCACCTCGGCGACGTTCGTGGCGACGACAATCTTCCATTTTGAGGTAGGCGCGAAGACAGCGCGCTGCTCGTCGCTCGACAGGTTGGCGTGTAGAGGGAAGATTTTAGCCGACGACGCATAGGGTGAGTCCTGAAGAGAGTCGATGCATTGTCTGATTTCTTGGACACCAGGCAGAAACACGAGAATCCCTCCTCTGTCCTCTGCCTTATTGATAATATGATTGATCGTAGCTGTTATAAGCTGTCCGTACATTGTACATGTGAGATGAGACGTGAGCACATCCGGGTGGTGCCTTACCGCATTATCCACACGGTCAGAACGGCTAATTGCCTGGATCGCCGTCGCACTGCGTTCGTCGAGACCTGCGCTGAGATACTCTTCTCTATTAACTCGCGAGTCTTCGCCATCCTGTTTCTTCCTTCCAGTGTTGGCAGAAGGGCGATAACTTATCATGTCGATGAAATCTTCAAGAAACCTGTCACATCTGCTGTCAGCCCTCTTTCTTCAGTCGATTCATCAAAGAAAAGTCCCACATATCGGTTACCGGGTGAGTGAACCCGGGGATACTGAGTAATGGAGCATCGGAGAAGTACTGAATGAATGTCTCATGGTTTATCGTAGCCGACATCAGAACAACCTTCAGCGTGGGGTTCAGATTTAGTAGTTCCTTGAGCTCAAGCAGCAAAAAGTCGCCTTCGACAGAGCGTTCATGAACCTAACCCAGTTTATCAAAAGTAACGCGGGGGTTTCTACATGCTCGCCTACCTCGTCCACAATAACGTGAGTGACGCTGTTCAGATCATCTCCACTGCTGAGTCGCCTAAGCAAGACACCAGTCGTGCAGAAGAGCAGTTTTGTTTTGTTGGTCCGCCTACTTTCCCCACGGATTACATAGCCTACAGAACCGTCGTTCAAACGCTCTGCGTGGACACGCGCAGCTACGGATATGGCGGAGATACGACGAGGTTGGGTGACAAGGATGTTTGCACTGGAGCCCCTGCCGGACTGGATGAGAGAGTCGAGGATAAACTGTGGTACTAAGGGAAAGTCAGGCACAAATGTAGAGAGTCTGCCTTCAGGGAACGCCTCACGTTGTGTCGTTTTCCCAGAACCCGTCTCGCCAACCACGACAACCACTCTAGAACGCTCGAGCATAGCCAGGAAGTCATCCTTCGACGAAAATGCAGGGAGGCGGCGTCGCGTCTCATGCATCTTTCCATATCGTACATCTTGACGCAGTGTGTCAAATTCATGCATCACTTCAGCGTCTGAACGCGAATCCTGCCCAACCGACCTGGACGAGTTGCGAGGCTTAAGTGACGTGCTTTCCGCTGGAGCATTGACAGTCGCAGCAGCTTTAATGTATCGTGCCTCCGCAGCCTGTGGAGGGCCAAGGTGCTTCAGAACGTCATACATGCTTGGCGGTCCCTGGTCTTCCACAACTGCCCAATGCTCTTCAAGAACCTGCATCGCCGATACACAGATACTCTCTGTCGATCCCTTGATGGTACCTTGTTCGAAGGCATCAAGGAGCTTTGCCAGAAGATGCAACCGAACATAGGCGGGGACTGAGGACGACGTAAGATACATCGGTGGAGGGCGTGATGACCGGTTATACGAGTAACCAGGAGGAATGACGAAATGAAGGTGAACTGGCGCAAGAAATAGCGGCATGACAAGGGTGAAGGTATGATCATCTGCGTAAGACGCGCCCATCGATTCAATCTCATCTTCTGTGATGCGCTCCTCCACATCATCATCGGCAGGTTGCATACTGACGTCTAGCCAAAGTTCCCCAATGAGACGGCGGTTCAGAGCAGCCACGAGCAAGGCCCACTCTTCAAGCAGGCGTGGCTCAGCCGTGCATTCGCGCACTATGTGCGCAGGCCACCCTGCTTGTTTGATGGCGCGCTCCTCAATCCAGCGTTTCTTGATATCTTCCCGACCTTCATGTATACTCGTCACGAACGGGTTTGAGCTGTTATTGCCGGGAAGAAAGCGCTGGGGCAAGTCGACCTCAGGAATGTGAAGAACGAGATATTCAATGCATGCTTCCAGCGGAGAAGCGGCGCGGAGAAGGGTTGAGGCAAGAAGAGAAGGTTTGGAGAAAAATGTGACGGCATCATGCGCTTGGGACTTCTTGAAACCCAGGCTCTCTAGATGTCTGAGAATAACTGGCACATCGTCTTCAGAGATGGTCATAGTAGCGGTGTCCCCATCGTCTGGGCTGTCCGCAATGGCCTAACTCAAGCGTAAATAACAGGAACCCGTTAGGCGGCTGAAGATTATGACCTTTTTTATAGCGTTCTCGACAAGTTCTCGGAGTTCACTGGACAGTTTCACCTCAGGAGAGTCATCGAATGGATCTGGTTTTGATTCAGATGCGGGAGCCGTGGCGCTCTGCTGAGCTTCTTTCTTTTTGGCCGCCTTTTCCTGACGCTCAGCCACAGACTTGCGCGCCGCAAAGGGATCGGCATCGTACATCCAACTTTGATGGGATGGCACCTTCCTATGTTCAGCTGCCAGCTCAGCCCAGTAGTCACGAGGCCCAGGAGGAAGAACACGGTTGAGTTGGATACCGTTGCAGAACTAGTTGAAAAATGCAATTGGTTTCACAGATCCAAGTAGGAGAAACAAGCTCAAATCAAACGAACGCGATAAAGAGCATACGTGGCACCCCAATGCCGGGCTTCCAAGGCAGATTTACAGATGTAGGGAGGATGAGGCTCCATGCGTACGGATTCGTGCTCCTGGCCATTCTTCGTTCGAACAACTCTCGTCAAGGTGACAATAAAAGCCCAGCCGTCATCTCGCTTTGGCTGTAAAGGATGTGAATATGATGCTACCACGACAAGCAGGACAGCGACTGAACGGTGTCGACGACGGGTTTCTCCCAGCCATTTTTCGTGGACCTACATATATGTCAATGTGCCTCGTGCACTACACGCAGGGATACAGACAAACCTTTCTTGTAATAAGCTCAGCGGGTACTTTGAGCCAGGAGGGAACAATGGCGGAGGATTTCCATCGACCTTTGAGGAAAGCACGGCATCCTTTTGAGACTTGGATGAATTGCCAGCGTTACCTGACTTGACGATCCCCTTCCTGGGTGGCATTCAGAAGAGGAGGTGGTGCATTAGTCAGCAACGCCATCTGACACTTGCCCATGGCCAAGGAACACGATGACCTCTACAATCTCGAATTCCTCTCCCTTGTCGCCAAAATCACACAAGAGATAGACAATCACACAGGGTTGAATGACAAAACCCTCGCTGAGTTTGTCATTGACTTACACGACCAATGCAAAACACTCGCCGACTTCAAGGCGAAACTCAAGCAAGTCGGCGCAGACTTTCCAGAGTCCTTCGTCGAGAACATTGACCGCCTCGTCTTGACACTTCACCCAAAATACAAAAAGAAGAACCCCGCCAAAGCAAATGGGAAGGTTAAGAGCAATGGCGACGGCGCGGTCGATGAGATGGACAAACAGAAACGTATGTTTCCCGGCCTTGCTCTGGCCGACCAGGAATGGCAACCGACCGTGTCGAAGGACGTGTTGATGAAAGAGGTTGACGATATGATGGCTCAGTTTGAGTCATCGGCGAAGCGTTCGAGTCATCACCAGGACGTCTCCCCGCCCCCAAAACGACGGCGGACGTCCCTGTCACCTCGACAGCGCAGCGTCAGCCCACCAAGAGGCAGGGGTTATGACAGAGGAAGTCATGGCCGGGGTAGAGCGCAACTAGATGAACGGCCTATACTGTTCAAGATCTACGACGGACGGGTGCAGGGACTCAAAGAGTTTGGAGCGTTTATTCAACTAGAGGGCGTCGCAGGAAGGGTGGAAGGTATGTCCCAACTTTCCCGATTTCTCTACCTTCCTTTCTTAAATTCCCTTTAGGCTTGGTACATATCTCCAATATTCAGGTTGGTGCCCGCGCCAACTCGGCTGCGGATCTCCTCAGTAGAGGTCAGCCAGTCAAGGTCAAGGTCATGAGCGTGGCTGGCAGCCGCATTGGTCTGTCTATGAAGGATGTTGACCAAGCCACTGGTCGTGACCTCACTCCTCACCTCCGCATCAAGTCGGAAGCTGAGCTCATCGAAGAAGAGCGACAGCGCGCATCTCGTACTTCCACCGGAACTAACGCACTTCCCCTTGGTGTAAAGGACAGTGGCCCAGTACGCTCTGCCAAGCGACTTACTTCACCGGAGCGTTGGGAGATCAAGCAACTGATTTCATCAGGTGCCATTGACGCATCCGAGTATCCTGACCTGGACGAAGACTTTAGTAATCCGGTGGCACGGGCAGAGGTGGAGGAGGAATTGGACGTGGAAGTTCGGGAGGAAGAGCCGGCATTCCTCCGCGGTCAAACTAAACGGACACTTGACCTTAGTCCTGTCAAGATCGTGAAAGCGCCGGACGGTTCGCTCAACCGCGCTGCGATGCAAGGAGCAGCCTTTGCAAAGGAGCGACGCGAGTTGAGGCAACAGGAAGCAAACGACAAAGCTGATTCGGAAGCGCGCGACTTTGGTGCGCCTTGGCAGGATCCCATGGCAAAGGAATCGGACAGAGTATTTGCGCAGGATCTGAGGAGCCATCTTCGTGGGCAAAAGGCTTCGGAGTCAGATAGCAGCTGGAGGACATCAACATTCAACAAGGCGACTACATTCGGTGAAATTACAAACCTTAGTATTCAGGACCAACGAAAGTCGTTGCCAATATACAAATTACGCGAGCCACTACTGCAAGCGATTCGAGATGTATGTACCCTCTCGATATCCACCGACTCGCCACTAATTGTCGGAAATAGCACCAAGTCCTTATTGTTGTCGGGGACACAGGATCCGGCAAGACAACTCAGATGACACAGTATCTTGCTGAAGACGGTTACGCGGACAACGGTAGAATAGGTTGCACACAGCCCCGTCGTGTCGCTGCCATGTCTGTTGCAAAACGTGTCTCCGAGGAGGTTGGATGTCGTCTTGGCCAGGAAGTCGGCTACACGATTCGTTTCGAGGATTGTACGAGCCCCGAGACGAGGATCAAGTACATGACGGACGGCATGCTCCAGCGAGAATGCCTTATTGACCCAGATCTCAGTCAATATTCAGTCATTATGCTGGACGAGGCACACGAGCGGACAATCGCGACAGATGTTTTGTTCGGTCTGCTGAAAAGTACCTTATTTCAGTCTTTGCATTTGGCGAGTCGAGCTAACGAGAGTTTCAGAGGCTATTAAGCGACGACCAGATCTTAAGCTTATTGTGACATCGGCCACACTTGACGCCGAAAAGTTCTCCAAGTACTTCTTTGGTTGTCCTATCTTTACTATCCCTGGTCGTACCTATCCCGTGGAAATCTTATACACCAAAGAGCCAGAGACGGACTACCTCGACGCATCACTCATCACAGTCATGCAAATCCATCTATCCGAGCCACCAGGCGACATCCTGCTTTTCCTGACAGGTCAAGAAGAGATTGATACCGCGTGCGAGATCCTATTCGAGCGCATGAAAGCGCTGGGTCCCAAAGTACCGGAACTGATCATCCTTCCGATTTACTCCGCGCTCCCTTCCGAAGTTCAGTCACGGGTCTTCGAACCGACCCCGCCAGGCGCCCGTAAAGTCGTGATCGCGACTAACGTCGCGGAGACAAGTCTAACAATACCCGGGATCTACTATGTCATTGATCCGGGTTTCGCGAAGCAGAACGCGTACGATCCACGCCTGGGTATGGACTCGCTGGTGGTCATGCCCATCTCCCAGTCGCAAGCGCGACAGCGTTCAGGTCGCGCAGGTCGTACTGGTCCTGGAAAATGCTATCGCTTATACACAGAAGCGGCATATCGTAATGAGATGTTGCCGAACTCCATTCCTGATATCCAGCGTACCAACTTGGCCCATACAATTCTGATGCTCAAGGCGATGGGCATCAATGACCTCCTGAGCTTCGACTTTATGGACCCTCCCCCAGCACCAACGATGCTTACTGCGTTGGAGGCGCTTTATGCACTCTCCGCGTTGGACGATGAGGGTTTGTTGACTCGCCTTGGCCGCAAGATGGCCGATTTCCCCATGGAGCCGCCCCTGGCGAAGATGCTCATCGCGTCCGTCGAACTTGGCTGCTCGGAGGAAATCTTGAGCATCGTCGCGATGCTCTCGGTGCAAAGCGTGTTTTACCGGCCCAAGGAGAAGCAAGCGCAGGCAGACTCGAAGAAGGCCAAGTTCCACCAGGCGGAGGGGGACCACCTGACGCTGCTCGCGGTGTACAACGGGTGGAAGGCGAGCAACTTTTCGAACCCGTGGTGCTACGAGAACTTCATCCAGGCGCGGAGCATGAGGCGGGCGCAGGACGTGCGCAAGCAGCTGCTCGGGATCATGGACCGGTACAGGCACGACATCCTCAGCGCGGGGCGGGACTTCAACCGTGTGCGGCGCGCGATCTGTTCCGGCTTCTTCCGCCATGCGGCCAAAAAGGACCCGCAGGAGGGATATAAGACGCTCGTCGAGGGCACACCGGTGTACATTCACCCGTCGAGCGCGCTCTTTAACCGTGCGCCAGAATGGTGCATTTACCACGAACTCATACTCACCACGCGCGAGTACTGCCACAACGTGCTGGCTGTCGAGCCAAAGTGGCTCGTCGAGGTCGCCCCGCAGTTCTTCAAGGTCGCGGACGCGAACAAGATAAGTAAGCGCAAGCGCCAGGAGAAGATCGAGCCTCTGTACAACAAGGTACGTTTCTGCATTTTTTGGAACCCCCCCCCCCCTTTCTTGCTCGCGCCTGACGCCCTCTTCTGCAGTACGAGAAAGCGGACGAGTGGCGTTTGTCAAAGGTGAAACGCAGCGCGCGTTCAAGTCAGACTTTTGGTTGAAGGGGATTGTGGCTAGTATATCACAGTTACGAACTGTATGTTACAGTCCGGTGGCTCTGGCTGTCATATATATATTGTATTGACGATTGCGACATCGCTTGCTCTCCAGGCCGTTAAGGGCATACATGTCATAACCTAAGCGGGCGGGGGACTTTGCCTTAGCATCAGTAAAATATCCACTAGCTTTTTCACTTTTCGACTTTTTGAAAAAATAGAGGGTTTTATTCGACTTCTCTCGTCCCGAAAATGAATTTGTGAAACAACTTTTTTTGACTAGGTTCCTTTGCGCACTTGTTGGCTCTTCCACTCGTACGAGCTCAAAAATGTCAGTGAGGCTAGTGGATGTCACTTGGCAACACATTGTATGACTGGCATGACTGGCTCCAGTCATCCCAGCGATGCCAGTGTCTCCAGAGGCTCCAGTAACATGTCATTTTGCCGATGGCCCCTACATGGCATCTTTACCCTACTTACAATCATTTCAGTAATGCTTAATAGGAGAGCATCGTATTTATATATTGTTAAGAAATTTGTCCAATTAAAAGGGCATTTTCGTCCATATATACTCAGCCAATCCAATTAACCTTGCAGCTGTGTGACAGTCACTCGTCATACGTCTGTTTTCCTCATCGCCTCCACAACCTACGATCTTGTATTATTGCCGCAAGGCTCGAAGCCGCCGGCTACTTTGAATCACGTTCGGAGCTTAACCGCTAACAATGTCAATTCCTTCAAAGCCTGCTCGATTGTCAGCTCTCGGAGGAAGACTGGCCGCAAGCACTTCAGTTCGGTAAGATCAAATATGAATTCGGTCAATAGCTGAAGAACGCACTTTCACCAAAGCTCAAAAGTGATTCTCACCTTATATTTTAGAACAATAACTACCTACGAGATCCACTTCTAGTCGGCACTTTGTCTCTTGCCGAGGTGTCATGGCTCTCAGGTCTCGATAATCTCAAGGTTAATATACCATTCATTCCCAGATTCTCGAACCAATAAGCAACTTTAGGTGTATCCTATGAACAAACATCAGAAATATCCGACGGGCCCGCCTTTCATTCACTGTAAACATACAGGGCTATATGTTTATGGAGAATGAAATCCGGGCTCTCTTTGACGAGCAGAATGCCGCAATGGACACAAAAGAAGGATTGAAACTTTTTGCATCCTACTTTGTAAGAGATCTTACCAGGTACGTTCCAAAGTCTTCCCTTCACATTCATGATCCCAAGTCTTTGTTAATGCCTGGAGGTGTCCTCAGCTCACTGTGTTACTGCGTGAACTGAGAGAGAAAACATAACGCGTACAGAGAAGAACTTATAAAATGTTTCTATCAATTACATGTCGGTGTCTAGTGAGTGGTCGACCCATTAAGTACTTTTAGGTCTCAACAGTCTTGGTATAATGGATACACCGCTTTTGATGGCACAACGCTCTACAATCCTGGTTCATCAGTCTAGCGCTTGTTGTCGAGAAAGTCGGACCATATTGGTTGCATCATGATCAGGTCAGCAATGCACATTACGTCTTTCTGAACTCACATTTCCTGGACAGGTTATGATAAGACGGCGGAACAGCAAATCCTTCATATGCCCCAGAATGAGGACAAATTTCCTCACGGTATATTGTGCACTTGTGTGATGTTCGTCGTTGCACGTAAAGGGTGGAACGTTACTAAGACGTACATCAGTGGTGAAGACGAGGTAGATTGAAGGTTGCAAAGTATTTGACGGGATGCGCAGAGTATCTTGAAAGTGAGAGGGATTGGCCTTCGGCTGTCGTTTAGGTTATCCTCCCTTTGAACCGAAAGTTCAACCTTTGACATGAGCAAGCATTAGCAGCACACGAGTTCACGGCCGCATTGAGATTAGAGACAAGTCACGGTCAAGAGCCCTGAGCGAGCGTTGCAGATGGAGGCCAGGCCTGATCATGAGCCTGAGCAACCGTAGCCTTCGAATTCCGAAGTGCTACGAACACCTTGTCCAGGCACGGGGGTGATCTGAGCACGGGACGCGCGCAAGCAGCTACGTATACCTGCGATCATGCATCATGCACCATCATGATGGAAGGTGCACAACTCGATCATCATCTGCGCTGGGTGAGCCTCCGACGCGTGCGCCGTGCGATCTACCCACTGGCTCACGGCCATGAAGGGGCTGCACCGTACTAGCACTGGCAGAACGGTTACAAGATGCTGGTCGAGGGCCGCCGACGTGCGTATGTGATGCAGTTACACGCCCCTCATGGTGGTTGGCCGTCCATCGAGCGTGTTCTTCAGATAAGACAACCACGCACCAGGAGTGCCAGTGGTGCATATAGTACATATACCACACCACGAGCACATCTGAGTCCTCAACTTGAAACGCGCGCGAGCCAGAGTACTACTACAGCACTCTGATAGCACTGCCCACGACTTGAACGCGACAAGTGATCCGAGTCGCCCTCCGGCCGAAGCCAAAGTGTGGCCTCGTCCGAGTTCGTCGCCGAGCAGTTCTTTGATGTTGCGCACGCGAACCGAGCGAAAATAAGCAAGCTGGGTAGAAGCTTGACTAACCACTTGCTCGTAGTGGACACTTTATCTTTTCAAGTTTTCATTTTCGTTGGACGCCCGTCCCGTCTCGCTCGCTGGTTCAAATTCCTGACGCACACTCCCTCTTTGCAGTACGAAAAACGAGAGCCGCTCGTCAATGGTGAAACGTGGCGGGAGATCAAGCCAGACTTCTGGTTTGAGGACAACACGTACTGTAAATCAGCAAATATACTGTGCTGGTGCCCTCAGTTGGGCTGTCACATCAGCTTTTGAGCTTTCGAACTCTTTGGAAAAAGACGTCTCGCTTGTGCTTCTTTCCTCCTGGAAATGAATTTGAGAATGAACTTTCTTCAGCTTTTCAGCTTTTCGACCCGTACGAACTCGTACTAATTCGTACGAGTTCGTACAGTCCAAAAAAGTAAGTGGCAGGTTTCACGCTGCAATTTTCAAACCCCGGTAGGGCTCGTCCTTGGAGCTCGGCAAGCGTGACGAGCAACGTTTATTTATTTATTTATTTTTCATTTCACTACACAATGCATTTTTCATCAAAAAACGTTTTATGGACATGTAGATAGAGGGTACTATATACAGTGTATAAAGTTTGATAGTAGTTGAATAAGAAATGAGAGGGCACGGCTGTATATCTACGATCACGAACTCGCTTGGCCCCCTGAGCTCAGAAATAAGGTAACATGCAAGACGTCGCAATAAGCAACAACAATATTAATGATCTGTGCGGGCGCTTTGGCCAACACTTTATGTGCTTTAATCCGTGTCTTGCGTCTATTCTCCAATTTGGACATCGTCGAAGGGCCAACGAGGTAGATAGACCGCACAAACACCTTTCACAAACACCGCTGATGGGATACGCGGCAATTCATTGTCGATTCGCTTATTGTACAAAGTGGATGAGTGTGAGGAAAGGGATGAGAAACAAAATCTCGAGAGCGATCAACGGGATGATTATACAAAAAGGAAGACGGCTTGAGGATGAAACAGACCAGTCAGATGTCTATGATGTAAGAAAACAGACAGTGTAATGCACGCGTATACAAACGATCCACGTAGCGCTGTAAATAAGTGTATGCATAGAGGAAAGATTGATGTAAGATAAGGAGAGATGAGATGGGAGAGTAAAAAAAAATGCCGAACCTATGCTCGTACATAGCGTTGCAGGCTCGTACACACACAAGTTTCTGGAAAAGAAAAGTGGAAGATGCAAAACGGAATGTGCCGTGTGTCTGAACCAACACTAACGACTAATCGTGATAGGTATAGTTATAAACAGCGTTTATCTGCCTCTCTTTTGAGCAATCTCTAAATCGATGTGTCCCCTTTAATGAACAGGAAGTCGGCCTCAAAGGAAAAAAGAACGCGAGTGCAAGTACATACCCGTCATCAACTTAGACCGCCAACCCACGGCACAGCACTCTGGGCTCCGATCGTCGCGCCCACACCAAAGGAATCTGAGCCCTCAGCGAAGCACCATTCGCGAATCAGGGTTGCATAAGTCGGATCATCCGAACCTCCAGATCTTGGAGAAAAGGGCTCGCGTGTTGGCGGAAACGGACCTTCTTGTCTTGGAGGTGGTGATGGTGTAGGGCTTACAGGAGAGACCTGTCGGACGGTTACGGGAGAAGCTGGAGTGATCTTCACAGAAAGTTGAGGGCGTGGTGATGGGCGTGTCTCAGTGACATCGCCATCCTCTGAGCCAGTCGCGAAACCCTCATCGACTTCATCTTTATCACGAGTCGGTCCCTTTTCCAAGGTAGGTGTTTCCGGAGGTGTTGGGATAGATTGTCCACCAGGGATAACACGTGGCACACTTAAAGCGGGTTTCGGAAAAGGGAAGTTCACAGGGATTGGGTTTCGCGGGGTAGGAGTTGGGGCTGCATAATGCCGGAGATTGAGGCGATGGCCGATTGTACTTTGCACCGATATTGGAGAAGAAGCAGAACGCGGGATAGACAGAGGTCGTGGTGGGGGTGAAAAGGTCGGCCGAGGTTCATCGTGAGAGGCAATGCGGGAGGTGAGAGGCGAGGACAGACTACTTAAGAGGAAAGGGGCTATTGAAGGTGCGCTCGTACCGCGTTTGCGCTCCGGTTGCACCGGGCCGGAGTAGGGGCGGAATGTAATTCGATAATTCTCGCCGGAGTTGTTATCCCAAAATTCGCCAACACCGGCCGCTGAATAACGAATGACGAGGAAGAGAGTGCGCTGCCAGAGATACGCTTCATAGTCCTCGAGCTTGATGGCAAAGTTGAATCGTTCCCACCCCGAGGCTACTGATGAGCCTATGAGATCGCCAACCGTCTTGCCTTGGTTGATACCAGCTAATGTCTCCGTCGGACCGACAGGGCCAGAGTATGCCGCGAGTACTTCTGACACGGTCGTCCAGTCATCGAGAGTGAATCGTACGCCCACATGCTTTTCAAAAGCGACATTACGAACAAGGATAGTTCCACGCAGAACCGGGGGTCGAGCTGGTGGAAGGGTGATGGATTCTACATGGACGTTTGCGTAAGGGGACGGATTAGGAGGAGGGATGGTTGAACAATCGGAAATTTCTGAGAGTGAAGAAGAACCGGAAGTGCCAAAACGGTTTGAAGATAGGCGCGGGAAGGGGAAAGCGGAAGGCTCGGGTTCAGTCTCCGTCTCTGTGTCCGAAGTGGGCTTTGAAACGGAAACAGGTTTTCCCGTACGGCGAAAGACGCGAATAGATTCTAGCCCATCTTCTTTTTCCTTGAAATGAACGTTTTTCGGGCCATACGGTGGGGTAGAAGGCATTGACTGGGCGCGAGCATGACGGGAAGCAGAGGCCGCCAAGTCATCGGTGATAGAAGAGGAAGAAGCGGACTTGAGGGATGATTTGAGAGGTCTGCCACTTGCGAGAAGAATGCTCGTGGAAGAAGGGGTGCGCTGGATGGGTGCGCTGGTAGATTTGGGGGCGATGAGGGAAGTGAGAGAGGCAGGAGAGACGGTGGGGAAAGGTACGGAGAGAGGAGGATCTATGGGAGGGTGAGAGGGAAGCGCGTTGGGAGAATTACGGGGAGGAGAGCGGGGCGGAGAGGGCTCGTTTTGTTGGTCGTCGTCGTCATCGTTTGGGATGTGGAAGAGAGACTTTTTGACGTTGGATCTTTTAGGGAGGACATTGAGGGGTGCAAATGCGCCTGGGCTACGCTCATTGGAGAAGGTGAGAGAGGAGCGGGATGCAACGTAGGGCATTCAGAGGGAGAGATAGCGGAAGAGGGACATTGGTAAGAGAGAAAGAGGAGGCGAGTTATCATATCTCTGTCCAGAGCGTCTCATGTCCACGTCCCATTCCCCACGGATCAGTCCCTCGGACGCCCCTTGTCTCGGCTCAGTCCATCCTCGTCACTCAACGAGCGTCCTGACGTCACTCACTCCCACCCATTTGTTCCTCACCTCCTCACGCATGCTCTACTCTTCCCCATTCTCCCCAGCACTTGTCTTTTTACCCCACACCCCTCCTGCGCGCCGCGCCTGACTGGGCCTGGCCTCGCTCCAGTACCGTTCACTTCCGCTCCATGTCCATTTCCATTTCTGTTCGGTGCCTTCCCATGGATCATTACGTTTTCCGTTCTTTTTTTTCTCTTCCGAGTGCGACTCGCCTTTCCTTTCTCGACAGCCTTGCACCGCTCCTCCCACTTGATCTCTGTGCGCCGGCGTTCGTTTCCATTCTCCCACTCAGGGCGTGCTCCTCACCCTCTTTTTTGTGTATCGCAATCCAATGCGGCTGTACGTAATGCCACCTGGTTCATTTCCAATGCCCTCAAAGCGCTTAATGCAGATCGAGATCTGTTTCAGATTAAAATGGCTCTCCTTTCTTTTTTTTCCTCCCGCCATGCTCTCTCCCGATCGTATACACCACCCACGATCAGAGTTTTTATCCCCAACACATAATCACTGGGGTTGGGCTCGCTATTCCCTACTATCAGCTGAAAACAAATCGAAGAACTTCTTTTATCTCCTCCACTTGCCTTTCATGCCAACTGAGCGTCCGATCATGCAAGATACCCTGGCACATCCCCTTATCAATCCACCGAATCATTTACCTCTCCCCACTTCCCCGTCCCGTTATCGTACCTTTATGCTAAATTTTCATCTGTCATCAACGTAACCTTTTTTTTGGCCTCCTTTTGGCTCTCCCTTCTGCCGATGTCTCACTCGGACCTCGCATAGCCCTCACCACGATCGTCCACTCTGCAGACCATGTGCCTTCGGAGATATGGATATTCCGCCCGAGACGGCCCCGGTGGTCCTTGCCTCGACCCTTGTCCTTGTAAACCTGAGCCGCGGTCTCTTCTCTGCTCTTATGCAGATCTCAAGGTTTAACCTTATCAGTCATTACCACCCGAAATTTTAATTGTTGCCGCCCAATATGGGTCGTACACCTTCTAGCTGTCAACGTATCTACCTGCTGGCAAATTCTCTCGTCCTCGCTTCTGCGCCATCGCGCCGTTTCCGGTCCTTGCTCACTCTCCGTTGTCCGTGCCCCTGCCAACCTTGATAACGCCTCGCTTATCACAAACCGGCCCACCTCGCCAGTGCAGTGACAAGCGATATCACATCGCAGCGACGTGATACCATCAGTCTCTGATGTGCGCGTCCGTCAACTTCGTGCGACAATGTCAGCAACGCAGTGTTTCTTCTCCGTCCAGATATTTTGTGTCCCCATCCAAACAAAGACAGCTCACGTTACCCTTTCAGCGCATGTCGCCACTGTCGGACGTAAAGGTTCATGGCTTCATCAATGCCACGGCCCTCACTCTCGACACACGTTCGTTGTAGAGGAACGCCGCGAACGTATCTGTGCCTTCATTCGTATTGGCGGATCGGTACGAGCGTTTAGCATCCTTCGATTTACTACCCTCTAGCGCCAAGATGTGGATAGAATGGAACTCAGCATCCAGTATGCTTACGTGGTTGGATTGACCTCGCATGAGATGCTCATCTTAGACGAGTCTTTGTTATCGTCTTTGTTATCTGTTCCAACGAAGCTCTATGTCCGCGCTTGAGACTTTCGGCCATCCCCGTCCAGACCTCAATATTGTTTTGACTGCCTCAGTTGGTGGCTAATTTCTTTTTTTTTACAAACTTATCCCCGCCACGGGAACAGTTTGTATGGCGGCGCCCCGCGCGACCGTGCTATTCTGATGAGCACCAGTGCTTTAACCTTTTCCAACCGGAATAGAGCCTTGGACCGATGTCCATAAACCTGCCACGTCTCACATCCCTAGTAGCTGTTGTTCACGTTCCTCTTACAGCTCATGGTGCTTCACGTGCCCGTCTATGAAATGATATCCCCATCAAATGTTCCCCTCTCTGCCTCAGACTACCCTTATCACCTGAACGATTCACGAAGACGAACAGCTTTACCCCATGAGGTAGAAAGTCTCCTTACGTACGCGGTGGAGGAGAGAATATCAGGCTTTGGAAGCTTTGGAACAAGCGGGGTTCACTAAGTGTAGCGACCACTTCCCTCCGCACACGCTTGGGGAGCGCCTTATCAGGTTTCCCGAGAGGTGGGACGCGCGCGCACGTGGGGGTGTGAGCGCAGGGAAACGAGCTGGACCTTAACAATTTGATATGTTGATATGAGCCACAGCCTCATGTCGATGGTCCCTCGAATGAAAGGCCAGGCACGTGAAAGTGAAATAAAAGGTGAACCCGGTGATTGTCGGCCCGAGGAACCACTTTCACAATCTAGCTAGCTGGTTCTCCTGCTTTGCCCGACCTCAGTTGGTGGGGCTTCATTGTGCTATACAGGCCGTTATTGATCTCTCTAGCATGTAACCAATGTCGCTGGCCTCGCCAGTTTCAAGGGGATGGCCTTTAACCTTTCATATCGCGTTGTGCACTACACTGTATGGTCCATCGCCACAATACCACAATTAATACCGGGTATCATCGTACGCCGAGAATTCCATTCCGCGGGTTATCTCGGGACTTATCGCAAATCGCGGAAAGTATATTTTGTATCTTCTTGTCCTTCATGTCTTTCTGATCAAATACGAACGACTTTGTTATGCGTGCGAAAATCACCTTGGAACTGTGGGAGGTGCAATATGCGTAATACATCATCATTATTCAACAGGTACCCGCTAGTGGGCCCACACAACCAGGGACAGACACAACCTTTCTTACGATTTTCTACAACTTTTGAGACGACGTCACCATGTCACGTAATCTGGGTGACTATTGTTTGCTCACCGGTTCTTTTTGCGCTGGGTACAGTAGGACAAGATATCTCCATTGTCATTTCGTGGACTTACCGGAGGTCATCAACAGATGTTACAAAGCACCAGTACAGTATCTAGACGGTCCATGGGCGTCCTCCGTGACCATAACGAACCACCCTCGCTTGCAAGAATGTATGTCTAAATGATACGGTACCAGACCTTACAAGGGAATAAACGACGGAATCAGCTCGGAACTCGTTTAGTGGCAGATTCGAAATTGACGTTACGCTTGACAGGAACGCACTAGTGATATCGCCAGGTACAAATGACCTTTGTTGCGCCTCACACGCCGCGCCGTAGGTATTGGATTCACGGAACTGCGAGTCGTGTTATGTTTGCACTCTGATAAAAATTGCCTGCAATCTCCGACAGGCGAGAACACCAGATAAGTTGGATTCTCCGGGCGTTCCACGGCCGAAAACGAAATTGGGCCAGTCAGCTGACCGACCGGCTATGTGGCGGGCAAGATTCGGGTAGACGACCTTTTGAGCTGTGCCCTGTAATTTTCCCAGTCCGGCAATTTGAACCCCCGAACTGACAACCGCCGCGCGCCTGCCAGTGATCACGCGTCGCGAGCTATGACGTCGTCGAGTACAAAACGCGACTGATCTCTTTGGCATTGATGCGTGCCATCACGTCAGAGAGCGTCATCATGGCACCTGAATCAATACACACAGCTGCCAATTATGTGCTCGTGATGACGACTTAGTTGACAGGGTCAGAGCACTCAATTGTTTGATGTTTGATAATCGAACGGCACCAGCTAAAGAATAGAAAATATGTGGCGCGCGTCCTTACACCTGCCGCGGTCATATGGACTTTCCGACCTTTCCGTAGGAGCCGATTCGGGCGTGTCTGAGTGTGCGTGGCTGGTGTTCTGTCGTCATCTGTCATGAGAAAGGCCCATTATGAGGAAATTTTTGCTCAGAAAACTTCCTTGTAATTATGCTTGATGGCAGTTGCTGGGAGAAGGAGCAGGCGCTGGATGTGGTCCATCGCGACGCAGATTTTACGAAATTCGGCGGCGCGCCTTTGTACACGACCCAATTTTCCGTCAGATTTTCTGCGCCGAACTTTGGCGTCACCGGATGTCGGCCACGTTATAGCCCCGTCTCACTTTCACCCTCCCAGGGGGATGATGAGGGGGTTATTTGTCGGTTTGCTGTGCAATCTCCGTTGAACTTTCCCCCCTACCACCGGTGGGTTGCAACGCGGCTCATTCATTCAATCGCTCGTACCCGTTCTCCGGGTGGGGAGTTATCACAGACCGTCGCGACAGCCGTATTTCGGGACGTCCGACTTACGTCTCATTCTCTTTTTTCTTTTTTCTTTGTCCTTTCCCCTTGTTTTCCCGATACCCCCAATCGCCGCTCTCACGCACCTTTTCCAGCAATTAGAAAAGCAGAGGTGTGCACTGCCCATGTCACGGAACCATTCCGATTCGACCCATCTCGAGTCCCCGCACTAGTGCGAGGGTGCAGTGGGCAGTGCAAATTTACCAAGAGCCCCAATCCTCCGCGCGTGTCACGTCGAGCATATATGCTCGAGAATCAAAGCGTAGAAAGAAGATGATACGACATGACATGACATGACACGATGTGCGTTTCTCATAGGCGGCCGTAGTGATCAGCTGTCGTTGTGAGGCTGGGGCTAATTACGAACGTGGCTTGGGTGGCGGAGGAGAGAAGGATCTGGGTAGCAAAGTTGTGGGTGGTCGTGGGGACGATCAGCCAATGGCGATTATGCGGCCCCTTTGCGCCGTGACCCGCTCGATCCTCTCTCTCTCGAAAGAGTGCGCAATGGCCACGAGGCCCTAAATCGACCCGAGTCTTGCGGACCCACAAATTCTAGCAAAAAGAAACGGAGGACCCAGCTCACACCATCCACTTGGGGAAATCAGGGACGGGGATCACTTTTGTTCACCTGGCCCACCTGGACCCTGCAGCACATGGTCTGGAATCACTGGATCGTGACCGCCCCTTGATGGTGGGAGATGGATGATGACGAGGTTCGGAGGTGTTCGGAGAACTCAGTCATCACATCCTATTATTTTTTTCCCGTTCCTGTGCGTCTTTGCGTCGTGTTTCGATCTCGTGACGAACTAGATGGTGCATCCATGAGCCCCCGTCTATTAATGTGGTGCCCATTGCGCAGGTCATGTTCGGCTCGGCCATCAGAGGGATTGCTTTTGGCAAGTGGCTCAGTCCTGCAGGGCGCAAAGGCGCGTCAAGCATCAAGCACTTCCCCAGATTTCGCTCGCGCTTTGCGTTCTTCGCTCTCTTGCCGTCACCACGAGGGACCGCGTGGCAGTAGCCCGTGACCATGATCGGCTGGTCCATCGCCCGCGCGGGACGGCTTGGCGCCACCTTCGCTGCTCCGCTGGACGATCTAGAACAGTCCGCCACCCGGCCCTCAATCAGATGGGCTGACCTTGCCTCTCACTCTCCTTCATGAGTGCCGTGATGTGATCTGGAATTGAGCGGGAATAGGCCGGTTTTTGGGTCTTTGCGCGAGGTGAGATGTGAAATGTATAAAAAGAAGACAGAGCGGAGGGTCGGAAGACGATTGACCAAGTCCGCTTTATGGCCCCGCCCTTTGACCGACCGAGAGGGCTGTTCCGATCTTTTCGTGGCTTGATTGGGGTAAATTAAAAGTAAGCAGGAACCGACCAAATTACAACGCAATGATGACCTTTTTTTTAGCCATCCCAATCCTCATGGGTGATCTACCACTAGTCCCGTGGTGCAGCGTTGAGTGCTTTTGGCACATACAGCAGGGGGCCCAGAACCGACTCCACCTTCGCATGTATCTGTTTTCGAGTCCTCCTGGGAAATCCTAGGGCGATTTCTTGGGAACACGCATTGCCACCTGATGGAGACGCCGCTTCGAAAAGGCGAAAAGTAACGGCACCGGTGCTGTACTAGACTGCCTCGTCTTCGAAATTGCATTGCCTGCGAAGCTCGATGTAGAACTCGAAGTGAATCACTCGCCGCCTCCTTCGCGTGTTGATGATGCACGGGCATCCCACCCATGATAGTCGTGCTGGTAGGGAACCTCACCTGCTACGCACAAGTTTATTCTTCTTCTGATTCGAAGAATCTTTCATCTTCTCGTTCCACCAGCCGTTGACCTCATAGAAGTGTCTGTCCGTCCGTCCGAGCTTCTGCAGGCTTGGTCACCCTCCGGAGATTATCGAAGACTCGTATACTCATAATGACCACTTTCGACCCAGAGTTAGGGATATGACATCCTTCGGTGAAGACGGCGTACTGTGGTATGATGACCTTCTCTTGGCTCGGCAATGACGCCGGTGTCGCAGATGAGTCAACATCCGGGTATCTCGGACATGAGCCGGGACTGCGAAACCCAAAATCGGTCTCTCGAGAATGACGCTACGGTTTTTTATTTTACCCTTGGCATTTTCATTCCTCACTCTCACCTCTTGTGAACGATAGACGATTAGCCAGATCTCTGATGCTGTAAGCCGTGTAAACGAGTTGTAATCAACTGTCTGCATGCGAGAACGATCGTCCTATTGTCTCTTGCGCGTTTTCACTCGAATCCATCCATTTCGTTGCACGCTTTCCTACACGACTTATCCCAACTCGAATGCAACGCACGGATCTGTTCCCTACATCTCTACTTTCTCTACAGATTGTGCCATACGCTCGTTTTCTGAACCTTGTGCAACTACGAGTACTTTGTTTGCTGTCGGTCATTGGGCCAAGATCTATGGTGCGCACGGGACGTCTGTCTACCTGGTCGTCATATTAACTAGGTCCATAGTCCTCGAGAACGCCTGTTATCTTATCAGTTCAGGGCAGAAGGCTACATCCTTCGATTTCATTACGGTAGTATCATTCTCACCAGTGTTTCTATCTAGAAACGTTCCTTTGTTCCTAAAGCGCTCGAACGTTCATGTTCTCATGCTCACCCATCTTTGCGCCAGATAACAACAATTGGGTCACGTTCGACTCTCTCTTGCTATAAGTAATAGGCTTCGGTGATCTCGCGCACCTACAGCGTTGCCACGTCATATTGCGTACAGTATATATAGGCCTTGGGTCCTATTGATATTACGATGTGTAGATAAACTGAAGGGGATACGTCTGGTGTCCCTTTCGCGGGAACGAGACTCACTGGCAATCTGAAAGCATATAACGATACCGATATCGAGGCGAATGGGATCTCGGACGTTCGTCACTGAGCTCCAGTTCGTCCACTATAAGGCCTGCAGGCCTCGCGAACGGCCAAACTCTCTTGCTGTACTTTTTGCCCTTTTCTGAGGGAGGAGGTGGGGGAGGGGCAGGGGGGGAGGGGGGTGATTGCGCCGCTTCGCTCCGCGGAAGGCCCAGGGCCGCGTCCGAGTCCCCCTCTTCCTTCCTTCCTTCTTTCCTTTCAGGGAGTTACTCCTCGTCGGGCATCGCTCATCGCTCCCATCTCGTTGTCTTATCTCGTCGTTCGTATTTAACCCCTGGACTCCCAGGTACTCTTTAGCCAGGTCGGGGAACGTGGGAGGGGCAGGCTTGGGGACCTTGGACCTGGACTACGTTATCGCGCGGGCGGCCGGCAGAACCGACTAAGTTGCTGCGAGTGCGAGATCGTGATGCGCGATCGGTATACTATACCTAAACTCTGCGACGGGGGACGCTTGGTGGTTGCTATCTATACTGCATCCCCATACCGTCTTTGGGGGACGGCGCAGCAGTGCCACCATCGCCGGCAGCGGCGGCGGCACATTCCCATGCGCGTGCCAGTGCACTGTGGCAACCAGGCAACACATCGAGATAACACCTGCTCCCAGAGCGTCGGGCGCGCATCCCTACGCCGACCTTTTTCTAGATGGGTAGTGGGAGGCGGATGCGCAGTCCCACGATGCTATTCGAGAAGATGACGACGGAGATCGTGTTTGATATCCACGTTCAGACTGGAGGGGCGTGTGGGCGTGCTGTAGTGATTGATGATCATTAATCCATTGGGTAGTATCATATGCGTATGGGTCTAGGCTTTCTACGCTATCGGGCACCTAAGGTTTGATGGACGCATCCAACTCGCCCACAGTCGCGACGACCTCCACGCTCTTCCGGTATAGCTCGAGTTCTTCGATTACGTTCATGAGAGCATTGATCTCCCAATGTCCGTATACGAAACCGATGTATAGCATCGTCGTGCCCAGCCAAGTGGCGGCCGCGCCTCCTAATACGACAAATGGCATTCCTTCAGGCGGGTACCAACTAGTGGTAGTCACCAGAAAGACAACCACCGCAAGGCTGAGCCCAAAGACGAACAAGAGGTGCTTGGCACGTCTGCGAGAATAGCGGTGACATGTCATAAGAGCTCTCACCACGGCGTTGGCGTCTTCCGCCGCGAGCCTCGCAGATTCCTGGACTGGCGCGGGCGCGGACAGGGCCGAGATGGTGGGGGGTGTCTGTTTCTGTGCCATGCGAAGCTCGTTATCACACGCTGTCGGCTCGCGCCCATCATCAGGGTACTTGATTTCCAACGTTGCTGAGACGGCAAAGTGATCCGAGTACGAAAACGGTAACCCGGGGATCGGGTCTGTGAGAAGGACACGTGCATCGGCTGCAACGAGTGCGGGCAATGGAGCAGCTGGTGTCAGTGGAGGTGCGGGGTCGCGGAAAAGGATGTAATCCAGCCGCTTCCCCTTCCACGCCCGTGTAATGACGTCGAAGCGTTTGCCGGCGGAGTAGGTATTTAGCGGTGAGTCGGCTGTGACGCCAAATACCTCGATTGACTGAGAAGGTGTTGGCATGATGTTCGATGTGCGGCGGATGGGGGAACGCGGAGGGTGGGTTGCTTCCCAAGCGTCGGTCAGGGAGGCGTGGTCGCGAATGACAGTCATCGGGAGGGTCGTTGGCGAACTGTTGAAATCCCCGAGCTAATTCCGTTATGAGAACGTCCAGTCATAAGGGATCGAAAATCCTTACCGCTATCACGTAGCGACCAAGCTCGGCAGCCTGCTTTGCAAGTTTTGCGAATTCCCATGCGTTTACCAGTCTGTGGGCACGATGATGTTCAGGCCCTCTGTCGCCCCCTTTAGCGAATAGCTAATCGCCATCTCAGTTACTTGAACGCCAAATGAGACTCTGAGTACTTACATGGGTATTAAATACCTGAACTTGACCCAGAATTGGGTGCGTCACGAGGATGCTTGCCGCGGACTTGCCAACGAACCAGTCCCCAGCGAGCACATCAAGAGGGGAGCCATTCAAAGAGTAGGGGTGTATAGTTGCAGCAATTATAGGAAATCTAGAGAATATGGCCAGACCTGCTCCGAGGGCACCGCTGAGACCGAAACGGTAAGAGGTGTGGCCCGAGGGAGGTAATTATGCAGTCACGCACCTGTGGAAGAATTTTGAAAAAGGCAGGAAATTGGAAAGGCGAGACCGAACAATATCATAGTCTGCGTAAACCCAGAGCTCTTGAAGGGCTACAATGTCGTATTGGGAGTTCTCCTCGAGGTACTGTGTGATGGCCTGGATGCGTTTAGACCTATGCTTCGAAACATATTTGAGGCCCCTGGGTCGTTGTTAGAGAATTGTTGCCCTCTGAGCCAAGATAGACTTGCCAACAATTGAGAGTAAAGACGTTGATGTGTGTTTCGGCGGAGGGGGGGGACATGTCTCGCGAGGAGGAACTTGAACTCGTTACTCGAACAGGGGATATGTCGAGCACGTGATCTTTTCTGACACGTGACTCGCACGCGCTCTCTCTGCACGAGTCACCCTTTTTCGCCCCTTTGTCATGGTCAACCTCACCAAAGAAGAGTAGGTGCTGAGTACATAACCCGTCCTGGTGGTACTAACGTAGTGTCTGATAGCATTGAGATTGCGACGCGCGCGGCGGACCACTTCACTCGCCTCTACTATTCTGCTTACGACTCCTCAACGCGCATCGATGATTTGCCGAATTTCTATCGTGCCAACTCGGCGGTAAACTGGAACGGAAATCCATACGAAGGCTCGCAGGGTGTCCGCGATCTGATATCGAAGATGCCAAAGACCCAGCACGAAGTGCAGTCCTTTGATTGCCACCCAATTCCAGGTGTGTGTGAGGTTATCGACAGCTCTCTGCTGCTCACTTATGAGACAGGAAGTCAGCCTCCGTCTCTTCTGATCACTGTGTCCGGAAATGTGACACATGGCGGTGGGCCTCTTGCGAACCCTCCTTCGACCCACAAGAAAAACATCGAAGGCCATCCCCGTGTGTTCAGCCAAACGTTTATGCTGGTCCCCGATAACACTGCGCCACCAAAACTTGGTGAATTGGCTAAATATTATATCATTGCGGACACGATGCGCTTCGTTGGTTGACACACTCAAATGGTCAAAAGGTTGGTTGATGATACCTCCTTTGTGCTGCGGATTCGGTGATGTCCAGTCAAACAGCACAACAAACCCAAATTGTCGTTCTAACTGCATTCAAAAAGGACCGTCACACACGGGGGGGGGACTTTTCTTTCGCCCATGGAAGTTGTGGGTTATTCAAATTGCTTGATGGACTCGTGAGGGCTGCGGGAAATGTTTCCACAATTGCTACTGCCTCCATGTGCAACTGCGTGCGGCAGCCTCGTGAAACGCAGCTGCGCTCTTGGCTTCGCTCCACAATCATGACAACGCGTCGTGGGCATTGTGGTCGGCTGGATGCTGGATGCTCAACTTCGTGATTTCTCATCACAATGGAAATAGATCACCACTTGATCGGGAGGTTATTGCGTGCATTCGAAGCATGAAGAATGATGTTATTATACTTATGGTGTCAGATCGGGTCGAACGGTAGGGCTGCAGCGGAATGAATTGTGGCATTTGATGGCGCATGATAATGCGGTAGCAATTTAAGTTCCACCAGGGAGGTCGATGATAGGCGGTGCGAGATAGCCGTGAAAAAGTCCCGTTCCGCTCAGTTACGATGTGAGTTTCAGCCCAACCACCGTATCCCGACCCAGCAACTCCGTCTGAATGTATTTCAAACCCAAAACCTGTTCCAAGCCCTCACCGTATCCCACACCATCCCGGCCCACGAGCACGGGGGCCGTGGTCACAATCAGCGAATCGACAAGACGCCCAGAGAGAAATGATTGTATGACACGAGCGCCACCTTCGACCATGACCGAGCGGATACCTTTCTCGCGAAGGGTGCGCAGAACGGCTGGGAGGGGAAGGTCGGAAGTTGCTGGGGGAAGATCGGGATCTGCCTGGCGTCAATGGCGTTGTATGGTGACAATGGAAGGGTAGACGGACGGATGGTCTCGGGTTCCACAAGAATCACAGTGACACCGGCAGCTTGGAGTGCGTCACGACGGGCCTCCCATTGCTGTAATTTTTCCGTGTCGTCTTCGTTTGCGAAGAAACCCTCGATCTTTGACGGAGGTGCGGAGATGACCCATGGTGCGACGCCTACGCCCATCGCCGCATTGGTGATGAGCGTACACGTTGGTGAAAGGCGCAGATGTGAGTCGAGGATAAGAGGACGCGGGTGGTGGTAGTGCTGAAAATGCGTGGTTTGTGTCGGAAATGGGAGACGACGGACTGTCAAAATAGATTATTAATGGATTGAGTCGTTTACAGCACGCGGAAATGAGGACGGGATGATGCACCGTTTAACTGGGGATTATCGTTCACGGCCGTGCCGACACCGATTAAAATGCCGTCATGCATCGTTCGCATCCTATCTTGCGAAGCATCGTCACCAACCATGCGCGTGTCGACGGTGTATTATCGATCAAGTATGGGCGGAGGCGATTGCTCACCAATGAGTCATCAGCATACTTTCCTCGCCGCTAAGGATAAGTTGTTTCCCCCCTGCGCCAGCGATTTTCGCATCGATCGATTGTGCAAACGTGAGGGTAACATATGGACGCGTGCTGTCTGGTGAAACGAGATCTGGAAGCGGTGCAGTCCCAGGTCCTGCGTCCGCAGGCAGAGCTGCAAGGGTAGAAGTCAGAATTTCAGGAAGACCTGGCATTTTCTTGTCTGGCAGGACATTATTAACACCTGAGCAATACTCGAATACTATCCACCTACCGTTGTGCAACGGAGGAGAGGAAGGCGGCTGTAGTTAACGGGCCGACACGTGATCAGAAGCGGACTCTTAAATGAAAGCTTAAACAATCAACGCGTTTCGCGCGTCGAGTCAACGCACTTCTCTTTCATACCATCATCACCACACCTCGCCTCACTTCGAATCTCTAACTCCCCAACCCTTCATCTGAATCAGGCATGTCTGGACGTGGCAAGGGCGGCAAAGTGAGTACACTTACTGCTGAGACGCATCCCCGCTCTGGAGCTTTATCCCTGAATTTTCACTCACATGATGGCCGCAATAGGGTTTGGGCAAGGGCGGTGCCAAACGCCACCGTAAGATTCTCCGTGACAACATTCAGGGTATCACTAAACCCGTGAGTCTGGCTATGTCGTTGTTGTTCATCCCTTACTGACATGACATTTCACACAGGCTATTCGCCGTCTCGCTCGTCGTGGCGGTGTGAAACGTATCTCTGGTCTTATCTATGAGGAGACCCGTGGCGTTCTCAAGATTTTCCTGGAGAACGTCATTCGCGATTCCGTCACATACACTGAGCATGCTAAGCGGTGAGACCTGCTGTTGTGTGACCTTTGACTGTTGTGACTGACTTGTGTTGCAGCAAAACTGTCACTGCGCTTGATGTTGTTTATGCTCTTAAGCGCTCAGGTCGCACGCTCTACGGCTTCGGTGCTTAGATGAACACATCGCCTCGACTGAGGTTCTATTCTTGTATCTTTTTCTATTTGTGTTGCATATTTCGATAATGATATGAGTGCAGTCTTGGCACTACTGTAATCTCAGTTTTGTGCATGAATAAACGAGATTTCCACAAGGACCAGAGTATGAACTGTCGGCGGAGGATAACGAGGTCGAGATATTTGTCATACTCGTATTGTGGTTGGAACTTGGTCGTTAGGGTTATCAATAGGACTACCCTTTGTGAAGGAGTCATTGCTGCCCAAGATGTTCTCATTTGCTGCAGCAGTATACGCAGCAATGTCATTGTCATCGACGTCAGATACATTTTCGAGCGGCTCATGCACACGAGCTAAAGTGACCTTGACGAGCTTACGCTCTCAAGTCGTTGAGGTCATACTCCACCACCGGACCAACTGCAGTCCCAGCGGAGGACCAGATTCGGACGCGCGCCAGCGCCAAGTCGGCCCATTGGAGCAGAGTCCATGTCCTTGATGCAACACAAAAAAAAGAAGGCGCCATAAGCCAAACGTCTCCTCGTGATGCCCCAGACTCGGACGTGCCGCTCTGTGTAATGGAAACGGAAAGACGAGGACGAGGATAGAGTTGTTTTTCAACGATCCGACCCGGATGTGACGGGCTTCGCGGAGCTAGCGGCAGGCGCCACATCCCGTCGCCCGTGGACGCTCTGGCCGTCACGGTCGAAGTGGGTCCGTGTGTGCTTGGGCGACCCGTCGGGTTGTCGGAGAGTGTACGTTCGCCCTCTCTCTCTCTCTCTCTCTCTCTCTTTCTTGATGATCATGTGGTCAACTCTCCGGCTCGTCTCGTCCTGCCTTCGAGTTGACGATAACAGGGTGGGTGATATCCAAGTATCACCTCGATATCCTCGACATTCTCCGGGGGAAGAGCAGGCGCGGGCGGGTTCTCCCGAGGCGACGGATGAATTATCGGGGGGTAACGCGAGACTGGATGCTGTACGCTGAAGAGCCGTCGAACTGTCACTGACGAGCCAGTGCTGACTCACACGTTTCCATGTGTGGGGAAGATCGGGGGGGGGGGGGGGCAAAGGATGTCATTGACTCGGACCTCGTGGTGGAACACGATACAGGTTTGTCGTCGCACTGTTCGCCTGCCTACGCAGACACCATAGGCGGCCTCGACAGTACTGACTGATCTCGTGGACGCCCTCTTCATTCGTAAACATCGAGTTTTCGTTCTATAACAACGAACGATTCAGTGCGCGACAGGGGTATCAAGACATGCGGCACTGCGTATTCGAGAGGTGGGAGAACGCAATAGGTTTACACGCACTATATCGGTCTGTGAACACAAATAGGGTTGTCGGCGTTGAAATCAGCGTGGCAGAGGCGACTGCGGATGGACTTGGAAGTACTTTCGCAGACCACCAACGGTCCCCCCTCCTTCCCTCCTACTCCTGAGTACGTCCCTAAAAAGGTGAGACGGGGCGCATAGATGTCGACGTAAGTGCAGCGTGTGATTGGCACCATCCTGCAGTGGTGAAGTCTGTGAGGGGTCATGCTCGACGCACGGACGGTGGCGCGAACGGTCGGTGCTCAGGCCAGCTCGCCTTATCGAGTCGATCCTCCCACGGTGAGTCCGAGTGCGTGTGTGGGTGGGTGCGAAGAGGGGACGACGTGCGATCGTCATCAGCTGAGCATCAGGGTATTTCCGCCCATCTTACAGGTTTCGCGGAATGGACGTTTCTAGACGAAGGGGACCTTGTCGACCGCGCGACGATGATGTCGGGGGATTTGTTGGCCTTGAGTCAGAAGGACAAGCAGGTTCCCGGGGGAAGGGGGCAAAAGGGTGGTTGGTGGCGACATTTCCAACCAGATGTCCAACAAGCATGCTGGACCGACAAATATTTCGAGTGGAGCATGGCTAGCGCCCCGCAACGCCGATCACATTTAGAGTTCTTCGCAGAGACTGGGGTTGGAAGGGCATTGACACCGAACAGGGTCGTGACTGCCGCACATAGGTGATGGAGGCCCCGGAAGATTCGATTTGGACTTGTCGTGAGGACGCAGTGCGGCGAGAGGAAAGCCCTGGATTGCCATCACAAGTTTCGACATATAAAATACCACCGAGGGCGTAAGATCTGGACTAAGGACGTTTCCAAGTGGGTCGTGGTAGACGGGCGGACGAGAGATAAGCCGTAACAAAGAACAGTTCTTTGATACTCGTACGCCAGGGACCGAACGAATCTTGTCCTTCCCGCGCAGAACAGTTCCTGTGTTCCATTTTCCATTTCCCGTTCCCTGCGACCGGTTCGGACCGTGGACTAGCCCCTGGGTTGCGAAAAGCGTTGGGAGTGATAGCAGATATTTTATGACCCGACGACCCTGGTTCCCTTCTTCCAAGTAATTCCGAGCGCTGATCTGAACTGTCCAAGGGGATGTGCTTTCCTGAGTGCGTCTTCAACTGCTGCCGTTGGCAGACGGATGGGCACATATCCGGGAACAGAAGACAAATCTGTACCGGCCATGGTCACTGTCACCGTCCGTTAAAGGGACAAACGACGACCACGACGGCGGTCAAAGGAGAAGCAGCTGCTAAATCCGGCCTCGAGGTGCAGCTTCCCCGTCGTCGATTTCCCACGTTGTTGGAGACGAGAATTCCGATTTTTGGTCGGATTGTCGTCCCATGGGAAAAATGACATGAATAATGATTTGCCCTACCCCCGCCCCGTCCATCGACGCGTTCATTAATGTTAATGTTACAGTAATGGTGCCGTGGTGTGCTGTCATCGTTATCATCATCATTGTTTTGCGGTGTTGGCGAATCTAAAACGCCCTGACGCCCTGGAGCTTCCTCATTGTGTTAACGGAAGAACACCGTCGTGAGTCTGTTGTTCTTTTTGCGGCTGCTGCCCAGGCTGGCTGACTGGCGGCGCCACGCTGCCACGGCGATCATGCAAGTGTCGTAAACATTCCTGTTCCTGCGTTTCTGCTGTCGTCTGGTGCTTCTAGGCATGTTTTTTGGTTTGTTCACCACGAACCCCTGTCAGTCACACGGCGGACCGTGAACCCCGTCGTCCGAGATAACATTCTCGGGTGTCCTTTGTTCTTCCCTTGACCTTCTCTCTCTCTATAACCATGACACGCATCATGACGGGTTGGCACCGTGACACCGATCTTCCTGCTCGCTCCTTTTCATCATCCCTCTCTGCTTCACATCCCTGCAGCAGCCATTCATCACGACATTCCATCTCATGGCCCACCTTCCTTTCCCAGGCGTTTCGGAATCTGCAACCTTCCCCCAGGTGCAGATAGACCGTCCTCGACGGATACTCACGGTAATATCGCCTGGACCGAGTTTAGAAAAGCCGTGCTTGCGCCCTGCCCAGGCCCGGACGTGATTTTCATGGACAGTCTCATGACTCGCGGGGTTCGTAAACAGTCCACAGTAGGGAGTCCTCCGTCATCGGCCCCAAACCCGCCCAACGGGTGAACTGCTGTGCCACCCGGCGACTTGGACGTGAAACTCACGAAATTCATCGGCGCAATCATGCCAATGCCAAACGTTATAGATGGCCGTGCCCAGTACGGCACGGTCCCACCTCTCCCCCCCGCGCCGTTGACAGTGACAGCGACGCCGCAAGCGCATGGAAGGGCCCGAGTTCCGATCTCGCACAGCCTTCCACCTTGACATCGTCACTTGTCCGTTCGGTCCTCCGCGCTTCGCAAGATTCGTGATTCGTAGCAGCAGCGAGGTGTCATCACCATTGCTGTTACCGAAAACACCCCACATGGTGCACGCCCCCTCCATTGACGCCGGAGTCTCTATCGCGGTCGCATCCACGGACGGACGGTCTAGTCTGTATCTGTTATCCGCGTCCCCCTATGCCGTCCTTGCCTCTCACATGTGCCTTGTGTTTTCATTTCGGTGCTTTCTTATGTATCGCTTGTTCATTAAACTTTACTATATTCTATACCCCCGTAAAGCCATGCTGTATGCTGTCCAAATTTTACCGCTGACGTGTGTGAGTGATATCGCCGCCGCCGCCGCTTCGAAAAACGAAAGAAATCCGTTCGTTCGCTTCGCCGCTCCACCATCATCATCCACGCACACGCATTCGTCCATGCATTTCATCATCGTCATCCATCATCATCATCATCACTCACCACGCCACGCCACGCCATGCATGCCGATAAACCATGCCGTCACGAAATAAAAACGCAGCGCAGCAAGAAAGCGACATGCCCCGCGGATCACACGGAAAGTACTATTTTTGAACTTGAACACGAACACGATGAACATGAACACGATCGTACCAAACAACCAGTCCCTACTCGCTCCCCCCCCCACTCCACTCCCCACTCCCCACTCCCCAAACCCAAATCCACGGGGCGCCCGCTATTGTGTTTTTGTTGCACATGACAATGATGTATGGACGAAGTGTGTGCGCGTGATTGTGGGGGTAGGGGGTTATCGGAGAGTCCTGGTTGTTGGCCCCGACCGCCGCCCATATAGAGACGTATAATAGGCCGAGATCAGCTGCCTTGGCAAGGGACGTTTTGCATACCTTTTTTTTTTTTCCACGCCCATGCATTGTGATTCGGTTGCACGCGTGGTATACGCGCTGAGCGGACGTGCTAACGCCGCGTCTTGCTGCGCGTACCCGCAAATGGTCACGGGCTTTTACAAGGTGGCGCAAATAACCGAGGGAAGGGAAGGACCCGCCTCCTCGTCTGTCTTCACCCGGTTCCACGCCGTTCTTCTTCGTCACTCCTATCTGTCGTGCTTGAATTATGTGTCTATATATATACACGTATGGGAGGGGCTCCGCTTTCTGCTATAGAAGGTTTCTATGAGATACATACGACGTGTGTGCGTGAGTGCATGGGAGGGGATATCGTAATCGCGTAGAAGGATGATCAAGAAGAATAGTGATACGGATGGTGAGAACAGAAACAGATCGGGAGAAGAGTACACAAAACGAAAAATCCATTTCGTTTCCGTGTGATGCGTAGGATGGAATGTCAGGAAAGCACGTATATATACCTACAAATGAGACGCAAATAGATGGAAGAAGGGTCAGAGGGTGTTTGAGAAGGGTGGGCGGGTTAGCCATGGAACCAAGATTCATTTGCCTAGGCACGCTTCGATGCGACAAAGGGACCCTCCCAAGGAACCGATTCGACATCCATCGTCATGCCGCGCCAGCTACCGACGAGAACTTTGCCGTAGTGAAGGTAGCCCCGGAAGACCCACCTAGATCGTCCCCGTTGGTTCGGATCAGCCTGCAAACAATCGATTAAGAAACCGAATAGGGTCATCTTGAGCCCGAGCGCGATCGCCGGGCAAGGGGACGAACGTACCGGTAGACGCACGAGAGCGATCAGGCCATCCCACGGGCGCACGCGGCCAAGGAACGTAAATCGTCCCCATGCCATGCCGTGATAAGGGTCCGTCTTAACGAAACGGTCGATATCAGCCGAGGGTCGACGCAAGAAGAGATGTCTCACCTCTCCAGTGAAGATGATGTTCTGAATCCCGACGCAGGTCGTGTCATACGTGTCTTCCATGTCATCGTCGTCGTATGATGATGCCAGTCCAAGACCAGCCTCGTCAAAGACGTCCTCGTAATCCGAGTGGCGCTCAAGAGCAAAGTCTTCTTCGATGCCGCGCATGGGCTCTTCCGACTCGCGGTGAGCTCGACAACTTAGACATGTATTTTCATCGTGAGAGTTTGAGCGGCCTTCTACAAACGTTTCGTGCTCCGATCTTTGTGTCTCGCCATGAAAGCGATAGGTAAGGACGGCACGGTCCTGAAAACGTAATTAAAGTTCGGGTCGTGCCACGCCAGGGAGTAAAGGACATACCGGTCGGAGGGAAACGTCTACTGGAGGGAACCACGCATTACGAATCCCTGCATCAAATGGATCGTCTTCTGAACCACCGGCCGGCACGGGTTGTTGTGGGCTGATACAATGATGTTCTTTTAGACGCATGAAGAGCGGCCAGGTTGATATGAATGGGGATGTCTCGCCAAAGCCGTCGGGATAGTTAGGGTTGGTCACAAGTGACATATACCCTGGCTCTTCTGGAATCTAGGGTCGAGGGGTCGGACCAGAAAGGAAGGGAGATCAGGTGAAAACGCACCAGCAATCGACCTTGCCAGAGGCCATCCATTGACCCAAACGTGTACATGGCACCCTTCAATTCAGCATCCGCCCAAGGGTCCCAACATGCGGTGGAGCGTTCCCAGTCGTTGTCCCAAGCAGCGCTCGGGGAGAGTGTGTCACGTCTCCATATACCATCCTCCTCGATCAGCCTTTGCTCTGGCGTGAGTGTCGACTTCCAGTCCCAATCCGAGGGAGGGACTAATTGTGCACCGGCGTGCGAGTTAACCTCCACGATGTCGGCTTGAGTCTGACCCCAACTAATGCCTTGCGCGAGCGCGGTTGGCCGGTCGATGGGAAGGTCTGGAGGGATACTGAGCGGAATCGTCTCGCGACGAGAAAAGTAGATGAGCTTGGCGGCGACAGTGATGGGTGGCGTGCGAAAACGTATGCGACGACAATAATGGTACACCTCCGCTATTGTATCCCCGCGAGGAGGGAGGACGGGGTATTCACCATGGGCTGTTCGCAAGGAGACGAGATCATCGTGTTCCCACTCTTCCGGGAGCGGTAGAAGAAGGTGATGATCCGGGGCAAAGTGTGACAGATACTAAAGGACATGAGACTGTGTGTGGATAGGAAAGAAAGAGAGACCAACCTTGAATGCCATGACAACATAAGGAAGGACGCGTGTAATAAGATCATCCCGGTCATCGGGAGTTTCGTTCGCAAGGACATCTACAAAAGTGTCAGCAAAGGGAGTAAGGGCG
The DNA here is from genome assembly GCA_022376545.1 of Russula dissimulans. Classification (NCBI taxonomy): domain Eukaryota; kingdom Fungi; phylum Basidiomycota; class Agaricomycetes; order Russulales; family Russulaceae; genus Russula; species Russula dissimulans. The sequence goes on from WTXJ01000010.1 coordinate 252,030, forward strand.
GATAGAACTGAAGGGAAGCGCACTGTTGTCTGTCATGGACCACATTACCCACAGTGCTAGAGAATTAAGGGGTGTATCCCTGGGCCAGCCATTGACCGTGTCGTGCCATAAACGATGACGAACAAATTTGTTGACAAAGGCATAGGTGTTCGCCCACTCGAGCTGCGCGCGGTTTTTCCCATCGTTCTCCATCAAGAGGATAAGGGCAGTACGGAGAACGTCCTCAATGTCCGGGATAAAGATGTCTCCGCGACGGATGCGTTGGAGTGCGGTACAGTAGACTTTGAGTTGAGAAGCAAGGAAGCGCGGCTTGAGGGCATGTTGGCCGATCCTGCGGTGGGCAGCATCCACATCGAACATGCCACGAAACATTTTTGCGTAGAGGTCGTTTGAATGGGGGGAAGAGAGGGTGTGGTAAACATACTTGCAAGAGCAGATGAGGGAAATGATGTGTACAGGAGGGCCAAGAGGGTCCAAGAGGGCGACTTGGAGGGCGATGCGTTCCAAGATCTCGACGGGGATGGAGAGGAGAGGCGAAGGACGCGGCTGCATGAGGGGGGAGGGAGGGAGGGGGAGGGAGGGGGAGGAGGGGGTCGGAAGGAGTGGAGGGAGGGAACATGAAGTCGTTTATATGTATGGCAGGTGCAGGTGCATAAATTATATTTATGCGTCCTCAGCTCCCCCCTTCAAGCGCGCGCTGTTCGGGCCATTCACACCCATTACACACCTATGTTCGCTATTTCATTTTGCACTCTTCCTACTCGTTTCCTCGCTCACTGCGAAAGCCAGCGCCAGCCAAGAGCCCAAGCCCCATCACGCTCCGGGTGGGCCGGATTCCGGGAGCGTGGATCGGTTCGCCTCACTCATCTCCGTCTTGCCGCCTCATCAATCCCGCCCCCATGCATGGCCATGGCCATGTCCCCGTCCCCGTCCCCGTCCACGGCCGCTCCGGCTTTCCTCTTCTCTCCCCTCCCTGTCATCCGCCCCTTCTTCCCCGCTTCCCCCCCCCCCGCTTCCTGTCGCCCCGTCCCTTGCTGCTTCTGACCTCATCCACCTCCGCTTCCCTTCAAATCCCCGTTTCCATAAACATGCACATGCCACAATCTTGCCACCCATTGACGTAAACTTGTCTCATCAGCCATCCTCTCCTTATGGCATCTTGGGTCCCGCCCAAGGGTACAATTCGCATCCCCTTTTTGTTATTTCACCAACCATCTCAATCCCTAATAACCGAACATGGCCTCTCCAAAAGTCCCCGTCGTCTCTACCACTCACCTCTCGTCCTCGCACGTGCTTCTGCCTCTCTGCTTTCCATTTCATATTGCCTTCAACTCAACTCCGCGTCCCTCTCTCCATTAGGGCATTCTCCGCATTCCCACCCCATACCGTTCGCTTCGGCTGAACACCTTGGCAGCGGTGGCTTATGCCCCGAAGCCTTGTCAAAAAAAAACGAAACAGGTGACCTCAACCGACAAGGTGCGATTTCTCATTCAATGCAGTGGGGCACCAACACAGGCTCGCAAATCTTTCTCTGACCCGACTTGCCCCACCAACCACTGGCTTAACCCATGTGTATACCCCTGTGACCTCTTCTCTTTTCCACTCCGCATTGAGACGGGACATTCCTGTGCATCTTGTCTCGGCGTGCCTCCACATATCTTGATATCCCATCAGTGTTCCACCGTGTGTCGTAATGTTCTCGCTTCGGGTTGTGCTGTACCTGTGCGCAGTCGCGCGCTCCGTCCGTCCGTCATTCTCAGATGATTATCAAGAAGCATCCATGTCAAACCTACCTGTCGCAAACATTAGGACCCCATTGCTGTTCAGTCGTCACCGCCTTGTCGGCACTCTGCTTCCATCACCCGTGAAATTTTCCCCTACTCCTTTCGGAAGCCGATCGCATGGGTCGCAGGGGGTGGCTCCTTGTCTGCATTTGATTTTTCTCACCTCATTGCAAAGTCAAGGGTAAGTTCCATGCTCCAATCCACTCACACTTCATGGGCGCCATGGCCATGTTCCCTAACTGGTATGTACCCCCTGACCCAATCCTCGATTCGATCTTACGCATGTACTGTCATGGCAATCGGTCAATCGAGGTCGCCTGCCTTGTCTAGACAGTCTAGGAATCTATTGTTTCACAGCCAACGGCGTATCCCCTTTCCCGACCTGGCCAGCTTCCACTTAGCCATCCCCTTGACTGTACGTACACGCACTGGAGCCAACTTATCGTATTCCCTCTGTCTGTCAACCCCTTACAAGTCCCTAGTCACGTTCTGCCTCGACTTATTATGGTGCATCCGTAACATTCGCTCTAACTTGCTGCCGTCGACAACTTTCTGTTTCTCTTTCCACTGCCCCCACCTTTGCACCAATACTTGGTAGCGAGACACGTACGACCTCCCGGTCATGACGGGGCTTCCCTCCTAACAACGAAACTTTGTTTTGAACAAAGCTCCGGTCAGATCACCTGATGGATCGCGTCGTTTGCGTTGCGGTCTTTGAGCGTGCGTGGCATTGTCATACCGCAAACAGAACACCTTGACGGGCGAGGACATGCACGTCCCGGTACTCCAAGTAACACGGCAGCGCCATCATTAGTACCTGAGCGTTATTTGGTCCAGAGAGTTTATTTGTGGCGCAACCTCAGAAGGGAAACCCTGGGCGCCGTGCATGTGAAACCTTGTATTGGCTGTCGAATCGCTGCGTCTGAGCGCGAGTGAGTACTAGCAAGATTCCATGCGATCACCGGTTCGATGGTTCTATCGATGTGGAAACATGACGTGACCATGTGCGTCAAGTCGCTCCCAGCGCACATAGGCATGGTATACTTGTACGAAGGATCGATGGTCCCGATCAGTGAGTCCTGCTCTTAAAGTTCTCCTGTGTCACTCCGTTGGATTTCGTGCCAAGTTTGTTTCTCCGACTCGATACGTCACCTGTTCTCGTGCCTCTGTCCCACTTTTGTGCTGCCGATATCGTCACCCAACTTTTGTAGGCACCATCGAGGAGAAACGTGCTGTTACGTACAATCTCTCACTTGGGGCCGGCTCGTGTCGGGTATTCCTAGAACATGCCTTAGCAAGGCGGTCTCGTTAGGCTCAATGAGGCACCAAAAATTATGACAGGCCGGGGTAGAATATGCACATGGCCGAATCTGAGCGCCTGTACGATCTCGTACGTAGGGCATGCGTTTGGTACCGAACATTCTGCCGTCAATCGAATATGTTTAGGTCTCGCGCAGAGGGAGGCGTTCCTATCCGGCCGCCGATGGGATCGTCTCGAGCGTCTCGAGCGTGAGTCGTAAGCTCATCTCGCTTCTGCGAGCGTTTGCTTTCTATCGTTCAAGCGTGCATCTGTAACTCGATCTCATTTTGATCGGTTACAAACTCCTGACGATCAATTCTTTCATGAATCATGAATTCTTGTTGGCATTTCCATCTCCCCACCCCTCATCACAAGCGTGTCGTTATCGTTATCTCTTATCGTCGACTTAGATTGGCTCGTGCGTGTTTGCGCCATGGTTCAACTTCAGCCCTCACCCGACAGTCTCCCTCCCCCCGCTCATTCATGATCCAAAACTGTTTGGATTGCCAAAAAGAATTTGGTCGTGTTATCTAGAAGTGTCAGTCGAAGCAGGGAAACTGTGGTGTGTGACTGTGTGAAATGTCCAGATATGGTGAGTAGCTTGCTGAATCGAGAACGCAAGTTGAACACTTTGGACGTGTAGTTGAGGGGCTGTATAAAAGGTTGGGATCATCCAGTGCGACTCTCGCACCGACTCCCACCTTTGCATACATTTGACTGCAATCGCACATGGGGTCGTCCCAGCCATTCTTCCCCGTCCTGAAGGACATTCCTCCCCCGTCGCGCAGCCTTTCGTCTTCCATTTGGGCACCTCAGCCCCACCCTACCGAAGCCTCCTGGCAGCAAGCTATCACCTCCTTCTCCCAGAGCGCCGAAGCAGAAAAGGTTAGGGCGAAGCCCGACGACAGGCGCGGCCCTCCCTTTGGGGCGCCCAATACGGACGAAGATGTGTTTGGCCCCATCGACTTCTTCCGCGCCGATCAGAAAAAAGACGTTGGAGCCATCGGCGACGGTAGGAAGAAAAATAGCCCCGACGCTGTCAATAATGTGACCTTGTTTCTTGTCGTATGCGACCGTAGGCTTACGAGCTTTTGACTGTAGCACATTGAACAGCTTCTTCGTTCACTGGACCTCAATTCCCCTGTTCCGTTCGCGCATCCCCCACCTCCTGGCTTTCATAATAATACATCTCCAGATTTGTCTCCCATCTCTGCGACATCTTCACTGCTGACACCTACCGACTCGCCTGCAAGGACTTCGTGTCTCAAGATTGACATACCCTATGATCATCACCCTTCTGTCCTTTCCCCTCAAGGTCTGCAACTACAAACTGGGTCGTATCGTGCCCAGGAGATTTTCTCCACTCAATCGTCTCGTTTCCCACCACCTCAACTTGCCTATTCTTATCAATCACAGGACGGAGTTGCACCCTTTGAACAGTTCCCTGATAGATCTTCTGTCCTTTCTACGTTTTCCCCTCCTGTTCCCAACCCAATGCACGTCGGCGATCGGCGACTCCCCCTGGATTTACCTTGGTTTTCCGATAGGATACAGCCCCCCAATGACTGGCTTCGCCCAGACGATTGCGTCGGGGACCGTTGCTCTGGACTCGCCGCAGAAGAACCCAGGATTCTTCAGAAGGCTATATCGGCTTCTCCTCAGGGCCCGCAAAGTATCTTGCAGGGAAATGAGGTACAGAACTACTTTTCTCGGCTACATTAACCAAAAGAGTTGATGATTCGTGACTCCAGCCCATCAACTTCCTCTCGCTCCTGCACCCTTCCTCATCGCCACCGTATCACCTCTTTGTCTCGCGTATTATAAAGTCGTCTGACCAGCAAGCGTCCATATTTCTCCAGCAGAAACTCAAGATTGCCGATTCTAATGAGCGTGCCAAGATCATTGACGCTATCTGTGCCAAGGGATTTGAGATGATGGCTCACCGGTAATTTCATCTCTGTAAGACATACCGCCGATGGGCCCTAACTTGCTCTTTCCGGTAGTTTCGGCAATTGGGCAGTCCAGCGCTGCCTGGAAGCGGCTTCTAGCATCGATGAGAGGCGGAAGATCGTTCAGTGTATGAGGTGAGTTTAGGAAGTCGGGACCTATTGCGGGATTGATATTGAATCGAATTCTGCGGCATCCAGGGGTCGAATCGTCGAGCTTGCTTGCAATTGCTATGGCTGCCACGTTCTCCAGAAGGCTTTAGATTGCGAAGAAGAGGTTCGCCTGCTCATCGTTTCCGAACTCTTACTTGGCGATCCTGCGCAAACACTTGTAAATAAGCACGCGTCCCATGTCTGGAGCAAGGTATACTATATGTCTTCAAATTTAAACGTGTTGACATGTCTGGCAGATAATGGAACTGACGTGGACGCCTCCCGCTCCACCAATCTTCACATAGTGCGTCTTGCTCGTTCCAGAAGAGGGTCTGCTGATATGCCTTATTCAATCAGCGTCAATAAGTCCCTGAAAGGGAAGTGGGCCTCTCTTGCCTGTCACGAGACAGGATCGCTCGTGGTACAGGTGGGGGTTGTTTGTGTTCACGCGAGCTCTGAGTTCATAATGGCGAATCTAGCATGCCTTCGAAAATCTGGAGGAGTCTGCCAAGGACGGAATTGTCGAAGAGTTACTCAACCAAGGCCCAATTGTCTTTGGCGAGGTCGCCAAGAATCAGTGGGGCTCTTACTGCATCCAGCACAGTACGCACACTCAGGCTGGCCGCTATCCTCGGACAAATACTTATTAGTCACGCACCCCATTTAGTTCTTGAGCATGGCTCGGCTAAGCATCGCCAAATGGCGTTGGACCATCTTGTCACTGGGCTTCTCGAATTTGCTACCAACGAGCAGGGTTCAAAGTCGGTCACAAAGGCGCTTAAAGAAGGTGGCAAGGAGACGCTCGATAGATTCGTGAAACGCATGGCCGAATCCACCAAAGGGTATAGTTTTACATCCTGATCCAATCGCGTGTTCATGCCAGTTTCGCAGGGGCCGCAGAGCCATAATCGTTGATTTAGCTTTGTCGGTTACTGGTAGCCAGATAATCGCGTCTGTCCTTCCAAACGTTTGTCACGGATTCCTACAGATATGGACTAGAATCCTAACCGGAACCTCCTCAGGTCGACAAGGACCAGCGCACACTTTTGTACGAGTCCATCCGTGGGCATATCGTCACTCTCCGAGGTTGTAAGACGGGTTCAAAGGTTATTTGGTTATTGTGAGTGATGCGGCCCCTTCCCTGATTAATTGCGTGACTTATTCAGCGATGAACGCTCAGTGACAGAATGGTAAGTTTTCGGACTTATCAAACATTGTCATATTTTCTGAGTGCGATCTCATCTGAAGCGTGCCTACTACGGCTATTAAAAAAGGGTGATTTCGCAAAAATCTAACCCACGGAAATTTTGATATTTCTTCCTTATCTCGCACCTGCCCGTCATCACCCGTGTCAATGCAATATTTCAACGAGGCGAGCAAAATTTGGAATGTATCAAGTCCAATAATCTCTTTCGTCATAAAAGTTTCGCGCAAGCTCATAATCTGCATCATCCAAAACCCATCGCATATCATCTCATAAGCAGCAATTCTGATTCTGCCACTATCTGCATCATTTGTCGTTTTTTATGCCTAGTGCCCTCTTTCTTCCTTCAACAATGAGATTTCTCTCTGCATCTGGTCGCACGTTGCATTCGCTTTCATCTGTTAACTTTACGTTTTCTTCTGGTTCCTACGCAACGCTACACGCGTGAACTGTCGTAATGTTATCAAAATTAAATATTTATTACGCCAGCCGGGCGGAGTATAAAACGGCGGAGTTGTTCCTGCGCGCTTCATGTCGAGTCGGTTAACGTTACAACAACCACGAGGATGAGGGCGTTGACGCTACTACCACTGCTCTATATCCACTCTGCCCTCGCGGTGCCCGTGAACGATGCGCAGATTGTTCTTAGTGAAACGGTTGCGCTCGCTGACACCTTCCGTGACGCTCTTGTCTCCACGGAAGGGAATGACGTCGGTGCTGTCATTGACAACACTGAGAACGAGAATGTTTCGTACGAAGACAAGGTAGAGCCTTGGTCCGAAACCGGAAGGGAGTACGTCAAGCAAAACGGACTTTTGTGTACGTCCTTTCATGTTTCTGGTGTGCCGTTGACTCAAGTCGCGCAATCGTGAAGATGAGGTGGTGAAGCACTCGTCATTGCCCGATCACAAGCTCAGGATAACTCGGCCTCGTCTTTGCGACCCATCTGTCAAACAGTATTCTGGTTATCTTGACATCACTGAAGGGAAGCACTTGTTCTTCTGGTAAGCCGTCGTTCAGCTGATCCAAAGATGATGGGTCCCTTTTTCATCTCGTCACAAGGTTTTTCGAGTCGAGGAACGACCCAAGTAAAGACCCTCTCGTTCTCTGGCTTAACGGTGGCCCTGGTTGTAGCTCTTCTACCGGTTTATTATTCGAGCTCGGTCCGTGCCGTATCGCCCAAAAGGGGAAGAACATAACTCACCATCCTCACTCCTGGAACGAGCGCGCCAACATCATCTTCCTTGACCAGCCTATTGGTGTCGGGTTCTCGTACTCTTCGGACGGCTCAACTGTGAAGACCAGCCCGGTCGCTGGTGTGGACGTTTATGCATTCCTTGAACTCTTCATCACCCGCTTCACCGAGTATGCCCATCTTCCCTTCCATCTCGCCGCAGAGAGCTATGGCGGTACGTATGCGCCTAACATTGCAACCGTCATCCACAAGAAGAACAAGGAACTTGCCCTTGCGCCTACGCCAAAGTTGGCCAAGATCAACTTGGCATCAATCATGCTCGCCAATGGCCTCACAGATCCATACACCCAGATGGCGTCTGTCCCAGATTACGCCTGTAATGGTCCATATCCAATTTACGACGACCCTGATGGTCCCCAATGTATGGCGCTACGGTCGAAAGTTCCCACGTGCCAAGGCCTGATCAAGGCGTGCTACAACTTCGGCTCGCGCATGACTTGCGTACCCGCGGCGTTATACTGTTGGAGTCAACTATTTGGTCCCATACAGCGTGAGTTACTCTCTTTACCGACTGGCTTTTGGAACTCACAGCCTTCCGTACTTCAGAGACTGGTTTGAATCCGTACGATGTGCGCCGTAAGTGCGACCGATCCAAGGATGGGCAGCTTTGCTATGAACAAATGGGCTGGATTGACACGTGGATGAACGACCCAAAGAACAAGGCCGCGCTTGGCGTAGACCCATCGAAGAAGTTTGAGTCATGCAATATGGAGATCAACCAGGCGTTCATGCTCCAGGGTGATGGCATGCACAACAGCGCTGCGCTTCTTCCAGAGCTGATCAACGATGGGGTTCGTCTCCTTGTCTACGCTGGCAATGCCGGTGAGTAGCATTTTACGTTGCGGCAACCTCCTTGCTGATCAATTCACGCTTACCTGTTTCCAGATATAATGTGTAACTATATCGTGCGTTTGAATGAGAGGCCCGCGAATGTTTGCTGATCAGATTATCACGCTTTGTAACATCCAGGGTAACGAGCAGTGGGTCGAGAAACTCGAAACGAAGTTCCACAAGGAATTCAAAGCAGCGCCGTCCATCCAATGGGTAACCGCGCGCGATGGTCGTGTTGCTGGTGAGGTCCGCTCAGCTGGAGGTGGTGGCTTCGGTTCGGGTAATGTCACTTTCGTGAACGTTCACGAAGCCGGGTTTGTCCTTCTATTTGTTTGAGTCTATTTTGTTGCTGGTACTGACTGACTGCGCCGCCTCCTTATAGACATATGGTACCATATGACCAACCTGAGGCAGCGTTGGTGAGTTCCTCGATGTCGTCATAACGGAGAGCTCGGAACTTCACTCACCTTACCAAAAGGATTTATTCACGAGATGGGTATCTGACATATCTCTTACTTCAGATTGAGCCCTCGTCGTCCTGCTTTTCTGGGCTAGCCAGCTACGCACTTATTGGGATAAGCTCTAATCAGAACATCTAGCGTTGTATTAGATCTTGGAATGTGTACCCCATTTGCTCCTGCTGTCCAAGCTTTTTTTTTCCTAATCGCCCAAGCGCTTAGAGCAATTCAGAATCCAGGCCCACCCGGATTCCCCGCGCCGTGCCCATGTCTCCACATCACGCACGGACCGACTCTGCCGTGAAACGGTTTCCAGTGTGGTGTGCGACTCTAGCTGAAACATGAAAGCCTTCTTCCATCGCGCAAACCCCGCCCCAGCGAACGTTGTGGCTTCGCAATGCTCTCCGCGATTTGCACGCGTCGGGGCTGGGTTCTATTGAGAGATCAGGACTTGCTAGTGCACCTCGACCTCCCAGTGCTTGGCCAGGTATTGCTATTTCTGTCGCTGGCGCTTACGGTGGTCGGTGCGAGGCACCTGTTAAACCTTGGTCGGACGGTGGACGGCAAGCTATACTCGTTTGAGTTTGAAATGTGTCTTGTCGGTACCTGCTTACTCGTTCCGTGTGATCCGATGGTCTTGTATATAGGCTGCCACCCGATGAGTAACGCGAAGGTCGTGTCGAGATGTGATAGGATGCGCCTCCCCTTACTTTGTTCACGCACACACCTACACACCGCCGGGAGTTCTGAACTTAGACAACAGTATCTGATGTCCACCGCCTACGATACTTAGTGTTCGAACGTCCATTCGCTGATAAGTCTCCAGGATCTGGACCGTCCGGGACTCGGGCCTGATCAATCGGTGTTCATATTCATTCGTCCCTGTGTACTATAAGTCGGTCAATAGATTACGTTCTGGCAGAGTCCCTTTCCCAACAACAACGGACGTTGTTGTGGTTGGCATGACAGACAGATGGAGAATTAATGGAGCCTATCTCAGGCTACTTCTACGAGAACGGCGCCACCAAAATTGATTGGGCGCTTGGGCTCAACTTATCTTTGGTGAACACTTCAATTGGTCGCTGTAGGGTTGATCCGGACGGCGTCTGGGTTCAAGCAAGTGTCGTACGTGCTTGCCATTGGTGCTCGTATAAAGTGGAACCGGCGAGGGGCCAGCCCCGGGCCAGGCCTCAGGCCTCAGGGCTGAACGTTACAAAATTAAGCAAGGTACCAGACTTCGGGCGCGGGTTTTATCGATGATCGTATCAGCCACGCTCGCAGCTTCTATCACCAACACAAACCGTTCATTGGCTGCTTTCCACCGACGAATCCCCGTTTCTTTTTTCTATTATATCCTCGCTTGCTTGAGATGCGCCAGATAGCGGCGCTGCGTGCGGGCGAGCCGGAACACATAAATGAGGTACCGTCCTGCCTAGTAAAACGCGCCACTGCCATTCTTTCTCGCCGTTCTTTTGCGCAAATTGGGGCGCATTGTCTTTTACCTGCGGACAATTGCAATTTGTAAACGCGACAGCATCATCATCATTATTCGGTTCAGAATCCAGAGCGCGCAGACTCGGACCGTGAGGGTGAAGTGAATTGAAGGGTGGCGGGGACGATCGTGCCTACTCTCCGGACTCCGGACCGTAGCCATGAATGCAACAGCAACAACAGAATCGTAGAAATGCGCCCGTACGCGTCCTACAGTACCATTCCTTCTGGACTTATTCCCCCTTTGGTAGATTTTCAAAATATACGTTCCACGGCGCTGCCACCCCGGGCGCGACAGATACAGGTTCTTACGTTCGGTACCAGCTGGTCTACTGCTAACAACTAGAATGTCTCGGATGGCTTGTTTTTTTTTACGCAAACATGGCGTATTTCGTGCAGTCGGGAATGTTGTTTGTAATTTGCAAACGAGATCATCGAATTCGTTCCGTGTCGGAGCGCGCTGTCTGCTGCAAGGGGAAGAAGGGCAAAACGAACGTGCATCTAAAGCAGTTCCGAGTCCTGCCAGTGCCGGCGCGTGGTACCGCACCCTCACACCACAAACTGAAAAGCGCTGGTACTAAGTTACGCATCCCTGTCATTGCCCTGGATGTCCGCCATTCTCTACTCCTCCCACGAGGAAACTCAAAGGTCGGGCAAGGCGAGGTGGAGCTCAATGAACCCAAAAGGAAGAAAAAAAAACACTGGGTGGGTGCGTTCACTCGCGGATCAAAACGTCGTCTCCCCCCCTCTTTGCAGTAGCAGTGGCGAACTTCCGAGGCTGCTTGCTTCTTGCGCGAAACGAAACTTCACTCCACAGGCGTCTTCCCCCGCGAGTTCGTCTTGTCTTGTCTTGACACATCGTCTTCAGGGCGCCTCCAGAGCGCGCGCGATAACTGGCGTCGAACCTCCCATTTCTTACACCCTTGAACGTGCTTGTGGTCCTTTCCGGCGTGCCCCGCGCCATCTGCCACCTCGCTTCGCCACCGCAAGTTTCACGATCGGTAGGACCCCAGGGGCGGGGCGTGATGGAAAGAAAGAAAACGACAACAGAATTCCGCTGATTAACTTGAACGCCGGGAAGCTAAGCGGGACCTATCCCCCTCAACCTCAACCCTCGATTAAAAAGAACCCTGCATGCATGCCCGACCAAGAACGGCGGTGGGCGCTCAGCACTGAACTAGCACCCCTTTGGAGGTGCCGTTATGTGCCGTTAGGGTCAAAGGAACACAAGATGCGCCTTGGACTCGTAACTAATGGCGCAGCATAGAGGGGGCCCAGGCTTTTGCGTAAGTAAACAGGGGTGCCACGAGGATTCCGGCGGCCGTCGAGGAAGCATTTGCGAACCGAAAAGGGCTGAGTGGTCTCGAACCCCCCCCCCAGTTCTTTAATAAACGAACGTTCCACTGAATTCAATTGAACCAAGACAGGACCCACACGCGGTTCTTTACGGTACACAACTGGCGTCTCCTTTCCTTTGGTTGCCGGGACGTCGATGCGATGCGGTTATCGCCCTTTAGCAGCATGGCGGCGTGTCCACTTCTGGCGATGGAGTATATCTGGACCCGGGTAGCGTCTCTGCCAGCGTCTAAACGAGGCCTCACGATAACGCACGGGGCAAGGTTTATTTTTTCTTTTGGCCAGCAAACCGCCAGCCAAGCCCGTGCCAAGTTACTTTCATCACGGGTCCCAAACTAACCGCCACCGTATCTTTCTGATGCGAATCCATGCCCCTCAATAGACGCTTAGCTCTGAGCTAGACGTCATTTGACTGCTGCTGCGGCTTTGCATACATGTACTAGTGTGTTGGTAGCACCCCAGAAGCCATGGCGTGGACTCTTATTGTCACTGGTATGGTCAGCCATTGACAATGAGAGTTCCCCGTCCGCAGCTTGTCCACGCGACCACCCTGATGATCAGATGGTGAGTCTGCACGTAAGGCACTCGATTGGATGAATATATTCCCCCTTTGACACCTGTGCACCGTGATTATGCTCTCCTTAGCGTTTTCCCTCATCGTTACACACACACCATCGTACTCATGACGGGGTTTACTCTAAAGTACCTCTACCGGTCTTACAGAGTGGCTGACTGACTGGCCGAACTGCTTGTTTACCTTTTGTGTTCAGCTCAGGAACTTTTGAACGAGCTCCTCGTCAGTCCAGATCCTGTTCGCGTCCGCGCCCTCCACGAGCCGCGCCACGCCGTCCAACATCAAAGCACGCGTCTGCTCCGCCCCTCCGTCCCACCCGGTCCTCGGCGTCCAAACGGCAAGATGCACGCCAAAATGTCCAAGCGCGACGCGCCGCGTCTCGTCCGCCTCGGGCCCGACGTCCCCCGCAAAGTACGCGCGCACGAAACCCTGCAGCGCCTCGCCCGCCGCCTCTGCCCGCTCCGGACGCAGACGTCGCACCGTCGCCAGCTCCGCGCAAAACTGCCCAACGTCGAGCCCCGCCAGGCCAATCCTGGCCAGCTCCCAATCGACGACCAAAGCCCGAGGACCCCCCTCCTCCTCCCCTTCCTCGTGCTCGTCCTCATCATCTCCTCCGACTAGAACGTTCCCAGGCCAAAAGTCGCCCATGAGGAACGCGTCGCCCTCCGCCTCCTTGATCTGCGTGGCGCGCCGCTCGGCGAGCGCCTCGACCACGCGCAGCGTTTCCTCCGGTACGCCCAGCGGCTCGTCGCCAAGCACCGAAACGAGCCGCTTCCGATCGCGTGCGTCCGCACCCGCACCACCACCGTCTCCGTCTCCGTCTCCGTCCAGCGCACGCAACGTCGCGCCAACAAGCCTGCCATAAGTAACCCACGCCGAAATCTCCCTCCCCCACGCGTTCCCCGCCAGCGCCTCTCTCAACACGCGGTCATCTCCGTCCCCATCCCCATCCCCGTCCTTATCCGCGGCACGCCGCCCGCGCGCATGCAACGCGCGAAGGAACCTACCGAGCGCCGAGCCGAGCGACGCCGCGCGCCGTGACGAGAGGCGGCCCGCAAGGAGCGCCGCTTTAAGCGGGAGGGAGCGCGGGCCGGCGTCGTCCATGATGATCACCGCCTTGTCCGGCGCGTCGTCAAAGTGGTGCACCGCGGGCACGCTTACGACTACTACCGTGCCAGTGCCAGTGCCAGTGCCAGTGCCAGTGACTAGCACGCGCGCCCCGGCGGGCCGCGCCTCGGGCGAATCATCATCGTGCAAAGTCGGCTGCGATGAGGGCGAGGGCGAGGGCAAGAAGGGCTGAGACTCGGAGGACTCGGAGGAGGCGCGTATGTGGCGCAGAGCCGCCACTTCGAATTCCTGTAAGTAATTGTTGTTGTTACACGGGTTAGTTGAGGGACGGGAGGAATACGTCTCCTATTCGTAAGTACGGTACGCACCTGTCGTGAAATGGGGAGTGGAAAATCTGGTGCCGTGGCTGCATATGGGCGGGCGTGTTTGAGAACAAGCGTTGATCGGCCCTCGTAGGGCGCGTTGAGATACAGTCGAAAGATGAAGTTTGCGGACCCGCCTGAAAGTGGCTCGGCTCTTGTACTCGCAAAGGGCGTTGGAGCGAGGTAGGCAAGGACTCCTTCGGATGTGGTGAGATCGAACTGCTGAGACATCCTCACTTGTAACTAAGCCAGTACAGGTGTTTTATATGACTAGGAATATGACTAGGTTCCGACATTCGTCGGTCCCGGAGGAGTCAGCACCAACGTCCACTTTTCTCTATCATATTGTAATAAGCCACTTTATAGAAAAACAGTAATTGCAAGTGACAAAAGTACAAATAGTGATGACAACGACGGCTTCATGACAGTGACAATCTCATTGTGGCTGCTTCCAAACTTCGTACGCTGATGCCTTTATAACTTATCGTAATACGTGTCGAGCGGGGGAATGTCAGGCTATAAGTGAGACGAGTTAGAGTTGAACTAATGAAGGAGAAAAGTACATTTTTACCTTGAGACCCTTGCGGGTACGGATGGCCCTGACCATCTCCTCGAGCTTGCTGCCCTTCTCGAGTGGTGTACCGTTCATAAGCTCCCAGTGGTCGAACACGGACTGGGGGAACGCCTGTCCACCCGTTGCCTGACGGAGGGCGCCGTTGAAGCCGAAAGACTCCATGACAGGGAGATACGCCTTCACGGTGAACATCGGTGTGCCGACACGCTGCTCCTCAGAAAATACCTGTCCTCGCCGCTTGTTCAACACCGAATAGATACCACCAATGGCGTTCTCTGGACACTGAATTTCAACGAGGTACACGGGCTCTTGAATGCCGGGCGTTGCGAGTAAGCATGCAGCATACGTCACGCGGCGACAGGTCGGGATGATCTGTCCTCCGCCACGGTGAATGGCATCGGTATGTAGCTAAGGGACCACGTTCAGCATATGGTCGGAATACAAAACAGAGAAGAACGCACTGTAACGTCGAGAACGTTTATTCGCACGCCACGCATGTTTTCCTCAGCGCAAACACCCTCCTTGGTCGCCCACTGGAACGCAGCGACGCAAGAATCCTTGATCTCATTCAGGTATTGTACACCCTTGGTCACATCAACGAGCAAGTTAGGGCCAGTGGTATCGGGGCCGAAACACCAGATCTTGCGCGCGTCGGTGACATCCCACGCAAACTCGTCCGCAAGTACACGTGCGCGAAGCTTGAAGTCATCACGCGAAGTGACCTTCCCGTTCTCAATAGCGAGCGTGAGCTCTTCGTCGAGGGGCAATGCCTTGACGTATAATCGGTTGTGCTTGTTCTGGGACTTTGAGAGGGCTACGATGGACGACTCTGCTTTGACAGTCTCACGGTAACCAACGACAGGATCTGAGATCTTGAGTGGCACGCCGGCATGGTCCTCTTGAAGATCCTGGTTCATGGAGTACATGTTGGGATAGAAAGCAGAGAACGTGCAGCGAGCAGGCCTACCTTCAAACAAATTTCCAAGTGGAGCTCGCCCGCACCAGCTACGATATGCTCGCCAGTTTCCGCGATCCACGCTTGCACGCACGGGTCAGATTTTGACAAGCGCTTGAGACCCTCGACGAGTTTCGGGAGGTCGGCGGCGTTCTTGACCTCAACAGCGACTTGTACGACGGGCGATACGGAGAATTTCATGACCTTCATGTTGTGAGCCGTTTCGGACGTTGTTAGCGTACCAGTCTTGAGTAAGAACTGGTCAATGCCGACCAGGCCGACAATATTACCGGCTGGGCAATCCTCGATCGGTTCGACGGTGCGGCCCATCATCAGCACGGTGCGTTGTACTGACTTTACGAACAGATCGTCTTTCTTCCCCGGAACGTAGTTCGGTCCTTGTATGCGGATCTTGGGGCCTGAGCGTACAGTACCAGAGAAGACACGACCGAAAGCGTAGAAGCGACCCTTATCGGACGTCGGTACCATCTTGGAGACGTATAGGACAAGAGGCCCCTTGGGGTCACAGTCACGAATGGCAATTGCTGACTCATCGTCCATAGGACCCTCGTAAAGGGTCTCAACACGGTACCGCTGAGCGGTTGCAGGTGACGGAAGATTGATGACAATCATCTCCAAGAGCGAGTCACCGGCAGGAAGGAACCGGCGCATGACGGTTTTGAGGAGAGCTTTCCCTTCGAGGTCGCGCTCATCTTGGGCGAGCTTGATGTCGAGCTTCTCGAGCATTGGGCCAATCTTATCCTTCTTGAAGTTCATGACGGAATCGAAAATCTTGAAAATCGGGTCGAGAACGAATTGACAGAAGGCGCGCTCAAGTGGCTTGCCATCATTATCGGTGGACTTTGTGGACCACTTCTTTGTCGCGGGGTTGAAAAAGTTGTCACCCCATAGCTTGGCCATCATCTTGTCCTTGTCAACACCAAACTTTTTAGCGTAACGGGCAGCAAATTGGCGAAGAGTGAAGGCCCAGCCGTGGAGACCCGAGCCAAAAGCGATGGTACCCTTGTCGGGGTAAACTTGAACGTCACCAAGGGCATCATCATGGTAGGTGGAGATGATGACGTTCACGGACTCGATGGTACGAGAGAATGACTGGTAGAGGTCCTCTTTTTGTACTTGAAGCTCGAGGAGGGCACGGTCAACCTTGTTGATGATGACGACAGGCTTGATGCGCTCGCCAAGAGCTTGCCGGAGGACAGTCTCGGTTTGTACACATACACCCTCGACGCAATCTACAACCACGAGGGCACCATCCGTTACACGAAGGGCAGCAGTGACTTCTGACGAGAAGTCGACATGCCCCGGAGAATCGATAAGATTGATCAAAAACTCAGAGCCTGAGGGAGTCGATAAACGCGGGAGTGTCAGGACTGCTGGTAGGGGAGATCAGGAGAGTAGATGCGCACCGTCTACTTTTTGTTTAACAGAGGCGAGTTCTTCCTTGTCGATTTCGAAGTACATAGATATAGCCGTAGATTTGATGGTGATACCTCGCTCCTTTTCGTCCTCTCTTGTATCTGTATACCGTGTTTCACCGGCCTTGGCACCAGCGATGATACCGGCTTTCGAGACGAGCGAGTCGGTGAGGGTGGACTTTCCGTGGTCGACTAGCAACTGGGTATTAGCGTGAAGCGAAGGTGGGGGAAACAAAGTACGCACCATGAGCAATGACACTCATGTTGCGGATGTTTGTGGGCTTATCCATAAGGGCCCGAATTTGATCTAGGAAGTAGCAGGAGTGTAAGAGTGAGAGACACCCGGATGCATGAGTAGAGATACGCACCGACAGTGAAGTTACTAGATTAACGAATAGGGATCAGGAGTAAGCGAGGGCCAAAGCGCATAGGGTACATGAGACATACACCATGTTGGCAAGACTTAAGGACGCTTTGAGAGAGACGGGTTCCTGCCTTGGCAGGGGAGAACGAGAGAGAAGATGATGATGATGATGATGGGAGGCGAGGACAGGCGAGGAATTTTGATGACTGGCTTATCGATAGTCTCGCGCTTTAGGGCAGGTCGACCCTAATAACGCCCACGTGCCACTGGGTCTATTATACATCCCACACCAGCATATAATCATAGCAACTCCTTCCCTGCAAGACGCACCTCAGATATACGAGATACTCAACGAACCGCGCGTCTATCGCTGGGTGTCGGATCCGCCATTCCCCTACTTACTCGAACACGCCGTATCATGGCTCACAAAGGCCAAGGCTGAAGTGGATGCGATCTTGAACGAATTGGAGCAATCCAACGCCGAAAGCCCCGACGGTCCTCTCAAACTTGTAGGCGCGTGCCCAGTCAGATCAATCCTAGAAGAGAACGACGATGGGTCTTATATCTACCTGGGAGACTGTGGGATTATCCGAAACAGATTCGAGGATGTCATGGGTGTGGAAGAGCGCGCGCGACTCGTGCAAGAGAACAATGCAAGGCCGGTGGGAGACCCAGACATCATATGGACCATGGGAGGTATGCGTGCGCGAACTCCAACTGGACGAGCATTGAACGGAGGTTTATTCAGACTATCTCAGACCATCTCATCACGGGAAAGGGATCATGACGGCTGTCTTGGGCACGTTGCTGAAAACATGGGGGATACTGCTAATGAACATTTGCTGTGTGCGAGTGTTTGAGAAGAACGGGTTCGTGCTGCGGAAGAGTGCTTGGATATGGTAACCAAGGGCGGATATGAGCTCGGTGGAGGCGATGTTAGTTTCCCACGATAGAGCACCGCATTATGAGCCCTCTAACGACGCTCTCTCCTCATTCTTATCGTCCTCTGCATTCATTTAAAAATATCCCTACGACCTTTCCCCTTCTATAATGAAGCCCGCCACTCCAGGTTTCCTCGTAACCTTAACCGCCACCATCCTTCTCGCCATTGTCTCCTTCTCCGTCCCATGGTTCAAATCCGTCTTTTTCCTCAAGGCTTCCCTCTCGGTAGAAAATGTTGAGGGTACCATCACTTTTGGGGTCCTTGGTTATTGCCTCGAGTTGAACAATGGTACCACATGTTCCAAGCCTTCTATTGGTTACGAGCTCGGTGAGAACCTCCTCCTATGGCTTTTACCATTAGCCTGACCATTCATCCATAGATATTGACCAGCTTGTGGGTAATAAAACTAAAATTTCGATTCCTCAAGTTGTCGTCAAGTGGATCACTTATGCCCTTGTCCTACACATCGTTGCACTCGTCTTGGCTACCATCTCTTCCGTCTTCGGCCTCCTTGCTCATGTACGAGAATTCTCCATGTCTTGCGTCTCAAGCTGCGTCTCTGGCGTCGGCGCTGCCATCACACTGCTCGCCTTTGTTTTCGACCTCACCTTTTTCTTCCTCGCAAAGTCTCGCCTCAACTCTGTCGAGGGCGGCAGCGCAACCATGGGAAACGCCATCTGGCTCACCCTCGCTGCCTGGATTCTCCTATTCTTTTCAGGGTGCTTTTACAGCATCGGACGTTGCTGCGCCCGCCGTCGCCCACGAAATATGTCGCCCTCGGACAGTGGCAAGTGGGTTCCCGCGCCATCGACTGGACCGACGTACGAAGAACAAATGCGGCTCGACGCGATCAAGGCCGAAGCCGACCGCAGGGCCCGGAAAACGCAAGGCGAGCTGGGACTCCCTTCCTTCCCGGAGTATGACCCGACACAGCCACTTACTGCGGATGTCGAGCACGACGCACAGCCACAAGCCCCTTACAGCGACACTCGGTATGCCGCGGCGGCGGTCGGCACGCGCGCAGTAGACGAATATTATACTGCGGCAAATAATAACGTATACCCACCGCGGAGACAGCCAACCACGTCATCGGGATATACGCAGCAGACGGGCTATGCCCATTCGCAGCAAACGTCCGGCTATGCTCCTTCGAACTATTCGACTCCGATTGCTGTGTCAACAGGGCCTCCGGTCACTACTGGTGGATACTTCAATGCAGACGAGCAGTACGGGAACCAAGCGAGTGCCAGATACGGACACGAACAATACGCCAGCAATGCCGGTTACAGGAGCGGATCGACCGACTATAGTGGCCAGTCCGCATATCAAGCGTGTACGTTCCTCCTCGATCGATTCTCTCTCACATCGATTAATCGATCATCGCTTAGACAACGCCCCGCCTGCGCGCGGTGGGCCAGACAACTCTGGCACGACGGATCCCTTCCAGGCGTACGTTAACCCACAAACTCAGCCGCTTAACCCTAGCCTTTACAACGCCATGGCCCGCCTCTCACCACCGCCATCGCAACAGTTATACGGCTCGGCGCTGACCGAGCCGACGGTGCCATACTACACCCCGCAAGTCCAGGCGGCGACGGAATCTCGTTCATACACCCTCGGCGGGGGCGGCTATGGCGACAGCTTGGTGCCCGCGCTGAATGATCGGGACCAGATGAGCATCACGTCGCAAGGCTACCTGCCATACCCCGGTGAAGTCATGTCGCAAAGCTCTGCCAGTGTCTATTCGGGCGTGGGCGTAGATATCCAGACGAGCCCGCGTGCGACCCTCCAACCAGTACACGAGACGGTTCCTGTTCAGTACGAGGAGAGTCCGCCAGAGTACGACGACGGGACTGGAATTGGGACGAGCCATGCGGCGGTCGTTGCGCCTTCTAGAAAGCGATAGATTAATTGGCTGGGGATGCTTTTGGCCGAAGACTGTCATTTTTTGGTTCTGTTTCATGCATAAGATACAAGTATCTTACGGACGATCTTCTTTTATCTATCCTGTATCCACTCCACGCTATGTACGAGTCGCTACAAGTTGGCACACCCTAACGTGGCGCTGGTATGACGAGTCTCGTCGTTTCTTGCCTCGGACTGCTGTATTAGTAGTAATGAATCTCACGATGGTCCTACAGACTTCAGCTCTGGACTTTCGTCATGGCGCAGCGCGACTCTCAGAGTTCGTCCTTCCGCGGCCGCTGGCGGCCACGATGCGGCTTGGGAGGTACAGCCGATACGAAGAGGGAAAGAAAGTCGTGCACGATGTCGGCCGCGGCGATGCTCGTGATATCAGCGTGGTCGTAAGCGGGTGCGACTTCGACGACGTCTGCGCCGCTATTACGTCGCATGAGAACTGAGCAAAATGCTGTAAGCGTTTATATTGCGAGACATACGTACACAAAGTTGAGGCCTGCCAGGCCGCGGATGATGCGCTTAACTTCGCGCGTCGTCCAGCCACCCGCCTCGGGAGTCCCGGCTACGAAAACGCACAGAGAAGAGATTTCATCAAGTGGGGTGTAAGTCTAGTATGGTGATGTTTTTTGCTTACTAGCCGGTGCCAAGCCTGGGTCTGCCATTGTGGATGAGTGAATAGGTTTTATTAGTCCATGCTAAGGGTGGCGAGGCGCACCAATAACGTCGATATCGAGGCTGAGGACGTGAATGACACGTATAAGCGAGTATGGGGGAAAACCGTGAGTGTACCATACTTGCCTGAGGTATACTGGATTGTTGCCGATGCGCGCTCGGATGAGCCGGATCACCTCATCGACGCCGATATCATCGATATCATCGGTCGAGATGACCTTAAATCCGACATCATCGTCGTCCATCATATCAGCTTCGCTCTGCACTGACACGGACAGCCCCAATGAACGCGCGCACACGGGATCAGAAAACGCGCGGGGGCAGTTAGTTAGTCATCATGATCGGACGTACGGTCATCTTGCATCGGATGCCAGCGTGCACGCTCGAGTTTGACAACAGGCCCTCTTCGCGCGCGATGTAGAAAAAGCTGCCGTGCGTGATGCGCTCTTCTGGCGACCACGGCCCCCACGTGTCGAGATGCGCGTCAAAGTGGATGACCGAAATCGGACCGTACACTTTGTTCAGCGACCGCAGGATAGGGAGAACGATGGTGTGGTCGCCGCCGAGGCTGGTGGGGCAAGGGCGGTGAGAAAAAAACGGCGAGATGGTAAGGGGGAGGGCGGAATGGCGGGAAGGCGTACGAGACGATCTTTGGGTGCTCCCTGTTGTCCTTTGCGAATCGGCGCGTAGAGCCGATCGGGCGTTCACGGTCGGGCCACGGAATGTCGCGCTGCAGGAGCGTGGAGTACGCGACTTCCATCTGGTCAAGCGCGAGACTATTGTTGAATGGGCTAATTGGGACCTTTAGAAGTGGGAGGGAGTCCATCAGTTCCTCGGAAAACACTGACAGAGTAATATATCTCCCGCAAAAGACATGGACATGCGTGGACACTCACATCGCCGCAATCGATGATCCCGAGACCCTGTTGATAAGGATCGAGTCCCCATGAAAGAGACCACGCGCGCCAGCCAATGCGACGGCTACCGATACGGATGCCCGTGGGCCCAAAGCGCGCGCCCGGTCGGTACGTCACCGTGGTGTCGAACGGCATTCCGAGCAGCGCGATGTCGAACGAGAGTGTGTCGTCTTCGAGACAGCGGAAGTATGGAAGGTGGGAGAACGCGAGCGGTCCCGAGAACACGAGATCGGGCTGCGCACCATACTTCTCGCTCCAGGTCTCGGACGGATCGCGGTGCTGCTGCGATGGCGGTACATCATTTTGATCGCCGCCACTGCCACGAGCCGAGTCGGTAAACTGGATTTGTTGTTGATAGGCGGCGGAGAGCAGAGATCGCGTCGAAAGAAGCAATGGTGTTGCAAAGAGGATCTTCATTTATCGGTTGGCTTGGGAAGGGAGATAAAGCAGCTTCAGACAATGTCTCCGTCATCACGTGTTGTCGCCAACGTCTCGTGAAGTCACCGTTGTTTTTTGAGGTATTTTCTCACAGACTTAGTTTGATCCCCGTAGTGCTCAGGCGACTGACCAGAATGCGACCGTCTTCTCAAAATCCCGTGCTACGAGTCGGTGCCGACTGTTGTCCTTTACAATAACTCGGAAGAACTGGCAGACAGCGGACACAACAGGCCGAGTGGGTGGAGGTTCTTACTGGTTTGAACCTACAACCATCCTCGTAAAGATTATGCCAAGACTTTGTTCCGTCCGTACGTGCTGGTCTCCTTTCGACTTTTGCCCAAAGAAGAGTTTGGTGTAGCAATGGTAAGTTGTGCGTTGCTGCCGCACATCGTTTTAACCCCACATTTCTCAACTCGCTTAGGGATTGCTTCTCGCGTGGGATCATCCCACATTACAAATGTCCATGTCGACAAACGTGGTGCTCGCGAAGAAACGATGAGCCGTTACGCGGCGCTCTTGCGCTACCGTAATCCCGTCGAGTTCGCCTAGGCCTCCCTACCGCTATGCCCAGAGTCTCAGAAGGCGACATACAGATGGCAGATAGGTACAACCGTCGTCTTAGTTCCTACTATCTCGTCAGGCTGTGATAATGTAAGGGGAGGCCCGCCGCTGGGCTCGGAATAGGCCTTTCGGAGGACGCTTTTGGACTGTCCCGCTCGTCTGCATTCGTATGCTACCCCTTTCGTACACTCGTTTTTCTCCTTTCTCTCTAGCCTCCTTTTTACTCTACATTCCATATGCCACCTGTCGATGTTTCCAGCAACCAAACGGCGACCTCGCGTGCGGACGTGTCGGCCGACATTCATACCCATTGCCAACGAGTATTGCATATTCAAACCATGTATATAAGCCCCTAAAAGACTTCAGAGGACGAGCGAGCGCGAGAGCGCCGACCTCGCTCGGAGTATTCCCATTTCCCCTCTAATGTAAACCTTTTCCTATCCCTCTCAGAACTCGACTCTGCCGAACGAACTCACAGCGCGTCGACACGACGCATCGCGCTTACAATAACATGATGGAGGCTAGGCCAAGCGATGATGTCAGAGTAGAGGGGCCACAGAAATGAATGGAGTCGATGCGGATGCGATAAGGCGGGAAATTGAACATTGGCCAGGTAGGGAAAGGAAACGTAAAAAAAGGGGATACACGACGCCAAGTCGTCTCATGCCCGAGTCCGATGAGGAGGATGACGCCGGCGCACTGATGCCAGCGTTGGTTAGGTCACGGACTTCGTTGCGTGGTGGTGAAAGCCAACACCACAACCTAGAGTTTAGCCGGCCCGGGAGACCGACGGCTTACCCAGCGTCAAGCTCAGGGGCCGGTTGAATATTACTGTAGTCCTCTTCCTCTTACTCGTACCCCGATAGCATGCTTATCAAAGAAGAGGGTGATATCAAAGAAGAGGGTGATGAAAATGCCTCGTCCAATGACTCTGGCTTTCCCCCTGGCTGTTTTGTCTTGCGTTCTGTATCTTCCAAGCGCATGTTGGATGTCGCCTCGGATTTAGTCCAAGATGGCTCATCAATCATTCTATGGCCTGAGAAAGACAACTCCCTCGTGGAAAGCAAGTCCCCGATAGTCCCTGACTCATTTCACGAAGCTGATAAGCGAATGTGGATAGGCTTTCGCAGACTTGAAGCCGGCAATCAGGTGAGCACAGCAACGACTCATGCCCCTCCCGTTCATAATCTCCGAAGGTCTTCTTCATCGACACCAACGGTGCGCTCTGTGCGCGGGCATCGGGACATGCACTCGACGTCGAAGGTCGGTTGTCATTCCCCGCCTTTCTCTGAGCCTGAACCCTAGCACATCCTTACTCATCCCTTCTTCCTCGTTGCAGATGGACACCTTGTCCTCAGACATCGCCGCCCTATGACACAGCCCTATCCAAATGCGTATTCACATCCACTCCCACGGTTCCGTTATAACCGCGCTACTGGCCGTATCACCGTCGAGTTTGAGAACGATCCCACGTTCGCAGGTGACACCACATGGCGCACCCGAACCTTCTATTTGACTGCACTTCCTCGTCGCCGTTCCCGCACCCTCCTCGATAACGCGACGGACGTGCTATCCTCTGCGCTCCGCTCACCCCTGTCCTTCCTCGGAAGTCCATCTATCCCTGCGCATGATTCCACCGCCGCTGGGACCGACGAGACTTTCAATCTGCGCGAGGACGAGGTTGAGGAGCAAGATCGCGGCGAGGACGCCGAGGTCGATGACCACCCCGCACGTGATCGTTCTGTCCACGTCATCGGGTTGACCCTCGAAGAGCAGAGTGAACTCAGTGATAAAGCGTGGGTGCGCCGACAGTGGGAAGTCTTGCCGTTGCGCACCACCGCCGCTCGTAACTCTAGGCAGTCCTAATATCTACAATTCCGAGTCTTTTTCTGGTCAGAGTTGTGTGAGTAATGTCCTTGTACCTTTGTACCTTTATTACTAGTTATGAAAGTGATTCGCCATGCACAAGAATACTCGTTGTCCGATCGTGACTGTAACAGAGAAACCTGACAGCGCATTGTTTCTAGCTGTCCCAAAAGACAACCACCTTTCTAACTGTAGTTTACGATCTGACTGGCCGTGCACAAAACCTGAGAAAAGTCAGAACAAGGTAGTCAAGGTGAGAACGATGCCTCACTTCGCCAGGATAGATGTTACTACATCCCGAGTTGACGTTTGGGTTGTTCGCAAGAAGCGTCGTCACCGGGATGCCGGCGGTGTTCGCGATCGTACCGCAAGAGTCGCCGGCCTTTACAACCGCGACGGTAGTACAGTCCTGGCCATTCAGACCTAGGCAGAGAAGCTGCAGGCACACAGGCGTGCAGTCAGAGAAACCCACGCCAAGGTAAGTCACCGTGAAGGCCAAGTACAATGAAAGAAAAACAGCACCTCGCCGGGGAAGATATTGTCGCAAAACGTATCGATGGCAGCTTTGTTGGCGTTGGCGAGCTGGAAGCTGCGGTCCAGGGACAGAGCACGTCAAAATGGTTCGTCCTCTTACACTCACAAACGACTGACTTACGTGGACACGCTATCACGCGCAGACAGAATATCGCAGGTGTCATTGTTCTGGACAGTGCCATTCCGCGAGCAGCCGGCGCCAGCCTGGGCAGAAGTGAAGGTTACGAGGGCCGAGAACACGGCAAAAGAAAGCAGCTGCTTGAGGGCAAACATGTCTCGGGTTCCGAAACAACAGCGGGGAGTTGTGTTGTAACGCGACTCAGCTGAGGAAGAGAGGGGGAAAGACCACCTGCTTTTATAGCAGAGGCCCGTTCACGACGGATAGAAAGGGATGAAACAAGGAGCCAAAATCTCCATCGCCGACTCATTCACTATCCCCTTACGCGTTGGACAGAGAACAGAAGTCAGCCGTGCGCGGCATGATGTCCGAATTCCAGGGGTGATACACGCGAGACAACTACAGTAATGCGAGTCTTCTGCCGGTCTCAGTGCGGATTCAATGCGCGCACATGGGTCGTGCATCAGTAAGAAGGCCCGTGTCATGAAGAGTAGCGCCCGATAAATAAAGTGTTGAGCGTAGCACTCAATGTTAATATCCAGTTATCCCAGTTATTCAGGTTTGGCCCTTTTTATACAGCTCGTAGTAGGCAATGCCTTGAAACGACGGGGTTGTCCTCACCCTATCACAGTGTGAGCGCAAGAGATCAGCATCACGTCATTCGAACATTTAGCTCTAACTTACCTTCGACGACTACGCTTGCACAACGTAATTTTTACTCTTCAATTTGTGCCACAAATGACCGACCACCGGACATGCTTGGTCACTCGTGGAATCAGTGAGAACGAAGTGCCGGTTATAGAAATTGAACCGGCAAAGTAGATTCTCCAAGGACCGCATTTGAGTAAGGCCTCGATGACTCGCATGGCTGAGCCACAGCAAACGGACAGTGTGTAAAGAGTGTATGATGACTTGCTATGGCCGATGGATAGCCGTTCAACCAATACTGTAGGGAGTCATCGTCGGTCGAGGTGACAGTGCCATGATAGTATCTGAACCACAAGGTGTTCGCGGCAAGAACTCTCCTTGCCGGCGGCGCACGGGATTGAGGCAACTCTGTTTTACGTATTTGCCATTTGTATATCCTCTCCCTGGGCACGGAGCACCTCAACAGCGGCTTTCATAGCCGAGATTTTTCTCTCATCCACCCGAATCGCTTCGAGTTTGCGGTTTACAGTATATGTCCCTTCTGGCTCGACGTTGACTGCGGAATCAGAGTGATGCGTCAGGAATGTAACCTGCAAGGTCAGTCATCAGGAGAATATCTATCAGTAAGTGGCAGGTTCCCTGCCAGTGATGGGGTAGCACAGTACCTCACGACTCATCGGCTCGCCGCGGACTCTGCGCTTTTCCACAGAGACTGTTTCGTGTGAGATCTACGTTGATGACTCCAGGTGAGAAGGAATCCCTGAAGCGAGTCGCGAGATGCGGTGGTACGGGATTGACTTCGTCCAAATCATGTGTGGTAGCAATCGATAACTCGCCATCGCTGCATCAAATTCCTCTTTGAGGAAGAACGAGAGGAGAAGAGTCAGAAGACTCTATCACGTACCGACGAGGCTAAATTTAGCATAATCTTTCCCTGGGCCTTTGACTGCGTGCATTTCCATTTCGATCGCCTGGCCGGAGCGCAGCTGTACAAGGACAGTCTCTGGAATCGTAGGTGCTGGTGGACGCGCCGCAAAAACCTCCACCTGCTGGCTCTGCGGAATCCACTGCAGATGTCCTGCGTGCCGTCTCGTGGCCTGGCATTATTCCGCGTACACTCGATTTGGAGTTCGAAGACGATGGTATTCCGGTCTGTTGCCTGATCGCTTGGGCTCTCTTTCCTATCGAGCAAGGCGGGGTCTACGTTCAAGGGGATCAATCCGAGTCGGTGCAAGAATACCTCGTCCACCATACAAAGGTGTTGTTCCATACATATATGTGACGCCTGTGCGTGCTTCTTTCTACGGTCCTTGGCGCTCGATCAGCGGACAGGTCCGTGCTCCGAGTTGGCACACCAGGTCCGATCGTCATTAATGCGGTCATTACCAATGCTTGATATCTGGTTTTCGGCCGAATCGCTACGACACATTATGCTACGGAGGTCACGGGACCGACTCACATCCAGCGAACAGGTGCAGAGCGCCCTGCAACTTTGGCCTTGGAGCCAACTTCTGACAACCCTTTATGGTTCAGTCTGACAGTTTCGGTGCCGACAGCTGGTATCGATACCACCCCATCCTCATGCCTTCTGACGTCTTTCGCCCTGCACCTTCAGGTGGATAATGAAAACGCACTCTTGCTCACGATGTGCTTCCTCATTAAGTTATGTCTGGTGAGAGGGTTTATGTGACTGAGTATTATGCACCTATTTGGATCCAGTTTAACTTCCGCACGTGGACGTGGCGCTACAACCATCTGGTTGAGGGCTGTCGTTTGAGGGCTGTCCATCGGATTTCCTCGGACTCCATGAAGAATTACGTGGATGCGGGTGGATCAGGTCTCTTCGGTCTGTCTGAAATATAAGAGCGATGAAACTGCTATCTATAGCCCCTAGCCCACTGCCCTCTGTGACCATGTCTTCCGAGTCGGAAGCAGCAAGAGACGGTGAACAGTCAGCTGGACCTCCGCCTCCGACCAGCGACACAGCCACTGGGGCCGGCAAAATCAATGCCGCTAGTGACGACGAGCCCTACAGCGTTTTTACACATAGAGAGAAAGTGGTGATAGTTGGGGTTGCGTCCTTTGCGGCGCTCTTCAGGCGAGTTGTGTTATACTGTTTTTGTGTAGGTTCTGCTTGATTGTCGCTTGCTCACATGACTTCCGTCTAGTCCCCTCACTGCAAACATATATTTCCCCGCAATCCCTGTCATTTCAGAAGCATTCCACAAAAGTATAGAGCTCATCAATCTTACGGTCACGATGTACATGATTTTCCAAGGCATATGTGCGTCACGATCATCTCACTTCATCAGGGTTGGGCCTTAAAGATCGCTTTCGGCTATGTGGGTTAGCTCCGATGTTCTGGGGAACCTTATCCGACCGCTTGGGACGTAGACCAATTATGCTTGCTTGTCTAGCAACTCTTTCTTTTGCCTGCGTGGGACTCGCACGGGTCCCGACGTCCGCCTACTGGTTATTGATGCTTTTGCGATGTCTTCAGGCAGCAGGGTCTGCAAGTACCGTCGCTGTCGGCATGTACCTTGTTCATGCAAGTTGATAGGCATGCTCATGATAGCATCAGGTGCGGGAATCATTGCGGACATCGCCACGCCTGCCGAAAGAGGTGGCTTTTTCGGGATATTCGGCCTGGGACCTCTGGTATTCGCAATGACCCTCGCTTCGCGTAGTCTCGTATTCATTGGACGTTAGGTTGGTCCCGCTCTTGGTCCTGTCCTCGGAGGAGTGCTGGCTCAGGGATTTGGCTGGAGGTAATGCCGATCTTCACAACCCGCCAAGAGGCATTGACATCCGGTTTAGGGCCCTTTTCTGGTTCCTGTGCATCTGTTCTGCTATGTGCAGCCTCGGCCTTTTTTTGTTCGTTATGCTTGATTCGCATCTCAATCGCAACTCTGAGTATCTCGACCGTAGGTTTCTTCCCGAAACCTTGCGCGCCATCGTAGGAAATGGAAGCATCCCAGCTGAATGGATCTACATGCCATCCATCCCCGTCATCGGTAGACACCGCAAGATGAAAGAATCTAACGAACGTCCGCCACGAAAACGATTCACGAACCCACTTTTAATGTTTACATATCCTGACGTCTTCGTCCTTCTCCTCTTTAACGGCACATGTTACGCCGTTCTGTATGGTGTCACAGCGAGCCTGTCGGTCATCTTCGCGAGGATTTATCCTTATCTTACTCAAACGGATCTTGGCCTATGTTTCCTCCCCACTGGCGGAGGAATGTTCATTGGCACGTCGGTTTCAGGGAAACTTTTGGATACCTGGTACCGGAGGATCAGAGATGATTTCATTCACGAAGCTCGAACGAAAACAGAAAAGGACGTCGATCCGGAAGTCCTCGAAAAGGATCCTTCATTCCCCATCGAAAAGGCGCGGCTACAGGTCTTGCCGTACGTCATATTCGTGTATACCACTTGCGTTATCGGGTACGGTTGGTCTCTGCAATCGAGGGTCACTATTGTGGTCCCCCTGATACTGCAATTTATCAGTAAGTTCTTGTCGTCTCTGCGGTGGGTGTCGTAGTCCGGAGTCTCATCATCATCATCCATTTAGTCGGTCTCGCAGCCATTGTTATTTTCAACGCTATACAGACGTTGCTAGTAGACCTGGTGCCCAGCCAAGGATCCTCAATCACGGCGTGTGTTCGTCCCTCTTTTGCCATCCCCATGTAGACTCCATCGAACTCCCAATCCTGACAGAACAATATCGTCCGTTGCACCATGGGTGCTGGCATGGTGTCTGTCATAAACCCTATCCTCGTCGCCCTTGGTGACGGATGGGCATATACCCTCCTTGGTGGACTTTGCGTGCTCGTCTCTCCCTTACTGTACGTCGAAGTGCGATGGGGCCCCGTTTGGCGAGAGCGGCGGCGAAGAAAGAAGGAGCGAGCGGAGTTCCGCCATCAGTGAGGCCTCGGGTGGGTGATAGAATAAGCCTATGTTCGTACGCAAACGGTGCCGTCACCCTTCAACATTGTACGCTAACGGACCGCCAAATGAAACTTGTGACGAAGTCGCGGAACACGCATACTCGCGTCTGTATCTAGATGATATATTTCGTTTGCTGGGCCCGCAGGGTGCATAAACAGTACAATAAAGCGAGACAAATAAATACGACTTATACAGCCAACTTCAGTCATGCTCCTCATCGGAAGATTCGATCATGTATTCGTCAGAGTCAGAGTCGAGAGGACTCGGCGCGCGTCGTGATCTGGTCGGGCTACCCTCTAAATTTTCAAGCCGCCGTTTCTCCACAAGGTCTTCTAGCGCGCCGGGCATCTTTAGCAAACCCTTCTATTCATGACGCGCAACGACGCTGCCTCCCTGGCCGTTTGACCAGGCGACGCTCATCAACACGGGTTCCTAATATGGGGATGTTCGATTTCAGGACAAGGCCATGCCCCCACGAGGGGGGCCGGTTCCAAAAATTCATTGTGGGAGCGTCTGAGACGCATCCCGAGATCGAGACTGATCGACCGCGAGGAAGGCTCGGATCTCCGCGGCTGGCGGCCCGGGCTCCGTTCCGGGGTGCTCCTCCGAGTCCGCGATTTCCAACAGGTAACCGCCGGGTAACCGCTAGTAATTACAGCTGGCCCAGGTGGGGTTACCACGTTCACAGAGAAACGTTCAGGAACAGGAACAGCCTGATGGGGAACAGGGACACCAAAGGATAAATTAGTAGAGATGCGAGGAAGTCGATAAGCTCTGGGAAACATGATGCATGATGAGTCTACAGTTCTATCAAACACCGCGGATAAACGGTCCGTGCTGTACCCAGCAAATCCCAAGCGCCTGCGACGCTTTCCCAAGGAAAGTGATGTTTTCCACGCTGATGTGGAAAAGTAAAGGGTGCTTGTCATGAGGGTCAACATCGACATGTGTGAGGAAGCCTTCGACAGCGACGTAAGTGTTGTTAGATGGGACGGGCTTCTTCTACTATTTTCTACTATACAAACGGCGTGAGGTACATAAATCGGAGACGTGATTGGACGATCTTACCGATTTTAATTTGGTTCTTATCCATCTCCCTGTTCGAAGAACGCACTCTCCCACTTCTCGCAATTTTAATGTAAGTTCTGTAATGAATGATGAATGTAATGTAATTAATAGCGGTTACCCGTCTACTTCTACTTACTATATAAATTGGAACCAGAGATAAATCTTGTGATTGGTCGAATCTGATTTGGAGAGGGGAATCGGGCCGCGAACTGGACGTTGGGTGGTACCCCCTGTCTGCGGTCGTCTCAGGCTTTCGCACGTGCGACTCAGTCGCATTATGCCTGTCACCATGCATGTCGTTCTCTGTCGCCGAATCAGTAACAAACTTCGCAAACTGTCACCGTGCGCGCGAGGCTGCATAAACAGGGGAGTGAGTGACAACTGGCTCTCCGCATGCCACGTTCACCTCACTACGCCCATTCCTGCCCATTTTGACAACACCACATACAAAAATAAACATTAAATTCATCATTCATTACAGAACTTACATTAAAATTGCGAGAAGTGGGAGTGTGCGTTCGTATCTCCTTCGAACAGGGAGATGGATAAGAACCAAATCAAAATCGGTAAGATCGTCCAATCACGTCTCCGATTTATGTACCTCACGCCGTTTATATAGTAGTAGATAGATGAGTATTATGCACCTGTTTGGATCCAGTTTAACTTCCGCACGTGGACGTGGCACAACCATCTGGTTGAGGGCTGTCGTTTGAGGGCTGTCCATCGGATTTCCTCGGACTCCATGAAGAATTACGTGGATGCGGGTGGATCAGGTCTCTTCGGTCTGTCTGAAATATAAGAGCGGTGAAACTGCTATCTATAGCCCCTAGCCCACTGCCCTTTGTGACCATGTATTCCGAGTCGGGAGCAGCAAGAGACGGTGAACAGTCAGCTGGACCTCCGCCTCCGACCAGCGACACAGCCACTGGGGCCGGCAAAACCAATGCCGCTAGTGACGACGAGCCCTACAGCGTTTTTACGTATAGAGAGAAAGTGGTGATAGTTTGGGTCGCGTCCTTTGCGGTGCTCTTCAGGCGAGTTGTGTTATACTGTTTTTGTGTAGGCTCTGCTTGATTGTCGCTTGCTCACATGACTTCCGTCTAGTCCCCTCGCTGCAAACATATATCTCCCCGCAATCCCTGTCATTTCAGAAGCATTCCACAAAAGTATAGAGCTCATCAATCTTACGGTCACGATGTACATGATTTTCCAAGGCATATGTGCGTAATAATCATTTCACTTCATCAGGGTTGGGCCTTAAAGATCGCTTTCGGCTATGTGGGTTAGCTCCGATGTTCTGGGGAACCTTATCCGACCGCTTGGGACGTAGACCAGTTATGCTTGCTTGTCTAGCAACTCTTTCTTTTGCCTGCGTGGGACTCGCACGGGTCCCGACGTCCGCCTACTGGTTATTGATGCTTTTGCGATGTCTTCAGGCAGCAGGGTCTGCAAGTACCGTCGCTGTCGGCATGTATCTTGTTCATGCAAGTTGATAGGCATGCTCATGATAGCATCAGGTGCGGGAATCATTGCGGACATCGCCACGCCTGCCGAAAGAGGTGGCTTTTTCGGGATATTCGGCATGGGACGTCTGGTATTCGCAATGACCGTTGCTTTGCGTAGTCTCGTATTCATCATTGGACGTTAGGCTGGTCCCGCTCTTGGTTCTGTCCTCGGAGGAGTGCTGGCTCAGGGATTTGGCTGGAGGTAATGCCGATCTTCACAACCCGCCAAGAGGCATTGACATCCGGTTTAGGGCCATTTTCTGGTTCTTGTGCATCTGTTCTGCTATTTGCAGCCTCGGCCTTTTTTTGTTCGTTATGCTTGATTCGCATCTCAATCGCAACTCTGAGTATCTCGACTGTAGGTTTCTTCCCGAGACCTTGCGCGCCATCGTAGGAAATGGAAGCATCCCAGCTGAATGGATCTACATGCCATCCATCCCCGTCATCGGTAGACACCGCAAGATGAAAGAATCTAACGAACGTCCGCCACGAAAACAATTCACGAACCCACTTTTAATGTTTACATATCCTGACGTCTTCGTCCTTCTCCTCCTTAACGGCACATGTTACGCCGTTCTGTATGGTGTCACAGCGAGCCTGTCGGTCATCTTCGCGAGGATTTACCCTTATCTTACTGAAACGGACCTTGGCCTATGTTTCCTCCCGTCTGGCGGAGGAATGTTCATTGGCACGTCGGTTTCAGGGAAACTTTTGGATACCTGGTACCGGAGGATCAGAGACAATTTCATTCACGAAGCTCGAACGAAAACAGAAAAGGACGTCGATCCGGAAGTCCTCGAAAAGGATCCTTCATTCCCCATCGAAAAGGCGCGGCTACAGGTCTTGCCGTACGTCATATTCGTGTATACCACTTGCGTTATCGGGTACGGTTGGTCTCTGCAATCGAGGGTCACTATTGTGGTCCCCCTGATACTGCAATTTATCAGTAAGTTCTTGTCGTCTCTGCGGCGGGTGTCGTAGTCTGGAGTCTCATCATCATCGTCCATTTAGTCGGTCTCGCAGCCACTGTTATTTTCAACGCTATACAGACGTTGCTAGTAGACCTGGTGCCCAGCCAAGGATCCTCAATCACGGCGTGTGTTCGTCCCTCTTTTGCCATCCCCATGTAGACTCCATCGAACTCCCTATCCCGACAGAACAATATCGTCCGTTGCACCATGGGTGCTGGCATGGTGTCTGTCATAAACCCCATCCTCGTCGCCCTTGGTGACGGATGGGCATATACCCTCCTTGGTGGACTTTGCGTGCTCGTCTCTCCCTTACTGTACGTCGAAGTGCGATGGGGCCCCGTTTGGCGAGAGCGGCGGCGAAGAAAGGAGCGAGCGGAGTTCCGCCGTCAGTCAGGCTTCGGGTGGGTGATAGAATAAGCCTATGTTCGTACGCAAACGGCGCCGTCACCCTTCAACATTGTACGCTAACGGACCGCCAAATGAAACTTGTGACGAAGTCGCGGAACACGCATACTCGCGTCTGTATCTAGGTTATATATTTCGTTTGCTGAGCCCGCAGGGTGCATAAACAGTACAATAAAGCGAGACAAATAAATACGACTTATACAGCCAACTTCAGTCATGCTCCTCATCGGAAGATTCGATCATGTATTCGTCAGAGTCAGAGTCGAGAGGACTCGGCGCGCGTCGTGATCTGGTCGGGCTACCCTCTAAATTTTCAAGCCGCCGTTTCTCCACAAGGTCTTCTAGCGCGCCGGGCATCTTTAGCAAACCCTTCCATTCATGACGCGCAACGACGCTGCCTCCCTGGCCGTTTGACCAGGCGACGCTCATCAACACGGGTTCCTAATGTGGGGATGTTCGATTTCAGCAAGCACGCATCTCGACTGCAGAGACAGGCCATGCAGCTCGACAGTACCTTCGTGTGCCAGCTAACGTCACGGACCGATACGATCCTAGATGAGATCCTGGGGCGTTCTACTTCGGAATTGGACGGGTCGAACGACATAGGAAGTGTCTTGCTCCGATCCAGGACCTGAACTACCCGGCCGTCGAGCGACCAAATCTAAAGAGCCAACATAATCGGGTGAGTGAGATGGGAGAACGAGCCTCAACAGGGCGATACGAACGTGTATTCTTCCGTCAGCAGACCCGGAGTAGATGTACTGCCCTCCCGTCGTCTCGGCAGGACTGAAGTGACAGCGTATAAGGGTCTGGAGCACGGCGTGCCCTCGGTAGCTCATAACGCTGCAGTCTAAGGGATGCGCTAGGCGATTGGGTTTGGGGTATCGCCCATACCTAAAATACAATGGCATTGACAATGAGATACGAGGCGACGAGTGAGCGAAAGCAGGGGTACCGGTAGTCGTAACCACGAATGCCATAATGGTCGTTCGCAACCTCTTCGTACTCGGCGTTCGTGCGCATTTTGCGTAAGTCCCATAGACGGAGGACCTGGTCCTTCCCATTGGAAATCACGTAGCGACCATCACCCTTCGCCGACACGTTCGTTATCCCCTCTGTGTGGCCGATGAGTACACCCGATGGCTTGTGAGAAGCGCCCAACGAGCGACGGTCCCTGTGTTCGTTGCTTAGGAAGTACCCTTCATGAAGTGAGCGGCAGTACACACCATACTTTCACGAACGTGTCATCTGACCCACTGATGAGCACGTTGCCTGATACAGAATCGGCCCAACAACAACTATTGACATCAGCTTGATGCGCGTCGATCTTCACTGTACGCCTGTTGGCGAGCAAGTCGTACACTTCAACCCTCCTTGAGCCGCCCATTACGCTGAATGAAATGGCATATTACTTGCCAAATATCTTCCTGTCACCACCAGCGACGACCTCGTTCCCGTCCGCGGAGAATTTACAACTCCAGATACCAAACTCGTTGAAGGTGGACAAGTGCCTGCGACGCGTTGGCAGGGGGTCTGCAAAAGGTATTGGTATCTGGGTTGTCGACGAGTCTAGTGTGGTGGCCATGTGCACGGTCGAATCCTACGCATGATACAGGTAAGGCAAGCCCCAATGGCATGAGATGGCTTACAATTGAGGAGTAAATAATCCTAGTCGAATATCAAGTATACACTGCACAGTAAAAGCGACCAACGAACCTTTCATTATCTGGGCTCAAGTGGGCGTCAGTTATCGTCCACCCACCCGAAACGCCCTGTATGATTTTGATGACCTTCATGGTAGTGGGTTCATCAGACGCTGCTTGTCGAAAGCGAGAGGAACGTTGGGCCTGCCGTAGTCGCGGGGCTGGACTTGAGAGGGGTGCGGTCATGTCATATATATGCAAGCGGAAATCTAGTAGTAGAACTTTAGTATTGGAATGGAGAGGGAAGAGCCAAACTCACCCCTGCAACATGTGTAATAGAAGGAGGAGTCTAATTGAGACGGTTAAGGCACTCAGGAGGCAAAAGTTGAAAGCGTGTGCTCACCTGCGGAGTACTGGCCACAATATATGTTGTCGTTCAGTGATGCGACAGCCGTTCCACTGGTATTCGGGACGATGTACTACATTCACGAGTGAGAGAAGCTTCAAACGCACATACAGGACGTACATTGGAGATGTCCTGCTTAGGTGTTTGTCGAAGCTTACTCCGTCTCGAGAGAATGGCTTTGGAAATATTTCCAATACCAATCCGAGACCGGGATTCGACTCGAATTCTGCCAAACTCTCCACCCATGAGGAGTTTCACACCCTCTTCTTGAGGCTCAGTCACAGGTGGAAACCATTTGGGGGTTCTGGCATGTGGCCGACCCCAATAACTAAATTCGACTTCTTCATCGTCATCATTGTCCTGATTTCCCGGTTCACCACTCTCGAGGCTCGGATTGTCGTCGTCGTCATCGACACTCCAGGAAGTCGTGGAGCCATCTCTAGTCATACGCATCAGGCCAAGTGACCGCGCAGATAGTAGACGTTGCAAGAGTCTCTGGCTTGTTATATCATCGTCACCATCTTGTGCGGTTCCTAGTGCACGGAGTTGCACGATGGCTAGTTGAACTAGTAAGCGATAATCTTGGACAGTGAGATATTGAGTGTGCGTACTGCGAAGAAGTTCCCCGATGTTGATGGAATGAGTGCGCTCGTGTCCGTTCCCGCCATTTGGTGAATCCTCGTTGTGCGACATTGTGTACAGAGGTGAATTTGAGTAGACATGGGAGCTGACTGAGCTGACCCCGGTCGGTGACGCACCGGCATCAAACCGTGGGCCGAGAAGGACCCCGGGTACATATGTAATTCCGGGGTCCTCGGATCTCCCCATTCACGGCAGCCTGGGAAAGCGCCAACGGCTAACATGGCTGCACCACCGATAACCATCAACGCAGACGAAGTGAACTGCCTCATCTACGCCTACCTCAAAGACTCGGGTGATTCCCCTTCATCCTCCCTCTCATATATTGTTGATCCCTATTTTATCCAGGCTTCCAACATACCGCCTTCAGTCTTCTCAACGAGGGCCACCTCCACCACTCCGTCCACTTGGAAAAACAGATTCCACGTGGAGAACTCATAGAACTCTTAATCAAGGCCCTACTCTACACTGAAGTAGAAGCACACTGGAGAGGAAACAATGACATGACTGGCAACTGTGGCACCGGCTTCACGTTGTTAGAGACACATGTCTGCTCGTTGAATCCGAGTATCAATCCGACCGTCAAACTGTCTGCCAACCCCGCATCCCTTGCAGCTCTCCCAGGGCCACAGTCTGCATCAACAGCAGACTCGGTGCAGAAGCGCAAGGCGAGCACGCCTGTCGCAGAAGAAGGTCACTCGGATAAGCGACAGAGAACGGACGAGCCTAGTAACGTGGAGGCTGAGGAGAAAAACTCTGACGGTGCGTCGATGCCCCTTCAATGAATGTCTATTTGTACAAGGCGCGTTCACTTACGCCGCATGTGGTAGTGTCTACGCCGCGGAGAGCTAGTGCACGGGTTGCGAACAGCGAGAGTGCCGAGTCGAGCAAGAAGGGCGCAAAGCGCGTCAAGTCGCCCAAGTCCAAGTCACCTGTACCTGCAATGGCGTCAACATCAGCGCCCGCACCTGAGAATGAAGACCCCAGTGATGCCATCGTGCAACTAAAGGGACACGACGCAGAAGTGTGTGATCATGCGGCACTGATGCCGACCACTAATGCCGGATTGACTAGGTCTTTGTTTGCGCTTGGAACCCTACTCACCACAACATATTAAGTTCTGGGTAGGTTCCTGAGGGTATACCGACGGAGCACTTCTAACCCTACGCGAATTCAGGTCAAAGGATGCTATCGTCCATCTATGGGACTTGCCGCAATCCCCTGGTGTCAAGACCAAAAACATCAGACCCTTCCACGTAATAGATTGCTCATCTGCGAAAGCTGACGCAGATCTCACATCCCTGGATTGGAATTGCCATGGGACTCTTTTGTCGGTAGGATCTTATGACGCTACCTTGCGTATCTACACAGTCACCGCCGAGCTATATTTCGAAAGTCGCTTGCATAAAGTAAGGACCGCTGGCTAACAAATAAACACCACTGAAGGTTGTCGATCCCTATCAGGGTCCAATATTTGCCACACGCTTCTCTAGGGATGGAAAATGGCTCGCTACTGCCAGCTTGGATAACACTGTGTGTCTCTGGGACGTCGAGAAGAAACAGAGGCGTATGCAGTACAAGCATCGAGGTATATGTCATCCTGTGCTTATTGAGTATACTTAACGAATGCTCTTTTCGCTAGGAATCTGTCTGGACTTGGACTGGTTAGATGAAGAGCTTTTCGCGAGCTGTAGTGCAGATAAAGTGATTCACGTATCGAGCGTCAAAAGTGCAGAGCCTGTGGCTATCCTCACGTAGGCCATCCATCTCAACGAAATGCACCAGTGATGTTAACTGTCCTAAAGGGGACACGACGGAGAAGTCAATCAGATCAAGGCAAACCATTCAGGAACGCGCCTTATGTCGTGTTCTGATGACATGACTGTGCGCATATGGGGGATGCGAAGGGTAAAGCAGTCGCCTGAATCCGATCGTGTGACCATCAGTGGCGAGATGACTGTGCTCGAGGGTCACCGCAATTGGGTCACCGGAGTAACTTGGAGTCCCACGAAGTTACCTAATGGCCACGAGCTCGTTGCTACGTATGTAGTCCTCTTATTCGTCCATCTTCTCACTTCTTACAACCAACTATGTGCAGCGCATCGTTCGATACAACAGCCCGGCTCTGGGATGCTGACACGGGCGCATGCTTAAAAGTCTTTACACATCACAAAAAGCCGATATACGCTATTGCGTTCAGTCCAGACGGAAGATGGCTCGCCACTGGCGGCGGCGACGGTTGGTTCCATCTTTATGACACAACAGTACGCACTCCTTTGTTCACCCAATCTCATTTCATTTCACTGAAACGAACTAGGAGAAGGAGAAAGTTTGGTCATGGTTCTCTGAGCACCAAAAGCGTGCAATATTTGAGATGTCTTGGCAGCAACACGAAGATGGTGTTGACCGTGTTGCATTATCCTTGCAGTCGCACAAGGTCGGCTTGATCGACCTGACGCGAATACCTGCTTTGCAGAAGTCACGTACAGCCTCTTGAGGCCCTCTGTCGCGCTTTGTTTTGTTATCTATCTTTAGTCTGTATTCGCGTGCTGTCGATTTGATGCTGTGTCCACAACTCGGTGTTTGGTTGATCAATGAGCTCGCGTGTGATAACCACGTGGCTCATTGTAAGTATTTGCTTAGCTCAGCCTGAGCTACTAACTTACAACTGCGACTATGGCCGCGTCTACATCTACAGCCCGACGTCGCAGTACGGTCCACGATTACTCCGCACTCCGCTTGCATCCAGATGGAACCCGTGTCCCTACTTCGTCCTCTACACCTCCTGGCCGTTCCAGCTCTCGAATGCGCAATGCCGGACGCGACGCGCGCGGTAATCCCATTGCACTAGATGCCGCCGGCCTTGGCGTGGTCCCGAAGCGCACGACGGTGCGCGAGGTCGATCCAGACGAAGGGAGGGATGACATCGATTCTCATGCTCCGCAGCGCAGCAAGAGACGCCGCATGGATGCCGTCGTCGAGTTCTTGGGGAGTTCCGGTAACGGTACTCGTCGCGCGGGCGGCACCATCGACGCGAATGCGAATGCGAATGATGGCGAAGAAGTGGCGATGATGACCTGGCCGGTGCCTTCCTCGGTGTGAACCCGATCAATTTCGCACCATTGCGTTTCTTCTACATGCGACCTCTTACCATTCGCTCCTCCCCCCACCCCCACTCCTTTTTTTTTTTTTGAACAGGACCTGTTGAAGTGCGTGCATCATTTCGCAAGCCGGTATTATGCCGCGTGCGGTCTGCTGTCCGATCAGTCTCGCGTGTACAGGCGTGAGGTCAGGCGCGGGAAGACCATGATCGCGCAGACCGCGGATTCAAGCACCGATGCGGCGGCGGCGGCGGCGGCGGCGGCGGATGCGGAGGATCTATTCGCCGAAGACGAGGAAGAAAGTGAGAACGATTTGCGGAGAGAGGATCGCGATGCAGAGGGGGGAGAGCGGAAAGGTTCGCCTTCGGAGAGCGTTCTAGACATGTACAAGGCATTTGACGGGTCAGCGCTGATGGCCATTGGTACGCCCGTCTTCCGCATATTCTACGTAACGCGCTTGAGGCTGAACGAATGATTCACGAGGCATGTTGCTCCAAGAGCACATATCGATGCTACTAAAGCCTCGCATTCCCCCTGAGTGGGAGGAAGAAATGGAGGCAGCTGGTCTTCTTCCCGAGGACGAAGTCGCGGTGCTAGAGGGCGAAAGGCTAGAAGATGGTGATGAAAGTGACAAGTCAGGCGATGAGGAAATCGCGTTTGAATACGTTTTCAGCAACAAGGACTGAAAATGGAGTGTATTCAAATCATAGGTAAACCTACTTGTCTGCCGAGGAATCCCCTACTAGTAGGCACGTAAGGCGACCCTTCGAAACGAGCCCAGTCACCCAAATGTCAACGGCATGCTGCCTAAACACGAATGATCGTTCCTGTACTGTGCTTGCGCCCTTATTCGGACACCCCCCTCCGTCGGACACCCTGAATTACTCGCTCATTTTTTATCCAACTGCTATCAGACTTCGCACACTGTATCTAGTACCCTCTATCTACATATCTATCACCTTTTTTTGCTTGTTTGTCACGCTGATGTCACGCTTGCCAAGCGAAGGAGGTCAAATCTCCACTGTGACACAGCTGTGACAGTCCGACTGAGGGGGCCGTCCGAATGAGGGCGCAAGCACAGTATGTCGACAAAAGCACGCTGGCATTCCCGTCCCGTTTCCTGGAACAAGTATTACAAGTGGCTCCACTTTATAGGTAGCGCTGCTGACACGATATGATAGGTGCACCGTTACCATTCGTTCGAGGTCCCCCATAGCCATATCTGTGTAGATCCGAGTCTGTGCTCCACCATTGTCAACGTACGTATACAGTACTCTCAATAGTCATTTCGACAACTTTAAACCCTAAGGGCCGTCGCTGTCAAAACCCTAATGAAAATATGAAAGTGGGTCGGTCCATTGTTCTGCCTCTCATTCGGAGCTTGTTTTTTGAATGCAAATTCCGTGCCTGCGAAGTGTGCGTATTTCGCTTGTCATGTAAAGTTCAGCAAAGGGATTTGCCATTTGGGACGTGCGTTCACCCAGGGAATTGAGCCGTCCCTTTCTTTTGCCCGTTGAAACCCCATTTGGTTCGGCATCCCTCCAAAACCTTGATTCCTTTATGAAATAAGGTGGCTAGAGGGCATCGGGCATCGTTAGAGAAGTAGACAGCCCTCGAGAGGGCAACCCTTGATACATGGAACGTATAATGCACAAAGGACCACACACGCAAGGACTCTAGATAACGGACACCACTGGTCTGTAAGGTTCAACGGCTTGCGTGATTGCAGACAGTCGAGTTAATGAATGGTATTACTTGAAGTGTAACAAAGACCAGACTCGTATAATTATCAAAGAGACCAAGGGATGAAATTTCATGAAGAGGTTGAACTGTTGAGGGTCCCATCCTCCCATCGCTTGAGGATATTTTTCTGGAAGATGCCCATGTCTGGACCCTCAAATATCCGTAACCTCTCCAGTCGTCGTTCGCGAAGCTTATTCTTGGGCAACATGCCTGACACTGCTTTGCGAATAATCTGAGAGCATTTCTTGTCAAAAGGTTCTGAAAACGCAGTACAAAGGGACCGACGCACTTCATCGGGCTTTTTGCTCATCATATCCCTATATTTGGTCTCTTTCAAACCTCCAGGATAAAGTGTGTGTCTCCGATATATAATCTGATCCGCCTTTCTCCCTGTAACTTTGACCTGACTAGCGTTCGTCACAACCACGTAGTCACCACAGTCAACTAATATCCCCTACCGTCAACATTCACAAAACAAAACGAGAACGAAAAGAATCGCACCACTAGGGTCGAAAATGGGCTTATGCTTCCCCATGAGCACAATTGCTATTCTCTCCGCCAATTTTCCAAGGACACGGTCCTTTGCGTCTGCATGATGCCATACGCGTGCATAGGCGAGGGCAGTCTAAAACAGTTGTCTCAGAAAATTCAACATAAAAGGCAAAGGCTATATAAAAGAACATACGTTGCCTATTGCTTGGGACATCAGGGTTGAGTTGATTATTGCAGCGCTGGTGACTGAGCTGGCGGGTTATGTCACGTCTACATCTTATCTGATTACTCGGGCCTCTTCCGCGTCATGGTTCGGCACT
This sequence comes from Russula dissimulans, assembly GCA_022376545.1. Lineage (NCBI taxonomy): Eukaryota > Fungi > Basidiomycota > Agaricomycetes > Russulales > Russulaceae > Russula > Russula dissimulans. The sequence goes on from WTXJ01000010.1 coordinate 294,005, forward strand.
GTTTACTCATCCTTTCTTGAACTTCAACCACCACCATGCTCCGTCTTGGCTTCTTCGCGTCGCCATTATTTGGACATACCGTCACTCGGTCAGGACCTCACCTCTTCCCTCTGCGCTCCTTTAGCAGCACGGCGCGTCCGCGAATTACAGAATCGCTTCGAAACAGGCCTCTCGGCTTTGTTATTAAACCGTTCCAGCAATCATCGCGCGGCATCGTCGATTCTGCGGTTATTTCACGTCCATCGCAGACGGAATCTTGGAGGCGCTATGCAATCACTGCCGTGTGTTTGAATGGCATAGAACTATGATGATCGACGCTGACGTATTCATTCGCAGGCCACTGTCGCCGGCACCATCGTTGCTGTAGAGGTTTTTTTGAACAGGGATATGCGAGACAGCCTTACTGTAACTGAGCGGTCCTACCTACACGATTCGTTCAAGTACACAGGTGGCGGCCTCGTCCTGACGGCGTTGGCGGCTCGCAGCATGTTCAGGGCCGGGCTGCCATTCCGCATTATGTCGGCAAATCCTTGTGAGCACCCTTTATCCCGGAGGTGAGTGACGCTATTGACCGCCTCTGTACAGGGCTCGTGCTTGGCGTCAGTCTTGTCGGCAGCATCGGTAGTATGATGGGGGTGTACTACACATCTCCGGAGAATTCCGTTCAAAAACATATGTTTTGGCTGGTTGGTGCCACTTCTTCTCACTGGCGGGAGATGTTAAAGAGGTTCTACAGGCTTTCAACGCTTGCCAAGCTGCGACGCTTAGTCCGCTTTTCTTCCTCAGCCCGGCCATACTTTCACGGGCTGCACTGTACACATGTGGTGTTGTCGGCTCGCTGTCTTACATCGGAGCTACTGCGACGTGGGTCATTTAGATCTTATTTTCTATTATCCACTTTAGTCATGGTTTACAGTAACGACAAGTATTTGTACATGGGTGGTCCCCTGCTTGCTGGCGTCACCGTGGTCGCGCTGACCTCACTGGCACCCATGGCCCTCCCTCTCGGCACGCGCGCCTTGGCTATTACCGAATCTATTTCACTGTATGGCGGTCTTGCTGTCTTCGGTGGCTTTGTGCTCTACGAGTATGTCATCGACTTATCCTAATGACCTACGCCGTTTATCTCGCTCTTCGTCCGCAGTACGCAAAAAATTCTCCATCATGCTCGCCTAGCTGAGCGTGGTGTTATCGCGCGCGATCCCATGAAGGAGGCGATCGGCCTCGAGCTCGATATGCTCAACATCTTGTAAGCCCGACCCCGTTCTACTTGCGGCTTTACTAAAGGAATTCCTTTTTCAGTGTCCGTATTGTTCAAATTCTCACAATGCAAGGCAACAGGCGAAAATAGTAGTGGGTCTCATTAGGCGCGGCGTGTTGCAGCCGTGTGCGTACTGCATTCGTATTTCTACTTCCGTCTGTGTTGTCTCGGAGTTGAACTGTATACGTAACCTATGATAGTGAGAATATGATTGCGAGTGTTCCTAGATTAATGCTCCCAGACCCATCGTTCTGCGAAAGTCTAGGCTATCCACTTCCATTTACGCTTGGCCCGTGCATCTAACCACCTCACCAATATAATACACACCGCCGCCCCTAGTAACAGCGCCCCATCATATCCAGCGATTCTGTTAAAATGCTTCTTCAGTTCGGCCGAGGATTGCGTTTCTTTTCCAGTCCCTGGTTGACGACCCAACAAGGCGCCAGCGACAGGTGCTCCCAACACCGCCCCCAGGCCGCGAATGAAATAGATGGCGGCGTTGGCAGAGGAGTAATGCTCTTTCCCATAAATGTCCGCTATGACAGTAGGCAAGAGGGCACTGTACCCTCCAGAGGCCATGCCGTAGAGCACTATGAAAGCGAGGAAACGTCCACGGGAGGCATCAAACCAGAATGCAAACACCGATACACCAGAGAAGACGACCTGTACATGGAGGAGATCAATGGTTAGAAGATAGTGCGACGAGGCAGAGGTAAATCCAGGCGCACACAGCCGACAATCGTATTCTGCCGTCCGACATAATCAGCCATGAGGCCCATAGATATGCGCGCTATGCTATTGACGGCGTTGTTCATTGCCAAAAGCATGCTGGCGGCGGTCGGCGAGAAGCCCACCACATAAACCGCGTAGGTGGTCAGATAATACAACGGTATTATGTTCCCCGCGGCTTGAAAAAACGCGGCGAGAATCTATAGAGCTAAGCGGGTGCGTGGGGGTAGATACTCGGGGCTCCCGTACCTGCACGATGAACGTCCCCCTCGTGGCGAGCTCCAGAGTGGGCCGCACTGGACGATACGCCGGGTGGGGACGCATCACGAACGAGATCGGGATACAGACAGCAAAGTTCCACACTCCGAGAATGCGCAGCGTGACGGGAGCACCAAACCGCGTAAGTAATGACTGTGTAACGGGAGCTAGGACCAGTCCACCTGCGCCTGAACCGGCCATAGCGATGCCCATCGCAAATCCGCGGTGACGGTCGAAATACACCGGAGTCAGCGATGTGACAGGGTAGTATAACATTGACGACCCGATCCCGACGAGAATGGCCTGTGTTATGAAGAGGTGCCATAACTGATGGGGAATGACATCAAAAGGAGGCAGGCATTGCGATACCGGCTGAACGTACCTTTGTGGCAAGGCTTGAGAGAATAAGCCCTAAGCTCATGATTGCTGATCCAGCGAGGCACATGAGGGACAGGTTGCATCCCTTGGAGATGATATAGCTGACAAAGAGGCTTCCGCTCCACGTAAGACCACCACCTATCGTGCCAATAAGCGAGGTCATGGCGTATTGACCACGAGCGTCAAGGATATTGCTATCGCTTGACGTGTAGAATTCCTGTCCAAGACACCATTCAGATTAAAGGTCAAAGAGGCACTGTGGCAACAGCTCAGCTGGGGACTCACCTGAAAGATCCCATACGTTTGGTTTGAACCAATCGTCTGAAAGGTGGCAATGAACCCAGCAAGAACCAATAAGCATTGATACAAGCGCGATGGACGCGGGTCATCCGAGTCGGGATCCATTGAGGTTATTGAAACGGTTTCGCTGTCGGGCCAGCGATAACGTGATCCTGCAGATTCAAGAGCGAGCGAATGTCGTTTGGAGTACGCTCCGTCAGAGATGGAGCATGTCATGTTTATGGATCGATGGAGAGGGGAAGGAGTGGAATGTCTCTCGCGTCTAGCGTGAACAAGGAATTGACACAAGGCCCGATGCTGAATGTCAAAAGGAAGCACTTGGGGCCCGTGCCTGTCAAACAACTCCTAGGAGACGGTGTAAAGTCTCTGGACACTGGGTCTTCCGCAAGGATGAGGTTGGGGCGAGGGGAAAAACTATGTCGTGTGCAGGATATCCGGTCCATTATATCGATGGTCTTCCAAACGGAGGAAAGACTACGACCCGGCCGCGGAACCCACAGGTCCAGTTTCTCTGCCCCACGGGCAAGTTTGAAAAAGGACAGAGCCACTGCCAGCAGATTTAGAAAATCTTGACCTCAGGCCATCTCGTGACAAGAAACACCGAGGTCCTGTGGAAGATCCCCCATTTACACGGTGCCGGGAACTTACCCCACCATGGTTACCCCACGACAAAAGTGGCGACGGTTCTAGAAAGGATGCTCCCGCCGCTATGGCCCCGAATACCACCGATACGCAGACATAGCCACGTACCACTGGCTGCCGAGGATTGGGTAGAGGGAGGACGACGAGAACAATCGTCATTGGTGCATATAGGAGAGGACCACATACAAGCGTCAGACTCGACTACGGCGAACATGCGCATCGATGAGTGGCGCGCTAAAAAGGTGGATAAAAACAAAAAGGTAAAAAGTGTCCGCACTCCACATCGAGTTGCACCGTTTCTCCAGGAGGGTTATGTCATCCAGACTTACGGATTGGCGAGATGACGGTCACAGTACTTCGGGGTAGCGGCGTGAGTCGGTCAGGAACATGACAGGTCATCCGTGATGGCTACTTGGGGGCTCCAGACCGCAGTCCAAGAGCGCGCCATCGGGGGACGTCACGGTAGTGGCCGAGAAGTTGGCACTGCAATTTGGACAAACTTTGATTTTTGTATCCTGGTAGAGATTATCTTTAAGGACGAGGAGTCGAGTGAGCGGGAGGGCGCGCTAATGGCGCCAGTGCGTCCGAACCTTACTTTACTTGCCTTTGCCCTTACTTAGATGGCACCAAAAGTCGTTCTCCTCACGGGTTGCTCCGAGGGAGGGATTGGCTTTTACCTGTGCGTATACTCTTCTTGGAAAGTCGTATAACCAACATTTCCTATAGGGCAAAGCAATTCGCTTCCCAGGGTTGCAAGGTCTACGCGACCGCCAGGAAGGTGGAGAAGATGCAGGCTTTACATCATTTACCAATTGAACTTCTTTCCCTCGACGTTACCGATGACTCCGCCGTACAGGAGGTCGTCAATACGATCATAACGAACGAAAGCAAAATCGATATCGTCGTGAACAACGCTGGAGTAGGTTGCTATGGTCTGTAACGTCTCGCTACACGTGTTCTGCTTCCTGATTTCTCCCAAGGGCCGACTTTGGAATTATCGCTCGATCAAGTCCAGTCTGCTTTTGATACGAACGTTTTCTCTGTTCTCAGGGTTAATCGAACCGTCTTCCCTCACATGGCCGCTCGCAAACAGGGAATGTTCATCACCATTGGCTCCATCGTCGCACAGCAGTACGTATATGCCCCTTCTCTCGTTGACGTTGCCAAAAGCGAGATTTCCTGCTATTTAGTCCTCTTCCGTGGGGTGGCGTATACTCTGCTACCAAGTCGGCCGTACACGCTATCACCGACGCGTTAGAGATGGAGTGTCGGCCTTTCAACATTAAAGTCATGCTCGTCGCCCCGGGCGGCGTCAGGTCCAACATTGCTGCAAATATGAGTTACGATCCACCTCAGAATTCCCTTTACGCAGAGTACACAGGAAACATTCTGGCGCGACTGAATCTAAGCCAGTCCTCGCCGATGTCTACCGATGTCTTTGCAAAGCAGGTCGTCGCGAAAGCTCTGGCATCACGTCCACCGAGTTACCTGACGCTAGGTAAAGGCTCGACGATTTTTTGGCTTCTGACATGGTTCCCCCGTCTATGGGCCTTGTCCTTGCTTTGGAAGCTTTTTGGCGCTTTATCATAAAACGATCCCATCCACAGGAGAAACGAAAACAATGCGTACACTACGCATGTTTGTACGTTCACCGAGCCCTCTTCCCCCGACGACGGCCAGTGATCTAAGATCTCTTATCTATGAGAGACGCCGCCTTTAATGATAGATGATACCTTGTGACCCATTATGACTGGCTATTATTAGGCAAATCCACAATAGTCCCGTGGAGATCGACTGGCCGCGTTGGCCCTCAGACCCATGCTTTGGGACCAGTCGCTCATGCATGTGCTCATGATTCACCGGACCCTCCGAGTCGGACGTGACATACCTGACCACTGATTGACGTGTTTTGGCAATACGTTCACCAGAATGCATGAGCCATCCTTGAATATTCGAACCTCTCTTTCCGACCCCATCCGCCGCATTTCATTTATTTGACGTGGCATAGTCAGCGGTGAGATAGTGATTGTTTATTGAGGAGCAGAAACGAACATCCTGTTGGCGTGGACAGCTGAACGGCTCCTGCGTCGACGCTCTCCATGGCAACGACTACATCCTTTTGGACAGGTCGGGCATCGTGCTGACCAGCAATGACAATAACGACGGGAAAATCGCGCATATATTCTAAAGTTTTTACTTGCGAGGGCTTGGCCAGTTCCAAGGGCAACACCACAGAACACTTTTCTCAACAAATTCATTCATCAATGACTGAATCACGTGCCTCAGATCTACTCGGAAGGTCGTGTCTTCCGTGCTCAAGGACGAGCTCGGAAATTTTCTAGGCGACTTTTTGCGAACTGGCGCCGCGATTTTGTGGAGTAGGCAGTGTCGCATATCCGTCACGGGTCCGTAAATGTGACCTGCCCCGCCATAGGTATCTTCCAAGTTGGTGTCATGCCTGACACGTGCAGTTCCACAAAGGTGACTGCCTCGGTGCGACAATCGCGCCGGTACAGGCAACTCTCGAACAGGAATGGTCGCGCGAGCTTACGGGTTGCCAATGTGCCTCTCAACGTGGCCGATAATTCCCCTCGCCCACGACGAGGACAGATGTCGCTCGATCTCGGTTGGTCTCGTGTCTTCGATAAGTGTTTAGAATCAGACACTCGGTCAAGTCTCCGAACACGACAATCAAAGGGCCGAGTACAACGCTGTACGGCTTTCCGTCTTCACGTATGGGTCACCCATCTGCAATGAAGGAGCTTTCTAGCATTATTACCGGGGGTCCAGCATGCTGCAATTCGATGGTTAAGGGTGCCTTCCACATCACACAACCGAATACATCGACCGATACATTGTGATACTACCCGTCACGGGTGGTATCACAATCTATCAGTCGCAGCCCGCAGACGCTGTGGAGGACGGCCGCACTCCAACACATCTCATAACTGAAAATTTGGGGCGCTCAACAAGATATCATGAGGGATGAAAGCCTTCAAGTTTAGTGGCCCACGAAGTTTGGACCCAACATCTAGTCGCCCCACCGAGTCAGAACCATTGCCAACAAGCTGCCGCGCGAGGAGCAAAAGCACTTGTCTAGGGAGGTCGTCTGCGCTTCAAAGTTACAAGCCCCTGGCTCTGGAAACCTCACAGGAACGGCCTCCTGTGTCGTCTTTCCTCCCTTTTCTCACAGTGCTCACGACGCTGTCAAGCGCATAGCATAGCCACAGCTCCTCTACCTCATTCAAATTCATTCTCACTCACTTTTCCCTCGCTGCCTCTGCGAAAGCATAGGTCCAGCTGATACCGTGCAAGGCATGTGTGCGACCCATTATAGGTTGTAGAGGATACCAGTGGGAACAAGGCTCTCCGGTGTCTCACACCGAGTTGTTCCTCTCCAAAAACATTTGTTTTTCGATAGAATGATTAATATTAATAAACTAATCGGCCCTGCGCCACAGTTCGGGCTATGACGGTATACTGACGGTTACTGGCGGCGAAAGCTCGATCAGATAGGATGATCTTCATAACCATTGTCAGATACTAGCCAGGACCAGCCCGAGGTGGAGCATGGCTTATCGATGGCGAACAAACTTGCCTCGTATTTGAAATGAAAAAAGAAGTACCAGAGTTGGATGCGGGAGAATCAACGCTGGGTAGTACTGAATGTGTACAAGGAGTGGTAACGATGCCGACAACTCGCCATTTATGAGCAGACGATCTGGAATCTTTCCCCGAGCGATTTGAGAATGACCTGGGTTCCGAATCGCTCGTCGAGTCAAAACATCCTGGAAACCGACCGTACATGCCGGGAGTTTACGAGGATCAACGCAAAGATTCTCCAAGTCGGACTTTCGTTGTTTGCTCGGCGGATTCAACGAGCACGAGCGTCGCCAAAGGGTCACTGACTGGGAAGCGCCGATGCCGATATGAGCGCACTGCCGATGCTCCGTCTGATATTGAATGGCATCAGTTAAAAGCCTAGATCAACCTGTGCAAGATTTCAAAATACAACATTGCATTGCGACGACAATTGGACCCCTCTTTAACCGTACATCGTAGAGGGCCTGGACACAATGTGATTGTATCTTGCCGACAGAATACACGTAAAATTTTTGGACACGAACGAGTTGTTTCAGGGGGCGCAGTCATAGTCGAACGAACCCCGATAAGAAGGACATATACTGGCACGCGACGCACATCTTGAGGCAGCCACGTAACTTCAGCGCCACGTGTTGGGTGCACGCGGCAACAACGGCAACGATTAGATAAACACGACCAAATATGGAAGGCCCTCAGTTCGTTCCGTTCCGTCTGCGCGGTGCACCAGCACCACGAAACTATGTCGCGCTACCCAGGACACCTCTCGGCAAACATCACGCCCACAAAGTCTGGAAAGGCGCAAAAGTCGCGCACGCGCAGAGAGCCCTCGGGCGTGTTCTCGCTGTTCCAGCCACAGCAGATTCAGCAATTCAAGGAAGCCTTCTCCCTCGTCGACCAGGACAGGGACGGACTAGTCGGGGAGCAGGACCTCAAGGACACGTTTGCTAGCCTAGGTGCGTGCACGTATACGCGCAGCACGTTTCCAACTCGCGACGCGGCTCACACCTCCCTTTTTGCCATTTGTCTATGATTTGGTTGTTTTTCGAACAGGGATCATGCCGTCCATCGAGATGTTGGAAGAGATGCTCACGTCGCGTCCGGGTGAACGCGGCCAACTTTCCTCCTCTTCTGCCGAAGACCGCGGGATCAACTTTGCCATGTTCTTGACCATGATGAGCGAGCACCTGTTCGAATTTGATGCCGAGGCTGAGCTTACCGAGGCCTTCTCGTCTTTTGACGAGTCGGACTCGGGAACGGTCAGGTGCGATGAAATTAGGAAGTGGCTGAGCGAGACGGGTGATAGGATGAGCCAGGCGGAGGTGCGTGTATGCCTTATTGTGCTCACCTTGCCAAGGCTCGTATCTAACTGTGCGTGCTCAGATCAACAGATTTTTGAAGGGCTCTTTCACAGACCGTCAAGGAAATTTTAATTATAAAGAATGGGTGAAGGTGCTTCGAGTAAATGAAGATGATAACGATACGGAGGCTCATGCATAAGACTAACCCGGGGATTTACGTTCACGATGGGTGTACTGTACTAGTGTACTTTCCAATGGTTCGCTTTCTTTCCAAAGATTGTCGCAATTCTGACATACACTTAACAGACTTCATCTTTTACCCTACATACGAGCCATGCCACAGATTGATACCCACAAAGTCATATCGGATCCATAGCCCTGTGAGCGGCTCTGCTGGGAACCGCGCGGAATCAGTCGCGAGCCCCCGTGATACCTCGTCAACACTGCCTTTGCTTTCTTTCTTCTTAGTATGTCGCGGAGCTGCTTTGTTATCCTTGAGGCAGGAGAATATCACGCAATAATACTTACCGTCTCCTGGTTTCCAAGCTCTTCTCCCACCCTTGCCGCGATCAGCAACAGCTCTGCACCTTCATATTCTAAAAATTCTATGCCCTCCACTGGGGCGAAGCGCAGTCCACAATCCTCGCGACCCTTGCCACGACCCCTTCCAGAGATTTTGTCGAGGATCCAGTCCGGATACTTTGCACGCTTATTAGGTGAAAGCCTGACGCGTTCGCCCCCAGGAGCGGGCGCGAGTGGATTTTTCGACCTGGATCATGAACGACGAGGAAGGGTGGAGACCTAGGGGCTTTTGCGGCTCGCCAGGTTCAGAGGGGTGGGATACACAATATCCCAAGTGCGTGCTTCGCTGCGAAGGCACGCGAGGATCGTTGTTCACGATTGCGTACGCACCTCGTCCAGCTAGACGACTCGGCGCTTCATGTCTAGTCCCTGTAATGAGGGTCGCCTTCTTTTTCTCAAACCGTAGTACCTCGTCGTCTTGGTCTCGTATTCTTTTGCACCCAACTCCTTTTCCAGCAAGGCCAAATCATCCCCAATTGCCGTCATCGTCCCCCAAAATGTCTCCTTCCGCCCGCCTCTGGGTCTCAAAGGGTCGGGGAGACTTTTTATCCCGATAGAACCAGGCGATAGTGTTTCTCCGTTGTATCTTGTGTCGTGTGAGCAAGAATAGCGTCCGAACCTCGTTCCAGCACTTTCATTTCTTCTTCATCAGATCCCGATTGTCGATCTCCGCCCTCCACATCCACGTAAGTCGCAAACTGGGGGTGACGATGCACCAGCAGCATATGGAAACGAGCGATTTCATCGACCGAATGAACTTTGTCTTGTTTTACTTTGGGGGAATAGGAGAAATAGACGTGTCCCCTCAATCGTCCCTGTGTTCCATTCGTTTTTTTTTTCTTATCAACTTCCGAGCATTACCCACGTCCGAGTCGCGGCTGTCTGTCTCCCGATTCGTGCCTCTGCGGTTCCAAGTCCGCTGAGCATTCTTCTTTGAGTAAGTACGTGTCGTGGCCGGCTCGTAGCTGGTTTTCACTGTCAACGCCGCTTGACTGCGAGTGGTAGGCACGGTGGAGTTTTTGTAACGGGCAAAGCACTTGCTCCGTTATCTTATATATCAGAGACGATGAGCACCATCTCCACTATTTACTGGCTGACATATTGGCGTCTGTTGATACACATTTACCTGCGATCGTTTCGGATGTGGTGCAGTTGCACGTCGAATATAAATATACACGTCCAAGGCATTTTGGAATGGGTGGCATGTGGTATAGACCGTTTACATGGTCACGATGTATCAGGAACGATGTTTCTAGGACTTGATGGGTACCAAACACGGGCATGATCACCCTAATCACTCATTGAGGCGAGGTCTCTACAAGTCAGACATGGTAAATAGGGCAACTGGGCAATGGTAATCGTACGCACACCCGGGCCTGATCAATACTAAACACTATAGTGTCATGTGTAACACTGAACCTTCTGCTTCTGCCGTGCCGTGAATCATATCAGAATACATAACGACTATGCATTCCCCAGCACTGCGGCATTAGCAACGATACTCCCTCATCTTCAATCGGTAAACCCTTCTTGGGACAATGTTCCAATCTCCCCCAACTTGAAGAACATCGCGGGGAAGAATACGGCCATGACTTGGACGATCCATGAAGGGTGGCTCGACATCTCCCGAAGCGACATCACCAGCGTGAACGCAAATAGAAGAGGAGTTCCAAGCAAGCTCAATCCCCACACCCGATGGAGAGGGCATTCTGCAAACACTGGCATGGCATCAAACCGCCGACGCGATTCTCAGCTCTATTAACCCAAGCATCATCCCTGATCTCTGCCACAAGCACGGGACGACAACGAAGATCAAAGACGACAAAATATACTATGAGACCGACGGTGTCACAGGGGTGAAACTCGCTCGGCGGGGCTTGGGGAGAGACAAGTTATATGAATTGGGGTGAAATAGTACGCGAGCAACTTGCTGTACTGCCCATAAGGGCGATTTTCGACGAAAACAGTTCGCAGGCCAGCAGGCTAAGTGGTGTCCAGATAAAAAAAGTGTGTGCCCCGGGTTAGGCTCGCTCACGTGCTGGATCTCATCATCCTCGTCGTCCTCGATACACTCGGGGCTGAGGTTGATGCCCATACTTCCCTCTCAATAACGCAGCCATGGTGTACATCAGCTCGTGGCAACAGTATCAAGAAGCTGCTGAAAATTTGTACCTCAACTCACCGAGGAAGGTATGTATGCCACCCCACATACCTTTGTCCCCGCACGTCCCCATCATGGTTTGCACACGAAACGAACGATCTTGGGCTGACGGTCTGAGGAGACACGATACAGCGTAAAATGGAGATCTTTGGAGGGTAAACTCGTCCTCAAGATCACTGACAATGTGACAGTGAGTAACTGCCATCCCTTGCACCGTTGAGATCCTGTTGATCGCCGTCGTAAAATAATAACAGTGTCTGAAATTCAAAACACATTCTTCCATTTTCCTTGGCCGCTTCGAGGCACTCAATCGCTCTTTAATTCAAAAAATGATGAATATCCGTCCGCCACCCCCACTGCTCCATCAGCAGCTCCTTCGACTCTCACAGCTCCTTCGCAAGCTGCGACCGCTTCGCCCGTGCTACAGGGTTCCAACTTGCCTGGCACGTTCACCGCTTCGACAGGAGGTGGGGTAAAGAAGAAGAAAGGGAAGAAGAAATGACGGTGGGGACGATATGGTCGGAGGGTCGGATTCTGGTGTGCAATTGCGGCGAGTCGTGTGGTACGCCTATCTGCTGTATGTACCCAACCCCAATATCCGTTCCCCTCTTCCTGTGATATCATATCGGGTTTCTTGGACTACAATTACAGGCAGCATAATAACAAAAATCTGCTGACTTTACTTGCGACTAAACCACCTCCGAAAGTCTTCACAGAAGTACTCCCGATGGTTCCAAGTCAAAGAACGTGTTCAAAATTCCATTGTAGACCGGACGTCCGCGAAGTATCGTCTGTTCCACTCGCCCGGAGAGCATCATGCCTTCGTATGGGGTCAACTTGTTCTTGAACTGAAGCGTTTCTTTCGTAACCTGATCACCGTCAGCTATAACTGCAACAATTTAGAAAAGGGGAAACCTCACAGTATATTGGATATCTGGATCCCAAATAACCAAATCGGCATCATACCCCACCGCGATCTTGCCCTTCCTGTCCCCGAGACCAGCATGGGCTGCCGTCTTCTCACTCACCCATCCCAGCATCGTCCCAATGGGCACATTCCGTTTCCGTCCCTCCGTCCACAACAGACCCAGCCCGATCCCGAGCGTGCTCACGCCGCCCCACGCTCCCATGACATCGCCCCGGTCCATCCTTTTCAGCTCCGCGACGCAGGGGCTGTGATCCGAGACAAGGCTGTCGATCGTGCCGTCTAGGAGGGCGGCCCACAGCGCCTCGCGATTCGCAGCATCGCGGATCGGCGGGCAGCACTTGAACTCGGGGCGCGCGTCGGGGATCGAGTCCGACGCGAGGCAGAGGTAGTGGAAGCACGTCTCGACCGTGAGCTTGTGCCCGGCGGCCTTGGCCTCGCGAATGATCGGGAGGGCGGACGCAGCGGAGAGATGCACGACGTGGCAGCGGAGGGTGGGGTGTTCTTTTTGCAGGCTGATGATCTGCGAGATGGCGTCTACCTCGAAGCTTTCGGGACGCGACTTTAGAAACGTTCCGTAGAACGTTGGGTCCTCTGAGTCGCTGAGTGGCGCCGGATGGTCATCTACTTCGGCGTGGAACAGGAGCACGGATCCTGTGTCCTGCGTGTCCTTGTCAGCCAAGTGGGTCGAGCGAACAGGGGGATGGATCTCTCAAACCTTGAGTGCAGACATGGCTGGCCGGAGATCGCTTTCAGAAACACATGGGAATTCCTATGTGGGTGATCGCTACACAACCTGTCCCAAGCGAGATACACGGTTCCTACCTCGACCCCACTTTCAATCATGAAGCATTTGAATCCCTTGACACCAGCATCGATCAAAGGACGCAACTCACCCTAGCAGACCACGATCAGTTAATCTCACGCAAACTTCGACTATCAGCCAAAATGGAGGGGCGTGAAATGCCGCACCTGATTGCCTGGGATCACCCCGCCCCAGAACGCGACGTCTGTCCAGCACTGCGCCTGCGCTGCACTACGTTTGGCCGCAAGGTTCTCAACCGTAGTCGTTGGTGGGATCGAGTTGAGCGGCATGTCTACGACGGTGGTGAAACCCCCAGACGCTGCCGCACGCGTGCCCGTCCAGAAGCCCTCCCAGTCCGTCCGCCCGGGCTCGTTGAGGTGCACATGCGCACTGTGACGCACACACACACAATGAGAGACGTGTTGGGAAAACAGCGGTGCACGGGCATGAGTCGGGAGACTAACGACGTACTCGATAAGTCCCGGGAAGAGATACTTGTCCCCTACTTCTACCCAGTGACTGTCGCCGTCCGCTGCGATGTCCGCATAGTCTGCTCTAGCGTGTCGTCCCTCGCGGACGTCGATTATCTTTCCTGTCTTTGTTGAGACTAGGACTGTCGCCGGTCGAGGTACCTGAGATCCGGGAAGTAGGACGTTATTGCCGGCGTACACTCGAAGGTCATCACTGGTGCTCATCGCGCGAATGGTGCATGTGCCAGTGCAAGCGACGGATCTGATCGCGGCACGGGTCCCGCCTTAGCCGTGCACATACTCCGAGGATCAGAAACAACGGACTCTTCTACCATTCCTTTTCATGCTCTCTGCACTATAACGACGTACACAAGCGATATAGATTATCCTGATCAGATAACGGAATAAGAGTATATCCTTGCTTGTAAAGGAAGACACCAGCGATGATGATCTCGAATGGGCCTAAAATGTAACGGTGAGCCTGACCTTAAAACAACAACACAAGGTGGTAGACATACTCCCATAGATAAAGTACATTGCCGAAGTCGTCATCGCAACACGGTTCGCGTCTCCCGCTATTAGGTTGACAATCTTACCAACGTCTGCACCGGCTCTGGGATCATCCGCCTTTTCTTTTGAATTCTTCGCCTTTCCATCATTCTTTCCATCTGATCGCGACGCTTCTTTTGCATCGTCCTTGTTCACGATCCCAGAGAAATCTTTGCGCTTGAGTGCCTTGTCATAAATCGCCGCCGACCGAACCAAAGGTGCTGGACATCGGCCTGAGCCTGTGAGAATAATGTAAGTTGAGCTAAATGATCGAGGAGATGTACAGACGAACTTTGCACATGGAGAACAGGAAAGCTAGTGATGCGTAGATATATGCCTGAGAACGAGCGACAGGTGTCTTGTCATCAATTGCGTCCAGTATGCGCCTAAAATTTCATTAAAAAGGGGTCCGGACGCAAATGGGACGAAGCCTACTTGAGGAAGAAAGGACTGGTATAATTAAATACCACGCTGACGAGGGTCAGGACGAAGTCCAAGCTGCAAAACAAGTATTCAGCATACACATCGCCTTCAACTGCGAGCATAGGGAAAGAGAAGCGCGATTCTAGCCCCATAACAGGTCAAAACGTCGCCGAATTTGCCGAGAACTATCCTATAATTTGAAACCGGTCGACTCACATTAGATCCAGGGAGTTGGCCGCCCAGAGCTGGCGAAATAGTGTAGCACGTCCAGTGATACAAATATGAGCAACGCTACATGATGCCATGTCCAGCATGCTCACTTTGTATCGCAAAACTTCATGAACACGGACCGCGACTGTATTGTCGGACTCAATGCCCAGACGTCACCTTCATTCAGCGTAGTGTACCCTATTAAACACTTCAGCGCGGGTGATCGAATAGAGATGGGGCAGACAACGTACGCGTGTTACCAACGGCCACACTCACGAGAACGTAACCCAGCCCCAAAGCGTTGTGTAATCCTCGGGAGAAACGGACAGTCCCTGACCCATTCCGATAAGTTAACGCGCCAAAGCGACCCAATCTCAGTAACTCACGATCTTTCCCTTCTCTACTCTGCTGCTTGGGATGGCAAGAGGCATGCTGAGAACAATGGTAATCAAAATGAGCAACGCACATAAATTCAATACGTGAGCGGCCAGAATGAGTCGTGGAGGAAACGGAATGCCGTGGGCGTTGTAGTTATATGCGAACGCGGAGAGCGAGGTCAATTCAAGGGTGGTAAAGATGAGATAGAGTGTGAAGAGATCACATGGAGGGGTGGGCTGAGGTCGGACGATAGGGCGTACTGTCGCGAACAGCCAGATCAAGGCGATCACGAAAGAACTCGTAATGTAAACTGGGACCGCTTCGTCTTGGAGGACACTATACGAGGCAATACCGAGCCATACGAGAGTCTCCAAGAGCGCAAACAACGACAACAGGAGCGGCCTCTG
Source organism: Russula dissimulans (assembly GCA_022376545.1). Classification (NCBI taxonomy): domain Eukaryota; kingdom Fungi; phylum Basidiomycota; class Agaricomycetes; order Russulales; family Russulaceae; genus Russula; species Russula dissimulans. The sequence goes on from WTXJ01000010.1 coordinate 309,384, forward strand.
CCCTGGCCCAACTTGCTTAGCTACAGCCCTCGGGCTCGTCTTGTCTTCCTTCGCCCAACGTGGCCTTGGACTCCGCGGCGGCAGCAGCATCGAGAGCTTCTACTTCTTGAAGGGTCAGAAAGGGTGTGAGCCGACCCTTGATAGGACGTGTAAATTTTGATATCCATGTGGGAACCGGATGACGACTCGGAAAAGGCAGAGAAGAAAGACGAATGTGGGCGCACATCCCGAAAACATCAAGGAGGTGGTGGTGGTTGAAAGAGAAACAATCTGCGATAGATTACGTTGTCGCCGACACATCAAATTTTCGAAAAAGGAAAAAAAAAAGCATAACTTAAGCCTTTATGGCGGTCCCAGTTTACTAGATACGACTGATTCACGCAATCAAATTCTGACAACTTTCGTGAAATTTAGACTACTCATTGTCGAGAAATCCCAATCCCAAAATTTCACCCTCGAAACAATATAATTTTTTTAATCAGCATTACCAAAGACAACAGTAATGTCCTGATGAACTTGGATCATCTACGTCCATCTGAACCGACACAACCCACCAAATTCATTAGCAGTGCTCAAAAATAGATATTCAATACCGCACCTGTTCCTCCCCCTGTTGCGAGGTGATTGGGAGCTGCGCACTCGAAGGGGATTTTCTCTTGAAGATCGTTTGCTCTTCCAACCCTAACACATATTGATGGACCTTTTTAGCCCATTCATTCGTGGGAGTATCGCCATGCAATGTTTGCGAAGTGAAATTAAGCGCTATGTCTGATGGAACAACAAATAAAAAGCGCCATGGCCTGGTTTTGTGAGGGCAGAGTCTTTCGGCCGGTGAGTTCGGTTTGAGAAAGCTTTGAATCTGTTGGAGGCCCGAGACAATAATTGGGTGATGACTATTCATCGTGATCTGAATACAAGTAAGGGCATATGGATCGTTTGGGTTGTAGAGAATCGAATTAAGGGCCGGAAAATTACGAGCTAAAGGGACCAAATGCAGTGGCCTTCGCTCATCAACAGCTCGAGTGATTGCGTCCAAAAACGTCGATTTCTGGAAATCGAAACCCTCTGAGTCTCCACGACACTTCCACTCCATTTTGGTGGAGTCGTTCAACCGACGTATCGAAAAGGATTTGGGACGAAAGCCACTGCCAGTGAGGTGGTTCAATACCTGCCTTTCGAACAGGTGGCCCCGGAGCGACGCTGCGTATGACCACCCTGAAATGTTGAAGTAGAAGTCAGCGGTCATATCAGCTTTGAAAGCCTCGCATTTCTCCAGCAAGAGATCCGAGGACCATCGTGAGACAGTTTCAACCAGGCAGTCGGAGAACAACCGTTCAAGATTGGCTGGGAAAATTTGAAAAATCCTGTGGGAGATGCCAGAGCCTAAGCCACCCTCATCAGCCTTGCGAAGCAGCTGCAACAGATTGTTGCCCTCTTGGCCCGCAGCGGCTCTGATTGAAGACGCGGCAGAGTTCCTGTGATCTTTCAATGTAGCGGCAGAGTGGGAAGCTGCAAAGCATCGACGAGGGTTGTAACCGAAATACAAGGTCGACTCCCTGAGCAACTTGAATGTGAGATCATCGCGATGAAGGAATATCCTACAGAGAAGCATTAGTCAAATAATGAAAGCAATGCTAAGACCAACCCAGTTAGTATGAGCTCCTCATACGACTATGGATCTATCACAAGTTGGATAGGGGTTCGGCTGGGAGATGCTTGTTTCATCCATTGTTGATCTAGGCCCTTTGGGGATGATCATGATGCCACAATTAGCTGCACTGAATCTTGGAGGAGGATATCGTTGGGTTGAACATTCTTGTCAAGGTCAACAAAGGCCACAATGCTTTCATTTGATGACCATGACTGGACCACCTCAACACCCTTCTCGGCGACATGGTACACAATTCCTTCTATGTCTTGGAACAAGAATGGGTGACCTTCAACCATATTCTCGATCACCCTAAGGTAGAGATACACGGTCTTGCCTTGATATTGGCAAGGCAGTTAGATTCTGTGAGACAAGGAGACAAGAAATTCACCCATTCCAGGTTGACCGCTAACTATCACCGAACCTCCACTGTTTTTGGCTTTTTCCTGTAAGGGGAGGTCTGCCGTTGGGCTCAGAACAGGCCATTCGGAGGACGCTTTCGGACTGTCCCGCTCATCTGCATTCGTATGTTACTCCTTTCGTACTCTCCCTTCTCTCCTTTCTCCCTAGTCTCCTTTACTTTACATTACCATACGCCACCCGTTTGACATCTCCAGGAACTAAACGGCGACCTTGCGCGCGCCCATATCGGCCGACGCTCTCGCTCTCATCGCCGACAAAGTATTGCATATTCGAAAATCATGTATATAAACTACCAAAAGTCTTCGAGTATGAGAGCGAGCGAGCCAGCGCAAGAGTGCCGGCCTCGCTTGGAGTATTTCCCCTTTCCCCTTTCCAATGTAAACCCTTTTTCCCCATCCTTCACGGAACTTGACTCTGCCGAACGAACTCACAGCGCGTCGACACGACGCTTCGCGCTTACATTCCTCAATCAGATTTGAGATGATCTCGTATTCTTGACGAAGTAAAAATGGAAAGGGTGAGCGAGCTGGCACTTTCACAAGTCCCAGTGATGACAGATCCAGAAAGCTGAGAATGGATGGGAAGAGTGAGTTAATTTCAGGATCGTTCTTGTTGCTGTCCTCCAACTCATCGTTATCGTCTGCGGGGTGCTCCAAACCATCGTTATCGCCTGCAGGATGCTCCAAACCGTCGTTATCGCCTGCGGGATGCTCCAAACCATCGTTAGCATCTGCAGGACGCTTCGTATCATGGGTATCATCTGCGGGATGTTGGGGTGGCAAAGCTTCTACTCGGGGGAGCGACCCAAGGAGATCGAGCTTGACATTTAGGACATTAGGATCGAAGGAATTGTATTTCTCCGAGTTACGATCGTCGTGTAGCTTATTCAGGCTCTCTTGCAGTTGAGCATAATGCGCTTGAGTGACCTCTACCCTTCGGAAGAGTTGCGGTCTAAGGGCCTCTCGATTCCAAATCTTTGAGTGGACTTCCGTTAACCATAGGAAGTCGATGCGGATCGGTTCGCTGGCACGAGATCGCTTGACAAGGAGTGGTGCTTTGTGTTTAGGAACGTCGATCAGTGGTAAGACACATGGAGGATAACGATGAGACGAAGATGAACGATGGTGTGAAGTGAAGATCGGTGGAACATCATCAGTAGCGTTGAGCCACAGGGACTCATTCTCACTCACTGATATTTCCAACCACGATATTGATCGTCTCCTTCGGATCGACTGGGAATATATCGGAGAGGGGACGGGGCGGCCATAGCGGATGTTCCCCATTCACAGCCTGGGCCACCAATTGTCCGACCATCTTGGGATCGGCTTGAAGCTCGACAGGGACGTTAAGTTCAACATGGTAAAGGGTGAGTAGGTTGGCGTCTACACCCTCAAGGTAGTTTTTGTTGTTCTCCAAAATAGACTGTTTTAAGTGGCCGACGGTCTTAGAGCTTTCGATGGTGACAGGAGACAAGATTCCAGGTCCAACAATAAAGGCGTAAAGGTTCAGGTCGTGAGCCATGACGGAGGCGAGGACGAGAGGTTGGGACTGTATGACGGCGGGCAAGAGTGGATAGGAGTCCGCTTATGATCGATATATATGATCAACTTATCGGCCATTTAATGTTGAATATACAACCACTAAGTGGACTCAAATGTCATGACTAGGGGCGAAAACCACCTGGCAGCGGCGACATAAGGGTGAATACACTGGCATGCCAGCTGCTGTCATCGACCTTTCAAATTTTTAAATTTCAAATATACTGCAGCGGCCACTCCAGAGGGTGGGTTACCGCCCTCCAAATAACGAAAATTTCTTCCAAGTTTTTCAAGGGTGAATTTCACCCCTTAAAAGGGCGATCCTGATCGGGTGCTGAATCAACCGCTAAATAGCGACAACACCAGCCGTTAACCACCCGTTTTTCCGGTCTCCACCCTGACTTTCCCCCTTTAGCGTCCCCATAGTGTATTTTTATTTTGCCGAACTAAATGTTACAGTAAGTTTTCCACCCCAGTCAGCCATGAAGTCCATCATGGTCACGCTGTTGCGGTCCCGCCCTACTGCTTATGATTCCATCTGTGTGCCCATCCTACGTCTGGATGAAGTTCTTATAGCACCACCCCACACTGGCAGGTTCACAACCTTGCTTGGTTTCAGTGTCTGCTCCCCTCAACTCAACCATGACTTGCCTCCGAGTCTGATCTGGTTTAACAATGCGAAATCGTGTGTCGCCAGGTCTCATTACATGTTGAAAGACAGTACTTCATCCCTCCCTTTGACGGATTGTCTTTCCACAATGGGACGCCGGTACCTGTGTGGCGGGCCTCTTCTTTTTTCAACCAATTGACTTTGATGATGAGTGCGCGACTTGAGGTCACCGTGGCCAGATCAGATGTCTTCAGTCCAACCAAGACATCATCAAGAATGACGACGCACATCGTCGTACTGTCCTTGTCGCTCGCTTGGCTTGACTCGTAGTGACTCATCCTTGGCGTTCGAGCTGAGCGGCAGGCTGTGGTCAATTGCTGGGTTTCAATTCATTCTCAAAGGCGTCAAGGTTAGAAGTGAGAAAGCAAACGACGGCCAGGCCCATTGGCTTCGCTCAAAAACTTCTGACACGACACTCGCAGGATAGACGTATGTACACGGCCGGTTATCCATCCAATCGTTGATCACAAGCGCGTTATCGACCATATCAATAACGTCGTTGTTTGTGTAGAGGCTTGGTCACCCCCAATCCCAAACTTCCCAGCGACCTGCACCAATTTCGTCTGAACGTTCACCACACCCTTCTCAAAGACCTTACTCTCCCACAACTCTGCCCACGTCACAGGAGAATGACAGAACAGGCGATGACCCACTCCCTCTTCCGGCTTCGTGAAGCCCTTCTCGGCGAGACCGAGGTGCAAACCGAATATCACCGAGCCTGGCTCTGGGGAGAGCAAGCCCGCGAGGGCGCGGGCGAGGTGTAGCTGTTTTTCCTCGCCGAAGAGGTGAAAGAGGGACGACGCGTGTATGGCGGACGCTCGTCCGTGCAGCGGATTGAGTGAAGTCAGACTGCGCAAGTCCGGCGCAGGACCCGCCGTGTCGATGGGAGCGTTGGCAGTCGGGAGGGGCGGTACGATTTCGAGGTGCTTCGGGTCGAAAGCGTCACCCGGGATGAACGCTATCGGGTACGTCCCTGGCGTCGTTCTGAAGAGCTTATGCCCGAGGTCCGCGAATTCTGCATCATCATGCAGAGAGGTCCGTTGCCGCGCATGATCTCACTAGGAAGCGCAAAACGCACCTGGATGTAAATCGGATGTGATCACGTATCCGAGGGGGTATCCATCTGCGATGGCCTTACGTGCGTCGTTTCCGACTAATAGTATAGTGATGTCGTCAGCATTTCGCGGCGTTTTTGGGATGGCCAGGTGCTACTCACAGCAGCTACCGATATCTAAGAATATAGGTTCATTGCGCTGCTTGCCTATCTTGAGTAGATCCTGGTATGGGAACAGACGCGATATCTTGAGCCTGGGGACATGCGATTTCAGGACGCCCGAGTGATAGACAATTCTGATGATCACTTACTTTGTGAAGAAGAAGTATCGGATGCACGGATATGGATGAATCTATGGATAAATGGGTGGTATTCACTGGCAATTGCCGTCAGCATGCCGAGTTTGCCAACCTTATACGCCTCAGCTTGCACTTGAACGATGTGCGCCTTGAGTTCATCGTCATCTTGTATCCCAGTCTGTTGTTTGAAGAAAGCACGTTCTTCGTCAGTGAGATTGTATAAACTCTCGTCCAGGGCGACTTGGAGGCCCTGTCGAGTTGACCTCTCTTGCGTTGAGGTATTATCTGATGTCGACATGAAGTACGCGAGAAACCCCTGGATGCGTGCTGCGCTCTTATTAAATACTCCATAGCAGCCGGAACTTAAAGGACCGGCTCTGAATGCCGAGCGCAGTATTTTTGAAGTGTTTCCTTAAATTCATTCAAAAATGGATTAAAACTGGGATGAATCTGTCAAGTCAAGCGCCCAGAGGGACTTTACTCGATATGCTTGCGCCGTACCCATCGCCTTGCAATCTGCTCAAGCTCAGCAAACATGCCACTTTTGTCGCCATATCGCGGAAGATACTATCCTCCTCCAAGTTCGACTCGCTCAATGTCCATTCATCTCCTCCCTTTGAGAATTGTCATTCCACAATGGAACACTGAACGTCGATCAGTGCTAATACACATGGAGGATAACGATGAGACGAAGATGAACGATGGTGTGAAGTGAAGATCGGTGGAACATCATCAGTAGCGTTGAGCCACAGGGACTCATTCTCACTCACTGATATTTCCAACTTCTACAACGATACTAATCGTCTCCGGAGGAACCATTGGGAATATATCGGAGAGGGGACGGAGCGGCCATAGCGGAGGTTCCCCATTCACAGCCTGGGCCACCAATTGTCCGACCATCTTGGGATCGGCTTGAAGCTCGACAGGGACTTTGAGTTCGACATGGTAAAGGGTGAGTAGGCTGGCGTCTACACCCTCAAAGTAGTTTTTGTTCTTCTCCCAAATAGACTCTTTTAAGTCGTTAACGGTCTTAGAGCTTTCGATGGTGACAGAGAACAAGGTTCCAGGTCCAACAATATAGACTTGTTCTTTTAGGTCTTCAACGATGCTGTCGCGTGAGGTGCGAATCCTAAAGTGATTACATTGGCCCTCGATATAGCACCATAGTACTAGTTCAGTCATTAGATCACTTGGGTTGAGAACCAGCGAGTTGTACGAGCAACAATGGATAGGAGTCCGCAACAGTGAATAGGAGTCCACTTATAGTCAACTCATTGGTCTGAATAGTTTGATGACCATCCTCCTTCAATTGCCATCAGCGTGCCGAGCTTGCCAACCTTATATGCCTCAGCTTGCACTTGAACGATGTGTGCCTTCAAGTTGAGTTCGTCGTCGTCTTGTATCCCAGTCTGTTTGTTTGAAGAAAGCGCGTTCTTCGGCAGTGAGATTGTACGAACTCTCGTCCAAGGCGATTCCGAGGCCCTGTCGAGTTGACCTCTGCATTATCTGATACTGACATGAAGTACAAGGGTTCGAGGTCCTTTAAGTTCCCGCTGCTGTGAAGGAGTGAAGGAGTATTTAATAAGAACTGATACGAATTGTAGTAGCGGTCCACAGGTTCTTCGACTCTGATCCGAACTGAGTGTTTTTCAAGTAGAACTCGTTCAAAATGGATTAAAATAGGGATGAATCTATCAAGTCAAGCGCCCAGAGGGACTTTACTTGACATGCTTACGCCGTACCCATCGCCTTGTCCTTCGCAATCCGCTCAAGCTCAGCAAACATGCCACTTTTTATCGCCATATTGCGGAAGATACCATCTTCTTTCTGGATCAGGTTCCATGGAGTATCGAACTCGGCAATGACACCTTTGTCCATTACAATTAACCTGTCATAGTCGATTACCGTCCTCAGACGATGTGCGACTGAACAAGTACACGTCAGTATTCGGTCTGTGGGTTAAGAGAGAGATGTCAAGATTCACCCGTCAACAGTAGTGAGCCACCAAACTCCTCGCGAATAGTCGCCTGGATCTTCGAGTCGGTCGCAAAATCAATGCTACTCGTAGCTTCATCCAACACGATGATCGAACTTCGTCGCAAGAGGGCCCGAGCCATCGCAATCAACTGTCGTTGACCCTGCGAGAAATTCGCCCCACCGGGTGATACTTGCGTCTCGAGGGTCACCGGTGTCTTAGACTCGATCTCAGTCGTAGATGCGGCAGCACTGGAGCCCGCTGTAGGTGAATGATCTCCGTGACTTGGAGAAGACGGGCGGCTCGCTGCACGAGAAGCCTGACGAGAGCTGCGCTGAGATTCGTAGGCACCGTCTGTGATCATTTGAACGCGATGCAAAACATCAAGACATTCTAGGTCGTCGTGATCATCTAGAAGAAATGACAATTAATATGGGCTGTGATAAGACGAGAGACGCCAGGACTGCGTACTAAATGGGTCGAGATTTTCGCGTACAGTGCCAGAGAAGAGCGTGGCATCCTGCGGGATGAAGGTCTGTCGCTGTTATGAGATAGCCTGCGCCGAGTAAACATTCCTAACTGAACACTCACAACGCGGGAACGCAGGTCGTCCAAACCGATCGTAGTGATGTCTATACCGTCTATCAGGATTCTTCCATTGGCGGGATCGATCTACGTAGCGGCTTAGCATACTTGAGAATACTCCGGCGTATCACTTACAAATCGCAATATGCTCATAGCCAAAGTGGATTTTCCGCTCCCTAGAAGACCAACGTAAAGGGAAATGATAAACGATATAATGAGGATACATACCAGTTCGTCCCAACAAGCCTACGCGTTCTCTCCCCCTCAAGGTAAAAGATACGTTATGCAGGACCGGTGGGAGTTCAGGGGCGTATCTGATCACGAGGTCCTCCACGACAATGAGACTTTCGCTGCTGGAGGATGGCCAATATGCGGGGGGACGGTGGGACTCCACGATGACGGGAGGCTCCTGAGGCAATTCAAGATACTCTACAACTCGTTCGACAGAGCTACACAAAGCTCAGCATTGGAGACGATCAAAGCGTCGAAATTACTTACTTGAGGTCGAGTTCGAGGCCCGTCCAGAATCGGCAAGCCCAGTAGATACTATTCGTGAAAGCCATCGCGGACGTAATACAAAGAGCCGCAATGCCCGTCCTCACCCAGCCTGACAGCGCGAAAAGAGTTGTGATAAGCACGGACAAGGCGCCAAGGGCGTCAAAGTTCAACAAAAGCCAACGGTTCGTCATCCAAAAGCTATACCACATCTGTCCTTTGATGAGCGGGAAAGAGCAGCCTAGATGCTACAGGTGATACTTACTTGAGTGGTCAGGTCTACTTTCGCGTGAAGGCTATCGAGGAACCGCTTCTCGGCAGAAAATGCGCGGACAGTGACAATGCCTTCAAGTAATTCGCCAAAGCCGGAAAAGATCGGAGAGCGTGAGTTTGACTCCATCCGTCTCAAATCTCGTCCCGTGTTCAAGTAGCCAATGGCAAGTAACCGATATACGAAGCCAATGATAGTTGCAGGAAGAAGGAATAGTGGGAAAAATACACTGGAAAGTGGATCGTCAACGGTGCGCGCAGAGATAATTAGGGGCAACTGCTACTGACGCGACAGTGATAACGGACGCAGCAAAAGTTGCGAGCGACGAATTGACGGCCTGAAGGGAGCCCGCTAAAGATGAATCGACAGTTTCAATGTCCTGGAATTGCGTCATTTTGGCGACAGGAAGGTCTCGACCGCTTTCCTCACCTTGCTGAAACGATTGAGCATGCGACCTGATCGTGCAATCGTAAATGTATTGTTCAAAGAATATAAAAGAAATTGTACCTTGAGGTGTTGTGTCATGCCACCGCATCGTCGCCCGCACCACGGAAACGAGGAGCTGCTTGAAGAGTACTCTGGAGGCCCGAAGGGCGCCGGTGTATTGCGCGATGGCCGACAAGACACCGATAAATGCAGAACCAAGGCCCAATGCGGAATAAACACCAATGTAGAAGAGCGGGTGTTCATTGGCGCTAGGCAAGCTGATGTATGCCGATGGAACATCAAAGGATTGCAAGCCGTGGATAGCATGCGCGAGATCATGAGAGCCAGGTAGCTCGTCAGTAATAAGTGCCTGCTGCTCTATGGCATACGACGATGACGATGTTATGAATCCATGTGCTGTAGAGACTCTGCCACTGCCGTAGGCTTCGCCCCACCACTAAGAGAAGTCAGCGTCTCGATCAGGCCACCTAGCAAGGACACAGACCATTATCCACAATTTCTCTGATACGCCTAAAAGCTTAGGGGCGAGGTGTAAACCTATCGTCACTGAACTCGTGGGCGAGAACATACCTGAGACGCTATAATGAGAAAGCCGAGAATGATCCATGTCCAGTAGGAGCTACAGCCCACCTTGAGAACACACAACCAAGAACAACAACAGGTGAGACGCACGAGGCTTTTAAGTATGTGTTGTATATATTCCATCTAACGCCACCTTCCTGACGCTCCTCATCTTTGATAAGCTTTCTAGGCTTTTTCGATTCCCTCCCGGAACCCGGGCTCTCGACTGCCCCTGCCGCTGTTTCCTCGGAACTGGGCGATTCTACGGCAGCCATTTGTTCGTCCTCGTGAGTCTTGACTTCTTCAGTTTGCGAGATGTCATCAAGAACTCCCTGAGCGCGTAGGTCGGTGATAATCCCTTGAGTATCGATGCGGCCATCAAGCATGCGGACCAGATAATGGGCACCGGGGAGAACGAGTTCCACATGATGGGTAACCAAAATCTAAGTTCGTTTTCGCGTCTGCTTTTCACGAATTGATGGATAGCGAAAGTGCATACCACTGTGCGATTGGCTAAAAGGGGTCCGCAGAGGAGCTTCTCAAACAAGAATCGTGCCGTGTGGCTGTCCTGTTACCTCCAGTTGTCAATGCGGCTCCAGATCCTTTCACTCAATTGACATACCACAGCGCTTAGAGGGTCATCAAGGAGGACGTATTTGGCTGGAGCGTAGACTGCGCGGGCCAGTGCGACTCTACAAAGACAGTTGTGAAGGAACTAGGGCTTTCAGGCCCAATATATGGCTTACCTTGCCTTCTGGCCTCCGGACAAGCTGACTCCTCTATTTCCATGCCATAGATGTCAGTTGCAAAGGCACGAAGAGGAGAGGTGTCAAATTACTGACCTCGCACCAATCTCTGTTGCGTCGCCATCCTCAAGCACATCCAAATCTGGCCTCAGAGCACAAGCCTCGATAACGGCGTGGTAACGGGCCTCGTCATATGGGTACCCGAACAGGATATTGTCCTTGATTGACTCGTGTCGAAGCCATGGAGACTGGGCAGCATACGCGATAGAGTGAGTCAACCCGAACTCGTCCACATAGGACATTCGCTTTGACATGATGATTTTCCCACTGAGTGTCGTCATTTCACCTAGTAAAGCCATCTGGCGAAGTGAACATAAGTATGGTACAACTTTTGCAAGTGGGAATCTCCGAAGCTCACTAAAAGCGCGGTCTTGCCACTCGCAGTCGGGCCAGTCACAACGGTGAGCTGACGCTCAGGAAACATGACGTCAATATCCTTCAGTTCGAACCTGTGATCGCTGGCCTCGCTGGCTGTAATAGAGCGACGTTCACTGTCGTCGTTCGTCTCTCGCACAGGATTCTCAGTTGGAGTTGAGGCTACGCTCCCCGCCGCCTTGGGGGTCTTATCGTCCTTTTCCTCGACTTCATTCCATTTGAATGTCCCATTCTCGATGCCCAAAGCCTTCACTACATCATCATCGCCTGCTGACGCACCGAAATGAGATCGTTTCAAGGAAGATACTTGTTCGTCGACCTCGTCTTCGTCGAGATACGTCGCGATGCGATCAAGAGCTACTTTTGTCTGGAGGGGCAAGATATTGAACATGGCTGTGGACATTGAGGATTGCTTACTTGTAACATTTGGACAATCCACGTTGGGATGATATTGAGAGGAAGCCTGACCATGTTGAACAGGGCAATTGCCTGGACGGATTCGATCAACATCAATGACTAGGATAGACAAAAGATTATACCGTGAATGCGATGCTGACGGATAACTCGTTCCCTTGCAATACGAAGACGAGAAATGAAGTGATGGACACAAGAACAGGGGCGCACGACCAGAGGAGTTGAAACAGGACCGAGTTCAAACGAGATTTAACCATCCATTTGATCTCCTTGGCGCGCGCATCTGACACGCGGTCGATCCAACGACTTTCCCATGCGAAGAATTTGATGAATTTGATCTTTAGTTAACCTGTGGTCAGTTAGGTCCATGACGCGGGCGACAACTAGCATACCGCGCCGATAAGTTCGTTCAGGACACCCATTCGCTTGTCGCGCGCGACCATTAGCCCTTTCTGAATGCGGATGCTACGCTTCGCGATGAAGCTATTCAACGGCCACCCAAGGGCCAGTACTAAGAATCCGGAGAATGCAGACCATCCAAGCAGGCTATAGGTGCCTTTAGCACCCGCAAATAACAAATTTTAGTGGCTTACTTGTAAAGGAAGACGCCAGCGATGATGATCTCGAATGGGCCTAAAATGTAACGGTGAGCCTGACCTTAGAACAACAACACAAGGTGGTAGACATACTCCCATAGATAAAGTACATCGCCGAAGTCGTCATCGCAACACGGTTCGCGTCTCCCGCCATTAGGTTGACAATCTTACCAACGTCTGCACCGGCTCTGGGATCATCCGCCTTTTCTTTTGAATTCTTCGCCTTTGCATCATTCTTTCCATCTGATCGTGACGCTTCTTTTGCATCGTCCTTGTTCACGATCCCAGAGAAATCTTTGCGCTTGAGTGCCTTGTCATAAATCGCGGCCATAAGTTGCGATCGTATGCGCGTAGCAGCCCGCCGACCAAACCAAAGGTGCTGAACATCGGCCTGAGCCTGTGAGAATAATGTAAATTGAGCTAAATGATCGAAGAGATGTATAGACGAACTTTGCACATGGAGCACAGGAAAGCTAATGATGCGTAGATATATGCCTGAGAACGAGCGACAGGTGTCTTGTCATCAATTGCGTCCAGTATGCGCCTAAAATTTCATAAAAAGGGGTCCGGACGCAAATGGGACGAAGCCTACTTGAGGAAGAAAGGACTGGTATAATTAAATACCACGCTGACGAGAGTCAGGACGAAGTCCAAGCTGCAAAACATGTTTTCAGCATACACATCGCCTTCAACTGCGAGCATAGGGAAAGAGAAGCGCGATTCTAGCCCCATAACAGGTCAAAAAGTCGCCGAATTTGCCGAGAACTATCCCATAGTTTCAAACCGGTCGACTCACATTAGATCCGGGGAATTGGCCGCCCAGAGCTGGCTAAATAGTGTAGCACGTCTAGTGAGATAAATATGAGCAACCCCACATGATGCCATGTCCAGCATGCTCACTTTGTACCGCTAAACTTCACGAATACGGACCGCGACTGCATTGTCGGGCTCAATGCCCAGACGTCACCTTCATTCAGTGTGGTGTAGGTACCCTATTAAACACTTCAGCGCGGGTGATCGAATAGAGATGGGACAGACAACGTACGCGTGTTACCAACGGCCACACCCACGAGAACGTAACCCAGCCCCAAAGCGATGTGTAATCCTCAGGAGAAACGGACAGTCCCTGACCCATTCCGATAAGTTAACGCGCCAAAGCGACCCAATCTCAGTAACTCACGATCTTTCCCTTCTCTACTCTGCTGCTTGGGATGGCAAGAGGCATGCTGAGAACAATGGTAATCAAAATGAGCAACGCGCATAGATTCAATATGTGAGCGGCCAGGATGAGTCGCGGGGGAAGCGGAATGCCGTGGGCGTTGTAGTTATATGCGAACGCGGAGAGCGATGTCAACTCAAGGGTGGTAAAGATGAGATAGAGTGTGAAGAGATCATATGGAGGGGTGGGCTGAGGTCGGACGATAGGGCGTACTGTCGCGAACAGCCAGATCAAGGCGATCACGAAAGGACTCGCAATGTAAACTGGGACCGTTTCGTCTTGGATGACACTATACGAGGCAACACCGAGCCATACGAGAGTCTCCAAGAGCGCAAACCACGACAACAGGAGCGGCCTCCAAAGGTGCCCCGGTCCAACTTGCTTAGCTACAGCCTCGGGCTCGTCTTGTCCTCCTTCGCCCACCGTGGCCTTGGACTCCGCGGCAGCAGCAGCATCGAGAGCTTCTGCTTCTTGAAGGGTCAGAAAGGGTGTGAGCCGTCCCTTGATAGGACGTGTAAAATTTGATATCCACGTGGGAACCGGGATGACGACTCGGAAAAGGCAGAGAAGAAAGACGAATGTGGCGGGAATGACAGCCCCCCAAAAGGCGTGGGCGCAGGCCAGGTCGAGGTGCCAGATTTCACTTGAGAAGCGGCAGCTCGACATTCTGGTAGCGTAGACGAACAGTCGACGGGCGGCTGTGTTGACTGGGAATTCCGAACCCTTACCGCGGCCGAAGGCGAGCGTAATCACCTCTCGGCGACTCGCCCCCCTCGTTACTCTTCCCTCCTCGTTTACGTAATATTCATATAAAAGCATCTATTGCAACTTTGGCCCATAATGTAGTGCCAGAACTAGTGTGTGGCACCAGCCAGAATGTTCCCGTGGCGAGGCGACTGACTACTGTAGTACTGTGGAGTCGCCGCTAATCCAGTGCATACTACCTGATCCTAGATCACTTAAACGAGACTCGGCGACACAGATGTTTGTTGCACCTGCGCCGCAGCTCACAGAACCTCTTTTTAAGGAGAGCCGACGTCTTGAGCTTGGACAAGAGATGCAGGACTCCGTAACATTACGCAGACAAGTACAGTACCTGCATTTTACGTGTCACTTCCACTGGCAAAGTAGGGCATGCCTCGTGGATGATTGAACCTCAATCATCAGGCATCAGGCATCATGCTTCAGGCCTCAGGCCTCAGGCTTCATGACACGACCCGAAAGTAACGAAAAAACTCCGGTTCTCAACCCGTGCCAGGCACACCGAGAGAGTATCGATCTGCTGTTGAACTAGAACGGAATGGTCTCCCCATCGCCGTTAAGTATGGAAGCCGTACCAGTGGGCCCAAGAACTGGCCAATGGCGATCGGATTCTTAACGAGTATCCGAAGATGCAACCAAGACGCTCTTCCCAATAATGGCGTAGCGACAACACCTGTGGTAAGAGGTCCCCATGACTTGGCATTGATAGCGTTAATTGAAATGGCCCATCAGACCCAAGAATAACAACGACATCTCAGCCATCACGGTATCCATCAACGGACGTGTGCAAAGGACAACACCCACGAGATTGCGGTGTGGGTGCCATGGGGTAAGGTCAACCATAAGCGAGGGTCAAAGCGGCCAGGTCCGCCGTGATGTGCCTCAGCCTTTAATTAACGGAAAACCAAATGGGCTATCTGATACTCTTGTCCCTGGACACCCACGCCACATGTGTGCCAGGTCCGCGATGATGCCATTTACAGTGACCTCGGTGTCAGATAACCATAACTGTGGGGAGCTCGGAATATTGGCCAATATCGGAAGCTCATGCTTGGGCGATGATGGCAAACTGGTGAGAGTATGTGCAGGGCGACTTCAGACGTTGCGTGTCTTCTTGGTCACAACCCGAAGGTCTGCACTGGTGCCCGGACGAATTTGACCATCCATCAGGCGTGATTATGAATAGCCGGGGATTGGATACGGAAATTTCGCGTAGCCTGTCCGCCACTGCCAGTGGGCAGCGGTCAACTGACGCAAAGTTTGAAAATTCGAACATCGATGTGCTGTCAAGACAATCAAAACGTGCGCGTTGATCAGCACTCGGAGTCCCGATACGGACCCCAAGTAAAACTCCCTGGTGTACGTAGCCTGAGGAGCTACTTGTCGCACCCGTCTGGCTGGCCAACCAAACATGTTCGAACTGGGGATCATGCATGACAGGTTAGTGATGACGTCACCCATAGGCTTATGATTAATCCTGAGCACAGTAGACCACGTTTTTCAAAAAATTCCAAGCCAATGGCAATAAGCCACGGCGGTTGCAGGCGTATCTGTGTGCCTGAGCGGAGGCATTTGCTGTAATTCTTGGGTGGAATTTTGAGCGCAGCCCGCAAATACGATATCTCGGAATCAGTCACGCTGGCAGGATGTGGAGTGGGAGAGTCTGGAGACAGCAGGCATTGGTGGCAAAATGCGCCGCGAGTAGTTGTCCCAGCCGAACGACATGCCATGCCACGATCGATGGTTCTTCGACACTCATCGATACTCGTCACCAGAGACCATGAGTGATTGACGAGAGGTGGATCTCACACACGTAAGGGGGACGAAAACTAAGGCATTATTCAGTTGTCAACAGGCGAGTATAGATGGGTTGAAACACAAGCGACAGCACCCGCACCCAGCCTAGTGACAAAGGCCTCATGACATATCGCGTCTTCTGTCTCTCCATCTAATCAACCACCAATGAAAAGGCCCCACGAAGTAGTCTCATAAGTTTGAAGTTAGTTTATGCCACAATGTATCGGGGAGCATTGACGTCGAGCCTATATAGCCAAGGTCATCTACGGATGTGGCCG
The DNA here is from genome assembly GCA_022376545.1 of Russula dissimulans. NCBI lineage: Eukaryota > Fungi > Basidiomycota > Agaricomycetes > Russulales > Russulaceae > Russula > Russula dissimulans. The sequence goes on from WTXJ01000010.1 coordinate 325,597, forward strand.
AAGTTCTCGATAGGAAGGACAGAAAGTTTCCAGATAATTTGCAATTTCGCACCATGATAAAGTAACTATTAAAGCACAAGGTGAGGCCTCATCTCAATGAAACCCCTTGCTTGGGTCGCATCGACATCAACCATATCAGTTTTTTCGTGCGCCCGTTCCGTTGCCAGGATGGAAAGGGGTGTGATGGACTGAATCAGGGGATGGTCCCATGCTGATGGTTGGGTGGTTGGGCTCAGGGGCCAAGCCGATGGGGCGGTGCCAGAGAGTGATAGATGACAAAACGGGATGCCAAGGCCATGGCGAGGCTTGGCGCCAGTCTCGGCGTTTTCTAGGCGCCAAGGAAGCTGAGGTGCCAAGAGAGTGGATCGGTGCGGGTACAACTAAAAACCGGAACGCTGCATCTCATCTCCTCCGTCATGTCTCCCCCAACTCCCCCTCACGCGGACAGCTCCGCGTCGCCTTCCCCTCGCAGTCCTCACGACACACACACTCTCGACTTCTCCTCTCTCCACAAGTGCCAGTGGCTGGACTGTCCCAAATCTTTCCCCGACCCCGAGGCCCTCTACAATCATCTCTGCAACGATCACATTGGTAGAAAGAGCACCAATAACCTCTGCCTCACTTGCAAATGGAAAGACTGTGTCACCACTTGTACGAAGCGCGATCATATTACCAGCCATCTTCGAGGTCTTGTTCTTCTTTCCCCGCGATCTGCCATGTCCTTATCACGCTTCCGCAGTCCACACACCCCTCAAACCCCATGTATGCGATGTCAGTCCTCTACGCTCCCTAATCACAGCAATCCTTCTCACCGCATTTTCAGATCTGTAAAAAAACCTTCAAACGCCCGCAGGACCTCAAGAAGCACGAGAAAATCCATACAGAAGAGCATCATGCTCAGCACAAGCATTCTAAGGCCGTCACCGTTCCAGATGTTGCATACGCCAGATATCGCCGCGAGTCGATAGATGACGACTCCAAATCTTCTTCTCGCCCCAGGCTTCAGCCTGGTCACTTCACAGGTGGTGAATACACATTCCAATATTTATCTGTTGCTCTTCTTACGTCGTCTTAGATAACCAATACAGTGGTGCATTGCCCACCCCTTCCCCGGAAGTGATGCACCAACAAGTAAGCAAACAGTCGTCCTTATTACTAGATGCTCATGTCCCGTTTTGTTTTGAAGACTCAACTTCCGACCTGGGAGACACTCCGTCCTGATGGCTCGTCAGCGCCATCCACGGGCATTAAGAGGTCACATGACTATGCCATCGCCATGGAGGACTTCCTTCAAGACGTCAAGAAGCGTCGCGTTATCCCGTCATATGACTCTCGTATGCATTCTATCCTCAGTGTCTATAACAACCTGTGACTCATATGCAGCAGATATGGCGGACCGATTGACCAGCCTCGCCTACGCTGATATCACTGGCTCTGATTTGAATAACACTTTCAGTCCGCGGTCCGTTTCTCTGGATATTAGGTCTCCAGAGGAACTAGCTGCTGTCAATCAGTTTTTACTGACTCTCGGACGCGACGTTGCTTCACTTCATGAGCCCCGTCCTAGTTCGAACAGCCAATCGTATTCAACCTATTTTGATTATGACCAACTCAGTCAGCTCGGCTTAACAGGCATGCCAGGCATCCCCACTTTGAATTCCACCAGCCACAACCAGAATACCTACTCAGGTTTAGGTAGTCAATATTCTTCTCACCACCCAATTTACGCGTCCAATGCAAGCCTCCGAGTTAATCAGCACGCTGCATCAGGCGTTCCGTTCAGTGGAGCAATGTACCCATCCATACACGATGTAACCAACCAAGGACTTCTCTCGGCAGAGAGCATTGATCGTCGGGTGTCCAATGATGGCAGTGGCGTCACCCTCGCGCCACAAACCTCGCCATTAGCCTCGTCAGCCTTCCCAGGCATCGGATATCATCACCAGCCTTCACCTTCTGGTCACGTGCACCCCACTCCCCCACTGGATTCGGGTTCCCCGCCTTCATCACTATCTTCGCCCTCCAATTCAACGCCCCCTCATGTACATCACACTGATGCGGCTGTCGTATATGAGCACAAACGCCGGGCGGTCCCTCCTGCAGTCCTTGCGCCCGTAGATTATCCAACCAAGTCCAGGCACACGATAGTCCCGCTCAAATCCATCCCAACGCGCAGCGCGTCTCCAGACGACTCGGAATATAGCTCTTCTCCTTCCTCACCGACAAGGCCCTCGTCACTGGTACCGTTGTACCTCAAATCAGGTGACGGGGACCTCAAGCTGCCACCGTTGCACAGGAGTTATCCAAGTCTCTCACCACCATCGTCCCCCACTCGCGAGCAAACGATTACGCCTGTACTCCCAAGCTTACGCGAGGTTGCCGCGAGTGCTGGCACCACCACTACCACGTCTGGTATAGATGAGCGCCTGTCAAGGCGGCTGGATGGCTTGAAACTCAACGGCAGAAGCAACGACGATCGCGCGCGTCATGCAGCGCTCATTCGCGATCTACTCGTTACGATCAATAAACGGTATCGCGCACAATTTGCGCGCCCGTCGTCACCCTTACCACTGTACCCCATGTTACACGACTCAGTGATGTCTGCGGTACGAGGTTGAGACTAATTTGGACATTTGTACTCTTATTTGGGATCGCATTTTCCCCAGTTTTTGTTTTATTGGCATCATTCTGTCATGTCCGCACTGCTTCGTACCCCCGGTGTCCTGCTACCATTATACTATCGCTGTCTACGATGTTAATTAAACTGGCTGTAACAACAACAACTCTGTCGCATCCTGACCCAAGGTCAAGAGTGGTTGTAATTTTGGGCGCAGTGGGCGCATCGTAAACTTGTCGCAAATGGAGAAGGTACCGTATGTGCAACGAGCTGCTTTGACCGAGCCAAGCTCACTGACAATGTCGACGTGGGCGGGAAACTCGTAGATCCCCACCCAGACGCCGCGCCGCGGCAGTGTGTCCGAGTTGAACACCGCTTGAGTCGCACAGGGAGCTTGTGAACGAGCGCCGCACAGCCCAAAGTGTTTGTTCCACTGATGATGGAATGCAGGCATACTCACTGCTGGTATGTCACTATGCCTGGATCAAGAAACCCTCAACGATATTTCTTAATATACTAGGCGTAATAGTGTACTGCTGGCAAGGGTGCTTGTGGCGAAAGGATTAACTGAAGCTGAACTACCCACAGTCATTATAAATTTATACTAGTAGGGATCAGAGCGGTCGTTGAGATCAAGCAAAGGTGAGAGAGTCAGACACGATGGTATTATTCGTACTATGTGCCTCTGCCGGCTTTATACCAACCGCATACATTCCAGGATCGGATTAGTACATGATGCATGATGCATGATTAAGAGTGATGTGCTACTAGTAGATAATGGCGACACTAATGCAGTCCATGGCGACATCAACTCGATACCATTTGCCAATAATTCAATAGTTATGCCCGGGCCAGTGGTTAGAAGTACTGGATCCTGGAGATTTGCCGATCTTCGTCGGTATTGCACTCGAGAGCGAGTCCGAGTCCACATTGGGCAGGACAGCTCGGATAACTTGTTGGTATGTCCTGGATGTGAGGCGAGTACGCCGGGAGTAGAGAGGGAGGCTATGGACTTGAAACGATACGAAAATAAAAAAAATGCAGCGAAAAAAGTACAGAACCAAGGGGTATACCACTGCCAGTGATTCGGAGCTAGCCTCAGTGATGGTGCATCGTACGGTTCACGTGGAACATGGTCTGCAAGTTGCCACTTACCCTCAACCACAACCATCGCTCTCTTCAGGATGCGACAAGATGTGCCACCTAAAACGGTGGGCTATTTGGAACACGGGGGTGAGGCGTTCATTGTCAGGCATTCCCTTCGTCATCATTTCGTCTATCATGATGTCTACTTACTAAGCTCTCAGCTCTCAGCCGGTCCTAGAGAACAGTACGAGCCTCGCTACAATCATTCTGCCGGTGTCGATTCGGAGTCAAGAGGAATCATGCGAGTTCGGCTCCTGTTGTACTAGTGTTGGCTAGTAGTTTATTTTATTGACGCCCATCGCAGGTCAATGTCCGCATCTACGTGAGTCGCTTACTCTACTCAGCGTTGTGGCAGACCTGACTCAATATTAAGAGGCTCGCGATGGCTACAGATGAAATGTGGGAAAGTCCGGAAACGCGCATCAAGTGCCAACTGTGGAGTGACATTGTTGTGTGGCAATTCGAGGACTTCATCGACGACATCGAACTCTCAGCTCAAGCTTCCGATACAAAAAGGTACGAGTACGGTATCTGTTCAGGAGCTTTTATCTCGAACTTTTTTGGACATTGAATATATGTCTCATTTTGAGGAGCACATCGCATATTACCGTTCTTGTAACAGCTTAGTTTCTTAACAGCTCTCTAGTACAATCCACCAACAAACGCGTAGACAAGGACAGTTACAGCTAGTGGGCCAGTAATCTACCGGGCCACCGAACCCTTGAACAATGGCGTATCATACTGACTGACTTGAGAAGGGTGGTTTCTTACCAGCATCCTCACGCACTGTTACACCTGATGTCGGTGTTCCAAACATAAGTGGTACTTGTGTTTGGCCCAACACCAACAATGTGTTTTGTGTTTCAAAAGTTACCCCATATTTAGTGCAACGATCGTGGGTATGACTACTGCCTCGCGGTGCACCTTGTGAAGTAGGTCTGATCTACAATAGCCTTGTAGACGGTTGATCTCAATAGACCGAACAGCCGAACAGGCGTATGAAAGATCTCAACACGAGTCTTTTGACTCGCCCCGCAGCCTATCGTATGGTGCGGAATCAGGCTCTCATGTGCATGAGAATGGCCGCGCCCCCCTCCCGAATGATGGTCGATCAAGAGAAGTTCTCTGTGGTCAACTCGTCGACATGCAGGGCCAGGAAAAACGTGCCACCAGAGAAAATAAGGACCCGCGGTTGCGTCTCGAGTCCCCGAAAAGGATTTCGGGACGATGCAGAATAACCTCATTGCGGCTCGGCGCGGGACTGAGGGGGGGGGGGTGGTTGTCGTTGAACAACAGCAGGGATCCATGCTAGTGATCACGTGTGGCGGCCCACGACGATGACGATCGATACCTACCCGGGCCTGCTCTGGCAACGGAGCAGCGAAAAGTATCGCGCCGCCGAGGGCATGCAGAACGTGTGTAAGGCTCTGCAAAGCCGAGGTGATTTGTTGCTTCGTGCCACATGCTTACCGTAAGGGTACGACAGAACCGCTGCTCACCCAACTTGAACTAACGTGGACGTTCGTGGTTCCGGTTCGTTTCTACAAGTTCAGGAAAGTTCAAGGAAATTTTAATAATAATGGTGATGCAAATGCGCGTTTTCAGCACGATTGGGGAAAGCGGCGTCGTAAGGAAGTAAGATAGTGGCGTCGCTGCCAGGCTCATGTGATCCTGTCATCCGGAATTTTGCCGTGTCGTCGGTGGACAGGTGACAGGACGCATCAGTCATATGCACATGGATCGTGGGTCAAGGGGTGTCACCGGTGAGAAAAAGGAGGAAAGGGTCCGCAGTGCGAGAAAATTGGTTCCCAGGAGGTGAGAAGGGGAGGAATGGCGTACCACGGTGTCGGCCTAAGAGTCTGGCACAGCGGGCGATCACCAGTGTCGACCGCTTTGATGATACCCGTGAGGTCGCTGCGAGTGCCATGATTGCTATGTCTAGCTCTATGGTAGATGATCCCCTGCCAGTGCTACTGTAGTACTATTTTATCTCGCTCAACTGTACTGTACGTACAACCCAACTCATGGAGTAGCACTCCGTGCAGCCGATCACCATCACCGTTTAAGCGTGAGCTTGAGCTTGGGCGCAGAAGGCGTATCATCGGAAGCGGCGACGACAGGTGGACTCGTCGCAAGAGGCGAAGGTACATGCAACGAGCTGCTCTGACCCAAACCAAGCGAGTTGCTCAAGCTCGCCGTCAGTGGCGGCGGGCTACTAGCGGATCCAGCTGCAGATGCCGTAACTGGCGTGGGGGTAGCTGGCGGTTGGGTACCAGAGTTGAATTCCGCCCAACGTGGACACTTGCGGTTCGTTTCTATGATGCGCATGCGCGTTCAGCACGATCGCGGAAAACGTAGGAGAGAAGATGATGGCATACTCATGTGACCCATTTGGCCGCAGTGTCCGCAACGTCTCTGTATACACAACAGGTCAGGTACATCAGTCACATGCGTGGGTTAAAAATTAATAATGATGATGAGAAGAGAAATGAAGACGCCAAGCAGTCAACGGGTCTGGGGTGTAAGAGAATTCTGAAAAGAGGCATACCGTGGTGTCAGGTTTGATTGGGCGATTGAGCGTCATGAGCGTGCCGCCCTCCTTTGCGATCTTCGCGTTCTTGCGATGAAGCCGACGCTCCTGGTTCTTCTTCATGCGCGCAATCTCCTCTTCCAATCTGCATGCGTGATACGAATTTCAGTGAAAAAAATCTGCATCTAAGAGAGACGATGGGTGCATACCGCTTCTTCGCCCGCGCGTCGCGGTCGATATCGCCCGTCGGTGCCAGCGTGTCAGCACCCGTCGTCTCGTCCTCGATGATCTGTCGTCTCCGAATGTACGCGCGGACGACAGCAGCGTCGCGCACGATCTCCGTGTTCCACTTCCCGTCGATGAAGCGTTTAATGCGCAATACCCGCCGCCCGCCATCTGGTCCTACGCTTACATCGCGGTCGCGTTCAACCGAAGACGCACGACTGAGCCCGGGCGACGCTGCCGAAGGTGTTCCGCCTATGAAAGCGGCGGCCGGCGAGTGTGCCCGGCTCTCCTTCCGACCTACCCGCTGAAGTGGCTGGGACTTGTGATCGTCTTCGTCGTCGGTCAGCTGTGGTTCGTCCTTGCGGCTCAGTGAGGCAAATTGCGCCCTCCAAATACGCTCAATCTCGGACTTGTAGATGAGCTGCTGCTCAGCTACATTGTACCTGTGCGCAGACTTTGGGCGGTTCTCGGCTTCCGCTGTCAAGGTGTAGGCGTCAGCCGAAGGGTCTGGTCATGAGTGCGAACACAGCAAACCGAGCTTCTGTTCGTAATCTTCGCCCGCCTTGACGAAGATGTCCTTCATTGACACCCGTATGAAACTGAACGCTTCACCACGCCCAGTTGGATCGCCCTCGCCATGAAGCCGTAGCATTGCTTTTGCTTGAGTAGCAAAGATAAAATTCTTCGTTGTGATCCACGGTGCAAGTTGCTGTTCGATAGATAAATGCGAGTCGTCATCGTCTCCACCAGTATCTTGGGTGCCGCTGTAGCCCGCATCCTGCAGGTGTCGCTGTCCCACTTGCATGCTCTCAGAGAGGACAATCTGTTCTGGTCCCACCATCTTTAACATCTCCGCCTTGCTGGGAACGACCCAGTTGGGCTTTAGACGCCAGAAACCCTGATGGGGGCCTCGTCGATGGTACTCCATGAATTCCTACACGTCATTGAGCAATCAGGGGCAATGAGAGGCGAGAAGTGAGACCTTGAGACGCTGACGCATCTGCAACTCATTTTGGTCTGGAAAGTACTTCATCAATCGTGATATCTTCAAGCGCTCGCCAGGACTTTTGGCTAACAGCTTGTACGCAATGATTTGCAAACGGTGTTTGATTGTGTTCGTAATCTTGCGCGAATGTGGGCCGGGTACTTCTGTGACAGGGTATGTCTGACCAACAACGAACAAGTTCTTGATCTCGCGAATGTAATACTTCGATTCGCCCTTGATGGTGTTCCTATCCATGTTGCCATCAGATAAGGGCCATGTAACGAAGAAAATAACCAACTTGATAACGAGGAAGTCGGTTGGATAGGATTTATGTCGGAATAAAGGAGCTCGGATGAGGTTGCTGTAGAGGGCTGGGATAGTTTGTCCTGGTTGTACATACCCAAACTTCATGAAAGGCGATTCGTCTTGTGGCTCTAATACGAACGGCTCTCCAAAGTCCCCCTAAAAGAAATCAGTGGATAGCGGTCTGACTTCTTTCCCCAGACCAACCTTGGGTATGTGCTCGTCCTTCTCACTCCTTTTCCGATAGTAATTAACGAGTATGCTACCCATTCCGAAATTCGCTACAATCGGTGGGTGTTCTTCCTGTTGCCAAGTCATGCTGTGTATATGACAATGAGCGCAGTAGATGCTCACTGAAAACTCCCATAACACAAAATTGCTGGTATCGCGCAGGCTAAGGTCACCTGTCTTTCTAAGATTCTCCCCGACGTTGCCCCCGCGGCCAAGTCGCCGTCCCGCCTTGTCCTTCTTCTTCTTTGCCGAGCGTACTTTGGTAAAGCGAATCTCAATATTCGCTGGTATTTGCAAAGCCGGTCGATGGAAAGATCGTGCCTCTTGCTTCCCCAACCGCGTTTTGTACTGAACACACGGGCCGTAAATAACGTAGCCTGTGGTAAGTTTCTAGACCATGACTTACAAATGGCAGCTGCAGCTTCTGAGCGGGATAGGCGTGCTCGACGACAAGGTCCCCAAATGTTTGTCGCACGCGATGCCGTCCACCGTCTTTCGAGACGTCGTAGAACTGGTCGTTCGACAAGTTGAATTTGTCTTTAACTTGGGCATTGTCGAGGCGAAAACGCTTTCTGGGTCTGACGTCTGGCGCTACTAAAACATTAAATAACGATGGAAATGTGAATAGGAGATACGAACCTGGACGCTCCTCCGGAATGATATCATCATCGTTGTTGAACTCAATTTGGGTGAAATCGCGAAAGGGTGCACGCGGGCCCCATATAATGCTTTGGGTCCATGCACCGGATTCGAGTGCCTTGTTGACAGGGCCCATGCGATCGGCCCGCGTGGGCTCAGCCAATGGTGGATCATTCTCAGGCTCGTACGTGATCTGATCCTCCCAATTGTACAATACGACGAGGTCGAAGGAGCGGTCATGAGATGGGTTCGAGGAGGATGTCTCAATGGCACCATGTCTTCGCTAAGTGTGTAATGATAATGTAAGGATCCTGATTATAGTGTCAAAGAAAGCGTACCTCCAAAGCAGCGCGAAGCTCGGTGTCGAGGTCGCCTGAGGATACCACCTCTTCAACGCGCTCGTTTGCCACCTGCCGTCTCGCATCTCCAGCAACGACATCGAGGAAGTTTTTAGGAACGTCCTTCTTCTTCGGGTAGACAGATTCCACTGTGAATCGACGTCGACGTCAGTCAAGCACGAAAGAGTGTATAAAAACGCACACTGTAACGGCCGTTTCACGACGCGAGATTTCTTGACAGCGAAACCCTGGAAGAGTTCCGTGAAATCGAGCACTCTGTTCTTTTCAAAGGAGGGAAAGCGCTCGTAGACTGTCTTGGGTCTTTCGACAAGACGTCGGATAACGCGCACGCGTCGTTGCTTGAACGGAGCTGCAGGTGACAGAGCTTCCTTCTTCACTGGGTCTTCATCCTCTTCCTCCTCCTTGAGCTCGCGGTCTACCTCGTCCTCAAAATCCTCTCCTTCACCAGCACCGACTGCGCCGTCATCCTGATTCCATTTCTCGTTGTATATCTGAGAAGAAGAAAGCGTGGGTATTCCTGAAATTCCAAGTTTGTTGGAAAGGCCTGCGCTTGGAATCGAGAGATCAGAAAGGACGTGGTCGAGCGAAAATCCTGTCAGAGCTGATACTGCATCATCCTAGAGAAGGGAAAGTTAGTGACAAATAACAACGCAGGGTGGCACGCGTACTTCGTTGGACATAGTCCGAAGGCAGAGGAAGGTCGCCGGCCAAGCACGGCCCGCAGATCCGTTAGGTAGCCCCTAAGGACCACACAGCGACAAACAAGCCCCACCCCCAAATGGAATTGCGTTGCAGGGCACGCGTCAGCTTGCATTGGCCACGACCACCATGAGACATAGGGGACCCCAAATCGACAAGGAAACAGCTGCAAAACTCGAGGTAATAATAATACCAATCCTTCCATGCCCTTGGCTCTCAAACCCCCTAGGACTTTCGCAAATCCGTGGACGCAGATGCCGAGGATGTCATATTCCGCGTCTTTCCCAGCAAGGTAAATCGGCCTTTCATCTCCGAGTGTATCTTTATCCAGCCCTGTACCCTATTTTCAGGTTTTGTAAGGTCCTATCATGCCTTCACCGTTCTAAGGCTCATGTGAGTGATTCAGGGAGCTTCAGAAACTTATCAAGTCAACCGCATCCCCCTCCTCATCTTTCCATCAGTCACATGCATCGGGGTCGACAGATGTGACAGTTTATCCACCACCCAATGGCTCTGGGGAGCCAGACAAGAAAAAGCGGAAGCGGGAAGCTGGAGAGGCGACTGACCATGTTTTAAGTGACACACAGCATGCGCGGTTTCCAAATGCGTTTCACGCGAACAAGCATCTTGTCTCCGTGCACGAGACTCTAAAGAAGGAGTGTGAACAGCTGATTGAACTCACGGTCGGTTCTCCTTTTCTTGTATCGGTACACTTCTCCACCTTGATATCCTGTAGGACAAAATTAAGCTGTGGATAAACCTGACGATGCCCAAGTACGTTTGTGTTCATTCTGGTTGTTGGTCGTACTTCCCTGACGCTTTGTACAGAATTGAGGAGTACGTGTGTCTTACCCCGGCAGTCTAGTTACTCACAACGCTATTCGCCAGTGGTGACAATTTCGGTGCCTTGACGTTTATATCTCGCATGTGGCAAACTCCAGCTCATAATATTTGCAACAGGTGTACAGATTCAGGAAGGTAGATCGTTTATACCTTTCCGACCGCGCAAACGATTTTGACAAAGTCCTCCCAGAGGTTTTGAATGAACTACACCGCTCTCAAGAGAGCGGTTATAATATGCGGGATAGCGTCCGTCAACACCTTTTGAACAGGGCGAAGATATGCTCTAAAATCATTAAATATCCCCACCTAGAGGATTATGCTGTATGGGTTCCGTGGCGCTGCTTAACTGTGGCTCATGCATTGTAGTTGGCGTTGAAAGAGCACGACGACAAGCAGTTGTACATCGCAAGACAGAACCTCTCCGACTTGCGCAACGTCTACGCCGTCATGACTGACATTGTGCACAAGAACATGAACAAGGTGATACTGGTCCCTCTTAATCCTTTCACCATCAGGCTAATTCTTTATTCGTAGCTCCGTTCACCCAAAGGTAACAATGGCGTTGGGCTATATTGACCCTTTTTTTTTTCTCTCGGCACACGCTCCTCGTCGTATCGTACTCGGCAACAGCTCGCCATCCATTCTATCTAATTGGCTACAAGCAGGCTGGTTATCATACGGAGATCGTTTTAAATATATTAAATCCATCTCGTGCTGTGCTGATAATTGTCCCCGGGATTTGGGGATGCCAATGGACCTCCTTTACGTCTTTTTGACCCTGATGGACGAATAGCAGCTGAGGTGGAACGTCCCGTCCATTCTCAGGAGTATCGTCCATCGCCCCTGTCTCATCATCGTCCTGCTCAACGGCGAGATCCCAAAGTGTCACCTGATCGTCCGCTCCAGATGCAGCGAAGGCCGAATCCTCGGTAGGGTGCCATTCGACTGATGTGATGGGTGCTCGGTGCCATGTGAAGGATGCGACGGGTGTAGGATCAGGGGCCGTGGTTCTGGTCAAACCTTGCGGTCAATTGGGAAACTGCTAGTGATGCCAGCACTCACCCGCGCTTCTTCACGTTTCGCAAGTCCCATACTTTGATCCCGCCTTCGTCACCGCCACTGAGGAGTAAATATGCCGTGCTGCGGTTCCAACTGATCACGTTGACGTCGCTGCTATGCGCCCCCTCAATGCCGGCGATATTTTGTCTCCCTTTACTCCGCACGTCCCACACGCGTACGCTCTGATCGGCCGAACACGAAGCGAAGACAGTCACATCGCTGGGACTCCATTGAATATCCTCCACGCTCGACGTGTGCGACGTGAAAGGTGTCTTTTGCGTCGTGAAGCCCGTGGGCGTGCTTGTCGTCAGGTAGATTTTTGAATGAACGTCGCCAGTGAGTAGCCGCAGCGCACCGGTGTCCGATGCAGCCCAGTCCATCGCAAAGCCCTCGGCGCGGCCGTGGGTATCGATGGTGTATCGAGCGGCGTCGGTACGCCCTTTGTCAATGGCAGCGCCAGGCGTCTCGAGCGCATAAATCAGCGGACGCACGTCCCAGATGTGCACTTTGCCAGTGTCGGCCCAGCTCGCGACGAAATATGGCTCGGCTGGCGTGGGGAGGGGTTTCCCTGCAGGAAGGGGCTGGGCGCGCACGCGATTTACACCGCCAAAGTGTGGGACGGAACGGTATTCGAGGACGGCGTCCTCGTCCAGGTTGTTATCGCCCCCGTCGTCATCATCGTCATCGCCATCGTCATCATCATCGCTCTCTGGGAATGTGAGCTTTGCGGCCAGCCACCAACAAGAAGAGGCGTGCGGTGGGGGGGACGGTGCTCACCTCTGTCCTTTTGGGTTTTGTGCAGCTGCGTCATCTTGAAGACTGTCAGCTTGTTATTCTTCGCTGCGTCGGCCTGCGTGCCCGCGACGATGTACGCGCTCGCGGGGAACCGCTGCCGCTGATCGCCCTCGTCATCGCGCAGGATGTCGAAGGAAAGGCAGGGCCAATTGGCGCTCATCGTGTGCCGCATGACGTACACCGACTCGTCAGCCTCCAGGATCTCGTCCTTGCCGAGGGTGTGCACGCCTGGGATGAAGACGTTCGGCACCCGGGGCGTTTCGTCAGACTCTTCGATCGGAGGCACGACTTGGTCATCATCGTCGACGTCCATAGCTGCTGCTGCTGCTGCATCGCAGGGACAGGGGAGGAGTACCTGTCAGCCATTGGCTAGGCTTGCGCGGCGCATGCGTACTGCTGTACGGCGCCCAAGGAGAAAGGATCACAAATCTAAATCACACGCACTGTCGCCGGTCTGTCTCTGGGGGGCGTCGTCATCCTCAATTTCGTCCTCCCAGGCATCCTCGAACTCGCCCATCTCGTCCTCGGAGGGCCTTTCGCGGGCTTGGCCGCTGACACTGCGGCTGGCCTTTTCAGGGCCTGGTAGCCCATCCGCCGCTGCGCGTTTTGGCATTGTCTTCCGTCGAGTTGAGAGTACTGTAAGTGTATGTATGTCTGGCCGTCGGGATGACCCGTCGGAGCCGTCGGATCGGTCGGATCGATCTGATGATAAATCAGGTAAATTTCTTATGTCATCTCACTTAAACGCGCAATTGACGTGGCGTTAACCGTTCGTTCGGAAGAACCACATATGTCACCCGGCCGTTCTGGTATATAAAGACCTTTGCGACCCTCGACATTTCCCAACATTCACTCTATCAAGCATTCAAACGAACTTGAACCCTGACAAGCATGTCAACGATCTATGTCCCCGTGGGGTGAATCCCTCTCCTGTTTACCATCCACGAGTGACGCGTAGCTCACGTCTATCTAGTTTCGCGTGGATCGCCGCGTCTGTCCTCTCCGTAGCGGCTGTCCTGCAGTGGCAAACCACGGTTGTGGGAGGTGCAAGGAAGAGGGCCCGCATACCGTACCCCCAGGGTGAGCGGTTCCACGCTGGAGAAACTCTCATTCTTTGGGCTGACTGCATGTACTCAGCGTACGCTGATAAAACGGAACAAGAAGCCTCGAAGGAAGCAATGGTTTTCAACTGCGCGCAGCGTGAGATATAATTTTATCCTATACACTCTTCCTTGCTGTTGACCAGACATATCACAGGTGCGCACCAGAACACCCTTGAAAATGTCCCTGTGATTGTCCTCACGTGCGTTCTGTTGTTTTTGGTTCACTCCTAATGTTTTGTAACTGTGTCGACGACAAACAGAACGCTCATCGGTGGTCTTCACTATCCAATTCCTGCCGCGGCGGGGTGCGCACTTTGGTCCCTCGCGCGCATTATTTACACAGTACGCTATACCACCGGAGAGCCACGCAAGGTATTTTGCTTCGTGCAGTGACCCTGGCAAACGTAACTGATTCATATCCTAATTTTTTTCCAGCGATCTGTTCCGGCCAGGTTGGGCTTCGTCTTGCAGACTGGTGAGAGAATCTGTTTCTCATGAACGCACTGTTTCTGACTTGTCCGTTGTCAGTTCAATTCTTTTTGTCTGGGAAAGTTGTGTTCGACCTCATTAAAGCCGCTGTCTAACCAGCCATATATTGATTGCTTGTGCCACGGTCCTCCTCCATTTGGACCTTGTCGAGCCGAGTGTGGGGTGCGCCGGAGTGCGCAGGCGAGAAGGGCGGCAGATGATTCGACGGGCGCGGGTGGTTGTGAGTTGTCGGGAGGAGGGGGACCCTGATCGACGGGTTGTTGCGTCGTATCAGTTCGGGTTTGTACCATTGTGGCCATAACGTCGTGTGTGAGATTGATTGGCAAGTTTTTGATCTGTGAATCAATAGTAGTGTCCTCTTGGATGGATATCGTGCTGTCGGACGGTGCTTCGGGGGACGGAGCAATGTCGATTTCGGGGACGGACGTCGGTTCGGAGGCGGGTGGTCTCGGAACGAAGACGTCGAGTTTGTTGACTACTGAGATATTTCCTGGGTTGTACGAGCGTTTGCCCTTCGAATTGAGGTTGTCGAGTTTATCAAGGGCATCGAAAGTTCCTTGGATGAATAATCGTTGGTCGTCGAAATAGAGATGCTGCCAGTGGCCGTCGTGCCAATAGACTGGGTGTGGTGGTACTTCGCTCGACGGGGGGTCGGTGTAAAATGCGTGGTATCCGATACCGACGTTGCTGAGGTCTTTACTGATCCAGTAGATGCAGGGATTCACGGGAATTTTATTCCACACAGGGGGTGGTACGTAGAGGCGATCGTTCGTTTCCGAGGCGTCGATGAAGAGGCCGTCGTGCCTCCTACAGTGGAAGTTCAGTCTAATGTTACCGTCACATGGTCACACTAGGCCGAAAGCGTTACGAGATGGGACATAAGCGAGAGGGCTCCAAGCCCGAGATTAGAGGCGAGAATTGACGAAATGGACTGGTTACACGCATTGTACCATGTACGGTAGTTAGTATGTCTCCTTATGAGACAATGGACTTCGGCACAGTGTCCATATATGGTAATCCTAGTTTGAGCGATATTGTGGACGCCTTTACTCACCCCTTATTCCATATTGGACACATAGCCACCTAACATGTATATAAAGCACCTATGTAGAAGTGCAATACGTATCTCTCTACACCTCACTCATACTGCCTAAGTGTCTATCACACCAAGGTGAGTGCTTAAGCCTGTATGCTGTGCTAGTTGCTGCGCAACAGGTTATGGGCCCTGCTAGCCAAGCGCCTTTAATGGCTGCTCCATTGGCATAAGCACCTCTTACGGCTTTTATGCCGCTCTTCTATAAATCGCTATAAAAATGCTGACGCACACCAAGCTATCTCATCAGATCTATACCATGTCGTCTAGCAATGCTGTCACCCTTGTCCCCATCTTGGATGGAACCAATTATGGTATCTGGGCGAAGGCCATGCAAGCCTTCTTGATGTCCATTGGGCTGTGGAAATACGCTACAGGCAATGATACTGAGCCGCCCTTGGATGCGGATGGAGCTACCGCTCATGCTACCTGGGAAAAGGAAAGAGCCCAGTGTATTGGCAATGTTGTCCTTCGGACTACTGCCCCGATACAGCAGGAAGTCGGCGCCATACAGGATCCTGAAATGCTTTGGAATCGCATCCTTGCTCTCTATGGAGCTGCGACCCTCACAAGCATTTACAAAGAATTCTGTACCGTCACTACTATGACTTTCAACCCGGCTCAACACCCTGCTCCCCAGTTAGACAAAATGCAAGCCGCATTTTCCCACCTCTTGGCATCCTCCATGCCTGTTCCAGACCCCATGCAAGGTCTTATTTTGCTCAATCGAGTCCCCAATCGTTGGGAACACCTTATCCCCATCATTACGCAGAACTTTGACGTCGAAGATCTGAACTTCAAAGAGGTTCGTGACGCAATTCTTGCTCAATGGGAATCTGAGCAAAACCGGAACAAAGGGAAGTTTAATAACAACCCTCAGCATGCAAATAAGTTGTCAGCTGTCAAACGCAAACGTGGTGACCCTTGCTTCTCTCAGCAGCAGGGTAACAGACAGAACAACAACAACCAGAACCAGAACAATGACAACCGTCAGCGTGGCAATTGCGGCAAAGGAAAAGGCAAAGGCAAAGGCAAAGATCGTCAGGATGACGATCATCAGCACTCGCATCTTGCGAATGTCACCTCTGCGCCTCCCCCCTCATCCACTACTGTTGTCCAAGTTACCCCTCGTGGGCTGACTAAATGACGGGAAACCGTTCCCCTTCCGACTAAGCGCTCCAAGGGACCTTACCAGTCCCTCAACAAAGCTTATACCCTTGCTGATCGCTTGGGTGTTACGCCCACTATTCAAACTACTAAAAATATCGAACAGCACGTCATAGAGGCCTCCAGGTCTACTAGTGAACGATCCCCCACTCCTGAGGACCTGAAAACGGCCCAGGATGTATTCATGGACGATGAGGAAGTCCCTTCCCGTGCCCCCACGCCTACCTCGCAAGTCTCCCTAGACTGGGGCAGCGATTTTGAAGAAGAGTGTGTGATCTCTCCTTCCCTTCAAACTCCTGTTCATTGTCTAACAGTATCGCACCAGCCCCTAAGTGGGCTAGGAACACTCAAGTGTATGGCTGGAACGTCTAGTACTGCTCTACCTGTAGATACAATGTGTCACCGGCTCCTGGGACGGCTAGCTCGTACACCGTGGACCGGGGTAAGTTCTAGAACCGGCGTTATGATACTCCCTTGATACGTACCTTTCTGATCTGGCCTTCTGTTCTGATGTGATGGGTTGATGCGCCGACCGCCGCCGATTGTAATAGTCTGATGTACCGTTGTCTTGGCTTCATGGGCATAGCCTCCCCTGTACCTATTTATACGTGCCATGTACCACTAGGACTCGCAAGTCGAGTCTTTTCGTCGCTATACACTATAGTTTCCCCTTCAGGGCTCGCTGTCAAAGACAAGCCGTCTTTGCAGCTGACCCTCGTCTTTCCACTCAGAGTGAACGCAATCTTGGACCTTCCCTGGTCGCCTTTGCTCTAAGTAGGGGTCGTACTCTTCTTCAAGGTTATCCCCGGAATACGGACGGGTGTATGTTTGGACTAGCGATCGTCATCGTAGTCTTTGTCGTTGTCTTCATCGTCATCCTTTCCTTCCATTGCTACTAAGTGAGCTGGTGAAACCATAGCGGTGACACAATGTCAGACTTTGTTTGTGAACATGGAAACTCTTTTGCTCTTTGCTCTAAATGTAAGGGAAAGATGATCGGAAAAATGGGGCCTTTATGGCTAATGGACTCTGGAGCGTCCGCCCACTTTACCTCTGACATAAATGATTTTATTGAGTACACACCTCTACCCCCAAAAGAAAGATCTCCTGTTAAAACTGCTGCACATACAATCTATGTTGAAAGACGTGGAACAGTGCTGTTAAAGCACAAAGTTCACAATACAACAGTTACAACACGCCTTCACCCTGTTTTATACATACCAAAACTATCTGTGCGACTCCTGTCTATGGGAGAATTCTTACAACAAGGCCTGAGTGTTACTGGGGACGCTCATCGCATTTCAATACAGAAGGACTATAAAGTTGTCCTTCAATGTTCCCCTTTATTCTCTGGACAAACAGTATACTGGCTAGACGCTTCCACTGAAGAAGTAGAGCATCTGAAAGCCAATACTATTTATTCGGTAGATTATGATCTAATGCATAAACGTCTCGGTCACCCATCTAAAGATGTTTTAACCCATGCAAAAGATAAAACTAAAGGGTTCCCACAAAACCTTACAATTCCTGAAAAACCACATGTCTGTCCCGGTTGCGCTAAAGGCAAAATGCCTGCTTCTTCGCACCCTCCTTCTGAAACACGGGCTATCAAGCCCTTTGAGTTGATACACTCTGATATAAAGAGTTTTCCTATCATCTCCTATCACAAGTACAAGTACTTTATAAGCTTCCTTGATGATTACTCTTCCCATGCGTGGATTGTGCTTCTACGCACTAAAGCTGCCGCAATCAGCGCCTTGAAGCAATTCCTGGCAATGGTAAAAAATCAGCACAACACCACCGTTAAAGGTTGGATGTCTGATGCCGGCGGAGAGTACAAATCAGATGTCTTCTTAACAACCCTAAAAGACGTAGGAATAAAAATACTCCAGAGTGCCCCCTATACTCCTCAACAGAATGGACGTGCTGAACGATTAATGCGCACACTAATGGACAAGGCTGAGGCAATGCGCCTCGAAGCCTGCATACCTGACTCGTGGTGGGAATTTTCAGTCCTACACGCTGTTCATGTGTACAATATCACACCTCTGCATCGCCATAAATGGCTGACCCCTTATGAGGTACTAAAGAAAGACAAACCATACATTGCTCATCTTCGAGTTTTTGGATGCGGTGCATATGCGCACATCCCAAAGAAAATAAGAAACAATGCACTTTCACCCAAAAGTGAGCTTATGATTTACCTTGGTCATACAGAAGGAATCAAAGCATACACTTTTATGAGGACAAAGAACAATACTGTCTTCACAAGTGCCACTGCACTATTTGATGAGACGATCTTTCCTAAATGCACAAATGAACGCACACATGGGACTACAAGGGTAAATACACCCCTTGAAGATCAACCACCAATGGATGCCTCCGAAGACACCACTCCTGGTGATAGAGATGACTCTATCCAAACACCTTCTACTAAGAAGGGTTTACCAGCTCCTGATCTTGACAAAGATCCCCTGCACCCTGACATTTCAGTCGAACAGCAGGAAGATGAGCGTGAGCGTGAGCCCTCCCCTCCTGTACAACCTGCTCCGCCTTTGCGTCGAAGCAAAAGGTTACGGTACCTACTCGTCCTGGTAACGTCTATGGGGAAAGCAGACATCCCACCACTATTGAGCGAGACTTTTGGCAGCCTGCTAATTGGAAAAAGATGATGGAAACTGTTACGCCCTGCGGTGCGTAAAGGCCAGACGTTGGCGGTTCAGGGTTCGGGTGCTTAAGCACGCTCTACGTTTGGGGGCTGGTCTCCCTACTCAGCGGTTCTGGCTTGGATAGTGGTCCAAGACTCGGTTCAAGAGCCTACTGGTGCTGCTCTTATCTGACAATGCAAGTAAATGTGGTGTGTCCACGGTCTAATTCGACTACTAGCAGGTATGCCGTCTAGTATCCCACACAGCTGGGGGTCGGTGTCACGGTCAGTCGTTTGTCGTACCTGCGCAGAGGTAATAGGTCTTCAAGTAGTCTGAAGGGATTGGTTTCACGCTAAGTCACAACGCAGACTTAGGTACAGAGAGAAGAGGGTTCAACTGGGTATTATCCCTGAAGACTACTGCTTGTTGATACAGGTTCAACTAAGTCAGGCTTAAGGCCTAACTGTCTATCGTAGGGTTCTTTTATAGTAAAGAGGCGTGGTCCGTGCGCGAAGTAGGGGAACTACAAGACAAGTCTGGGGGACACTGGAATCGAGTCTGAGAAGTGAAACGAGGTGTCAAGTACATCAATCGTAAGTTTTAAGCGAAGGGGTGATAGCTATGAAATGAGGTACTTGAGTATCAATCGTGCTGCGCAATACATGAGTCAATCGGTATGAGTCACGAGTCTAGTCTGTCACCGGGTCATCGGTCACATGAGAATGAGAGAAAAGGAGAAAAACGGGGTCCGTTCCAGCGGATCGTAACATCACGCCCTCCCTAGGGCAACTCATTCCCACATGAGTTCGTCGGGGTCGCTTTCATAATCCTGTAGTGACGAGCGGGTGAGTGGGGACGCGTCTTCATCCCATCGTTTGAGAAACTCGGAGGGCCATGCACGGGCCAAGCGAGTGAGGTGAGCAGCAGCAGGGGCGGCACATTGAAGGCCGTGGTATTGGTGCCAGACTGGCACATTGCATTGCTTTTCTTCGCAGTGGACATGCGGGGCAATGCAGGTGAGGGATTCGTGCTGTGTGCTGGCGCAGAAGTAACAGTGCCCGTAATCGGGGCATTCGATGGGAGAGTGGTCTGGGGACGTCTGGAAACACTCGTAGCAGAAGATGGGTTTTTCGAGGTGCGGGTGTCTATACGGGGAGTAGCGTTTGTCGGGAGGTGTCTGAGCTGGGCGGCATCGAATGCGGTAGGCAGGTCCTTGGCCCGCACGGATAGAGAAGGGGTAGGCCTTGTATGGCTCTTCGTGCGAGGGGGGTTCTGCGAACATCTGTTCGATCAGTCGTGTGACGGCTTTGGCGTGAATGAGGGAGCGGGTGGTGTTCAACAACGCGTCGTCGTTGCGTTGTTGTTGCTCGGTTAGATCTTTTATGTGGGCGGCTAACGTACCCTGATGGTTTTTTTGTGCGCGGTAGTGGATGACTTCCGCGATAAGTCTGGGATCCGCCATATGATGGACGTAGCGGTCGACGATCTCGGCCATTGTGGATTCCGGGTTAAAGGCAGACAGGTGGTCGTCTTGGATGTCTTTGTTGTCGGTGAGGTTGGGGCGGGTGTCAGCGCGCCGTGCTCACAATGGTTGTCGATAGGTGGGGTGTCCTTTGCCAAAGGTCCCTTCCAGGGTGGTGTCTCCCCGTCGAAGACGTACCGGATATACCCTGCTCTGACATTGCCTAACTCTCCTGGCGCCAGGATCCACATGACGTAGTGTTCTGGGTTTGCCACTTCGTATTGCATCCACCTAACGCCTGGGTGGTCTGGGTCGTTTTCTTTTTCGGAGTCGCCCAACTCCGTGTCCACCCCTTACCTTTATCTTTGGGGGCGGCTGCTGGTGTCTGACCTTCATCCTCATTGTCAGTCGAGACATTTTCTACCCCTTCCGTGGGAATGGATGAGTTCGGGACGGTATCCCCCTGAGGCAGGGGAACGGGCACGACTTCGTCTAGTGCCGCGCGAGCTGCATGGATGTACTGTTCGAGGAGGTTGTCATACTTCCTGGCTATTTTGTATGATGACATGACTTCTAGGATGGTGGTTGGCGGGGTTGGTAGTGCTGCGAGTTTGCCAGCGACAAATGCTGCCTTGCTGTACCCGGCTCTTTGGAAGTCTGCTGGAAACTCCCCATGCTGGGTGTGGTACTCGCCCAGTCTCTGGCTGTCTTCCCAGAGTTTTTGCAGTCTCTCCGGCTCGTTTCTATGGCTAGCTGCATGCCAAGAGAGAGGGTGACGATCAAGGTGGTCAGCGCCAGGATGTAAAGAAGGACCTGAAGGTCCCTGTCGCGGGGGCACAGGGAGTGGTTCTGGTGAGGGGGTCGGTGGCGCTCCACTTGTCGCGGCAATTGAAACCTGAGTTGTGGCGGAAGCGACTGTCCCTCTGACTGGAACGAGTGCCAAGTGTCTGCCGTGTTGGGTCTGGAAGACAATGGTGGCAGCGGGAAGGAGGTCGACTGGCGTGGCGGGGCGCGGCGAGGGTAGGCTGGTGGCGGTTGTTTGGGCGGCATCTTGTTCTTGGGACATAGGTCGATAATGGTTGTTGGGTGGTAGTTCGTTGGGGTAGGAGAGGGTAGCGGAGTGGATGGTTGCCACTTGTCCTTTCCTCGGGGTTCTTATACTCCTTCAAGGTGGGCGCTCCGCTTGTCGTGTTTCATATGCATCAATGAGTTCTGATGCGTTCATGTTGGATCTGTCAATCCATTGATCGTGCGCAGGGGCGTATCCCTTCCATCTTACGAGATACTGCAATTTTCTTCCTCGGCCATGATGTCGCTTTCCGAGGATCTGTTCTACTTCCCATTCTTCTTCGCCTTCTATTTCGTCTGGTGGCGGTTCGATAAAATTGCATCCGTGCTCTTCGGTTTCCGTGAAAGGCGTGAGAAGCGACGCATGGAACACGTCATGAATCTGCCATGTTTCAGGGAGGCAGAGTTTGTACGCCACCGGGGATATCTTGGCGACTACCTCGAAAGGTCCGTATCGCCTTGGGGAGAGTTTGGGGGAGTCATAAGGTCTCTTGATGTTCGTTCCTTCTAGCCAGACCTTTTCTCTTTCTTCGTATCCTTTGAACTTGGTTGCTTTGATCAGCCCTTCTTGTGCTTTGCTCATGGCCTCTTGGGCCTGCTTGCGGGCTGACCGAACATGGTTAATTCGTTCATCGAGTGTCAGTATGTCTGTTTCTCTGATTGGTTGGTGTGCGGTCGGGGTGTATCCTAATATTATGTTGTATGTCAAGAATCGCTGACGCTCAACTCTTGATAGAGTTCGCAGTAGCGTCTCACCTGTTCAGGAGTGCTGATTGATATAGCTCAATCACTAAGCTTCGAAATTCCTTGGAGGTTATCCAAGGGGAACGAGAGTTGTTTAGACGATGAGAAGGGTCACTCCGATAGGTGAGATGATAGTCAGCAAGACCAGTGTTTGATTAAGTCGAGCTTGGCTCGACTCTACAACTGCTGAAGGGTTTAAATACAAGTCTGCTACTTAGGGATTTGTAAGTAACAAGTACAATCAATAAGCAGTCTTCTCAGGCCTGTCAGCTCTTCCTAAGTATCAGTAAGCTATGATATCATAGAGTGCATTTTTGGACTTTTGGAACAATAACATGGGAACAGTCAGTCATCCAATCAGTAAGCATATCAGTATCAGACCACAATAAGTCCCACAGAATGTCAGGATAAAGGCACCGCACATCAGAACAATAGTGAGTCTAGGCATGCCACTTGCATCCAGACTTCTTGCAGAAGGCCCAGTGCATGCAGGCGTGTTTGGGGATGGGAATAGGTGTGGATCGAAAGGAGGGGGGATGAGTTCCGAGACCAGGAGGTGTGGCTTGCCCTGTAGATCGAGGTAAGTCCATAACATCATCTCCTCTTTAAGGTCGAGCTTTCCACAGCTCTCAGTCACCTCAATCTTGGGCCTCCCAGTCAATGTAATCGTTATAGTCTTCTCCTCCTTCGAGGTGGTAATCCTTCTCTGCCTCCACCTTCTCCCGGTCCTCCCTCTCCTTCCTTTCTTTCTCTCATTGTTTCACACAAAGAGCCCTACGATGACTCCCATGTGTGTGAGGGGGTAGGCGTCTTGTGCGTGTTTCCAGGTGCAGTTCCAGACCTCCTGACACATGGTCAGGTATTCATCGGTCATGGGGAATTTATCCTGAGATAGGATGTGAGGGCTGAGTCCGGGGCTCTCATTGGGGGTAAGAGCTGGAGTTCCTCGCCCTTTCCCTTTGCGTGCAGCAGAGGATGCCACCATGCGACGTGGGGTTGACTGCCCTCTCCCCCTTTTCGGTCCCTTGGATCTAGTAGGCGAGTGAGGGCTGGAGGCATCTTGACTTCCCTCTCCAGGAAGCTGGATACGGACTCCTTGGATGGTCTCCACTGATCCATCGGCAGATGGATCGGTGGGAGCGGCAGGAAAGGGCTGTAAGGTTTTTTGGATGCGGTCTCGACTTTCCTGCTCCGCTGTTTCCACCACTTTGCGTTGGAGGTAGGCGTAAGGGCATCGAGGTACCTTGTCAATATGTCGGGGCAAGATTGCGCAGAGCCCTCCAGGTCGACACCTGTTGTGAGGATCATGGCATTGATCCTCTGTATGACCCGCCCCAAGGCCATGATAATGGCAGTTCTCGAGGACCTTTGGCGTGTGGGGCAAATGGTACTTCTGTCCCATCCCCATGCTCATCAGCCAATCTCCCCCTTCTCCTGGAGAGATCAACGCTTTTGGGTCTCTGTTGTCGTAGGCTTCCCTGATCCTCTCCAGGGTTTGGGCTTCGGTGAGGTACCTTTTGGCCTCCCGGATTTCTGACTCAACGTTCCACCTCTTTCGGTCGAGTTCAACCCACTTGTTAGTGAGTGTCTGCGCTTCCTTGCTGAGCCGCTCTTGCTCTAGATCGAGATACTTTTTCTCAATTGCTGAAGCTTGGAGGCGGTACATCTCTGCGAAGACTCCATTATCATTGATCAGTTCTGCCCCTCTGATCAGTGATCAGTCTCGGAAATAATACTCCGGTTGGAACTTCTCTAGGTCTTCTTCCTTGCACTCCCAAGGAAAGATCCTTTGGCTGGGAGCAGGGTGGAGGCTTTCCCTGTACTCTGGTTTTCCCTTCCCCATGGTGCTGAACACCTTGGGATCTCCGTTCTGGATCAGGAACTTCTGGTATTTTGCTCCCTTCCATTTATATGTTTCTTCTTGTAGCACTTCTGTTTTGGTGAAACTGCGACTCAGGTTCTACCTGACCCACCCCTCTCCTGGGTGGTCGTCTTCTTCTTGGTCCCTTCGTGACCAACCAGTTCAGGTGTGGCTTGCTGGCTGGTGGTGGTGTGTGGCGAAGCTGGGGTAGGGGTGATTTCTTCCTCCAGGGATCGGCTGGTACTGGCAGGTGTCCGAGGTGAGAGACCAGTCTGCCCCTCTGTGAGGGTTGTGCCAGCTCCTCTTGCCCCTTCATCAGGGGATTCGGAGGCAGGCTGGACAGGTTCTTGGAACCCCAAAGCTTCACCTCCGGCACTGCTACCTTCCCAATGCGCTGATGATCCTTCGTGTACTTGGGTGATTCCAAGCCCTGGTGGTACCTGGAGTTCTTCGACACTAGGGATGCTTCCTTCCCTGCTTGTAGACGCATCCTCCCTCCGAGGGGGAACTCGGAGGATCTTGGGTGTGTTGGGACGGGTGGAGACTACTGAGATGTGTGAGGGAGTGGGTGAAGGGGTTGCAGGCATGTGGGCTAGTACGAGTTGGGAGAAGGCTTGGGTGAGAGCTGCGATGGAATGATGGACCTCCTCATCGTTCATTGATCCTTCCTTTTGTACCCTTGCTGTTCTTATAGCTGTGGGATGTTCCTCGTGATATTTTTTGATCAATTGTTCAGCGAAGATGTCTTTTTTGTCTTGCCAAGTATTCTCCGCTTCGGGATATCCCTTCCACTTTAAGAGATATTGCAGTTTCTTCATCCTCCCATATCTTCGAGAATCTAGTACCTTTTCGACTTCCCATTCTTCTTGTCCTTCGACTAAGTCTGGTAGTTGCCCTTCATAGTTGGGTCCGTGCTCCTCCGTTTCCTTGTATGGTGTTAGCAGACTTGCGTGAAACACGTTGTGAATCTTCCATTGTTCTGGAAGGTTCAATCGATAAGCCATAGGGCTTATGGCTTCTGTGATTTCGAAGGGGCCATATCGTTTAGGTCTCAACTTGGTAGTTGGGTGGGTGTGTGGATGTTCTTCACTTCTAGCCACACCTTCTCGTCCTTCTGATATTCCTTGAACTTTGTGTCTTTCTTCCACAATGATTGTGCCCTCTTCATCGCTTCTTGCGCCTCTCGCCTTGCTTCCTTTATCCTCGTGTTGTACCATTCTATTCTGGGCATTTCACTTGGGCGCTCCAGCTGATGCGCCCTTGGCACATACCCCATCCATAGGTCATAAGGGGTTTTTCCCGTCGTGGCTGATACTCGTGCATTCAGCATGTACTGCACGACTGGGAGGTGGTCTGCCCAGTTTGTTTGTTGGTAGTTGCAAAAGATTCGCAAAATGTCTTCGACATTCTGATTCGTCCTTTCTGATTGTCCATCTGTTTGGGGATGGTAGGCACTGCTGATGTTTCGCTCTATCTCCAGTTGGGAACAAACTTCCTTTGCGAAGTTACTGGTGAACCTTGTATCCCGGTCTGAGATAATTTTGCTGGGTATTCCTACGAAGGGAAATACTCGATTTTTGTATTCCTTTGCCAGCTCTTCCGCATTCATGGTTTCTCGACACGGTATCAGGATGACGCCCTTTGTACAATCGTGATCGGTGATGGTCAGGATTGCATCGTACCCATTTGAAGTGGGAAGTTTGACTACGAAATCCATCGCCACTATCTGGAAGGGGTGTGCATCAGGTTCTGGATCAATTGGGTATAGTCCAGGGGTGTTCCTGTGGTGTATAACTTTATTTGACTGGCACGTTGCACATCCCTTTCTGTATCCTTCGATGAATTTGCGCATTCTGGCCACCAGTAATATCGTCGGAGATCTTGATGAGTTTTAGCTCATCCAGGGTGTCCAGCTGTGGGCCCATCGTGGTAGATCTCCAGCAAGCTCTTCTGGATCTGTTCCGGTCTTGGCACTACTATGGCTTGTTGGTGCCAATAGTATCCCTTTCTCTTTTGGATACCATACTTTGTTTCCCATTCTCGAAGGATTGTGGTGTTCTCCTCTCGTTTGTGTTGTTTCCGGACTTCCTCCTTGACTGCCATTGGTCTGATGAGTTTGATGAACAAGTGGTCCGGAAGGGGTATCGCCTTGATTTCTTCCCCTTCTGATGGTATGTGATCTGATCTTCTTGACAAGGCATCCGCAATGGCGTTTCTTTTCCCAGGTAGATGGCAGATGTCGAAATCAAACCTTGCTAGAAAGGTTATATATCTGGCCACCTTGCTGGAGAGTTTTTGCGCCTCCCTATGTTTGGTTAGGTTGGCATGATGGTGTAAACTTTGACTCGATGTGGGGAACCTTCCAGAAGATATCTCCAGAATTTGAATGCTCTGATAAGGGCCAGGAATTCTCGATCGTAGACATCATAATTCCTTTCGGCTTGATTGAGGGCTTCCGAATGGTATCCCACTTCCACTCGCTTCCCTGCTTCGTCTCTTTGAATGAGCACTGCCCCTGTCACGTAATCTGAGGCATCGATCTCCATTTCGAAAGGTTTATCGGGGTTGGGGTGACTTATTTGAGGATCAGCTTCGATCTTCTTGATCAAATTGTCCAAGGCATCCTCCGCTTCTTTGGTCCACTCGAACTTCTGTCCTTTCTTGATGGTGGCAAAGATGGGCCTGGCCATGTGAGCGAAATTTGGTATGAACCTTCTTTGATATTGTAGGACTCCCATGGTCCGCTGGACGTCTACCTTGCTTTGGAGAACTCGGGGCCACCTGCTGATCCCATCCCGTTTGGCTGGGTCCACCCTCATCTTTCCTGCTTCGACTAAGATTCCTAGGAATTTCATTTGTGTTTGTTCCCATTGACACTTCGCCGGTCGCAATGATACTGATGTTTGGCCATCAGTTCAAGAATTCGTGTGTGCATTGCTTATGTCCTTCCCTTCCTTTAGGCGTCTTCTTGCTGGCTATGAAGAAGTCGTCCATATAACTCCCAGCTGAAGTGTCCATGTGATCGAGCCACTTGTCTCTCCATGGCCTGAAGTCACGCCACATCAACCGCGTCCATTGAGCTGGGGCGTTTTTCATCCCGAAGTACAGCACCTTAGGTTGATATGTCCTAATGGTGTTTTGAAGGCTGCTTTCTGTCAGTCTCCTTCTTCGATAGGAATATTATTGTACCCCCATCTGATGTCGAACTTTGAGAAGATTTCTTTCCCTTCCATCTGTTGCAAAAGGCGGTCAATTCGAGGTAAGGGGCCATTATCCCTTTTTGTCCATTGATTGAGTTTTCGATAATCGATGATGAGTGTTTATCGGCACTATTCTTCTTGTTTATGAAGAATACCGGAGAGGTATAGGGTGAGGCTGATTCCTCAATAAACCCTTTTTCTAGCTCTTCTGCAAGGAACTTCTTCAATGTCTCCGTTTCCGGTTTAGTCAAGGGGTAGACTTTGCAGTCCAACTGTTCTGGCGCTCCTGGTAGTAACTCCACTGTGGCATTTGGGTTTCGATCAGGAGGAAATCTTCTGGCTGCTCCTCTGAAAGACTTCTCTGTACTTTTGGTATTCTTTTGGCACCTCGTGCAATTGTATGGCTCCCTTCTGATGGTATTGTTTGGCCATTTCCTGGGATATGGTCGTCCTTCTGACGTAGATGGCTTCGCCCTCCTTAGGCTTGCCCAGACTCTTAATGGCCTTGATTTGCCACCTGGTGACCATGCGGTCTAGGTGTTTGTACATGCTGCTTTGGATTTTGACCGTGCCTCCAGGCAGCTTCCCTTTCCTCCAGTCTACTCTTGGGTTAAAGGTTCGAAGGAATGGATATCCCAGTATTAGATGGTCCTTCCCCAAGTTCGTGATATAAAACTCTTGGAGGTCTTCTTGGTCGTTGTAGGAGATCCTCAGGCGACAGTAATGAGTCATTTCTCCTTGTTTGTTTTCTGTTCCATCGACGTTATAGACTTTGATTGGTTTGACTAGAGGTCGCTTCCCAACCTTCATCCTTTTCCAGGTAGTTTCGTCAATGAAATTCTCCATAGCTCCACTATCCAGCAGAGCTATTTCTTCGGCCTTCACATGAGCAGTTTGAAAGGAAAATGGTACATTCATGGAAGTGAGTCGTTTAATGTACATTTCTTGTTCTTCTCTGCTCATGCTAGTATTCCTAAGCCAGGCCGTCGGCTTGGAATTCCTCAAAAACCCTTGCTGATTAGTTTGTCGAACAGCTCCTCCTTTTCTTCAATGGTTAGGGCATTGATGTGCCCATTAGCCCTCCTTTCCCTTTGATTGACCCGACCTTTGTGGATGCTTGGGACATTACTTCATCCTTGTCGTCTTCCGCGGTAGACTCTTCTTCTTCAGCCTCCATGACTTTGGCTGAGGGTTTCTTCCCAGGTGTCGTCTTTCTATCTGGGCAATTTCTGGACATGTGTCCTTGCTTCCTGCATCTGAAGCAACGCCCTTCGCTCATGAGCTTCTTTCGCTCTTCAGAAGTGAGCTGTTGGAACCTTCCTCCTATTTGTGGGGGTCGGCCCTTGGGCTTAGTGTCGATGACGTCTACGTCCATAGCATCTGGGTCTCTAGGGGCTTTCTTTGGGATGGGGTGATCCTTGAAGAACTGTTGGAACATGTTCTCTCGGACAGTGAGTCCGCCCCTTCCGAACCCTCCAGCTTCTTGCTTGATCCTTTTGGCCTTGACAACCTCCTTCCTGGCGGCCTCTTGCCACCCTTCGAGGTCGTCGTCTGCTGGACAGTTGTCCTTCCTTAAAATCGCAGTGGCTAGCCAAGATTTCAGCCCCATTCTGAACGCTCGAACTGTCCCTTGATGGTTTCTGTCCCATCCTAGTTCGGTGATAAGGGCATTGAAGGTGGAAATGTATTCGTGTAGGGGCATGTCCTTCTTCATGCTCAATGCTGATAGTTTAAATTGAGCATCTTCGAGCAGGCTGTCGTCCTTCCAAGTGCTGATGAAGTCGTTCTTGAACCGTATCCAATGCTGGTCATTATCCGCATTCATTCCTCCAGTTACTCTGTCGTTGGCAGCGCGGATTTGGGCTTTGGTCCACTCTCGAACCCTATCCCCTCTGATGTAGGTTATGGCCAACGCCACTTGGCTCAGGGGTCGGGCCATTACTCTCTTGTGTGAATTGATCCAGGCCCAGACTGTGAAGTCATACATGAATGACTCTGCATTTTTTCTGTTTCCATCGAAGATATCTGGTGGGTGTCCATCCAATCCTCCTCCTCCTTGGGCTGCTTGTTGCATCGCAGCGGCCATTGGTTGGAGGGCTGGGGGGCCGCCTCCTCCTCCTGGAGGACCACCTCCTCCCCCTGGAGGATTTCCTCCTCCTCCTCCGCCACCTCCACTTCCATGCGCTGGGTCTGGTACTGGGATAGGGGCAAAGGTGGTTTGGATGGAAGATCCTTCCTGTAGGCTCTGGAAGGTGACGTCTTCAGTTCTTTCTTCGGTAGAGGTCATTGTAGCCATCATGAGCTGATCGATGGCTTCGTTCAACCTTTGTTGTGGGCTAATGTCGATTGTCTTTAGTTGCCTAGTGATGGTTTCTACTTCTGGTAACAGCTGTGTTTCAACGTGAAGGCTGTATTCACTTCTGTCCACTCCGTGTCTTTGCAGTATTGGAGTTCTTTCTCTTGAAGACTCTGATCGTTTGTCAGTATTGTGTCTTCTTCTGAAGAAGTATCTCTTTTCCTGGCTTCTTCGGTCTGGTAGGGTTCGGCCAATGTCCCTAAACCTTGTTTGTTCGGTTCTCTATGAGATCTCTTTTGGTCGTCCAAAATGTTCTTTCCTCCGGACTCCAGTAAGTGTAATACCACTGGTTGTTGATATATTCCACTGGTACCCAGACTCCTCCTATTCCTAGGATGGTGTAGGATGATTGGGCGAAGTCCTGTCTTATCGACCAAAGGGCGATTCCTCTGAGTTCTAGGGGTAGGTTGTCTGCCCCTCTATTCTGGAAGTCTGCTGCTTCTTCGGGGTCTTCTGGAAAGCTTACGACTATTGAATCTCGTAGCTCCTCCTTCTGTTTCCCCTGGAGTTTTTCTCGCAGCGCCTTCGTCTTGACTGGCTATTTAAAGCTCGACTTATGTCAAGAATCGCTGACGCTCGACTCTTGATAGAGTTCGCAGTAGCGTCTCACCTGTTCAGGAGTGCTGATTGATATAGCTCAATCACTAAGCTTCGAAATTCCTTGGAGGTTATCCAAGGGGAACGAGAGTTGTTTAGACGATGAGAAGGGTCACTCCGATAGGTGAGATGATAGTCAGCAAGACCAGTGTTTGATTAAGTCGAGCTTGGCTCGACTCTACAACTGCTGAAGGGTTTAAATACAAGTCTGCTACTTAGGGATTTGTAAGTAACAAGTACAATCAATAAGCAGTCTTCTCAGGCCTGTCAGCTCTTCCTAAGTATCAGTAAGCTATGATATCATAGAGTGCATTTTTGGACTTTTGGAACAATAACATGGGAACAGTCAGTCATCCAATCAGTAAGCATATCAGTATCAGACCACAATAAGTCCCACAGAATATCAGGATAAAGGCACCGCACATCAGAACAATAGTGAGTCTAGGCATGCCACTTGCATCCAGACTTCTTGCAGAAGGCCCAGTGCATGCAGGCGTGTTTGGGGATGGGAATAGGTGTGGATCGAAAGGAGGGGGGATGAGTTCCGAGACCAGGAGGTGTGGCTTGCCCTGTAGATCGAGGTAAGTCCATAACACATTAGCCCATGCGTCTACATTAGGTCCGGCGATGTAGGACAGGCACAAGGCCGTCTTTAAGTATGGGACCTGGAAGGTTCTGCTTTCTCCATCGAGGAGTTCATATCCCAGGGACTTGTCCAGGAATAGGTCGGACTTGGCTCTATTACCGTCGAAGATCGGGGGTGGGAGGCCAATGAGTCCTCCTCTGCTTTGCCCATTACTTTGGGCTGACTGTACTGGTGCGACCATTGTGGCTGCGATCGTGTCCATCGGCACCGGTCCCACTGAGGGGGCTGCCGATATTTGTGCCGGTTCTGGTGCAGTGATAATGTGCTGCCCTGTCTGATGGTTGGGATCCGCTACATCCCACCACCCTAGTCCTAGGTCGTTTGTAATATTGACCATATTGGCTCCTCTGGTATGCCAAGTGCTGTCGTTTTTGTCTTCTAATAGGATAAACCACGCGTGTCCAGTGTGGATCCTCTGTTGTTCGTCGGTGTGTGTATAGTTGTAGAGTTCAACGGGGTACCACTTGCTCTCATGTTTGACCCAGTATCCAAGTTGAGCGACGTCTCTGATCCAGAGAGCTTCCCTTTGTACGCTGCGGGGTAGGTCGTCTTGTTTCCTCTTGGGTGCGGGTACGTAGGTGTTGAGATTTGGTGCAAGTGAAAGTGGTAGAGCTGCCAGCGTGTCGGATGTGAAAGCCTGACTTATGTTACGCCCTGCGGTGCGTAAAGGCCAGATGTTGGCAGTTCGGGGTTCGGGTGCTTAAGCACGCTCTACGTTCGGGGGCTGGTCTCCCTACTCAGCGGTTCTGGCTTGGATAGCGGTCCAAGACTCGGTTCGAGAGCCTGACGCACACTGGTGCTGCTCTTATCTGACAATGCAAGTAAATGCGGTGTGTCCACGGTCTAATTCGACTACTAGCGGGTATGCCGTCTAGTATCCCACACAGCTGGGGGTCGGTGTCATGGTCAGTCGTTCATCGTACCTGCGCAGAGGTAATAGGTCTTCAAGTAGTCTGAAGGGATCGGTTTCATGCTAAGTCACAATGCAGACTTAGGTACAGAGAGAAGAGGGTTCAACTGGGTATTATCCCTGAAGACTACTGCTTGTTGATACAGGTTCAACTAAGTCAGGCTTAAGGCCTAACTGTCTATCGTAGGGTTCTTTTATAGTAAAGAGGCGTGGTCCGTGCGCGAAGTAGGGGAACTACAAGACAAGTCTGGGGGACACTGGAATCGAGTCTGAGAAGTGAAACGAGGTGTCAAGTACATCAATCGTAAGTTTTAAGCGAAGGGATGATAGCTATGAAACGAGGTACTTGAGTATCAATCGTGCTGCACAATACATGAGTCAATCGGTATGAGTCACGAGTCTAGTCTGTTGCCGGGTCATCGGTCACGTGAGAATGAGAGAAAAGGAGAAAAACGGGGTCTGTTCCAGCGGATCATAACACTCATGATCTTCTTCCTGGTACCCTTCTTAACATTGATGACCATTCCCTCCCCCCCTCCTGGGAGGCTATCGCTTCTGGTTTATCCACTTCGCACCTCACTACAAGTAATTCTCATATACCTCTATGTATGCCTCCACCTTCATCTTCTTCTTCTCCACTTCCTTTTCTACATATCCCGCCCAATATGTCACCTAATCCATCTTCTCCCTTGCCTGCTATGCTGTCTGCCATTCCACTTGTGCCCATTAATCCTCCCTCAGCTGCCCCAACTGACCTAACAGCCAATGCTGTCCCAGCCCGGGATGCTGACACTCCTCCTGCTGCTACTTGTCCTGAAGACCTCTCTGAGCTCACTCCTGCATCTGTAGAACCTAGCCTGGTAGAACCTAGTCGACCCAGCTCTAATATCCCTAGCTCTAATGTTCCTAGGTCTGATGTTGGGCCCGCTTCTAGCGACCCTCCCAACCTCCTCCCTATCAAATTTCCTCCCTCTACCGATCCCCATGCCCCCTCCACCATTGCCCCCCCTCTGCAATGATCCAGCCGAATCCCAGTTCCCCTTACCCGTTCTGGACCTGACCCTCGTCTCACCGCTGCATTATCCAACATCGCTGCCTCTGTGCTCCATCGTAAGGAGGAGCATGCAACGTGTTGAGCCCTCCAAGCCATCCCTCCACATAATCCTGACGACCACATACAAGCTTTCCTCACCGAATTCACCCCAGTCCGCGACATGCACTATCTCATAGAGACTTACATCAACCCAGACCATGCCACACTTACCATTGATGAGGCCTTCTCAGCTATGACTGATGGCTCTCTGGAACCAGTTATGAACTCTGGTGATGACCCCTCATGGGCTAATGCTCTTGCATCCCCAGATTGTGAGTTCTGGATAGCTGGGGCAAAAGAAGAGATAAGAAGCCTTGAAGATCTCAAAGTGTTTGTCTTGGTCCCACGAATGGAGGTACCACAGGGACAGCGACCACTGAAGGGGAAACTGGTCTGTAAGTGGAAGTGAGACGACACGGGCAAGGTCGTGCGCTACAAAGTGCACTATGTCACAAAGGGGTATGCTCAGCAATATGGCATCGATTACAACAAGACCTCTGCCCCCACAGCAAGGCTCGAGTCATTCCGAACCTTACTCCACATTGCTGCCTCTCTCAACTGGGACATACAGCACGTCGACATAAAAATGGCATTCCTTGATGGTATACTCCCCGAAGACAAGATGATGTTCATGGAACAGCCCCAGGGATTTGAAGAAGAAGGAAAAGCAGACTGGGTAATGCGACTCAGAAAAAGCATCTATGGGATGAAGCAGGCGAGTAGAGTATGGAACCAAACATTCGACAAAATGGTAAAAGGTCTTGGCTTCAAACGAATGCTGGGCGAATGGTGCATTTATCGGTGACAAACCTCAACTGGGACAATCCTCTTCGCGGTCCATGTTGATGACATCATATCTATAGCCTCATCCACCTCCAAGAATGATCGATTCAAGGAGGAGCTCAGGAAGCATTGGGAGATCAGCGACCTGGGACCGGTGAAGTTCGCCCTTGGGATCGCAATTACCCACAATCAGGAGGCGGGGACCATATCCATGTCCCAAGGAGCATTGATTGACCGGGTGGTGGAACAATTCAACCAACAAGACGCTCATACAATCGACGTCCCAATGGTGGCCGGTCTTCAACTGCGACGCCCAGACAAGACAATGCCCTGGCCTGCCAATGAAGTGGCTTGGGCCGAGCGTACTCCGTATCGGTCTCTGATTGGGAGTCTTATGTATATCGCGATTGGGACATGCCTGGACATCTCTTACGCTGTGGGACGGCTAGCCTTGTTTCTAGATTGCTATGGCCCCGAGCACTGGGAGGTGGCCATCCGAGTCTTACGCTATCTTAAGGGAATGCGCTTGTTTTGCCTGAGGCTTGGAGGCACTGCTCCTCTCCAGCTGGTGGGATACTCAGATTCTGACTACACCAACTGCCCCAACACTAGCCAATCCATTGGTGGATACTGCTTTACCTTAGGATCCGGCTTGATATCCTGGAGTTCTCGGAAGCAACGCACGGTGGCGGACTCCTCCTGCTATGCTGAGTATATGGCGCTACATGAAGCAGCACACGAGGTCATATTCTTAAGGGAGCTTTTGGATGGGCTAGGTTTTACACCATCGAGGAGTACCCCCATTCATTGCGACAACGATGCAGCACACATACTGTCCGAAGACCATGTGTGGCATCCTCGAGTGAAGCACATTCAAACCAAGTTTCACTATATCAGGGACCTGGTCTCGGATGGCAACGCAATCGTGGCCCGTGTTCATTCCTCGGACAACTTGGCCAATATCTTTACGAAGCCCTTGGGGTGAACGGATTTCCAACGACTTCGTTCCAGATTGGGATTATGTACTAATGATGATTTGACTATGACTTAAAGGTTCTTGGTTATACGATACAGACACACACATTATACCATACAGTTCTCCTTTCACCTTACAATCACTTACAACCCACCATGAGGAGGAGTGTTGGAACCCATAAGTGCGTCATGGATCGACGTCATGGGTTGATCACTTGGATCGGCATGTGATTGTAGTTCTAGATATAAGTACTCACCTTTCCTGTGTTGGATCTGTGGCCGGCCAGGGATGCCCAAGCATGCATGCCCAATGCCACGCCTGCCTCACCGCCGCATGGTACTGCGAGCGAGGGCACGGACTTTACTATCACAATGGACATCTTTACATTTACTGAACTGAGATGTTTCGTACTTGGTTACTGATACTTTGATTGGACTTTTATTACCTCATAAAATCTCTATATTACTTAGCTACTGTGCTACGTATATAAGGACCCTTCTGTAGCAGTGCTCACCTCAGTTATCGGCTCTACGCGATTGCTGAGGGTGAGCTATTGACTTGTTTCTGCGTTTGCGTTTACTGACTCCTAGATTAGATAAGCTTATCTAACCAGGTACTTACCAATATAGTTATCGGCTCTACGCGATTGCTGAGGATAAGCTTATCTAACCAGTTGCCTACTTGGGACTATTAATCTAAAGCGGCCTCAGCCACATCATTGATAACTCATCGATCACTTATGTCGTCCGTTCCCTCCCACGCTGCCAGCACCCCCGGGGCGACAGCTCCCACGCCGTCGTCGGGCTCTCAAATACAACATCCTGTTCTTATTTCCTCAGTTCCTCCGTTACTGTGGACTGAGGGGATCGGTTCAGGTAATATCACTTAGTTCCTCCGTTTACCATCCACGAGTGACGCGTAGCTCACGTCTATCTAGTTTCACGTGGATCGCCGCGTCTGTCCTCTCCGTAGCGGCTGTCCTGCAGTGGCAAACCACGGTTGTGGGAGGTGCAAGGAAGAGGGCCCGCATACCGTACCCCCAGGGTGAGCGGTTCCACGCTGGAGAAACTCTCATTCTTTGGGCTGACTACATGTACTCAGCATACGCTGATAAAACGGAACAAGAAGCCTCAAAGGAAGCAATGGTTTTCAACTGCGCGCAGCGTGAGATATAATTTTATCCTATACACTCTTCCTTGCTGTTGACCAGACATATCACAGGTGCGCACCAGAACACCCTTGAAAATGTCCCTGTGATTGTCCTCACGTACGTTCTGTTGTTTTTGGTTCACTCCTAATGTTTTGTAACTGTGTCGGCGACAAACAGAACGCTCATCGGTGGTCTTCACTATCCAATTCCTGCCGCGGCGGGGTGCGCACTTTGGTCCCTCGCGCGCATTATTTACACAGTATGCTATACCACCGGAGAGCCACGCAAGGTATTTTGCTTCGTGCAGTGACCCTGGCAAACGTAACTGATTCATATCCTAATTTTTTTCCAGCGATCTGTTCCGGCCAGGTTGGGCTTCGTCTTGCAGACTGGTGAGAGAATCTGTTTCTCATGAACGCACTGTTTCTGACTTGTCCGTTTCAGTTCAATTCTTTTTGTCTGGAAAGGTTGTGTTCGACCTTATTAAAGCAACCAGCCATATATTGGTTGCTTGTGCCACGGATGAAGTTATTACGTGATTTTTCTTTCGAAATTATCTTAACGCAGAACTCCCGAGTCGTTGGGTACTTAATTATGAATTTCTTGTGGAACACCCTCTCCACAAGCGGTTAAATGGGCTGTTGCTGAATAATATGGAAATCCAACTGTGAGGACGAAAGGGAGGTCCTCTCTGCAACATTCATGATCCAAAATAATGTTGTTCTGCTTCACCTCCATTTGTTTTGCCCACTGGTTTATTGACTCCTTGGGGGATCAGCTGAATCCAGCAGGAGTCACGCTGGATTGTGTACTGTATCTGGAGGAGAATTGAAAGGTGTACACAGCTCAGTTATTCAAGGTTCCAACTTGTATACCGCTTGAGACTTGCGTCAAGGTGCGGTCACTGTACGTATAGGTAAGGTAATGGGAGAACAAGTAGAATGCAGGTGGGTGACTATGGACGAAGACAAACGCGTGACCTCCAAGTCTCGGGGAATATCCAGCCGGCATGCCATCCTGCATCGTGTACACAGTTCACCCAGCGCTCGAGTGTAATGCCTTTCTCCCTTCTCAGCCTCTGCGCAGCGTCCCGCAGCGCCTTCGCCGATTTCTCTCCGATGCCGATGCACATCCCCTGCTGCCGCTCCGGAGGTTCTTCGCCGTGTCTGCATCCGTCCACCCCGCAGCATGGCACACCGAAAGAAAGGCACACTCAGTGGACAACTGGGAGCGAGCGCACAATGTCGAGCAGTTTGAGGCGTTTGCCACCATGAAGTACGAACGCAGTCTCGAATGGTCGTTCCGACTCCAGCTTTCCGTGGCAAGTAAAGTGCACCATCCGGTGGTTCGGGGGGTGTTTCATCACTCTTGCCCGTGTTGCCTTTGCCCCGATGAGGCTCAACGCCGATGGGGCGCGTCTCTGAATCACCTCTATCTGTTCCCTTACGTCAGAGAGAGACGGATCAGGCTGCCCTACGATCAGCAGCAGTGAAGGTGGTTCAGGGTTATCTGCAATCCCCTTGCGAGATTCGATCAGGGCCGAAAGCGAGGGTGTATACGAAGAAACATATAGTCAGAGAAGTACTGCTTCACAAAGTCTTTGATGTATCTCCAGTTCGCGGAATTTTTTAATAACCGGACGACCCATCAACTGAACTCGTACAGTCCCTAGCACAAAGCGCAGGGCACGCTCATAGTCGATTGATTCGAGTGGATACTTAGTCTGCGTCTCCAACAGCAATTGCTTCGACGCTGCTGTCCGGGTGGAGAAGTCCTCAGCCGTAGGGATGAGGACAGGGGCAGAATCACGCAGGACGATGAGGATGTCAGAGCGATCGTTGCAATGATTGATAATAATAACTGGACCACACGCAGCCACCATCTGGAGAGTCCCAAAAGGTACAGTCTTGGAGAAAGTCTGTGAGTCCTGGTATGAGCCGGATCTGATCGACTATTTCTCCACGCTTACGCTCCAGCACGCGTACGTTTTCCATCATCTGACTGAACATGTCAGGGTGGCTGTGGGAGTAGTCATCAAAAGTCGCAGCGCTACGTGCCCCAGCGTCCGCTTGCATAGACATAGCGATGTTCTCCAGCTGTTTGCCAATGGTCACGAACTGCTCAGCCAGTGTCGCGTGGCCACTCGCCTGAAGCCGGTCAATCGGCGTGCGCAAGCTACGCATATCCGACCAGAGCAGGGCGCGCCCGTGCTCGAGACTCTCGACGGCCCTTTCCAACGAGCCTATCTCGATGTAGTAAGAGGCGCACTCGAGTGAGATCGCCGAGAAGTATGCCCATTTGCCCCTGAGGAGCCAATACCGCCAGGGTCGGTACGACAGCCAATAAGCTCTGCATCAGCGAGATGGCCTTCTCAAATGCGAGCGCCATCGAGGGATGTCGACAGCCAGCGCGTAGAGTGTCCACTAACTTGCGATCTCGGCTCGCGTGTGTGGTGTACTCCTCTTCAAACACGGACCGGAACAGTGCTGTTGATTCGTCAAGGTCCGCCCGTCCGCGGAAGCTCAGGGAAGCGGCCAGCGTTTGAAGGGGCTGGAAGCGGGACATGTATCCACGTGGGCAGCAAGGACGACGCGATAAGCGGCGGATGAGGACACATGCTGAAAGTGATACCCTGGATGACGCAGAATTCGGGGGACCGTTCGGGCGGGCACAACTCCTCCACTTTCGCGAAGAGCCTGAGTACTGGTTCGCATTCTGCACTCTGATTTCTACGAGGAAGCCTAGGCAGGAGAATAAGAGGGATCATCATGTGTCTCTGTATAAAACTTTAGGAGACTCAGAATTTCAGGTTGATCGAGGAACGCGCCATGCATGCCGTAGATATTATGATTTGCGTTGGTTACTAGTTGCTAGACTCCTTGGGGAAAGGTGAGATCCGCCACCGTCGCCTCTCACATCCTGCATGATCAGCAATGATCCGGATGGAGGTAAGCGGGAAGATGAAACAGAACGAGGGCAGGCGATGTCAAGTGAGAGGAGTGAAGATGTCCGAGTGATGGGTACAGGGTGCGAGCAGCTTAGAGTCGGAAGGAAGCGGTTCTAAGGAACTGTATCGGTTGAAACGGCAGTCAAGACGGGCATCAGCATCAGCGGACGCATCATTGTGACAGTGAAACAGTGGGGGTGCAGCCCCAGAAGGCAAGGGGGTGAATACGCCACTGCGCATTCCTTTCACTCCCCACTTTCACAATGTCCAAGAGCCCCCACCGCCCAAGACCTTCTCTTCCCGCTTCGTCTACGGACTTTGACCTCCGAGCTTCATCATCACCCAGCGACGACTTCACCGGCCTGAATCCCCTCTTTTTCCGGTTCCGCCGCCCCAGTCTGCTCGCTCCCAAATACCTCTCAGATTCACGCCTGTCGAGCCCATTGGCCACGTCGTTTACCTCCCCCTTGCGTCCCTCCTCCGCCTCTGACGTCGATCGGGAACGTATATGGGCCGACTCGGGCTCTATCTCTGAGAGCTCCGAGAACGCGACACCACCACTCAACGGCAGCGACGCTGATAAGGACGCAGGCGCAGACAGCGACAACGCAATGAAAACCAGCCGACCCCAGACGCCACCCCCGCGCAATCCGTCATCATCCAGCATGGACGTCATTTCCGAATCCTCCCATCTCACTCACCTTCGTCGGCTGTCCCACCCAGTATGTCACGTGATGCATCCGTCCATCCGTCCGCCCGCTTCTGGCTGACTTGCTGCTCGCATCCTCATCCCTCCCCAGCTCAAGCTTCCACGTATCCTGAATCTTGTCAGGGAATCTTCTCGTCCGGATGAGAACGAGGTCAAGTCTGAGGCGCAGTTTCAAAGGCTTGTCGCTTCGTTTTCGGAGTTGCCGATGCAACCGCGCACGCCGCGGGCACCGTCGGACAGAGGCCGCTATCCCGAAGAAGTCTCCCAAGAGCGGGACAGCCGGCGCTGCCAGACGCCAAGCGACGACAGCGACTACGAAGAGACGGACGGCATCCCGTTCGCCTTTGCGCCTTCGACGCACGAGCCCATCACGATCAGGACACGCACACCCGCGGCGAGCGTGAGCGGGAGTCTGTGCGGTGACGATATATCTGCTGACAGCCCCGGCGCTGCAATGGACGTTGACATGGTCAGTCAGTGCTTTCCTCCTCTTGGGTGTAACGCTAACACCCTCCGGCCGTAAGCCCCCGTCTGTATTCGGCTCGCCCGCTGCAGCCTCGCTCCATCAGTGGAGATATACTCCTCCTCCGACGGCTTCTTCTTCCGCCATGCGCACAAGTAAACGAAA
This sequence comes from Russula dissimulans, assembly GCA_022376545.1. NCBI lineage: Eukaryota > Fungi > Basidiomycota > Agaricomycetes > Russulales > Russulaceae > Russula > Russula dissimulans. The sequence goes on from WTXJ01000010.1 coordinate 365,658, forward strand.
ATGCGAGTTTTTGCTTACGCCGTTTCTTACCCGACCATCGCTTTGCTGACTCAACCACCCCTTCTACGTTTGTATGGTATGCAGACGACGACCGCTTCGATCCGTATCCGACTTCCTCCAAACGCCGCGCCGTCTCCCCATCCGTCTCGTTGCTGCGCGAGAACCACACGTCGCTTTCCCCGATATACATCCCGCGCTCGGGCTCTTCCTCGCGCGGACCTATCCCCGTGCCCATCTCGTCTTCGGCCACGGGGTCCGTCGCGTCGTCGCCCATCTCGCACGGCGGAACGTTGCCATTTGCGAGTCCTACTATGCGTGCGTCGATGGGCCTGGCGAGCCCAATTGCACGGCCGAAACGTATGAGCAGGCGGATAGAGGGCGAAGATCGGGAAGTCGACGGGACTGGGGAGGCCGTCAATGGACTCTCCCTAGCGTGACTCTGTCTTACCTTTTTTTTTCTTCTTCCTTGGGGACGCACGTTTGACGATCTGGGGTCCTTTATTGTTGCCGCATGCTGTCATTCTCATCCACTGTACATCACACATCATTGCATATTCTATTGCACGGTTTCATACAGCCAGTCTAGTCTGCACATGCCCCTTGTCCATATCTGTCGATTTCATGTACGTATCGCTGAGCGCTATGAAGAAGTGGACGTGGATGTGAGCCTCGTATCTGTCTCAACGCTTGTGGTTTTGTGAGAGCTGAGTCAACTGAAAGGCGTCCACTCATTCTAGGTTCGCTTTGCTTTCAAAACAAGCCGCGCAAGCCCACCGCAGTTTTAAATCAACGAAACTGCAACGGTGCGCCGAACCCACAACCAAAAAGAAACAAGAAAAATAGTCGTTGGCTCCTCAGATAGATGTGTGGTGGGTCATGCATGACGGGGAAAATAAAAGCGGCCTTTGTTCTTTTTTTTTTTTTCATTACGAGCTGGAGCTGACGGGCAGCGCACCCGCGGCGCGCACGACCTCGTCGACGCGTCGGCGGAAGGACGTCCACTGCGGGCTGCCGACTTCCAGAACGTGCTCGTTCGCAGCGTCGAGCGGCGTGTGGAGTTTGAGGAACGGGTTGGCCGCGGAGCGGTAATACGCCCAGTGTAGCGCCCTGAATATCTAGTGTGTATGTATGTTTTGTTTGTTTGTTGTGATCATGATGAAGGGAGGGGAGTGGGAGAGGGAAAGGGAAGGATAAGGTGAGGGAGGAAGGAGAAGAGGCGCACAGAGATGATATCCGCGTCGTGCACGACGGCGTCACTCAGCGCGAGGGCGAGGACGATCTTGAGTTTGAGAGGCGTCACGTAGCCGTACACTGCGACGTCCTCCAGCGCATATAGGAAGCCGAGGTAGCTCTCCGTGGGCACTTTTGGCACTGCGGTGACTGGGGGGGGGAGCCCGTTTGTGAATCCGTCCGAATACATGGCTAGGAAGAGGGAGGATGATGGAAAAGTGGTGCTTACTGCGCTCTTCGATTACGTCGAGGGAGGTGTGTGCGATGTAGTGGTATTTGAGCTGGTCATCGGGGGAGCCTGAGAGCGCGCGTACGAGGATCGGGTGGTTCTGTGGGGAGATAAAGGCGAGGGCGGCAAGGCCCAGGTTGAGTTGCTGCCCAGGCATCGCAAGTCAAGCCAACAAGCGGGGCTGCTCCCGTCCCGTTCCCGTGGTCGTTTCCTCTTTCGGTGGAACCCCTCTCGTGCACTACTATTCAAACAGCTGCTGCGGTGATAATACAAGGGAAGCCGAAGAACCAATCCGGCCTTTAATCTCGATAATGCCTTCACACGAACACCAACCCACGCGCCTGACCAAAAAGCAGAAAAAGGCGACGGCCTTCCGGGAACGCGGGCGCACGTCCAAGGGCACACGCACACTACGCGAGGGCAAGGGCAAGGGCAAGGGCAAACCAAGGATCATTTCGACCGGACATAATGGTGACGACGTCGACGACGATGAGGACGCTCATGGGGTACCTGCCATGGAGGATCAGGATCAAGCTCTGGCTGCGATGGCTGGAGATCCGGAGGAAGGTGCGCAGGGCGACGGGCGCCGTGCTCTTAGGCCTGGGGTCGCAAAGGGCGCCGTGGGGTCAACGGAGGCGCGGAAGAAGAGCGATAGGGACAGGAAGAGGAGTAGGGGTGGGCCGGAACCTGAGGATGGGGAGGCGCAGCCCGCGACGAAGAAGGCCAGGCTTGCTCGCCGTTCTGGCGAGATTCCTCCTCCCGTGGCGCAAGATGAAGACGATGACGATGACGAGGGAGCGGGCATGAGTGTAGTCAAGGATGGCGATGGCGGGCACAAGTCGGGGGGCATGAAAGACAAGGAGCATAAAACGCAGCGGTATATTTTATTCATCGGTACGCACGGTTTGTCAACCTCCCCTCCTACCGTAGAGCGAGCTGAACGGGTGCGTGCTCATCGAAGGGAACCTAAAGTACACGACGACGCGCGACGCAATCCAGAACCACTTCTCACTGTGCGGTGCGTTCCCCCCTTCCTCTTATTCCAGCATTTCCACTGACCCACCAGGCCTACCATGAACCCAAACCGAAACTACGTGCCGGCGCCCACGCACGCAGATCCACCACCGACGGTGCGCCTCCTCACGCCCAAAGCCCCGCGCGCAGGCGCGACAATCTCCAAATCTAAAGGTTGCGCATTCCTCGAGTTCTCGACTCGGCCCGCGCTCCAGGCCGCGCTGCGCCTGCACCAGTCTGAACTTGAGGGACGCCGGATTAACGTCGAGCTCACCGCCGGGGGAGGCGGTAAGGGCGATGCGCGCCTGGCGAAGGTCAAAGAACGGAACAAGCTGCTCACTACACAGCGTGTATGTTTGTCTCCCATAGCGTCTCAATTCTTACTAACGTTTTGAGGGTCGCTCGATAGACGCGTCGGACCCTCAAGGCGGCGAAGGCACAGGGAAAAGATGCCGCAGAGCAAGAAACCCTGCAGCCCCAACGTTTCTCGACGACATCAGGGGTAGGCGACGTGCCACAAACAAAGCGTACTTGGAGTGTTGGCGATGGGAGCCAAAGCGGTGAGCATCACGGAAGGGCGAAAAGAGGAAAGAAGCGTGGCACACGGACGAAAAACTGGGGCACGGGTGTAAACGCGCTACCTATTGGATAGTGTCTCCTGGTATATAGGTCTATATAATGGTACCTGGCGCATAACGTGCATGTATACAACCACAGCGAGGCACGGCCACAACCGGATAAAGTTTATCATGATACTAAGATAAAAAGTAAGAACTGCAAATGGAAGTTAGCGTTCGATAACCTAACATGCCACAAGGGAGGAAGGGCGCACGAAAACGATGAGAACACCAAAGACTTTGAGCATGAGCCACCGGTTGCTCGAAATACTCGAGTAGTACTTGAGCAGTTCACGCTGTGCACCGCCGACGTTGGACGCGATGTCAAGTGTGTCGGCATCGATTCTTTGAACTGTTTCGCGTTGCTCTGCGACCATGTGCGCGAGCTGGTTGAAGATCTGGCCAAGCTCCGCGATCGTAGTCTCAATCGACTCGATCGCAGTGGAGCGCGATTGGATGTAGCTGTCCTACATGAGCCATTCCACGCAGGTAAGAATGACTTTTCTCGAACATCGTACCAGGCGTCAAACGTACCTGCTGCTCCACGAGCTCCATTTGTTGAAATGCGCTGCTGCCACCATTTGACACCCCAACGCCGCCCTCGGCGTGTTCGAGGTCAAGGGCGAGCATTCCATCGTTTGGCGTTGCTCGTCCCTTGCCCTTTGAATCAGGCCGGCCAAATGATCCGTCACTCATGGGATCCTGGCGCTGTGTGCTCGAAAATAGAAACGAGTCTAGAATGAGTCGGGTTAGTTCGGAGCGAGGGACGCCACCGAGAAAGCCAGGCTTACTCGCTGGCGCTTGGCTTGCTGCTGCGGCTGCGGAGGACATGAATTGCTCTGTTCTGTCCTTCGATTCTTTCATGTTCTAGTTCCGATTCAGTGTATCGTGAGGATCGCTTGTAGAGTGGTACTACATACCTGTGTCCGAACCTCTAGCACGTCTTTGAACGTCATGCTCGTATCCGCAAGTTTATTTTGCAAGAGCATGACCACATTATTGTTGTGCTCCTCAACCTGCTTCTCCTCAGCCGTCTTGGAACCGCCTTGGGCTTTACGTTGTTTGACATCTGCCTGGAGCGTCGCAATTTGCTTGTTGATACTTGCAATGTCTTGCTTGATGACAAAAGTGAGTTCCTAAAGTCGCGTTGAGAATAACCGAGCAGTAAGGCAGGTGCCACGTACGCTGATCTCGACGGGCCGGTCATCAAAGAGCGTTTTGCGTTTGGCCACTGTATGAGCCGTAGATGTCAGCAAGCTTGAACCATACCATAGAAGAGAAGTAGACAATTATGCCTACATTGCGCCAACTTTCCAAGCTTGACAGTTGTACTGCTTATGTCTTTTCCGATCGCGCTGGCCATGCGGGTAAACTCACTTTTGCCATCGGCGCGCGCTTGTTTGTCAAGAAGTCGCTGCTTGCCAGGATTCTTTGGAGGTAAGGACGAACGACTGCGAATGGACTCTACGCAAGCGAGGAATTCATTTGTACGGTCCTGTAATGTCATGCTGAAATAGATAAGATTACGAGGAAAGTAAACGATAAATGGGTAAGAGAAACGAGTGTGAGTGAGGTAGGTTGTCGTGCGTGACGCTTTGTTGGCCTGATGAGCAGTGCTGGTCACGGACTATCCCAAACTGGCAATGTCGGTCACAAACTGGCACGGGACCGGAGTCATTCTTGCACTCGCTCTGCCAATCTTATGCGGCCATGTTTCAACCCCATCCAAGTTTCCCCAAATTTCCCATCCACTTTTGTCTCGTGCTTTCTCCCAGCTCATCCCATCACACGACACTTTCTCCCGCCCTCAAATCTAGTCTACACACCTACTAGACACATCTACGCATACCACCGTCCTTTCAGAATGCCGTGTGCCTCGCCAAAAAGCAAGGTTCTTGTTCTCGGCGCTGGAAACTTTGGAAGTTGTCTCGCGGACCATCTCGGAGACTCTGATCATGAAGTCTTTATGTGGTCGCGTGAGAAGAGCGTCGTCGAGTATTTCAATGCGCACCACAAAAACCCACAATATCTCAAGGACCATTGCTTCCCGCACACGATCCGCGCCGTTGGACCCGACCTTCCAGGTGCAGACTTTGTCAAGCGGATGGATGTCTTGCTGTTTGCCATACCCACCCAAGCACTCAGGTACTCTTTTTCTTCGCATACATTTTCCAGGCCCGAATTTGTACAACTCCTCCTAGGGTACTGTTGACAAATTTGCGCCCGAGTCTTGACAATACGAACCTCCCCTTGCTCATATTTGTCAACAAGGGCATCGAGACTGATACCAATGCATTGACACTCGAGATTATTGCGGATACCTGTGGTAAAGAGACCGCCAGGGTTTCGACCTTTCTTGTGAGCTTGGTCGTCAAAGTGTTATCCCTGAATAACTTTCCCCTTACTAGTCCGGGCCATCGTTCGCGAAAGAAAGTAGGGTTCAGAGAGTAATTATGAGGACAACGCTGACAAAGTCTGTCTTCTGCAGTCATAAGGCGCCAGCCAACTTCAGTTTCCATCGCTTCGCTATCAGAAGATCATGCCGAGAGGGCGTCACTTGTCTTTCACCAACCGTGGTTCCGCTGGTTTGTCCGTCCATATTCGGCATATGCGAGCGAGTTCAGACGAGATCCTTTGCACAGCTACCCCGGCAATGATCCGATCGGGCTCGAACTGGCAGGCGCTCTTAAGAACGTGTATGCGATTGCGTCTGGCATGGCGGAAGGGCTGGGATTCGAGAATAACACGAGGGCAAGTCAGTCTCCATGATCTTCGGATATTTCAACTATGTGCTGAACGCAAGGTGCCTTGATACGTGAAAGGTTTAATTACCCGGGGATTATCCGAAATGACCCGAATTGGTGTGGCATACGGAGCTAACCCACTCACGTTCCTGTCATTAGCTGGCGTCGGGGACCTGTTCCTGACGTGTAGTTCGTCGACAAGTCGTAACTACACAGTCGGGTTCAGACTTGGACGCGGGGAAAGTTTGGAAGAGGTTCTTAAGACCCTGGGTAGTGTAGCCGAGGGTGTTTCAACTTCAAAGGGCCTGAAGGCTATCGTGGATGACCTCGATGTTCCAGCCCCCCTTGCTAGTGCGGTAGGTCAATTTCCTGCTTTGGTATGCCCCAGTGTGTGATGGGTTGACTTAACGGGTGCTTGTCAGGTGTATGAAGTTCTGTATGAAGGTGAGGGAAGCTGCGATCTGATAATATGCGCGTATCATTGAGTTGCCGCGGTGACTTAGGCCGAAACGTGCGCGAGCAAGCGCAGGCGCTTCTGGAGCGGCCGATGGTGAAAGAGTTGGACTTGCCTGTGAAAGTTGGGGGACCTGCACGCGCGCTGATGAAAAAACTCGGGATTGAAGGGATATGAGGAGAGAAGGCGCCGCTGTACGTATGTTACCCGTATATATACGCGGATATGATATGGAATGTGTTACAAGATGATGCGCTCGCGGTCGGGGGAGCGGAGCGAAGACCTGGGAGGCCGAAGTTTAGCCGAGTCTGGGAATGGGCGTCTGACTGATGGGGGTGATCAGATCGGATCTTGATTTGTCTGGCATTTTCCTTTCGCGGGCCCAGGTAAAATTTTGGGAGCGCTCGGCCGGATTGGTCCAACGCGTCCCGGCTAAACCTGGCCTCAGAGGCTCCTCTAAGTGTCAGTTACCACCACCACACACACGCTCATCTCTCCCCTCACTCTCCTCTTCTTTTGTCTCTTCCACTTCCTCTCATTCAAAATAATGGTTTCTGACCTCATTCAAGCGTGCTCGGATGGTGACCTCAACAAGGCCAGCCAACTTCTTGCCCAAGCTTCCCCCCTAGACATCGAAGAAAAAGGTGCGTCCCTTTTTCCTTTTTTTTCTGCCCCACATATCTCTCATCATATTCTCCATTCTCTCCTGCGCGCTTCCCCTCCGTTTCTACTCATCTTTTCAACAGACCAAGACGGTGTGACTCCTCTCATCGCTGCCGTCAAAAATGGCCATCGTGACGTGGTCAAGGCTTTGTTGGGCCATGGTGTGTCACATGTTTCTTCTCCCCACACCTATCACTCACCCACCCGCTGCTATCTAATAGGTGCTAATCCTGCTCACGCATCCACTCAAGGCCTCCCGGAGCAATACACGTCGGACGCAACCATCGTGGAATTTCTGCGCACCGCCGCAATTCCCAAGGTTAATTCAGACCTCCCTCCGCAGGACCCGAGATTCATCCATGATCCCAACGTGGGCCCTCCGAAGGCCTATTACATGCCGCATCCCGGCCCGTATGCCTACTATCCTGGCATACCAGTCCCACCCCTCCCCGAGGGCGCCGTGCCCTACTATCCACCTCCTGCCCCACCCTCGTTGACCCCGCCGTCGGGAGACGATCAAGCCCCTCCTTCAGGAGGTAGCAATGCCTCTAACCTTCCTCCTCCGGAGATCGCCCGGCTTATCCCATGCAGGTACTTCCCTGCATGTCGCTACGGGGCCTCTTGCATCTTCGCTCATCCTCAGGGTCCGTATTATCCTGGCCCCATGCCACCGCTGGCTCAGTTTCCATCCCCTTATGAGCAACCACCTTATCCTCCCCACTTTTATCCCGTGCCTGCACCGCCTCCTCAGTTCCAACCACCGAACGGCGTACCCCCACCCCACCACCTTTCTCCGGTCTCCCCACAGTCAGCAGCACAACCTATCCCACCGCCACCTCCTCAGTTCATGCACCAGCGCAACTCCTCGGAGATTGTGCCTCCGTTGCAAATTCCCTTCAACTCTTCAGGGGCCCCCGTGCCGCCGCCGCCAGGGCCTTACGGACCCATGTCCCCTGTCTCTCCCTCATACCCTCACCCCAGCCAACATTCCGTCCCGCTCTCTGTTCCTCCTCCGCCTCCAGCCCATGCCCCTACCCAAGGGCCGCAGTCGCCCACTGCGCCATACCCGCAACCCGCACCTCCGTCTGTCGCGCACCAGCGCTATTCCGCGCCATCTGAACAAAATGGCGCCCAAAAGCCCCCTCCACAAGAGGGTTTCGGTCCGCGTGGCGATCGTCGTGCAAGCGGGGGTCCAGCTTTTCGCCGCCCATCGTTTGGTGGCAGTCGCAAGCCACCGTGCCTGTTCTTCCCATCTGGCCGTTGTAGAAACGGGTAAGTATCACGTGTTTGTTCATCTGCATATATGTCGAGAAATTTAACCGGTCACTGCAGAGATGACTGTCGCTTCCCACACGTTTTGGCAGATGGTCACGTAGTGGGGCGGGGCAGCCGATTCCGCTCTCCTCCTCAAAATGCAGTAAACGGCAATGGCCAGACAAACCTCGAGGAGAAATTGGCTAATCTGTCCATCACTGAGGTAAGCTGATTCCCGTCCCGACGACGTATTTCACGTGACGCCCATTTCTTCCTCCCTTCTCGTCTCCGCTTTGTGATGTGCCTGTAGAACGGCAACGGCAATCACCCATCACGCCAAGGAAGCAGTGGTAGTACGACCCCATCAGAACGGGGGCCCCGCGGCGGGACCGGTGCGCACCAACGTTCCTCGAAGTCTACTCCTGCCCCTCCAAAGCAACGCGTCCCCAACGCGGATGAATTCCCTGTCCTCGGTGGCTCCTCCACCCCACCTCAAGTTAACGGACATACCACCCACACTGGTCCGACAGCCGCGCAGGTGTTACAGGCACCTCCTGTGCGCAAGGAGCCATCAAAGGTGGATGCTTTGATAACTGAAGGGCAGGAACAGTTCCGGCCCATTGCTGGTCAGGTACGTGTGCCCTCCATTTGGGGTTTCATGCCGTATACCGATAACAAATGTCATGTTCCATCACAGTCGGCCAAGGCCGCCTCTCAAGATTCTACGGCACCAACCTCAGTTCCTGTACCTGCTCTTTCGCACAAGCTCCCTGTCTCCTTCGCAGCTGTCGCCAACAGTGCGCCTGACACCTCGAAAGAGGTGTCCGTCTCGGCATAGATCCTGGCATAGCGACCACATCCATCCCATCGGCATCCTCTGCACGCATAGATTTAACATCCGCGTTTCTTCTCCGCACGTTCCTCCTGTCCCACTGGTTCATCCGCTCATGCAACCTCTTGATCCCAACTCGGGCCCCATCATGTCTATATGTCTCACCATTTGTTCATTCGTCGGTTGCTGCTTCTAATATTTAAATATCGCTTGTCCCGGCATGATGGGATCACCTGCATCGTCTCTACCTCTCATGGCCCACTTTGCACGCGTTTCATACCGTTCAGTTCTCATTTCCATTTTCTCCGTTTTCTCGCTGCCTCCCCTTGCACATTTACGACCATTTTATTTTTCGGGCTCGTACGTGCGCTGTCTTGCTTGTCTTTCTTTCTTACCTATCTCATTTGGCCACGGTACGTATAAATTTAAACCAACATGACTTTCCATGTCCGTTCCTCACCTACCCGTTCCCCCTCTTTTTGTCGTTGTTAATCCTTGCGCTGTCGCAAGGACTGTCGCTGTACACTTATCGTCCATCGTTTGACCTGGGCCGTCGGTCTTTTTGCTGGTGCAATACAATATCACCATATTGGGATGGCCGTTGGTCACCCATGTTAATGTTGTTGTACTTTCTATGTGCGCGAAGTTTCGAAGAATTTGATAGATGCAGGTGGCGTAAGGTTAAGGCAGTATTACCGTGAGTCGAAACACGATGAATAGGGGTTGCGGCGCAGCAGTGACGACTTGAGGCAAGATGGCGATGAGGGGCCCGCTGTGCTGCTGAGGTGGCTTTACGTAATTCAACGTGTATGAGGCTGCGAGGCTATGGCGCATTCGCATCCTCATCCTACACCTGACGGAACTTCATGATAGGGCTGGAATGGCCGAGTTTTACGGGCGAGAATCTAGTTTCAGAAGATAAGGCAAGGCGAGGAAGAGGGCAAAACGAGGGCATCGCCAACGCGTAAAGCGGATGGCTTCTAGGCGGACGCCTATTACGGCAGCAGTAGGGTTTGCACTGGCTGGATATTCGATACATGCGAATGCGGGGCGATGATAATAGGGCGAGTGCTTGCTGTGGTGGAATGGAATGGAAGTTTGTCATTTACGTTCCAGGCGGACCAGTTCACACTGCTGCAATGAGTTGTAGGTTGTGGTAAGTCTAAAATATATTATAACACATGGCTATATTGCTTATAACTCCCATATTTTTTTGGCGATATTATTATTGTGGCAGTGCTGTCAGGGTCGTGGTGTGCCAGTGGGTGATGTGCGGCGGAGGCTGCTGGCGGTGTTCGTGTTTATCCTTCGCAGGCTTTTTCCGTTGATTGCTCTTGCTCGTTTTACGGTCATGCGGTATTCCTCGCTCATTGAAAAGAAAGACAAAGGATGCGGGCCAATAGTTTGTTCTAACAGTCCATTGCCCGTGGGGTGGACTCAGAGCAACTGTCTGCCTCGTCTGGAACTCAAGGCGTGAAGGCAGTTGTCCCTCGTGTCTTATCCGGTTCTGGACTTCATAGCTTCATAGACAGTGCATTGCCATGTGTAGGTTGAATAAATATCAGGTGTGGCGGTGGCTGTTGACGCCTTGCTCCCCAATGCCCAAAGACCCATCCTTTTTCACGATTCGACTCTCTTCGTTCCTTGCGTTCTTCATGACTACCAACTCGCCGCCTGATCCAGCTCGACAGCCCGAACGTTCGATATACATGGTGAGTGCTGGTTACCGTCCTGCGAACAGAACGTTTTGATTTACCAATTACGTTACCGTCGCTGCCTCCAATTTTAGAACGGAGACGCGTCGCGGCCAGGCGCAGGCGTAAATGGTGCGCCGCGACGTCCACCACCCGAAAATGCCCGTTTCGCCAGGTATCTCATCCGTCTCACCCTCCCCCCAACGACTTTGGGAACTCATACCATTTTTCCCAGTGTCACCGTCCCTATACCTAAAGCGCTTCAACCCGCGATCTCACTTGTCTCGTCAATCCCAGACAAGTTGGCTCTAGCAGAGCGATGCTACCTCACGCATGTTCTCACCGTAGTGTAAGCAGACGGACACTGCAACACACTATCGACTGACACCCATTGCCCAGATGCATCGAATTGGCGTTCCTGAAGTGCATAGGCTGCTCGAACAAAGTTACCCTTTACACGATCTTCGTTACGTGTTTCTTGGGAAGCTACGCATGTCGTTTGCAGTCCAATCTCCAGCGCATGCAGGGTCAACTCGACAGTGTGTTCTGGATGATCGGGGATGTTCAACGATCCATCAAGGTAACAATCGTTTCCGTGCATCCTCGAGCTAGCGGTTGACATGAGCTGCGTCAGTCCTTGGAATTCGCCCTCGTCGTTCAGTCTCGCACGGAAGATGTTCCAGTACCTGCTATTCCCACCGCTCCCCCCTTTTCTCAGAAGGACGCTGCTCCGCGGATAGGAACGCCGAAACCAACTGTGATGTCCCCCACAGAGCCTGCTGTCCCAATGCCCGAACGCGTTGAACCTCCTGTGGCGACAAACAAGACGCCCTACCCTCCATATGAAATCTCTGCTACATCAGAGCCTGCTATTGTTATCGAGGACCGTCCGCCTTCGGTACTCCCTGCTGTCCGAAGACCTGATCCTAGTACCGATGTCCAACTCGAGGGCACGGATAACAGAGTCGGGGTGTCCGACCTTGTCGCAGAACCTGTTATTTCCCCGGTGCTCGTCAACAACCCATCCACCCTCAGCCCACCAACCCCCCTGGAATCGGATCATGGTGGGAGCGTCATATACGAGGGCTGGGAAGGTATGGTCGAACCGTCCATCGCTGGTACAATGCCTGCTACACCTCGCGCGGCCATTAACAATCTTCACCTCCTCTCGTCACCGGCTCCCTCAATGCCCGATCATGGTGGGGGGATCACCTTCGAGAGCATGGACAACAATGTCTGGGTACCTCACAGCGGCTCACAAGGAGGTTCCTCCGAGCAAATCGGCACGCCGACTCAAGAACTTGCTTTCAATCGTTGGTTGCCTGCTTTACGCGAGATCAAGCAGCGACTAGAGCAGTTCGCTCAAGGTAGATTCGAGAGGATTTCTCAGTTGAATCAGGTACGGGTCCCTCGTCAGTGTCGTCAGGCAGGCTTGTGTATTTATATCTCCACGTTGCGCAGGGCGAGTCACCCAACACTCCTCTTCGTCGCTATGTTATGCGCCTCCTCATGTCCGCGGCTTCCCTCTCTCCTGCAAACTTCGTATCTGCTGTCGGCTACATGGGTCCCCCGGAATCCACTCCATATTATCCCACTGGAGACCTCCAGGATAGAATTATGGCTTTCGCCAACGCCATGGATTGTTTAGATGATCTGGAGGACCTCCGTGCGGACGATGGCTTCCGAATCTCAACGAAGCTTTTCGAGCTCGCTCAGGCACTCAGCGACTTGGGCCTTCACGAATACGCGTTGAATACGTCCGGATTCGCATTGGACACTCTCGAGCGTCCGTATGTCGTGGCGCAAAACAACACACCTCTTCAAATCGCTTCAGTCCTGTCGCTACGAGCAAATATATTGTGCGACCTTAAGCGAAGTGACGAGGCCAGAAACGCCGCCGAAAGAGCGCTGAGCCTTTGTAGGGAGTACCAGAGTCCTCAAACCGCCGCCGACCTTGACTTGGCATATACTTCCCTCAACTATGCTGTGTTACTCAGCTCATTTGGCCTCAAAGATGAAAGCGCCGCAGTTGCATTTGAGCTCCTCAACGAGGTCGATGAATCACAGCCAGATATGAAGATTATCTTCGTGCTCTGCAAACTGTGTCTCTCAATCGTACGCCCCGGAGCTGCCGACGACACGGACCTATACTGGGCCGAAGAGACGATCGAATCAACTCGGATGTCGTCGGATATGATCTCCCAGGCAGCGCTGGCTGGCGCACTCCTCGCTAAATCAAAAATACTTTCATCGAAAGGACAAAATGATTCTGCAATGTCCTTCAGTGCCGAAGCCGTGACTCTCCTTCGCAGCGTGAGTTCCACACGACCCGCGTTCTCCCTCTTCCTCGCGCATGCCCTCGACACCCATGCCCATGATCTCTCGGAGGCAAACCGTAAAGGGGAATCATACTCAATCAGACGAGATGCGGTTGAACTCTGGCAGAGACTGAAAGTCTCCGCGCGTGGCGCAATTGCGCGGCCTTTGGCGTGGTCCCTATTCGAACTTGCCAAGTTCCGTCATTCAGGTCACAATAGGGATCTACTCCGTGAGGAACTCCGAATTGCTGAATTGGCAGTCGAGGTGTTCCGGGATGTAGAACCACTTGATACCCGTGGCCTCGGTGACGCACTTTATCTGTTCGCGGATCGTATGCTTGAACTGGATAGAAACCAAGAGGCCGTCACTTACGCTGAAGAGTCTGTTCTCTATTTCCGGGAGGCGGCATCTGAAGATCCCAAGTACGCCCTCGACCTTATCTTCTCGCTCTCACTTGCGTCGTCTTGCCTCGCCTGCACCGAACGAGCCGACTATGCTTTCGAGTACGCGAAGCAAGCTGTTGAAGTTCACCATGGACGAAAGGCCGCAGGCGTAGCAGATGAACAGTATACCGCCCACCTGCGTAAGCTGCTAGTGGACGTTTTTTTCCGAGCCACGGAGATGGACATACAAGCTGAGGCTCTTCCTTGGTTCCAAGAGCTGCAGACCCTCGGCGGGTTAGGGGGTAAGCACTGGTGTTCTCTTTATAACTAGTATTGGGTGACTCATCAATGGACCTGTTGAAGATTCTGTGCCGCGCCGGAGTGGCAGCTCTCGGGGCGAGGCTGACAAATTCAAAAAGCAGACGAGTTATTGGATCGATGAGGGCGCCGGTACTCCGAGATCGGACGGTGGATCCATCTCCCCAGCGCCCGTGGCAAGTAGTTCGACACTGACGCTCGACAAGGGCAAAGGGAAAGAAGTCTTCGTTCCCTCCCCGGAAGTGCGAAGTTCCACTCCACGCGTTGACAAAGGGAAAGCGAAGGAGGTCAACCCCCCGTTCGAACCGAACAGCCCCAGATATAGTTTGGCCGACGAAGAGATATTGAGCCCCGGAGTAGCAGCGGCAGCAGCGGCACAACGTAGATTCGCGGGTCTCGGGAGCACAGGACTTGCACAACGCAGTGGCAGCTCTGGTGGCCGCGCGCTGGGAAGCAGAGGTAGCTCGATCGGAAGTATAGGCAGCAGGTCGGGTAGCCCGAGCTTTGGTGGTAACACTAACAGCGGCAAGACAGACAAGGACGGCGGAGTTGCCGGTGGCCAAAGCGGGGCCAGCAGCACCCGACCGTCGTCACGGTCCTCTACCGTTGCTGGCACGCGGAGTGGGACGGGTATACAGAGCAGACTGAGCGAGGATGGCGCTTGATTCCTGCCGCGGCTTGTTTTCTCTCTTTCCTACTACGTTCTTCCTGTCTTTCTTGTACTGATATTATCGAGTCTGAAATATATGGCGATGATGTACTAGTACCAACCCGCGCTGTGATTTACTATCGCACCCAGGACTTGACATTCTCTTGGACAACCCGACCCCGGGATCCACTATACATTTTAGTTTGAAACTGATAGACCCGTTGGTTTACAAAGCAAAGAGATCGTTTTTGGCACGACTGTTGGCGATCCGATGGTTAACGAATGGGGAATCTGACGAGACAAACACGAAACACGAAAACACAAAAACTGTAATGGTATCGCGAAAGCTGGCTCAGAGGAGAAGCTGCGTTCGCGGTGCGCCTCGGAGTCACGGCTCGGGCCGCCGGATCAGAGTGCCCGTCAACACCTCCGAGTCAAGCACACCCGCCGTCGCCGTCGCCGTCGCCGCCGCCAGCAAACCCGTTTTCACGTCACGAACGATCGCCAGTGCAAGATGAAACACCAATTCTTTTCATTCGCCTTCTTCTATCCAACCCGATTTCTCCGATCCCTTTCCTTTTACCCTCCAGTGCTTGCTATGTTCATCGCCCTTCTGCTGTGCCGCCGACCATGCGGCTGTCGCATGTTCCCGTTTACTAATGATACTAGCTACTATTACACTAATCTCCCTCATTCCTTCATCGCCTCTCCACTCGTAGGCGCAGCTACATACCTTCTCTCGTGTGTTCCGTCCCGTATCGTCGTGTCCTCACTGCGCACGTTCCTTTCTCTTTCCGCTCTTTCTCTCCTAAAGTCTGCTTGATCTTATACTAAGAAGTAGTTCTTTGCACAGCGGGATCGCATCAAAGCTGTGCCACGATTCGAGAGTTTGGGTATTTAATTGATTCTTGAACCAAATTAACTTTCCAGATTGCCACTGCGTTGGAGACACAGGTACGTCGAGCACAGGTTTATCCTGGAACCTTTTTCTCGATGCCCTGCAGGCAGTGAGTTTGTCGAGATTACTAACAACGACGTTTGCGACCTCCGATGCCTCACCCGTTTCCTGGCGTAGACCCGCTACGCTCGACACCAACCTTTGCACTACGTATGGAACCCTAGCTATAAGAGCGAGTCTCTATCTTTCTCGCTCTTGCTACGTTGACCGTGGGGAAGGAATGAGCAGGCAATGGTTGAGCTAATAGAGGGCAAGGGTAATTGAACCTAGGGAGGAGAGCAGGGCTCAGAGAGTGCGCGGAGGTTGAGACAGAAACAAAGGCGAGAAGTTCAAGTGGCTTGAAAGGGGCGAAAGGAAACCAAGCAAGGCGTGGGATAAGCCTGAGGGAGAAGTTCAATTGTGCGGTGATTGCTTCGAAATGGGCACTAGCGCGGGGCGCAGAACCAATTTATGATGATGGATGAACTGGGATGAAAGTAGTCTAGCGATGACTGAGGGCAGACTGGACGAAAGTCAAAGCGAAGGGAGACGCAGTCGAAAACCCAAGAGGACTACAGGATTCCAGCCACTATATCGGGCGTGGCACTGCTGTCAGGGTGAACGAAAGATCGTGGAGTGGACGGGCTCATGTCCGTCCATGAGGCTGCTGCGCAGTGTTCGAGGTCATCGTGTTGTCTGCTTCTGTGAAGCATTGCCGTGATCATTGTGTGAAATGGCCAGCCTGAGGACCTGTGGTTTACGGCAGTTCCTCCACAGCTCCTTGATAGACATCTGGGCGTTGAACGTTACGAGTCCTGTGAGGGAGGATTGAGGCACAACGATGGGCAGTCTGTGATCGATTTTATCGAATATTCATCTAATGTTAAGGCCTTCCACGATCGGTTGTCTACTGGCCAAGACACCGTGCGGACCCAAATTCGAAACTACGTGCGCCATACTTACCTTTCCTGTCTAGCTGGATGGATAGCGTGGTTGAGGACACCCTTAACGCCAAGGGGCACTGCGTCCTAATAACAGTTAAAAGCGAGACTTGACATTCCCTGTCCTCGCTTTCGACCGTGACTATGGACACCCCAAGTCCACTACCTACTCTAACACGACAGTCCCAAGGGTTGATGGACCGAGTGAGCCCCATTTTCTAGTAAGGAGAGTTTGATTTGATTTACCATCACTGCCGATTAGAGCGGAGCCGGGTCGGGGTCTTCAGGCCCTGCCGCGCTGCAACTTGAACGTTCACCCGATAATGCGCATTATGCCAGGTATTCCATAGCTGGTCCCCACTCGCAGAGTGTTTTGGGGCTCACCCCACGCCCCAGTGTCACCATCCCTGTGCCAAAAGTGATTCAAGACTCGATTTCAACAATCGCGTCAACCCTAGACAAGTCGTTGGTTCCGGTGGAGTGGGATCACCTCGTGCCGATTGTCATCGTGGTGTAAGTCAACGGAAACACACACCCGCCCCCGTGGAACGCACTGTTGACTGTTGGTGATACCCGCTACCCAGATGCGTCGAAACGGCATTCCTGAAGTGGATCCGTCGATCTAACGAGGACGTCCTTTCCACTCTCTTCTTCACGTTTCTCCTGGGGAGCTTCGCATGGCCTCTGTGGTTCAATCTCAAGCATATTCACCGCCGTCTCGACGATGTATCTGGGAAGATCGAGGCTCTTCAGCAATCCATCAAGGTAACAGTCTTTTCCCCTCGTGTTCAACATATCGATGATTGACAATCTCCGTCAGTCCCTGGAAACAACTCCGGTTGTCCGCCCTCCCGTAGGCCATTTTGATGCACCTGCTGTACCCGATGATCCCGTCGTTTGGCCAAAAGAAGATTCTACGTCAAAATTAACCGTGAATCCTGTCGTGGACTCGGTTGAACCACAAGTCGATACGGACGAGCTCCCCCACTCCACTCACAAACACCCTGCACTAGAGACACCCACGGTTATAGAAACGTTGTCTCCTTACGTATCAGCTACTCCAGAACGGGGTCATGGTCAGGGTATTGTAATCCAAGGAATGGAGGGCAACATCTTTCAGGACGTTGGCACAGCGGGGGGTTCCGCCACGCATGGAGAACCAACCCAAGGACTCGCTTTCGGCCATTGGTTGCCTGCTCTACGGGAGATCAAACAGCGGCTAGAGCAATTTACAGAAGGTAGACTTCTGAGAATGTCTCACCTTGATCAGGTACGCTTCCTCAGTGGGATGAGGCTCAAGCGCCGTCATCTAATACTAAACAGAGTGAGGCATCCAACACACTTTTTCTTCGCCGCTGTGCTGTGCGCCTCCTCATGTCAAGCGCCTCCCTCTCACCCGTCGACTTTGCATCTCCCATCGGCTACTTAGGTCCCCCAGAATCCACACCCTACTATCCCACCGGAGACCTACAAGGGGATAGAATCATCGCGTTCACCATAGCCATGGATCGTTTGGATGACTTGGATTCCTATCTCAAGGGAAACGACAATATCGGAATTGCCACGAAGCTTTTCGAGCTCGCTCAAGCACTCAGTGACCTGGGTCTGCACGAGTACGCCTTTAATACTTCGGGTTACGCCTTGGATGCTCTCGAACGTCCGTACAAGCCGACGCCTGGTGACACCCGTCTCCAACTGGCACTGGTCCTGTCGCTTCGAGCAAATATTTTAAGTGACCTAAAGCGAAGCGATGAAGCCGTAGACACTGCCGATAGAGCGGTGAGCCTTTGTAGGGAACACCGGGATGCTCGAACGACGCCCGTCCCTGAGTTGTCACATGCTTTGCTCAATTATGCTGTGCTACTCTGTGGGATTGGCCTCAAAGACGAAAGCGCTGCGGTTGCGTTCGAACTCTTTGGAGAGGTGGATGAATCACAGCCGGATATGAAAAGCATTTCTGCGCTCTGCAAGTTATGCATCCTGAATTCGCTGATTGGAAGTGACGACGACACGGCTTTGTCCATGGCCGAAGAGGCGATCGACCTGACTCGGACATCGTCGGATGGAATGTCGCAGACCTTGCTTGCTGGAGCACTCCTGCATCGATCCAAGCTCCTTTCGTCGAGCGGACAGAATGACCTGGCCTCGTCTTCCAGCGCGGAAGCTGTGACCATCCTTCGCAAGACGAGTTCCACACGACCCGTGTTCTCCCTCTTCCTCGCCCATGCCCTCGATACTCATGCCCATAATCTCTCAGAGGCAAACCGTAAAGGGGAATCGTACTCAATCAGACGAGATGCAGTTGAGCTCTGGCAGATGTTGAAAGTCTCCGCGCATGGTGCAGTTGCGCGGCCTTTGGCGCGGTCTCTATTCCATCTTGCCGAATTCCGTCGCTCAGGTTCCGACAGGAATAGTCTCCGTGAAGAGCTCAAACTTGCTGAATCTGCGGTGGAGGTTTTCCGTGAGGTAGTACCGCTGGATGTTCCTGGACTCGGTGACGCACTTTATCTCGTGGCCGCTCGCATGCTCGACCTGGACAACAATCGCGAAGCGGCAACATATGCTGAAGAGTCCGCCCAGAATTTCCGAGAAGCATTGTCCAAAGATCCGAAGTACGCGCTCGACCTCATGGCCTCTCTATCTCTTGCGTCGTCCTGTCTCGCCTGCACTGAACGAGCCAATGATGCATTCGAGTACGCGAAACAAGCTGTTGAAGTCCTACATGAGCGAAAGGCTGCAGGTGCAGAGGATAAACAACACGACGCTCGCCTCCGTAAGCTGCTGATGGACGTTTTAGTCCGAGCCGGGGACGTAGGTAAAGAAGCTGAGGCATTGCCTTGGCTTCAAGAGCTGCAAGCCCTTGGTGGGTTAGAAGGTATGCGGTGATTTGCCTTTTTCGATCAGAAAATGGGCTGACTTGTCATAACGACGCATCTATAGAAGGATCTGGTAATCTCTTAACTGGCAAGCCTCAGCACAAGGAAGACGAACCCAAGAAAGAGACAGTTGATCGGATGAGTGCAAACACCGGCGTTTCGAATTCGAACAACGTATCCGTGCCTTCAGCTCCGGTCGCGAGTGGTTTAAGCCTTGACAAGGGCAAAGAAAAGGAAGGCGCACCCTCCTCAGACGCAGGAATTTCTACACTACGAGTCGACAAAGGCAAAGCGAAGGAGGTCGATCCCCTAATCGACCCAACCCCCCTCGGGCGTCGAGTGGCCGACGAAGAGATATTCAGCCCCGGAGCGGCTGCGGCCCAGCGCAGACTCTCAGGCCTCGGGAACGCAGGTCCTCCGCTAGGCAACATGTTCGGCGGGGGTCCAGGCGGCAATGATATTCTGACCAGCTTGCTAGGCATGGGCCCAGGAATGGGTGGCCGCATGCCAGGTGGTGGCACGGGGAGGCCGATCGGGAGTGTGGGCAGCAGCCCCGGTAGCCCGAATATGGGTGCCAACCCTTTCGGCGGGCTGGGTATTCCCGGACTCGGGATGGGCGGTGGCAGCGGCGGGATGGGCGTCCCTGGCGGTCGCATGGGAGGCACGAGCGGTCTGAGTGGTGGTCTGGGTGACATGGACGGTTTGATGGGCGGTTTCAACGGGCTCACCGAGAGTCTGTTCGGAAACTTGAGCCGGCTAGGCCCGGGCCATTTCAACGACATCAACAAGACCAACGTCAACGGAGACACCGCTACTTCGCAGTCCTCGCCCGCCCCCCGTACTGGAACTTGGAGCGGGACGGGGATACAAAGCAGGCTGAGCGATGAGGAGACTTGATACGCATCGCGTTCTGAAGGCCTGAACCCTTCATTTTTTCTTTGTGCTTTGTGGATACTGTTGTACTCTGGAATCTTGCTTCATCTATGGTCATCATGTACTATCGTCAACTCGCAGAATTTGCATCCGTGAAATGTTCTTGACCGGTTTTGACTCGCACAAAAATAGTCATTTGTTTCCTATTCCTAACTACAAAATACAGCTAAGGTCAGGTTAGATTCGCTTCAACGCCTTTTCTATTCCCTCCACAGGTCGGTGTTCAAAATCTCGACCCCTGGCGATGCCATCACCTCGCCAATGGTATAAACCTCCTTCTGCCCCGCCTGCACGAGCGCCTGCACAGCAGCGCGGACTTTGTCCTCCGCCACAACGAGCACCATGCCAATCCCACAATTAAAAGTGCGCACCATCTCTCCCGGGGCGATCGCGCCGGCGCGCATGACCCAGCGAAAGACGGGCGGGAGTGCCCACCGTCCGACGTCGATGCGCGCGCCGAGGGACGCGGGGAGCGCGCGCGGCACGTTCTCGACGAAGCCGCCGCCGGTGATGTGCGCCATCGCTTTGACGAGGCCGCCGCGCGCGGCGGGGAGGACCTCGCGCGCGTAGAGCGCCGTCGGCGTCAGCAGGGCGCGGCCGAGCGTCGTGTGGGCGTCCCAGGGGCACGGGGCGTCGTAGGATGCGCCTGCGCGCGCGACGACGGCGCGCACGAGGGAGAAGCCGTTCGAGTGCAGGCCTGTGGAGGGCAGGCCGAGGAGCACGTCGCCTTGTGCTATGTCGTCGCGCGGCAGCAGTTGCGCACGCTCGACGGCGCCAACTGCGAACCCTGCGAGATCGTAGTCGCCTGCGCGGACCACGGCGAGTAGTAGTGGTCAATGAGTCGGATGTATGTCCCGTCGTTCGGCGATGCGCACCTGGCTGGTACATCCCAGGCATCTCGGCTGTCTCTCCGCCAATGAGGGCACAGCCTGCTTGCCGACAACCCGTCGCTATGCCTTTTACTACCTCGGCCGCGACAGCGACGTCGAGCTTGCTGCAGCCGTAGTAGTCGAGGAAGTAGAGCGGCTCGGCGCCCTGTACGACCAGATCGTTGACAGACATGGCCACCAAATCAATGCCTGCCGCAAAGGAGAAACAGACAGAGCACGTTATTGTTTGCAATGTGAGGAGAAGACGACGACGGAGATGCGTACCAATAGTGTCGTGCACCCCTGCATCGACAGCGATCCGGAGCTTCGTGCCG
Source organism: Russula dissimulans (assembly GCA_022376545.1). NCBI lineage: Eukaryota > Fungi > Basidiomycota > Agaricomycetes > Russulales > Russulaceae > Russula > Russula dissimulans. The sequence goes on from WTXJ01000010.1 coordinate 386,949, forward strand.
ACGCCATCCGTGCCGCTGACGAGCAGGGGGTCGGTGTAGCCCGCCGCCTTGAGATCAAAGACGCCGCCGAATCCACCAATTTCGGCGTCCGCACCCAGGCGATGCGTTGAACGCACGTATGGTTTGATTGCCTGAACAAACGCGTTTCCTGCGTCGACCGAGACGCCTGCTTGTGCATATGTGAGACCCGGAGCTGTTGAGGCCGCTGCTTTCAGCCCCCTTCAGATCAAAATTATTTTCGTTCAGTGGCAACGATGCGGTAGCGCTACTTGACAGACGTACCGATGAGCGATGTCACGACGATACACTTTCCCATCGAAGTGTACTTGCCCTACGCCTTTATATGCGCGGTCGAGGGCCTCCTGCAACGATGGGGCGTAGGCTGACACTGCGATAACACGACCACCGGACGTCTGCACCAAGTCGTTTGTCTTGACGGTCCCTGCGTGGAATACGACCACGTCTGCGAGAGGATTAGATGTGAGTGACGACAAGAAGAAGCCAAAGTACGTATGGACATACCAGACGGAACGTCTTTAATAGTAATGATCTTCCCTTTCTCAAAGCTACCGGGATACCCTGAAGAGGCTAAAACGACGGAAACAGCAAATCCAGGCCGGGTCGTTATTGCAACAGAATCCAGTCGTCGTTCAACGCAAGCCTACACTGAAAGGTAAACGCACGATCCTGAGTTGAGCGGAAAAGGACTACTGGACCAGAATGACCGCAGCCAGATCAGTCTCTTCGCTAAGAAGCAATATCAACGCTTGAATCTCTGGGTCTCCAAAGCGAACGTTGTACTCGAGAACTTTTGGCCCCGAGTCTGTCAGTATGAAGCCTGTGAACAAAAGGCCGACGAAAGGGTAGCCTATTCAAAATGATCATTTCAGCTTGCCAAAGGAAAGGAAGGAAGTCAGCTATGGACCTTCTTTTCGCATCCCATCGATCGTTGGTTTTAGCGTCTCGCGCGCGATTTGCTCTATGATAGCAGGCGTCGCCACTGGGGCAGGCGCATATGCGCCCATTCCACCCGTGTTGGGCCCAGTATCACCCTCCCCGATCCGCTTGTGATCTTGCGCGGCAGGAAGCGGGACAACGGTGTATCCATCGGAGAACGCGAGGACGGAGATCTCTGGACCGACAAGCAGCTCCTCGACGACGACCTCGTCGCCTGACGGAGAAAGGAGAGAAGGGGCGGCGCAGACCGTCCGGACGTCATACGGGTCCGTAAATATATGGGATAGCCAAAGATGATGACGCACCTGCGGCCCCAAACGCGCGAGCGACCATTATTTCCTTCAGACCCGCCACCGCATCTTTCGTCGTCTCGGGAATGAGTACGCCTTTGCCTGATGCGAGTCCGCTCGCTTTGAGCACGACTCTGTGGCCGCACGTCCTGACGTAGTCAATCGCTTTGTCAACTTCCGACGAAGTGAAGACGCGGAAGGCGGCGGTGGGGATGGCGTGCCGCGTCATGAAAGCCTTGGAGAAGGCCTTGGACCCCTCCATCCGTGCGGCGAGCGCACTTGGGCCAAACACGGGGATTCCGACTGTCGCATATGCGCAGTGTAAATTCCAGAAGGTAGAGGGGACGAATGGATGAGTAGGAAGGAGACATGGAAGGCACCTTTGCGGAAATAAGATTCCACCCCGTCTACCAGAGGCTGCTCTGGGCCGGGAATGACGAGGTTGACCTTTGAACGCGTTTTTTCGGCACACCAGAAGCGAGAGAACTTGCCACACTTACATCGTTGGCAACAGCCCACTTTGTCAGGTTTTCAAAGGATGGATCTGGCAAGTTCACATTGGATGTTTTGGAAGAGAGTTCGGTACCGCCATTGCCGGGGCAGACGAAGATATGGCCCACGAGGCTGGACTGATGGAGCTTCCACACTAATGCGTGCTCCCTGCCTCCGCCACCAAGTACCAGGATACGTAGGGCCATGAAGAGATGGACTTGGAAAGGCTATAAGTTTTTTTTTCTTCCTCTGAAATTCTTCAATCGGATCAGGAGATAAGATAAGATCTCTTTCATTTCCCATCTTTGATCCCCGGACACGGCTGTGGTGACAACATGACGCTCAAGTAGGCTACTAATCTCATCAAAGGGTCACAGTGGCGCAGTGAACGATTGTTATGTATAGTTGACGGCAACCAAGGAAAGGTACGACGTACGGAGACGGAGAGCAAGAAGTCAAGACTCACCTGCAACCAAACCTCTCGTCGTTTGGGGACATCTTATTGCCCGCATGCGGGTCTACTCTACTCTCGGTACGTCGCCTACCTTGGGCTTCACTTAAGCATGCCTACTGCTGTAATGAGCTGATCGTTGCCCGGCGATGCGATGCGAACCTCGGAGGGATCATCGCCAAATCGGACAAAAACGTAATAATGCAGCCAACGTTGCCATCGCAGTAAAGCGTACGCATCTCCCGACTCTTGTTCGCGCGTACCTATCACACAAACGCACAATCGACGGCCCTTTTTCCAGGGGTGTCAGTGGCACAAAATCGCGTTCAAAGAAGACAGGCTCGCCATTAGGAAGGAATGACGGGTCGAGGCACGCGCCCGGCGGTAAAGTGTCACTTGAGCGGCTGAGAGAGAATAATGACAGCTGTATGTGAGACTTCCTTAAATAAGGTGTTTGCCATGTTTTTTTTGAGCGCCCTGCCCTTCTGTTTCTACCCCCGTCGTACCAGCCAAAGGCCATCCCAAATGGCAAATCTCGCCACGCTCGTGTCACTGTTGCTCCTTCCCGGCTTGGTCGTCGCACAGATTAACACTCCAGATTGTAGCTTGACCTGGGCATGGGTATGTCCTCCCAACTATTGTCCTGTCATGGCTGAAATCTGTATAGACATTCAACACCCTCGGCCAAAATGCGTGTACAGTCGCCGCGTACTTGATGGCAACGTGCTACGGGGGTGGTGAGTACTTCTCTTCTGTGTATCCTAGCCGTCTCAACTTCTTCTGCAGCGTTTTCGATCGCCTCACTCGCACCGGGATACGAGTACCAGGGCCCGACTGCAGCTGACACCGTGGCCGGCCTCCGGTGCAAGTGCACCGTTGTGGCGTATTCGCTAATAAGTGCATGTGACGCATGCCAGGGAGAAGGTTGGATTGAGTACGATTCTTCATGTCCTTTTTCACCCTCTTTTTTTTTATTCGTCCGCAATCAGCTGGTCCAATTACACGGCCAACTGCCCAATGACTGAATCCTTCTCAACGTGAGTATTCTTGCGCGGGGGTCTGAGCAATTGGCATTGACGAGGAACACTTGGGCCCACAGCTTCCCTTACCCTGTTCCTGCAGGAACACGTGTCCCTGCGTGGTCTCTCCTCGACATCACCGTTGGTTGTCTTGTTTTTATTCTCAGGCTACTCACACAGTACACCCTAGGCCTATGCCAATCAAACTTGGGACTCTAACAAGGCGTTTGCCGTCGGGGGTAGGAATTTGCCCCCCTGACTTTTCGTTTACTGTCTCACACGCCCGCTTCATTTAGACGGCACCGAGTTAGCTCCTGGCGAAGCTATTTCTTTAGGCTCCTCCGCTAGTACAGGAACCACCGGTTCTCGCACCACTCCTACCACCGCCAATTCCCCGTATCCGACCTCTACATCTCCCTCTTCGGATTCCTCGCCCTCGTCCTCGCCTACTAGCCACAGTTCAAATGTGGGTGCTATCGCAGGCGGCGCCGCCGGTGGTGTTGCGGCAGTCTCCATCGCTGGCCTCGCGGTCTTCTTATATCTAAGACGACGGGGTCCGAGGACGGCCTATGCGTCCGTCGCCTTAAATTCGTCCCAGCAGCAGCAGCAGCAGCCGTACATGGGCGAAGTGGGGCGGCCACTGACAGATGACGGGGCTATTGCGCCGTCCCCATCTACTACACCCGTAACACCCATGAGGCTCTATGTTTGTGTTTTCGCCCTATCTGTTACGTCGTCTCTGCTCACCTTGTTTCTTCCAGGATCCGAATGATCCGACCACGTTCCCTGGGTATCAACCATCCGGGGAAGCGCTGGCGCCCCCTGGTCAAGTCCCCATCTCGCCATATGCCGGAGCGGGGAACACCCTGGCCAATATGCAGACCGCGCATGGATATCACGGCCTGCCCACTGTCTGATTTCACGTTTCTAGGCCATCTTGGGACCGTGCATGATAATCTCACTGTCATTTTTCTCATTGGAGGTTGTGTATTTGCTGTTAGCGACTCGGGGGTCTTTTTTTAATGTGTTAGCCACAATTATGCGCATACCCTCACTAGGACGATCGACCGACTTTATGATGAGTATATTGTACATTCTTTCAACTATCGTTGCAATATAGTCTACTCTCGTTTACCCACAACAAACACCTAAAGCTCGGCGTGGGCTGTGGTCGGGGAGAGACAGTGCATGATTTGGCCAATCAAGCGTTACGTGTGACAATTAGATAACGAGCGTGACAGCTCGTAGCCCACGTGGCTATCGCATCGCATAATCGACGGCCCTTTCGCGTCAAAGAATGCTGGCTCACCGTTAGGAATGACGGGTCCTGGCGCGTGCCCGTGGCGAAAGTGTCAGTTCCGCAGCTCAGCTGAGGGCCTAATGAATCTCAGTTGTATGTGGGACTTCTCTCATAACGATCAAGCATCCAACGCCCTGTTCCCACCTCCGTCCCACCTCCAGCCAAATGCTATCCCAAATGGGAAATCCCGCCGCGCTCGTGTCACTGTTGCTCCTTCCCAGCTTGCTCGTCGCACAGATTTGCGCCCCAAATTGTACCTACACCTGGGGATGGGTATATCCTCCCCCCTGTTGTTATGTCGATGGCTCAGATCTGTCAACTCCTTCGGCCAAAGTGCGTGTACGGTCGCGGCGTACCTGATGGCAACGTGCTACGGGGGTCGTGAGTACTGATCTTGCGTGAATCCTAGCCGTCTCGATTTCTTCTGCAGCATTTTCGATCGCGTCGTGAGCGCAGGGAAACTCGTACCAGGGCCCGAATGCAAATGACACTAGTACTGGCAGTCCATGCATGTGCACCACTGTGACGTATTCGCTATTAAGTGCATGTGACGCATGTCAGGGAGAAAATTGGATTGAGTACGGTTTGTCATGTCCACGCTCTTTCTTTGATTGCATCCGCTATCAATTACTGCTCAACGGTCGAAACCCCCTCAACGTGAGTTTCCTTACGGGGGTCTGAGTAATTGGCATTGACAAGGAGCACTTGGGCCCCCAGCTTCCCTCACCCTGTTCCTTCAGGAACATGTGTCTCTGCGTGGGCTCTCCTCGACATCACCATTAGTTGCTTTTACTCTCAGGCTACGAGCTCACACAGCATACCCCAGACCTATGCCAATAAAACTTAGGACTCTATCAAAGCGTTTACCGTCGGGGGTAGGAATGCCCTCCTGACTTCTCGTCTACTGTCTCAGGCACCTAGACAGTCCCGAGTTAGCTCTCGGCGCAGTTATTTCTTCAAGCTCCTCCACTCGTATCGGAACCACCGGTTCTCTCACCACTCCTACTGCCTCCGTCACTCAAATGTGGACGCTATCGCAGGCGGCGCTGTCGGTAGTGTTATGGCAGTCTCCATAGCTGTCCTCGCGGTCTTCTATCTAAGACGGCGCGGTCCGAAAGAACCGTCCCATGCAACCGCCGCAATCGATTCGTCCCAGCTGCCGTGCATAGGCGAAGCGGGGCAATCACTGACGGATGACGGTGCTATTGCGCCGTCCTCATCGACTGCACCCATAAGGCTCTATGTTTGCGTTTTCGTCCCATCTATTGTGTCGTCTCTCACCTGGTCTCTTCCAGGACCCGAATGACCCGACCACATACCCCACGTACCAACCATCCGCGGAAACGCTGGCGCCCCCTAGTCAAGTCCCCATTTCGCCGTATACTGGAACGGGGAACACCCTGGTCAATACGCAGGCCACGCGGTCACGTGGGTATCACGGCCGCCCATTTTCACCTTTCTAGACCATTTTGGTAGCCTCGGACGTGCGCATGCCTTCATCGGGACGATCGACCGAGTCTGCGATGAGTATGCTGTACATTCTTTCATCGATCGTTGCAACATTGTCTACTCTCCTTCGCCCACAACATAAACATATTACCCAAGGCGTTGCACGTATTCGGGTTGGGTTGGGAGATTTATGGTATCATCATAATGGCAATTATCGGAGGCGGCTGATTCAGGGAGCACGCAGGGAAATAGTCATGTGTGGGATTGGGAAATATGCAGTGTGTGGGTCAGGTGAGCACCAGCACGGGATCAAGCTCTCGCAATCCCTAGAGTGGGTGGCCGCGGTCGTGGAACAAATACATAAACCACGGGTAGAGGATGACAGCGGAAGAGAAACGGATCAGATCACCGAGTCGAGCAGGGATGGTGACATCAGCTGACCGCTGACTATTTGAGTTGGTGGGGAACGTTTGTGAAATCGGAGAGAGAGAAAGATGAAAGACATGAGGGATAGGCAAGGCGAGGGCTCGGTTGGTCGGATAGCCGGATGTCCCGAGGGCAGTTTGGTTTGTTTTTTTGGTTCTGCCAGCTGCTAGGTTTGGGTTTGGGATATAGAGGGCGTATGGGGTTGACTATAGTTGGCCTCGGAAGTTATTAAGCTTGCGGGGAGCTCCTTTTTTGCTAGCTCCCCTCTCCCCATCTCTTGCAGATGGCGTTGACATGGAAAGCAGCGGTGTTCGGACTCGAACCGTACGAAGAGGTGGGTGGGCCAAGTCTTGGCAGGGGGTTCGAACTGATCGCTGTCGCCACGTTTTTGTTCGAATTTAATTGAACTGTGCTTGCGCTTGCTCGCACCAGTTGCAGTCGTCAGACTTGGTCTCCGTCCAGGTCGATGAGCCTCCTCCTTTCACTCGATCCCCTTCTGGCATGAATCCTCCTTCAACACAAAATACAAGAATCCCAAAGAAACCCCTCCTCTCTCGCAAGCCAGTAAGGAGAACGAGCATAGAAAACCCTCCTCATACAACCTCCTCACCTAACTCCCCCTCCGACCAACCGTTCGCGAAGGATTCTCCCTCGGAGCCTTTGCATTCCCCAGGTCATATCTCAAGGGAGCCCTCATCAGACACACTATCATCCAACCCTAATCGTTCCATCATCCCCGAGCCGCTCAGGCAACTCCCGTCATGGTACCGCACCGAAACCGAGTTGGCTGCGGCCACCACCCGCCAGTTTCGCGGCAGGTATCCGATACACAATCCAGTGGGCCCGCACTTTTATAAGAATGTCCATCTCTCGCCTCCAAATAGGCCCTCCTCCGTCTTCTCCCCTTCCTTCCCTCCAATGTCTACCGAACCTGCCCCAACGGCGAGCCCCAGCCGTCCACCTTCTGGCACCCCCCTTCCCACTCCCAGCTCTTCCCAAACCCGTATCCCAGATCCCTCTGGCAAAGCGCGCACCAGAAAACTATCCAATACCACGCCCGACAATGTTGACCTTCTCGACGCCTCGGACCCTCACGGAACCAACTGGCACCATGAGTCTCCTTATGACGGTTTAGGCTTGAACGGCGACAGGAATCCCGCATCCCCAGATGTACCCGATGTACGTGATTTAATATTCTTCTCGGATTCTGTCGAGTGAATGGCTTTTAGGCGCGAGTTCCTCCTCGGAATCGTTCGCACGCATCTACTCTTGGTGCGGGCACAAATCATAGGACCAATACGCCTTCACCCTTGTCGCAATCAGCCTCTGCAATACATCTACCCCCTGCAGAGCCGGATCCACCCACCCTCACCCGTAAACTCACCAAACAGCGGAAGCCTTTTAATGGCATCTTTGGTTCTGGGTTTTCTCCGGCACCAGCGCCTGCGTCAGCCCCCGACACCGCCTCTGTTACACCTTCCCTCACACCGTCCACGCAGACTATAACAAATAGACTCTTTAGACGTCAAAGCATGTTCAAGTCTGCCTCAACGACTTCCATTCCTCAGACCATATCGAACGCGTCTATCGGTCCTGACAAGAGGCAGAAACACTCGTCCCTGCTTGGTCGTTTCGCCCGCCGTTTCAGCATCATGCGACGTGCCGTGCCTGCGCATTCCCGTAGGGCTAGTGTCGACACTACCAACGAGTTGTCCCGTGGGGATAGGCGATCGTTACAAACGTCGACAACGACTCGACCACCGTCTCTGGCAAATCCCATGTCACCGGTGTCTCCATCCGAGAATCGCCAAAGCGCACGCGTGTTTCCACCTCAGGCGGGGACCACGCCGTCTCCAGATCCGACCCCACTCGGAACGCCGGAGGATGGAGGATTACTGGGCGGTGAACACATACCGGGTGGAAACCGTGACTCGATCTCCTCTCTTCAAGTATCGTATTCCATCGGACGTCTCACCGTCGTCAACCCTGACGCTCCCAGTTCGACTGAAACGTCTCCTGTCAACCAGAGTCAACCCCTCCCTTCCATTAAGACCGCCCTGGCACCAATCCAGATGCCTTCTCCGTCTGTGGATAAGCCGTTACCCCCTCCGGCGCCGCCGTCATCTCCTGCCTTCCTGGACGTCCCGAAGTTCGAGTCGCTGTCATCATTGATTCCAGCTCATAGTGAATATGCGACACCGACAAGAGCCCCAGCACCACCAGCACCAGTACCAGCTCCAATGACGCGTGCCAACTCAGGAGAAGGACATAAAGTGCAGTCTACGTTCCCTTCTTCCCAACCTGTCCCGATACCCCGCGCAGTTTCAAAAGGCGAAAAGCGCGCCCCTCGCTCCTCGCCGACCTCGGCTACACCCGCTCCTTCGGCATCTCTATCTCCACCACCCACCGGTCCTACGACCAGCCGGGTATCTGTGTCAGCACCACCTGCCATTGATGATTCCCCATTGTCCCGTGCTTCGATCATTGCAAACCCACCGACACCATACGTGGAACCTACTCGTATTAACAATCTTCCTGTGTCTGTGCAGATACCAGCACCTCCTCCCACTCAGGTGTCAGTTCCGTCACCAGTCATCAGCCACATCATTTCATCGCCCGAACACCCGATCTCAAATGAGTCTCATACGCCTCCCTTGCGCTCTTCGGTACCAACGACGAATCAAGGGACGCGTTTTCCCAAGTCGAACAGCTCCGTGCGCAGCCGCGAGACTGAGACATTCCAGCTCGTAAGGAGCCCGAGCGCAGGAGCAATGCAATCCACTGGTCAAAGCATTACTGTGGCGGGTGAGCAATGGGACATCGTCGGTCGTGGTGCACCACGTTCTAGAACAAAGAAAGAAAAAGAAGACGCGAGGCGGAGCAATGTAGAGCCAGAACGACGAGAAAGCAGGCGGCAAGACAGAACAGTCGAGAAGGTAATGGTACATATGAATATCTTTAAAGGCTTCTTGATACCAATCTCTGCGTGAAGGTTCCAGTTCCTGCCTCTTCGTCGAAGAGCGAGTCTCGCAAGTCGCGCACGAAGGACAGCAGTTCGGGCCACAGACGCTCCAGCCACACAGAAGGCCACGATCAAGTGCGCCATGATCAAATGCGCCGCTCGCCGACCGTACCTAGCTCGCGCGCAAATGGCACGCTTTCGCCCAAACCGACACCAGAGCGCAGCCTTTCGCAGTTGCAGGGCCGCCGCCCGACGTCGGAGTTGACGTCGGCTGCGGACATGAATGCGCTGCGTGCGCGCGAGGTGTGGGAGATGGATCGGCTGTGGAAAGGCAGGAGTGTAGCTTACGGTCTTGAGGGCCCACAGGTCGTATACGCGCAATCGATCGCCGACGTCGGCTCTACGACGAGCGTGAACGGGCTCAGCAACGGCTCAGCGCACACGTCGTACAAGCTCCAGCAGGGCTTCCCGTTCCCGACGACGACGACGACGACGTCTGGCGTGTACTCGCCGCACGCGCTGCCCTCGTCCCCGCCGCTCCCGCCGCTGCATGCGCCGCAGTCATTTGCGCGGTCGATGCAAGGCGCGCTGTACGAGTTCCCGAGCGGGGTGAGGAGCTATCCTGATCTGGCGAACATACCGAGCATCGGATCGCCGGATAGCACCCCATCGCTGACGCCACGTAATCCGTTGCCTGCGCCGCCGCGACAGTCGACGTATCGGCCGAGCCCGGTTCCGGCGTCGTTCGTGGAGAGGGGTGATAACACGACGGCGGAGTATTGGAGCAAGTACGCCGGCGTGAGCGTCGTCTCTCCGACGAGTTGAACCCTTTTTTCTTTCTGTCACGACATGTCATGCAAATGATCCCACAGCTGTCGGCCTCTTTCACAACTCACACAAAAAACTCACTCTCCTTTGTGCTCTCCCCTCGTTTTTTCCGTCGTTCCTTTTGCCTGCGGATATATGATTTACTCTATGTTATGGTCTGCTTTTTTTACACCCACTCTGGGTACTCACGCTTCATCCTCTCTTATCCGCCCGCTTTCTTTTGAGACACCTTTTTCTATCTAGACGACAAAGTGAGAGACAGAGAGACTCTGCATTGCATGCTGACTTTTTTTTGACGTACCCCCCCTGCACTCTTCACGTTCACGATGCTTAAGCTCACTTTCTTCACATTCACGCTCACGGCACCCCCCTGACCTTGACACCGTTGCTGTTCATGTGTTTTCCCACAGCACCGACTTATATTCCCCCACTTTGTTGCTTTCCTTCACAACGCTACCGCTTCACATCTTGGTTTTCCGTTCATCCCTTACCCGACACTCGCAGGGCGGTTGGTGGTGCATATTATAATTATGGACTAGTTGTGTGTTTTGTAACTTGAACTTGACTTATCTAGGCAATGATCACGGCTCGAATGGCACCACCTGTTACAGTGCCTCTCTTTGACATTGAAAGGCACACATTGATTGGGCGAGGAGAAAACGCGGAAAAACAATATGGAAACAGACTGGTTGAGGTGATATGTACACGTGGAGCGTGAGTTGATGATCCATTTCGTGATGAGACGATAAAAAATTAGTAGATAGAAAGAAGACATGTGCAGTTGGCAGATACGAAACGACATATGGATGGCACGCACAGGCCGCGTAAACGACAGGAAAGGTAGGGAATAAGAGAAAGAAAAAAGGGAGTAGGAAAGAAGCGCTTCATCAGATCAAAACGCTTGGGGATCGAGTGGGAAATGCGTTTCGGGGTAGTCCGTCCACTCGTGCCCGGCATCGAGGAAACGCCGCAGCCGCGCGACCTGCGACGAGAGGTGAATCACGATGATCTGCATCTTGATATCGAGCTGCAGTTGCAGGATCTCCTCGCACGCCTTCAGCGCCGCCTCGCGCGTAGAGACGAACATGTCTCCCGCGATCCCGAGCCGCTTCAGCTCGTCGATCATCTCGCTGAACTCTGCACACCATGCGAGCACGCCCAGCTATACGAGGCAAAACGCAGCGGGTAAGCCACGAACGGAAATGTTTTTGGGAGATCGAAGAGGATACGCACCTGTCCGTACTGTTTATATCGTCCGTACAGCACATTGGGCGCCGCCTGGAGAGCAAAATCACATATCTCGTTCCTCTCGATGACGTTCGGAGGGGGTATGTACGTTTCGCCCTGAGGGGGTGGGGGAGCAGTCTGCACACATAAGAGTCAGTAATAGGAGGAAAAGTGTCAAGAAAAGAAGTCACCTCTGTTCGTGGCGGGGGTTCCTTGAACCATTCGTAGCTGTTGTAATCTACTTCTCCCCCAAAATCGACCGTCTCTGCAGGTTTACCAAACGCGTTGAAGGACATTATATGCTAGTGGGAGTTGATGCTAGAGTGTTTGTTTATAAAGGGGCTCTACGTTTGTTCGAGGTACGTTGAGTGTGAGCGGTGTGGCGAGGTCCGACTGAAGGGGTGGAAGAAGATGAGGACGAAGAGGTGTCGAATGCCGTACAAGCTACCACGAGTCAGCACGTGCGCCTAGATAAGCGCTCATAACCTCACCAACTGGGACGATTTCCAGAGGCGGAGCTCGCGAGACAGTAGGCTTGTTTGTTATAGCTAGCCGATATGAATTAGAAAACGAACGGGTCTGTAATAAGTGAAAAGGTTAAGCTGGCAGAGCGTGATAGAAGATATGGGGCGTGCCTTTGGAACTTTGGCACCTTCGGAAAACGTGGATGTATCTTCGTTCTGGGATGGACGAGACTTTTTCTTGGTGTCCAATAAAGAGCGACGATAATGGGTAATTGTAGCTTTAGTCACAGACGACGTGCGGGATCGAGGGCGAACGGGAGGGTTAGGAACAGCAGAGATGACGAGCCGCGGCTGGCTAGCGTGGCCAGAACGGTTTCGTCTTGATCGGCTGCGCGTCCGGAGAACGACAGTGGCTTCGGAGGGCGTCTTACTGGAAGGAGTGAGGGACCTCAATGTAATCCGTCGAGGTGTGGTCTCCTGGATATTCACTCTCCCTCGAAGAAGCACGACTTCGCCGCGGAGACGTGTAGATGACGAGGTTGTCGAGGGCGATGGCGTCTGTGTTTGAACCGCCTTTGGTAAATGAATGGTGGAAACGGCTCCTTCAGTATCTGAGCCGAAAGCAGATCGAGAAGAGGCAGCGGATGATGCTTCTAACGCCTTCTTAGCGAGGGCAATCTCAAGATCGCGAACGTTTCGCGATAACCAGGAAGGAGAAGGAGGGATAGAAGAGTAACGATTCTCGGTCTCGGGTGAGACGACAAGCGACTCGGTCAAGGTGGACGGATCAACGAATTCGTAGACTTCACGGGGGAGAGGAGGAAGGGGTCGCTCCAGGCGTGAGAGTTGCGTTGGCGGGGTGGGGACCAATACTTGTATCTCAACAGAAGGCGGTTGCGGTTCCGTTGGCTTGGGTGGATCAAGCTCGCCGGTCAGAAGGAGAGTTGGCGCCGATCTGAATCGGCTGCGTCTATTCAATTCGTCGCTGTGAATATGAGACGTGAGGAAGTCTTCGAGAGAGGCGTAGAATGACTGGACGGACGGGTAGGTGCGCTGAGCACGCGATGCGCGAGGACTGGAGCGTGGGGTATCGACAGCGGGGAAAGTGATATCGAAAGCCTCTGGCTGAAAGTCGGGTAACAGTGGCCTGCGATCGAAAGCCTGATGGGAGGAGGAGGATTGTGCGAGGTGCTCGAGAGAAACGTGTTTGACACGTGGCGCTCGCCGCGGTCGACGCACAGCGAGCTCGGAAATCGGCGTTCGAAATGAGGTGAGAAATGTCTCTCGGGTTAGATTCCCAAACCGCTTCAATGTCGCGCTGGCCCTGGTCAGAGTCCTGATTGAGCGGCGTGAAGTCGAGGGTGTCCCCGTATGGGATAGCTGTGGGGAGGATGAGAATGATGGGTTGGGGAATGGAAGCTGTAATGGGGAAAGTGACGGCTGAGGACTCTGGAATGGTTCGAGATGACCCGATGGCGTAGGGGAAGATGGAGATCGAGAATGCGCCGTATAAAACGAGGCAGAAGAGTCAACGCGCGGCGCAGCGGTCTCCTCTTCTTGATCGTGAATGGACTCCACACGAAAGGGATCACGATCGTAGAATATGGATGCGTCGTCGTGGATGGGTGTTACTTCTGAGGGTGGCAGTGCAGATGAAGGCGACCTGGTCGTCTTGGTGGGGGTAGGGATAAACGTCGGCGGAAGTGGAAAGTCGAGGATGAGCCTGAGTTCGGTATTCCGACGTGAGGATTTACGGGACCGTCTTGATGTCTTGCTGATCGTACGTGGTCGCGACTGGGACTGCGCCTGCGCCTGAGACTGTTTCGTGTGTCGGGAGGAGGTGGTGTCGGACTCGGAAGTGGAGGGGGATTGGGAGGCGCCCGACGAGCCAGGGGCCGATTCACCTTGACCGACGCCTTCGACGACTCCGAGAGGCAACTCTGAAAGGCTGACGGCTTCGAAATCGTCCACCCAGTCCTCCAGATCCTCTTCGGCCACGGTACTCAAGCCCCCACCCCCAGCACCGTTTATCGTCTCCGTGGGAGGTTGGTCCGATTCGGGACGCGCTCCCTCCCGAGGAACAGGCGCCGTCGACCGCTCGGTCGACCTGCTCGCCGAGCCACGAAGGCTGCGCACGAGCCTCGACTGCAGGAAGCTCTTGGACCCGAACGTCGCGTCGTCGTCAAGTCCTGGACAGAAAGGACTTGCTCTGAGGGAAGGAGCTCAGGCCCCGTCAGGTTCAGTTGACTTTGTTGGCCGAAGAGCGCCCTAGCGGCGCGACTGGAGCGTGTTCGCCTGATGGGGTCAATCAGTCCGATGACTACCCTGAACGGCAACGAAAGAAGTTGTGCGTCTCAGCCTCGTGTCGAGGGGGCGGGCACCTGCCGAGAGGCGGTGCATCTCCACCCCATCCGTACACGCACACCCATCAAGCGCAATCAACACATGCTTGGGCTGGCCGTCGAAATACAGGCTGGTTGTTGCGTCCACTTTCCCGAATCAGTGTTCCGTTCACACTAAAAGGCACGGTTGTCCTCATGCGTCGTGAGATTCAACGGGACCCCGTTAGCGACCCGCTTGCATGCAAGAATTCGCCGTGCGTCACGGGTAGCACGTCCACACGCCCGTTGACGTTGATACGTTGATGAGTCAATATCTTATGGGAAGCTGACGTATAACCATCAGCGTTCCGCTGCAGCGTGCCTTCCCCTGCGGGTATCCTTCGTACGTCTGTGAACTCCGATTTTCCCTTTTCTCATTTTGACTGGCCCTTATATGAACCATGATCGATGGTCTCCCCACAAAGGTTGACATGTGTTCTCCGACACCATCCACGCCTCATTCATCCACCACCGCTCTACCGAGACTAAGTGGAAAGGTTACAATTCACGAGGGGAGGGGATTGGGCGCTGCCAGGCGAGGCGACCGAGGAGACGATGGGAAACAATCTTGGCGAACACCTCTCTCTGTCAGTGATGCCAATAATGAACATACTTCAGAGGTGCCAGTGGTTCATTGATGTCCCCTTCATCGTCGCTGAATTGCTATCACTGTCGCATCATTTAATAATGTACATTCACTCTATCGGAACTCGAACACACCTGTACTTTGTCCGTTTTGACCCATTTAAGGACTTTGAGAGTTAACCCCGGTTCGGTCTATTCAGGTATCCCCCAGACTTTCTCTCGACATGGTACCAGCTGCAGGAGCTGACGTCGAGAGCCTCAGTGGTCGCAGTGCTAATGCCTATTCTCCGTCGTGAGGCCATGTTTTGAACGGTAGCTTGACAATGGCGCTGGTATTCGTTGCGTGTTGAATAGCGGGGTGAGGGTACGGTGGTCGAGGTCTGATTAGAGTCCAACTTTTAATTGGTCGTTAACGCTTCACATAGCCGAAGCAGGGGGGGATCTGAGATTGGAGCCCCTTGAGTGCTGTAACTACAACTTGAAACTACAAGAAGGTGGCGCATTTGGCGCGAGTGAGAATGCGCGGGTCGATGTTGGAGACTACCCATGTCGTGATGGGTCCTGCTTGAGGCATTCTCATCCTTCACCTCAAGTTCTGCCTTGCCTTCCTCTCTTGAAAAAGTCATCATTGACTTGATCGGCTATAGCATCTGCAACCTTGCAGAGGAATATTTAACACTTGATGAAATCCCGGAACGTATGGAGGAGGAATGCACACACTATACGATCTAATCACCACTAGCGGACGCCCGCCACGGTGCTACGCACGGGGGGGGGGGGGGGGGGGGGGCACGTAAGGAGTCGAACGGATCTATTATATTGAATCATTGTATAGTACAAAACATCCTATTTAACCGCCTCGGCTCCTCTTAGAAGGTGGCTTTTTCAGCGTGTCCGCCACCAGGGTGGGACTTGAAGGAATTAGCGCAGCAGTTTGTGGGGACGCCGTCATAGTTGGGTTGAAATTATACCGAAATCAGGAGGAACGTGCGGTAGGAGACGCTGGACGACTGTTAGATATGAGTTTGATCTGGATACCAAACATATGTTGATGCGCAGGAGGGCTGGTTGGTACCACGGCCTTGCCAAACAAGCTGATGTTTTCGGTGCCGATATGGAAGAGTGGAGGTTGAACGCTGTTGAGGTCTGCGTCAACCTGTTTGAGGAAGCCTCTGATGACAACGTAGGTATTATTCGACGGCATGGGCTTCTTAGTTTTATATCTGACATAATCGAAGTGGGCGCGTGTTGGGAGTATAGAGAGATGCTGGTGATCTTTGTAAAACGTAGTGTATTGAGGTGCGTTACACCATCGCTCTTGTCAGCATTAAACATAGCCCAGAAGCAGCGATGTACGGTGGACGTCACGTGACTTCTTCAGTGATTACACATCTGCAGTGAAGCCTGAATTATGTCCCCGCAAATATGATACTATCACGTTTGTGGCGATATAATTTAGGTACGGTTTTCGAGTACACATCGACACCTGTGCGCCCTACAACAAAACCAGGTAAATACGCCATGCGGCATTGAGATTATATATTGCGTACGCACCACTCTGGCCAAAGATGTTGATAACGCTTGATCCCCAGCAGCATTCAACTCCGTATGATCCACAGACTCAACCAACTCTTGGGCGCGATGTGTAGATAACAGAGGGGCTGGAGAGCGTTGTCTCTCAGGACTGTGTCACTCTTAGACGTATGATAGGCAGCGTGCGGCGCAGAGGAACAGTCGGTGTGTACACTAGAGGAGAGGGAAGAAGCCAGCGGTGATGGCCTTGTTGGTCCAACTCGGCCTGTCTTACTCGCTGAGAAAGTCGTTAAATTCGCCTCTGAGTGGGCTCATCGACAATGTTTCTAAAAGGTACATCAGAGAAACGTCTACAGGAAACATCGACGTACTCTGAGTCAGAGTACGGAGCCATCATGGAAAGAGTTGACTCGAAGTAATCTCAGAATCTCAGATCTCAGCTCCTGTTGACTCAGCACACCACACATAGTGATCGCCAGCCAATAAACATTTGTTCTTCACCGACCAATCAGATCGCGATCGCTCAAAACGTCCCTTGTCAGCAATCCAATCAGAACGCGTGTGAAAGGCCATGGCCGCGCGGACTCAGCCGATTTGGTAACCAATTGAACATCCGAACTTTTACATCCGACTGAAATGCACTGAAATCTGGCAACAATTTCAGTCAGCATTCGGATTACACACGTTTCAGTCACTGAAGTCAGTACTTCATCTCCTATTCCAACTATTATGACTGCCTCTGCAGGTTTCTATATCCACATCAATGGTAAATGAGGTTGACCACCCACGCTATCACTCAGGATATTAAACCCGGCTATCAGAAATTTAAACTCGACCATCTGTGTAATGACCTTCGGTTCATTCGAGGCAGCATGTTGGAACTTGCAGTGAGTGCGTCGGAGACTCGCACTTAAAGTGCACGAGAAGAGGTTGTCCAAGGCTACATACATCCTCTGGCCACGCCGTATTTTTGAGGTACACGCTAGCTGTCATGGTCAGGAGTACAGCGCTAGTAGAAGGTGGACGACAAAGCTGAGACTGGGAACGGACTCAGAGAATCTAAGAGAGGTATTGTGGGAAGGCAAATCACGTCTTTCTGCATGCCATGATGGGATCACAGGAACCATCTTGGCAAACACCTCTCTCAGCCAGTGAAGCCAACACTTCCGTCACGAATTCATTTAGTTCCGGGTCAGGGCTGTCAGGACCTGTGTCACATCCTTGAAGAAAACCATACCGTTCAAGCACAGGGAACGGAAGTTGTGCATGCCAGTCTCTCACAGCACGCTTGTGCAACATAGAGGAATACAATGTATGTCCGGACTCATCTTGAAAGGCGAGATGGTTACCGTGACCGTGACACGAGTAAACGCCGCCGACGACGCCACGTGCGACAGCCCAGGCCGACCCACCCCGTTCACCCAACCCACATTTCTCCGGCATCGGGGCGTCGCTGACGACGCCTTATGGCAATATGCCGACCCGCTTCCAACTTGATGACTCACACGTCGACGAACTGTGGCTTGTGGGTACTACAGAGTGGGTAGTACGGTTGGTCGCACTATAAAGTGCGAAGAGCCCAACCCACCAAGTCCTTCAACATATTCCTCTCAATCCAAACCAAAGTCTCAACAAACATGTCTTCTTCTAAAGTCTGGCTAATCACTGGCGCAAACTCTGGCCTCGGTCTTGAGCTCGCCCAGGTCGTTCTTTCCAAAGGAGACAAGGTGTGTGGGCTCATCCACGTGTGTTATGAAACACAAGTTCATCACTATCACGACTCCGGCATATCCAGGTCATTGCTGCCGCGCGCGATGCCGCCAAAATTCCGACGTCGTTGAGCGGGGCCAAAGCCCACACTCTCAACCCCAGCGCCCCTGAGGCAGAGGTGAAGCGTGCAGCCGAGGAAGCCCTCAAGATCTACGGGCGAATCGATGTCCTCGTCAACAACGCGGCGTACGGCCAAAGTGGCATCATCGAAGAGCTCCAGTACGTGCCCTCCACCCCTCAACAAGGAACCTCACTTGACCGACCCCCGCAGGTCCGAGGACATCCGCACACAGTTCCAGACGAACGTCTTCGGGCCCATCGCGCTCATCCAAGCACTGCTCCCCGCCTTCCGCGCCCAACGCTCAGGCCACATCCTAAACGTAAGCTCGATCGCAGGCTTCGCGGGCTCGCCCACCCTCGGCGCCTACAACGCCTCCAAAGCCGCGCTCGACGCCTTCTCCGAGTCCCTCGCAGCAGAGGTCGCCCCGCTCGGCGTGCGCGTGAACCTCATCGTTCCCGGCTTCTTCCCGACCAACTTCCTCGCCACGACCAAGGCGATCCGCGACGCGGTCGAGCCCGCACGCGCCACCGGCGCGTATGCGACGCCCGAGCAGGGACATGGCCTCCTTGATGATTATCCCCTCGCCCGCATCGCCAATCGCTCTGTCGGGGATCCTACCAAGGCCGCGCAGCGCATGTATGAGGTAGTCACTGGGACAGGTTTCGCACAGGGCCTGATGGACCATAAGGAATGGGTGCGCGTGCCGCTTGGCCCTGACGCGGGGAATCGGATGAAGTCCAAGCTGGCGACTTTATCAGCGAGTGTCGATGCCTATGAGCCGATCTGGTCATCGACGGACATGGACGACGCCAAGCTGAAAGAGAAATTTGATGTTTGAGTTAATAGAACCGCTTCTATAGGGATACACTCTCGAGTTTTTTTACAATACATACGGCAACATTACCGAAAAGCTGCGTAACAGGAAAGCGAACAGCAGAGAGCGACACAAGGGAAGGATAACGAAAAACGAAACTTCATTAGAGCAATAGGGGTTGCCGTTCCCCTTGGGTGAGCGCAGGGCGTCGGATATACGCCCTTGCCCTGCGGAGAAATTCTCTCAAGCGAGAAAATGAAGCGGCCTCACCACCGTGACGGCCGCCATCACGCGTCCCACGCAGGGCAGTGGCCCAGCCCATACCCACGAGTAACCATACGGTGGCACCTTCAAGGACGTCACCTCCCCACATGTACAACGTACGCCGCTGATCGAATGGCCACTCCACGCTGATGGTGCGTGTCCAAGACCCAGACCCGAACTGGACAGGCTCGTGCATGACATGATTGGCGACCCCGCTCGCACCTTCAGCACCACCATCGCAGAACAGTACCGTGCTTCCCGCTTCCTCGGCACGGGCCCTGGCTTGCTCCCACATTGCTGTACTGACGTCGCGGTGCCAGGTCTGCGCAGGTGCTAGGATAAGCGCGGGGCGTGAGGCCAATGAAGTAAATATTGTTGGGCTGGAGAAATCCAGACAAATGGCAGCCGTCACGGGAATTGTCCGATCGTATGGGGGCACTGGGGTCCACTGCAAGTGCTTGTTGGTCCTGTGAAGTTGAAGCTCATAGATCTCGGGGTCTTTCTTTGATTCAGTGAGTGGGTAAGATTCCGCGACTGCACAGGCGAAGTGAGTCTGATGGAGGTCTTTTATATTTGAACACGCACCTGGAACCAGATTACGTTTATAGTACTCTCCAACAACGCCATCCCGCCCAATTAATGCCAGACCGTTGCGCCACTTGCCCTCCCGGGAGTGACCCCATTCATCGCTGGGCGGAACTGGTTCCGTGAACGTAACGCCAACGAAAGGACCCTTGATCTCGTCTCTTGTTCTGTTGAAAGCTTCCTCCCGTTGGGCAATATTTTCAAATCTTAGTGCGCCCTCTGGCCAGAGGAGAAGGCGAGCACCGTTATGTTGCTGGGACTCTTCAATGAACCTGTCTAAGGGGGATCTTCCATCGCCCGGTGAAGACGGATGGGGGAGAACGCAGCCGACGTGGAGAGGAGTAGAGGAGGCCGACCAGGGTAAATTAGGGGTAACAGGGAAGAAGGATGGACCGGCTAGAACAAGGAGGGCCGCGCCGAACAGGAGTGTATGATGATGGGGTCTTGGAAGTGAAGTTGGCTTTCGTTGACGCTCCCCGCTGGAGGCGAGGCTTGGGATAAGGGGTCCGTCGGGTTCGAACGTCTCTACGGGCCCGATAAACCAGGCACCAACAACCTCGGCGATAAATATTGCCCATACGCCAACAATCCAATTTATTCCCCATGTCCCGAATACTGGTCTCATCCACTCATAGTTTTCAAGGCCAGTTGCTGGACTCCATGTGACAAGGAGGCCAACGGGGCTTGTATGGGAGATGATTTGCCAGGTGGTGGCCCAGATGGCCGGGAAAAGGGTGATTTTGGGCAAAGGGGAGTTGAGGCGGAGGCTGAGACGGTCTGATCCTATGACAGAAAAAAATGCTACTGCAGCAGAGAAAGATGAAATGATCCAAAGGGAAAAAATGGAAGAGGCGGCTGATGAGAGGGCGTGGAGCGACGGCGTGAGGTGGGAGAGGGTCGAGGCGAGCGAAACGCCAAATATTGCGACAAAAATGACCCTGGGAGCATGGGGGCGAGGGATGACGATGCGGGTGTACACCAATAAAGTCGAGACAAGAATCGTCAAAGGGACGAAGGATGGAGTGGGGGAGAGCGCGGCGAAAGCCAATGCTGATGTAATGGCGGGAAATACGGTATTGGGATGCTTGATGAAGATGAACTGTCTCAGGTCGGGGGATTGAGCCATGACAGTCTTCCAAGAGCTCTGTCAGCTTAAAAGGATCAGTTTTACAAGAGCCCGCAGTCTGCGCTGCGTGCACAGTCGAGTTGGAGAATAGGAACGACTCTCACCCCTTTCGCGGCCGCACCGTGGGCGTGAGGACAAAGCGAAGCCTGGCCTTTGGCGATTAATGATCGGTGCTCTGGCCAGGGCACAGGTTACCACCCCCGTTCTGTTGACGTATTCTTTATTTGGTATCCTCAAGGGCAGCCCCCACAAATTCTAAGTGATCCATGATTCCGCAATGAATCTTGGCTTGACGAAGACCACGTACTCACCAAGTGCATCGGACACGAACACATATGGTTTCGTTCCCCACAGACTTGCTTACGTTTGCCTACTTCACCCAGGCCCGCTGTACACAGACCATTGACTACTTCACTTCCTTCCACACCGTCTGCCAACTGGTTACGACAATGACCGACGATCCCTCACAAACTCTCCAGTCTTTCGTCTTTGATGAACGTGACCGTGGCCGGTTTACGCATGAAGCGTGGAGGGAAACTATCCGGCGTGCCTGGCGCAACGGTGGCGACACGCAGCAGCTGTCGATTGCTTTCCAGTACATTGCGGAAATGCGTGGGAGCGAGGCACTGTGGAAGAAGTGAGAACAGGCGAAGGACGGTGGCATGACTCCCGAACGTGCTTACGCTCGAGGTGCCAGCTGAGATCGCATTACCATCTCCTCGATGCGGGTAGGCCTATTATTTCCGATCTGAGAAATGCCATCCCCTGACGTCTTAGTTACTCAGGTTGAGGATCAGCCTAGTCAGATGGATAGAATGCGTGAGCCTGAGCCGTCTCAGTCATTGCAGAGCTGAGGGATAGCCATCGCCTACGCACGTTTTGGAGATGGGGAGCGACCATCCATGAACGTCCCCCGCTCATATGCATAGAATCATATCTCGAACCCACATAGACATGAGACTTCCTCATCGTTGCCAGGGATTCGGTGTATGTGTTCCGTCACCCGTCCGGAAAGCGCTCGCGCACTGGTACACCGACGCCCAACCCGCTGCACTCAAACCGAGCGCATTTTTAGACGCTCGTTCGCACAGTCAGAGCCCTTTGCATCCCGACAATATGACAGATCACCGATCGCGACGGCGGTCTCACACCTTGATCGGTACTTCCGTGACACCAGCGCAACCCTCGAGTCCATCCCACGATTCGTCCCAAGCTTCTTACTACACTCGCGAAAGGTTACGCTAATACTTTTCCTTCCTCTCGAACTGAGACTCCTCGACCCGCGCCAGTACTTCCTCCTCCTGCCTCGCGTCCCTCAAACAAAGGCAAGGGCGTTGAACGTTGACCGCTTGTATATGTATCAGCAGCCTCCCGCATCGGGGTACCCTGATTAATCCCGAGGTGCCTGCTCACCTCAAACCCGCCTCGCGAATCTCACTATTCAAAACAATCTCGACCCCAAATCTGCGCAATCTTTCTCGGGGATTTTCATGCAGTAGGCAAACCTTGTCCTCGTCTCGTGGGAACTGTTGATGGCTTTCCCCAGAGACGTGGTGTAATGCGTTGCTGTTCCCCCGCCCGCGATTCCTGGCTTACATCGATGACGATCCACTACGACGCCATTACCCCACACCCAGTTCTACCGATCCCTTCCTTCTCCAGCTCCTCCGAGCTTGGAAACGCTCTTGTAGAGGTCCCTTCGCCAGAGCCTCAACCTATGAGCTGTACCTCTATCGCTCTTCCTACTCTTCCCAAACACGATTCGTCTGAGAGTATGGTCGTAAAAACCGAGCATGGAGCAACGACCGCCAATGGTTCAACAGTTCTCGCTGATGACGCCGTTGACGAGCCGCTCGGTCACGGGCGATCATGGGCCCTAGTGTACGAAGGACTCGCCATTCCACGTTGGTACCTCCTTGATGCCACATTCCTCAACTCTCGTACATGGCCACGGGTCGCTGCGTCACCAACAACACCCACTTGACTCTTTCCATCTAGTGCAAGACCCTGCTGTGTACCCGGGATTTTTGTTCTTATCTTTATCTTGCGATAGCAGCTTACTCATGCCCATCACCATGCCATGTATAGAGGCATCCCAGCCACCGTCCCTCTCCATACTTGGTCCGCTCTCCTATTCCCCCGGGGGCAGATGGATCCCCACGCCACTTTCCTCTTTATTCTTGTCCTCCAATATGGGAACGCCCACGTCGAGCGTCAACCGTTTAGGAAACCTGCGGACGTCATTGCCACTCCCGGCGCCAACGCTGGTGCCCAATCCCAAAGCTGGACAAGGGGTGCTCAAGTTGCCGTCGACGAAGCAGAGCGCGCGGCGCAAGCCCACGATCACCTGTCTGTTCTGCCGTGAGCGTAAAATCGTGTGTGGAGCACCACCTGTTGGAAGCGCCGACACGACATGCAAGTGAGTTGTACCCTCGAGGAAAGCTAAACATGGCCTTGTTGTAGTCAATGTGCACGTCCCTCACGCAAGTGTGGATGCCCTACGATGTCGCTGTGTGGACTTCATAAGCATCATGACAACGGCGGGGGCCACCACAGGGAATCTGAGGACGCACATCATTTGCCGGCTTGTGATTGCTCCTCTTTTGGCCACACCTGCACTCGCATGAACGTACGCGCATCAATTTGGGTTTTTTCATGTGTCTGTTAACATTTGTATCTTGATCTCAATATTTCTTTTCCTGCTCTGCCTCGCCTCGTAATTGTCGCATCTCACGCATTTGTGCACTGTCTGCTCTGTCGCGTCACATTATTTGCTCTCACCACGCCAAATCAGGTCAACGAGTTGTTGGCGGCTCAGCTCAGCTCAATCCTAGCTGAAATGTCGGCTCGGCTCGGAGCGCCCCGTGCCGGGCTCAGCTCGGCTCATGCCGCTTTCTAGCCGAGCCGTGGCACCCGATCAGATCAAGCTGTCTGCCGGACGCATATGATGCATTCCACTCCCGCCACGCCCGAGTCTCCAAGTTCATCAGGTGAATTCTTGTGGGATACTGATGCGAATCTGGCTATCAACAGACAGCGGACTGGGGGTGGGGCTTGTGTCCTCCTAAATGGAGTGGGGTTGGCGTCAAGTAGCCCAAGGAATATCACATATGGGGCGGCTAGCAGGACGAACTTATCAGGACAAAAAAAAGGAAATTGGCACGACACGGGTAGACTGTCGTCACCTTATAAAACCTCTTGTATCTCTAACCAACCAACTCCGTACGTTTGTCCCCACTTCGAGCGTTTTCCCTCGCTTAAATATGTCTGAAATCGTTTCTTCGGAGCCGGGTCCCTTCATTCCCGATAACCTTACTGTGCCCCAATTTTTATTCGACTCAGACCATGAGTTGAGAGCTGCCCGCCCACACGGTGTTCCTTTCTTCATTGATGATGCCTCGGGTAGGTCGGTCGATTCGCGAGAGGTGAGTGGTGTCGTTTGCCTTTCCTTGGCATGGCGCGAACCCTGCCCAGATACGCAAGCGAGTCGAGGGTCTCGCAAATGGCTTGAGCCGCAAGTGGGACATAAGTAAGTATAGAAAACATTAGAGTATCGATGTACTGATATCTGACAACAATTTTAGAGGAGGACGAAGTCGGTATGTATAGTATCCATTCCAACATTTGGCCTCCTGACCGCGTCCAGTATGCCTCTGCTCTCCTAATCACGTCGGTGAGTGCATCTCCTATCCCTACCTGCTTTTTAATTCAAAGACATTACCTGCAGATTACGCGGTCGTATTCTGGGCATTACATAGACTCGGCGCTATTCCCACGTACGATCGCCTTCCTCGCACCAAAGCCTTTCCTTAATAGTGTATCCAGACACTCTAATCCAGCATACACCGTCGACGAGCTCGTCCATCTACTCAGGCTTACCAAGGCTACCACCATCGTCGTTCATACCCAGTTCTTGAAGAATGCAACGGAGGCCTGCAAAGATGTCGGCATTCCGCCTGAGAGGATCGTGATCATAGACCAGACAACGTTCGATGCTCCCCACGTAACTATTGAACAACTGACCCAGGATGGTCTGACGCACGACGTGAACTTTGTGGAATGTAAACTCGGTGCCGGTGAGGGCAAGTCAAAGATCGCTTTCCTCTGCCTCTCCAGTGGTACTTCTGGTCCTCCAAAGGTAGCTCATCAATCTCTTGGAAACTCACTAGCTAAGGCATGATATAGGCTGTGGCCATACCTCACCATTCAGTTATTGCAAACATACTGCAAGTTCGCGCACATAACTATGTTGTGGAGACGAAGGCGAACATACCACAAGACCAGTGGAGATACCGTCCGGGTGATATCATTACAGGCGGTATGTCTCACTGCCTTATTAACACCACATCTCTCACGGCATCATTATTCAGTCATCCCATTCTTCCGTGCGTCATTTTGTATACCTGGTTCTGGTTTGGTAACTATTCTGATATTGACTATCAGACATTTTCGGGATTATCATAAACGTACGGTATCACGTAGAATACCTTCTTTGAGCTCGCTAACTGTGCGGTGACTTAGGTTCATGTTATGCTGTACTCTGGCGTAAGCCCTTTCTCCTTAAGACTGCGCTCTGAAGGACTGACCTGCATTGTCCAATGTAGATGACCGTTGTGATAATGCCGAAGTTCGGCTGGCCTAATTTCTTGGATAGCGTGAGACGCCATAAGATCACACACCTCCTGTAAGTATCGACAACCTTCCTTTCCCTCACAACCGGATCAAAGAAATTTTGATTAGGGTGGCTCCACCCATCGTCGTTCTCATTTGCAAGGTACATATCCGTGCTGAGGTAAAGAAGCGCAGTCTCGCTGATACTGGTTTATCAATAGCATCCCGCGACGAAGGATTACGAGGCAGAACTGAGGAACATTCATTTCTGTCTCAGCGGAGCCGCCCCTCTTTCGTCGGAGTTGGCCAACCAGCTCGAGAACGTTCTACCAAATGCAACCCTGGGTCAAGGATATGGCAAGTCAAACCTTTGACAACCGTATATCTAGCCTGAGCCCTTACCTTGAGCCATCATGGATAGGCATGACCGAGACTTCCACCGCTGTCTCTATGACCTCTGCTCTCGAAAAGGTCGGCAAGGCAGGCAGCGCTGGCGTTGCACTTCCCGGTGTCAGATTCAAAGTTGTCAAGGAAGATGGCTCCTTGGCGAAACTTGGTGAACGAGGTGAACTCATTGTCAAGAGTCCGTCTAATTCGTTCCGATACTGGGAGAACGCAAAGGCGTCAGTGCCTCCCTTGTATATTTTCCATGATGTCGTCTAACTCGGCATACTCAGAACTGCTGAGACATTCCTGAAGGATGGGTGAGCATTGTTAGCGAGTTGGTGACATCGTCGGTTTCTGATATTCGGAATCTGTAGATGGATCCGCACAGGCGATGAGGTCGAATTCGACGCTGAGGGAAACATCTATATCATTGACCGCCTCAAGGTGATACGACACCAATCTGAGACTTGCAGACACTGACCGTCCCTCTATTCAGGAGTTGATCAAGGTTCGCGGCTTCCAAGTCGCGCCTGCGGAACTTGAGGGCCACCTCTTGAGCCATCCAGATGTCTATGACATATGTGTTGTCCCGATTCCGGATGAATTCAATGGCGAGTTGCCCCTCGCGTACGTCGTGCTACACCCCCATGCTGCTGTGCGCGCAGCGTCAAGCACGGCCGAGGCAGAAGCGATTAAAGCCGAGATCTCGAAGGTAAGATCTATCAAAACTTGAAGCGCCGCCGCGGCACTGCCCTTCTGTTGTTGACACGTCCGTCCCATAGTATGTATCTGACGTGAAGGTCCAATACAAGTGGCTCAAGGGTGGCGTCGAGTTCATCGATGCCATTCCTAAGAACCCCAGTGGCAAATTGCTCCGTCGCGTACTGCGCGAGAAGGCGAGGGTAGACCGGGCGGCTACTGCTGAGAAGGCGAAGGCGACAGAATGAACTTCAACAGTGGTAACTAACTTCAGAACCTCCACTTTTCACAAGTCGGCAACATAATATAATGGCTATGATAGACTGAGTTTCCGACATTTGTAAAGTGTCACATGTAGCGTCTCAGACTGATGCAGGTGTAATTAGATATCTTGGGGCCAACTAGAGAGGGCACGCGAGAGTCACTACGGCAGTGGTGTTATCCGGAGTATCTGAGATTCAGCGATATTCAGCTTAGTCCATGATCCGTGTGACACCCAGAATGCCCATATGTACAGCAAGGGGTCATTCCATTAACATTAATACTGGTCGGTGATCAAGGAGGGTGTAATGACTTATAGCCCAGACCTAGATGAAAGTGGAAACCCTTGGAGTTCCATAGTCCGGATGTGCCAATGCGAATCTGGGTCTCCAGTTATGTGAGTTGTCCCAGGCCCCGGGCCGTGCGTTGTCATGGCCGTGCTGGACTGTCTGAGACCTTTGCCTTTCAGTTGGTGGTCAGATCGGCGAGGCGCTCATAAAGACTTTTGACTTGAACTCTCGTACGTCTTCCCATCGCTGCTATAATCTCTCTTCAATTTGGTACTTCCGCCGTGAAACCGAAACATCTCACCTACATATGAGAAGCATCTCGACGGAACTGGCCATCTTCTTTTCACCCAACCTTCATACACCCCGAGCTGGAGGCGAGGATGTCTGACTTGGGGGCAGTCGGTTTATGGCTCAGAGACTGGGGGAACATTTCTGTCAAGCGCCAGAAAGTGTCACAAATGGCCATAGATGCGAAGTTCCTAGAATGTATCTTACCACGACCGACTCTTCAGCAGGTATAAAGCTCAATGATGTTGTTCCTTGCCGTGCTCAAGGTTATAACACAACGGCTTGCCAGCAAGGAAGCCCACGAGAGATTGCGAACGCGTGTGGCAAAGCTTCTAATCAACGGATGACGGAATGGACAGACATAAAATACAACTTTATTTTTGAATCCGAATTTACATCCCGTGCGTGTGCTACGAAGGTACAGAGGTGGATACTACATAGTATGCTCAGGCTTGTGTGGTGGGGTGACTGAGTTGGCTTGGGCCAACTATGGTAGGTAATAGAGTGGAGTTTGGGGTGGTCGTGTGTAGGTACGCAGTAATTGAACTGCCTCTGTAAAAATCCTCAGTCATAAGTGCTTCTGGTAGCCAAACCATCGGCGGCCCGATAAACATAATCATAGCAGACCGTTGTATCGTAGAGAGAGGGTTGCATCACTGATACCCTACCCTGGGTTGGGCACACCCACCACTTTGGACTTGGGGCACTTGTGCTTGTGCTTCCTGGCGGTTTTGCAGGATTTGAACTTGCATCCGCATCCTTCACATCTCTGCTGGTGGGTAGGGAGTTTGGCAGCTTTCGCCACTTTCTTCACCCTTTCCCGCTTGGCAGCATGGCTCCCTTTCCGTCCAAGATGCTTCTTCTCCTTCTGGGCTTGATTGGCCTTGCGGCCACCCTTCTGGAGGTTGAAGAAGGCAGGGCTGCCCTCTCCGTTGAGAAGCTCTAAGATATATACGAGCATCGCCTTTTTCACCTTTTGAACTGGGCGACGTTCAAGTGCGATAGCACACTTGACAAGATGAGATTGGTATTGGGGAGTGAACTCAACCCAGGTAATGCTTCCATCCTCAGCCTTTTGAGCTGAGATGGCATTGGATAAGAGGTTGGCCCTTGAAAGGAACCAACGACGACGGAAGATGTCGAGGATATCAAACACAGAGTGTTCGATTTTCCCAGGAGGGGTCTTGTTTGGACCGATCTCCTTCTGTGGGGGAATTTCAGTCATTGGGACGTCCTGTGGGTGAGGTGATGTGATGTGCTCGGAGGAGTACGTGGGGGTAAAAGGCAAAAGAAGATGGACATGAAAGACAATGTTTTCGCAGGGTCGCTCACATGCATGCAAGAGATGAGATCGATGTGATTACCTCAGCAACGCTCCTCTCCTCGTCTCTCATAGTTGCTGAAAATGGGTATGTAACTATCTTTCAAACCGTTCACTTAACTTATATCTTCTTCAAGATTACCAGGTTCGTCTGCGCACCTGATCACCATAACTCCTGCATACATCTGACCCTTTCACTGTGCAGAATCGAGTCGGTTCAAAGTTCGGCGGCGGCGGCGTCGCCGGGGCATCCGAGACCAACGTCGACAGGCGTGAGCGTCTGCGCAAAATCGCCATGGGGGTCGTGGACCTGAACAAGGTGCGAGCGTCCCCTTCTCCGTCCCCCCAAATCCATCAGCCCGACCAAACTGATCTCCCCTCCCCTCCCCCCTCCCCGTCTCTCTCTTAGGATCCATACATTCTGCGCAACCACCTCGGCTCGCTCGAATGCCGTCTCTGCCTAACGCTCCACACCAACGAAGGCTCCTACCTCGCCCACACCCAAGGCAAAAAACACCAAACGAACCTCGCGCGGCGCGCGGCGCGTGACATGAAAGAGGGCGAGCTGCAGGTCGCGCCGAAGCAGTCGAGCGTCCAGCGCAAGGTCTTCTTGAAGATCGGCCGCCCGGGCTACCGCGTGACCAAGGTCCGGGACCGCGAGTCGAACAAGGAGGGCATGATGGTCCAGATCCACCTCCCCCAGATCAAGGCCGGCGTCGTCCCGCGCAGGCGGTTCATGAGTGCTTGGGAACAGAGGAGGGAGCCCCCGAATAAGTCGTATCAGTACCTCATCGTGCGTGCCTAAAACCCTCTTCTCGTGTGTGTTCTTCGTGAGGGCTTACCTCCATTGCATTCCTTTCTTCGTAGGTGGCCGCAGAACCATACGAGACTATCGCGTTCCGCATTCCTGCGCGCGAGATAGAAGATGAACTCGATGACGGAGGCTACTGGAATTGGTCACACTGGGATCCAGACACGAAGCAGTACAGCTTCCAGTTTATGTTCCGTCAAACTTTCTGAATGTATTTTCACTGTGTCTCCCTAGTGTTGCGTAATAATGAGGGTCGTAAAACGTTCATTCATTCACGTGTATCGTAATGATACAAGTCCAAAGGAGATACATACATACATACATCGTGTTTTTACGATACGGTGTTTAGGACTACTGAGACAACTAGCAGAACGATGCGTGTGGTATCGTATACAGTCAGGCTGTGGGCAACTGCCCCGTAAAAATGCCTGCAAGAACGTAAAAACAAGACGAGAGATGATAAAGTCAAACTGTTTTGACGCAGAACACAGGGACTGATCAAGATGCTCATCTGCGCTGCTTGCTAAGTTTCTGAGGTTCCTTGCGCGGGCGCACTTGCTGTTCTGCCTTCTTATTCGTCTCAACCCTCGACCTTTCCGTCACATGCACTTCGCGCACCGTCGGCTTAGAACCCTTTCCAAACCTGAAGAAAGAAAATACGCCACGGTTCACCGTCTGTGGCGGTGGCAATGACTGAGAGCGTTGAGACTTGGGCCGAGGCAAATCGTGGTATGTGCCGCGCTTGCGCAGCACCTGTCCCGGCCGCGCATCGTTCGCACGCGACGCGGAGGGCGCCGTCGAAGGGGCGCTCAGAGCAGAGGGGGCGAGCGGCGTTGGCATAACAAGGCGCTTTGGGATGTGTCGTGGCGCAAGGGTTGACGACGTGCGAGAAGACGATGACGTGGCAGACCCTGCTTTTCCCATGTACTGGGCATTCATTGCCGCCACAGTTTGGGAGGGTGCCTCATAGAGTCGAGGGAAATCTTGATCGGAGGTCGGCGCGGGGTCGGGAGGGGAATTCCTAGAAGGACCTCGATTGCGACTGTTTGAGTTGATAGGAGTACGTGTTGCCTGTGGCCATGGAAGCACATGCGACCGATCACCTGGAGCGCCAGTCGGGTCATCAGGGTTGGTAAGGTAGAGTGTACGCGCGAAACGCTGGTCAATGTCTGGGGTGGGAGGGACTTCTGGAGGGACAACGGAAGTTGCAGGCGCAACCTGTAATAGTGGACGGTTGTTGTGAGATACATCAACATAAGGAGGGCGTTTGGTGGCATGTTTGACTTCCGTAAATTGAGAAGGATGTGGATTAAGCGGTTGAGGGGTATACGGAGGTGGGCCAGACATATGAGACATTCGGCGCCGAGCCGATGAATGGGCCGGGACACTACTTTGATGATCGACAGGAAGGTATGAACGTTGGTGCGCCTGGACTTCGGATGTCACGTAGGGCGGCATATGATAAAATTGATCGACTGGCCCAGGAGCCAAACTTGCAGCAGGAAGAGTCTGATTGCGGCGCAGAGGAGAACCAGTAGTCGTTGTGTCATAATCAGCAACTCTTTGTTTGACCTGGCCTCGAGAAAGGCGAGAATCATGATTCACATGATGTGCGCCTTGGGAAAATTCGGCGGGAAACGGGGTGGCTTGCATCGGTTGGTAAATAGAATTCTCGAGAATTTGCCCTGGTTGCAAGTTCAGAGCCATGGGATTGGCAGTTGGCTCACTCTAATAGGACATGACAATGTGAATAGTCAAAATAACCTGGCTACGTACCTTTATGCGCCGCGACGGACGAACAGAGGCACTAGCTGAAACTTGTTGGTGTATTCCCTTTACTCGCAATAGAGGAGAGTCAACAGGATTGGCCTCGTTGAGAATGGCAGCAACGGCTTCGTAGGGCCCCTTATGGTGAACGTTAAAGCCGAGAGGATTGGTTTTGTCGAGTTCGTCAATGGGGTCCAACTCTGCAGGAGTGGGTCGACTTGAGGTCCTTGCTCGGCTGCCTTTTGGTTGTTCTGCGGGACCAGTAACCATCATCGATGACGTGAGGCTAGAGGAGTTCCTGCCCGCGTCCGCGGGAGGCTCGATTAATGACGGGATAGCCGGACCTGAACCTTCTTCGGCTTGGTCACTTGCCGGCTGAGCGGCACGCGGCGACCGGCGTTTAGTGTGCTTACTGGTACTGGTACGGGGAAGGGATTGACCCTCGTCAGGGGGAGCCTCTATACGTAGCACGGAACCAAAAGAATAATCGAGATACTCGTGGGGATAATCCGAAACGCGGACCGAGGACCGGGGAGCAGATGCGGATGAGCCGGACGTAGAAGACGAAGGGGTAACAGAGGGGGGCATGCGATAAACAGGTTGGGGTACCGGTGACTGTTCATGATAAGAACGAGCGCGATATGATGTGTTGGGGTCTGGGCCAGACTGGGGGACAAAGCCAGGGGGAAGGTCCAAGCCTGAATGCGAGCGGGCCGGGAAGGGAGTTGTTGATTGTGCGTGGTACCAATTGTCTGGATTAGTGGTTGGATCACGGGCAAAGGCAGGGTCGTCGAAGAAGGAGTGCCTCAAGGGAGGGGGAGAATCAAGGACGGAGGGATCGGGGTAGGAGCCCGTGGAAAAGCGCGAAGGGGCCCAAACCTGGTAGGCTTGCTGGTGTTGAGGGTGCTGTGGGAGTGGCTGGGAGGAGGCATAAGGGTTGTACTCGGGATAATAGTCTTCGATGGGGAAAACACCAAGTTCCCAGGAAGAGAGGACCTTGGGAGGGGGATATATGGCACCAGAAGCCATTGGAGGGGAGGGGGCGGTGATGAAGGGCAGAGGAAAAGAAGACGCCGGGGCGGAGACTTTAAAGAAGGGCTGTCGAGTGGGAGAAAAAAGAGACAGGAATAGGAAAAGGCTGTATGAGGAGGGAGGAATGGTTTAGATAGACCAAGAAGGGACGATAATGGTCATGGTCAAGTTCGAAAGGGAAGAAAGGCAGAGCTCACCTCGTCTGTCCAGGGCCAGGACCACGCCAACTGCCGTTAACAAGAGCCACGATGGGCCACGATGTGGACGAAAAGCCGAAAAGCCACGAGCTGCTTGCCTCGCGCAGCGCACACCAGGACGCCATCAAATTAATTATAGTGCGGTATTTCCATAAATGGATTTATACGTATCACGCATCACGTGGCCATCTCACGAACGCGTCTTTCGACCCACGACCACGACGACCGACAAAGCTCGATGAATACCGATATACTCTCTCTACGTGCTCAACTCAAATCATTCGAGAGAGACTTCAAGGCTACACATAATCGCGCTCCTTCTGTTGACGATATCAGGAATGCGGGTTTCGGTGCGGCACCACCCCCGAAACAGTGCTTTGGCTCATCACTGCGCTCCTAGTACAGCAGACAAATACAGGCTTTACAAAAAGCTTTCCAGGCTCGGAAACGCCACCGGATCACTCCCTGGCAATTCACTTGTTCCTCCTTCTACCCCGCCACGCCTTGCTGTTCCCACGTCAGATATTCCAATATCTATCATCCCTAGATCACGCGCAGTTAAGACTGAAACTACTTCTGCCTCTAATCCATTCTCCCCTGCGAAGAATAAGCGCAAGGAGGTTGCGCCCTTTTCCCCTTCTGGTTTTGATGGATCTACCAACCCCTTCGCCACTCCCCAAAAGGCAGAGCGACGGCTTATTTCCTCACCCAAATCCCCATCTCCCGATCCTTCCCTTTCCACGACGGGTCCACCTCGGACATCCGTACAAAATAACGCCGTTTCTAGGGCCCGGAAACGTCTACGCGGCGAACCCGTCTCACCCTCACCCGTAAAGGAGAAGCGCCAGCGTGTTCTTCCAGATGTCCTCCCGTTTACCAAGCTCAGTGCGCTCTCTGCGGAAGATAGCGATGAAGATGATCGGGCGGCTATCGAAGAGGCCGATTCTTCTTTCGTCGCTGATTCCCCTATGAAGCCCCCTCCAAAGGGCGGAGTCTTCAAGCTCCTATTTGAGGGTGGTGCCGGCGATGTCAGTTCCCAAGACAGTCGCGCCCGATCACTACAGGTGCCAATTAATACCAGACTCGGAATCTCTCGGTCAAAGTCACAACGTGCGAGGAGCGTTTCGACGTCTTCTACCTCTGAGACATTCTCCGATAATCATCAGAAGACCAAAATGAAAGCCCCAGAAGGAAACTCGACCAAAGATGGCTCAAAGTCTCGGACGGCGAAGCCTCTATTCCCCAACGGCTTTGGTAACAATAAAATTTTCGGCGCATCGCAACCATCAGAAACTCCCTTCCCTGAGCCCGAGCAGGCTAAACAAGTTGACTATATCGAGGAGAGTTCACAGGATGCCAAACGCTCACTGGCTGACATAGACTCCGACGCTCCCGATCCCCTTTACCCAGATCACCGCTCTATCCTATTACCACCTTCCCCGCCTCCGGCCGTCTCCAGTTCTGCTTATAATACAAGTAAAGGGAAGAGAAGGGGTAAAGTGACAGGTCCGATCCGTAAACGGCCAAAGTTACCGGAGGAATCGGGTGATGAGGAGGAGGGGGGCACAGATCGTCACGTAAAGATCCGCGAATGGAGTTGGCAACGATGCCCTACAAGCCCTGGCACAGGCGCATCAGTAGAGGAGGAGTTGGATCTTATTCTTAGCCTCGGAACTTACGATCGACTCTCAAGCCCGGGCCCCGCGAGCGACGATGTGCCAGGCGATCTTGAGGTCAACCTCCCAGATGACCTCCGCCGCCTGCTCGCAATCTCGCCATCCAAGGCACATACGACACGCGACATCAGCATGGTACGCGGCGTCTTGTATGGGGAACGCACGAGTAATTATGACGCACGGAAGGGTGGGGACGTCTGGGACGTGGGTGAGATAGGAGAAACAAGTGACTCTCAGGCTGAGGACGATTGGGAGGGCGAGCCTGTGCCATGGGAGACGGGGGAGCTATAATGGTCGAGTGCGCGCGCCGTGTATGTCGCCTATTTTGGCTGTGTATGATTGATGTGATTTGATTCATTCATAACCGGTGTGTTTGCGGGCATTAATTACAGCAGGTCTCGCGGCCTTAGCGTGTATTGTACGCGGCCACGTGAGACACGTGCAGCCTGCACGAATCACCCCTTTTGCTTCACCCTGCCTGGGCTGGGCTGTGAACGTGAACGATAACGCAATATCCGCGCGTTGAGCCTCGCGCGACACACGAATCTGGCGTGTGCCCTGTGGCCTATCTCCTAGCTCCACGGATTGACGAGGGCATACTGCAGTGCTGCCTTGCGCAATTGCCACTTACGAGTTGCGCAAGCGAGGCATTCCAGTCCAACTCTCCCCCATACGCAATGTCGTTTACATGACACGCGTGCATCACATTTGCGTGGGCATCAGCTCCGTAGCATCGCCGCATGCCCGTGCGTTGCGCACCCCTGCCCTTCTCAACGTGTCCCTCCCGTACACTAATATTACCTCGCACCTGAGGCTCCAACACCCCCCCATTATCTGCCCTTTCCTTCTCCACTCACCTCACGATTGTTTTACAAACTAGCCCCCGCCGCTTTTTGCTTGACGATCGCAACCATGCCTCCCCGTCGCGCTGCCAGGAACCAGCAACAGAAGCAACAGCAGAAGCAGCAGGAGCCCCCAAAGCCTAAGGAGCCCCCAAAGGCTCCTGGCCTCATCCGTGACCCCCAAGTCACCGCCAAGTTATTGGAATACGTCCTAGACAGCCCCAACGGCAAGAGGACGCTGTCAAGACTCACGAGAGTATCAAAGGCACTAGTCGAGCCAGGGTTGGGCCTGCTGTGGAAGGAACTAGATAATCTCGTGCCCCTTATTTCCCTATTCCCGAGTAACTTATTTAAGAGGGCCAAGCGCCCTGGGCTAGGCCTCGTAAGTCGAATGATCGGTTTTCTGGGCTCCCCGCCAGTCAGTCCTTATCTCCACTGCACAGGCTGAAGCACCGTCCCCGGAACACTGGGAGAAGGTCCTTCAATACGGTGAGCGCGTTCGGCGCCTCACGTACGACGAGGGCTCCAAGAGCATCTCCCCCTCGATCTTCCCCATCATCGAGGAACACCGTCCGCGCACGTACATCCTTCCAAACCTCACCACGCTCATCTGGCGCGTCGAGACGCCCACCGGGCTCGACCACCTCCATCTCTTCCTCAACCCGGAGTTGCAGAACCTCACGCTCGAAATCACCCCGCGCGTCCCGCACATAGGCAACATCCTCGCCGACATCTCGCGGCGCACAAAACTCGCCTCGTTCACCCTGACGTCCTTCGCGCCACTC
Source organism: Russula dissimulans (assembly GCA_022376545.1). Taxonomy (NCBI): domain Eukaryota; kingdom Fungi; phylum Basidiomycota; class Agaricomycetes; order Russulales; family Russulaceae; genus Russula; species Russula dissimulans. The sequence goes on from WTXJ01000010.1 coordinate 422,900, forward strand.
CCAGATGACGTCCCGCGCCTGCTCACCCCGCAGACGGAGCTCGACCGATTCGCGCTCATGGCTCCCAGCGCGCTTTCATCCGGCCTCGGTCGCTGGGCGTCCTCCCTCGAGCGCCTGCGGACCTTGCAGCTCGACCTCACCGGTCGCCCAACCAAGGCCATCGACGACTTTTTCAGATACGTCGGAGCCTCGGGTTCCGAGGCCGACTCGCCCGACTCGCCCCGGTCGCGTGACAGCGGCGTGTTCTCCGGTGAGGACATCGACTTTACGGAGCCCAAAAAGTCGTCGAAGAAAGCGAAGCAGCGTCCCGTCGAGGAGCGCGGGCCCATCGTTGGTGCCTTCGTGAACCTCAGAACGCTGCAGCTCACCGGCGAGGTTCCCACCATCGTCTCGTTCCTCCGCCGCATCGCTAGCCCGCTGACGCACCTCGAACTCGCCATCGAGGATCCGTTCGACAAGACGGATTGGCGCAACCTATGCGTTCTCCTTTCGCAGTCTTTCAGTGGCAGCCTCCAGTCGTTGAAGATAACCGCCAGCGGCTCATCCCGGTTTACCGACCTCGTGCGCGCGACGTCCAGGGGAGAAGCCGTTTCCCGTAGGCTCTCGCTCGAGTGGCTCACGTCTCTTCCCTACCTCACCCGCCTCGAAATCGACCTCCCCGAGTCTGTCATCGTCCAGAACTCGGATGTTGCCCAGCTTGCCGAGGCGTGCCCAAGCCTGGAGATCCTCCGGCTTTGCCCTACTGCGCGCTTCCCTATCGCCGGTGGACCACCCAGCCTGACACTCGACGGTCTGGCGGCGCTCACAGCACGGTGCCGCGACCTCGAGACTCTTGCGGTGGTCATAGACGGAGACGCTGTAGACCCGCAGATGTACCTGTACCGCACTGTGTCCTCGCGCACGCTGCTCAAGATCCACCTCGGCCACTCGTGGGTGCGCGAGCCGCTCACCGCCACGTTGGCGCTGTCGCACCTCGCGCCGCACGCGGACACGCTCCGGTGGTTCCACGAGAAGAACAGGCCGGGCTTCATCGAGACGCACTCCCTCGGCTGGCAACGCGTCGCGGAGATGCTCCCCCACCTCCAAGACGTCCGTCTCACCGAACGCTGGGCCGCCGGCCACGCCGAGCTACCCGAGCCCCGGGTGATGGCCGAGAAGGCTGTCGAGGCGCGGCCGGTCATGCGCAATGATGGTGTTCAAGCGGCGCCGAAGATGGTCAGCACTAAAATGCAGGCTTCGCCGGAAACATCAGAAAAGGACGTATCCGCGTATCCGCAGGTTACGTCCGCGGGGGTCAATGCCACGCCTTCTGTTGTCGACCGAGAAGTAGATGCAGTCCGATCTGTAGTCGATCAGGGGGTCATGGCATCGCCACCCATGGTCTCGCGGGAGGTCGACGCCGTCGTCGAGGTGGTTTCGAAGTCCGTGGATGCGGTTCCGGAAGTCGGCGAGACTATGTATATCGATGACGATGATGAACAGCAACACCAGCAACATCAGCAGCAGCAGCAGCAGTCAAAGGAGACATATTACATCCCGCAAATCTATGTTCCCTCAATCGTCGGGAGCGCCATCTCGCTCGCGTGGAGGACGATGCTTTTCGGTCCCACTTTCGTCACCGCACGCATGCAAGACGTCTGGGCGATGACGCCGTTCCAGGGGCCCAAAAATGCAGCCGCCAACGTGGCGCAAATTCACGAAGTGGTGGAGAAATCGGAATCGGCAGCGGAGAAGACCATGACCGTCGTGTCGGAAAAGATGTCGTCGCCGGTGGAGTCGAGCGCTGGGGGAGTGGGCACCGATATCGTTCCTGTCTGTATATGATTTTATGCTTTAGTATGGCCTCCGTTTCGCTCACGCATGATTACTCTTTTTTTTTTTTTTTTTTGGTATATGCTTTATTATGTTTTTTCTTCTTGCGCTTTACCAGGAGATGTCGGACAATAGCTCGGCGGGCAACGATCTTACCATCGGACATCACACTCATACTCATGAATCTCACGCATTTAAAACCGGTGTTGAGGTGACTCAAGTTACCACGAGCACGGCAAGAGGGCGGGCGCCAATCTCTTGGTTGCGCCAAGCCGCTGCAGAGATCGAAGCCAAAAAAGGGAACCCTAACCCTGAAGGGACGCGTCATTCAAACGGCCAACGTCAATTCCAATCCTCGTCCTCGTTATCGTCTAACGCCTACACCATGTCAGAAGGTAGCACCGAAAAGCTCCAGCAGAAAGACTATACGCCAGAAGTAGACGAACTTCTTCCCCAGGCAACGGCGCTAGCACAGGTCAGGCTGCCGCTTCACGCTACCGTTCTCGTATTGACACCTCCTGCTTTGCATCTAGGCTGGGCAGCTCCAGGAGGCACTGGAGAAGCTCTTCACTCTTGAGAAGCAAGCAAGAAATGTGCGTTTCTCTTTATAATCTCGATGGCCTTTACACATAATTCCTTGTCACATGTTCAGGGCTCCGACCTCAAGTCAACGACGCGGCTCGTGCGCGCCATCGTCGAACTAGAGTACCAGGCGCGAAACTACGCGCAGCTCAACTCGAGCATAAGTGTCTTGAGCAAGAAACACGGCCAATTGAAAGGTGCTATCCAGGCTATGGTGGAGCTGGCCATGTCGTGGTTGGACGAGATCAAGCAAAGAGACGGGACCGAGAGGTGGCTCGAGTTGGTTGAGACCCTGCGCACCGTGACAGAGGGAAAGGTGCGTCTTCGCCGCGCAGGCCTTTCGAAATCCAGCAACCCCCTCGTACTCATGTACCGCCCACTCAGCTCTTCTTGGAGACACCGCGCGCCCGCGTGACGCTCTCCCTTGCCCACCACCACGAGTCGTTGTACCGGAACCCAAAGAAGGGGTCCCAGCCGCCGCGCGATTCCCTCATCACGGCCTCCGATCTGCTGTCAGACCTCCAGGTCGAGACGTACTCCTCGATGGACCGCGTCGAGAAAACCAAGTTCATCATGGAGCAGATGCGCTTGCTTCTGGAGGTGGCGCGATTGAAGGACACGGAGAGCGCGGGCGCTGGGAAGGGCGAGAAGGGCACGCTCGGTGGCGGCGAGCCGGAGTGGGTCAAGTTACGCGTGCAGAGCCGAAAGGTTAACGAACAATTCCTCAAGGAGTCAGCAAACGAGGTACGCTGCCTCCCCTGTATCGCACAAGACTTGTTTCTAAAGCCTCGTACAACAGGCCATCAAGTTGCTGTTTTATGATATGATGGTCCAATATGGCCTACGTCATCACGCCTATCTAGACGTCGCAAAATATTACCACAAAGTTTGGGAGACGCCATCAATCACAGAGGATGTCAACGACAAGGGGAAGACAGTGCGTCCGATCTTCTTTCCATACAACCCAATCGAACTTGACGTCTCTCCAAGGCGCTAGAACATATCGTTTACTATGTCGCACTTGCCCCACACGACAACGAACAGTCTGACATGATGCACCGGTTATTTGCCGATCCCGCGCTTGAAAAGTTGGAAGTGCAATAGTGCGCCTTCCATAAAATGTGGTTATATTCTAGCTCACGTTTCACAGTAACTTGATCAAGTCTTTCACCACCGATGAACTCATGCGGTGGCCGGGCATCGTGGATGTTTTTGGACCGTCTTTACGCAAAACAGAAGTCTTCGCGAACGACAAACATTGGGAAGACCTGCACACGCGGGTAATAGAGCATGTATGCTTCTTGCTTTGATTCGATGGCGACTTGTCTTGTTCTCATCGCTTTTCCCCACATAGAATGTCCGAGTCATCGCAAAATACTATACCCGCATTACCCTCACGCGTTTGACTACGCTCCTCGACCTCACTCCCCAACAGGCGGAGGAGACGCTCTGTCGACTCGTCGTGGCAGGCACGGTTTGGGCGCGCATCGACCGGCCAGCGGGCATCGTGAACTTCCGGAATAAACGCAGCGCGGAGGACGTCATGAATGACTGGAGTTCGGACATGCAGAAGCTCCTCGGCCTAGTCGAAAAGACTTGGATGGGCGTTAATGCTGCACAGGCAGCACAAGCCAGGGTTAAAGCATGACATTTCTGTACGATATGACTATATTGCGGACATCCTTTACTGCTCTTCCCAGGTTGCAGGTGTTTGCACACTTCGCACTGTCATGTAATGAGGTTGACTTGCCGCCCACTTGCCATCCTATCAACCTCGAAAACGATAACTGGGGCAAAACGCTGACATGTACTTTGCGTATTTAGTGAAATATCATCACTCCATGTAGAGGCGAGACGTGTTAATTGCTGAGTATGTTGAAGCGAATAAAGACGTCATAATCGAAACTAACGGGGAATATGTCGACCGCGAGTGCCCATGAAGTCTACAGGGTCAACAGCTTCAATAGGCTCAATCGAAGCAGGAGAATAATCCACCCGCACGCCTTCCCTCCACAACCGCACATACTCTTCTCCCCGACTCCACGCGTCCCGATTAGCCTCGTCGCCTCCAGCGTCTCCGCCACCGTCGCCGCCGCGACCACGAGCAATCATGCGCCAGCGCCTCCTCGCCAACCTAGCGCTATCGTCCAACCGCTCGCTCCTGCGCTCGTCCGCCTCGAGCACCCTCCCCTCCGCCTCGAACCCGCTCGCGGTCGCGGACGGCCCGAAGCGCGCACCGCACGCGGACGCCGCCTGCGCCGCGAAGCGTATCGCGACGTGCTGGACCGCGCGCAACGCGCGGAACTGAGCGATGGATGTCGCGTAGGCGTCGCTGAGCGCTAAACCGTGCGATTGGTGCAGGTTCAGGGCGAAGCGCACCGCGCTGTATAACGCCGACAGAAAGGGAGGGAGGGAGGGAGGGAGTGAAAGTTAGACATGTGATGGTGTGCGTGATACAGGGCGCCGTGGCAGTGGCAACAATTGTAGTGTTTTTTTTTGGGGGGGGAGGAACGATAGTTAGTTGGTTAGAGGTACAAGAGTTTAAGAGTATTGGGGAAGAAGGGAGCGGTCTGACGTACTCCTCGGGCGAGGGATTCCGACCTCGCTGGTTCAGTCGCGTCCAGTCCAGCCCGCTGACAGGGTGTTCGTCCTCAATGGTACCAGCCTCCGTGATGCAGCGCGCCCGAAACGCCTCGAACGGATGGTCTCTGAAGAACTGGCGACGGATGCCGTCCTCGACGTAGGTAATGGCGAGTGAGCGAGGTCCCGGTGTCTTTTTCGTTTTTTTCGCTGTCGCTGTTCCAGGAGCTTTTTTTGTGGCGTCGTCGTAGTCGTAGGACGTCCGCGAAGGCGGTTCGCGTGGGGGAAGCGGTAATGGCGGGTTGTCGAGGACCGCGTGATACCACAACGGCGGGGCTTTTAGAAAACCTGCGCGTGTGAGACGAGAGGCCTGCTTGTGGACCTGAGACGCGATCCGCCTCACCATCGACGAAGATAAAGAGTACTGTGCGAAGGTGATGAGAGTTGGAGAGGTTCACGGCACGGTACGGTCATACATGCATTACATCAGCAATTGAAAAAAAAAACATATTGTTATTACTACAGACTCGGAGTTCAAGACATTCACATATTCCCAGGAAACGAGACCTCTTTACAAGTGGGGTCTAGTGAGAGACCGTTCTTGCTTCAACCTTAAGGCCTTGTCACGAAGGATCCGTCTTAACAGTTTACCACTCGGGTTCTTTGGGATGGCATCAATGAACTCGACGCCGCCAGCTAGCCTCTTATACGGGGCATGGTGATCTGCGACATGCTGCGACCAAAACGAGTTAATCACTGCCCACGTCACAAGTGCGTCAAACCATCGTACTTTCGAAATGGCGGACTTGATGTTTGTCGCCTCTGCTTCACTTTGTGCTGCCCTCTTAGTGGCATCCGCAGAAAGAACAACAAACGCTAGCGGAACCTCCCCATTATACTCGTCAGGGAAACCGACAACACAGGCATCTGCGACGTCAGGGTGTTGCAGAAGATGTCCTTCAATTTCAGCGGGGGCCACTTGAAAACCCCGAACCTTCAAAATTTCCTACACATACCGTAAGCTCCTGAGGGAGAACAAGCGAGGGTGAGGCTCAGGCTGTACCTTAATTCTGTCAACGATGAACATGTCGTTATTCTTGTCTATGATGACTTTATCTCCCGTACGGATCCATCTGGGAAGTATTTTTAGCGCAAAGCTATCACCACCTTATCGAACAAGCGGACCCATCACCGATGAAAGTCTCTGTAGTTCTGTATTAATGGAATGAGCGCAACGAACATGTGAGAAAGAGGAACAACTTACGCCTTCTTATTATCCAGATAGCCTAGGGCTAAGGATGGGGTATTGACGACAAGTTCCCCTGGCTCGCCGGCCTTCGCAAGCGTCCCATCCTCTTTGACGACGCGCCCTCGCACGCCTGGGATCAATTGGCCGGCACTACCGAGTGTGCCAATCCTCTGAGACGACGGAGCCATGGAAATAGACGTGCAAGTCTCGGTCATACCTGAGGAAAATTCAACTTCGAAAGGGATGGTTTGTGGCCCTGAGAACAGACCGTAACCCTGCCCGACATCGGCATTAGGCAGTAACCTCGTAATCTTTTCGGTCAACGCCGCTGAAAGCGGGGCAGCACCACAAAACAACAGGCGAACATGACTCAAGTCATAACCTTTTGTCGCGGGATGCTATGGAGAGGGTCAGGCTGTGATCCCCAACTAGACATTGAGGGGAGGGGGAAATTTATCAAACCTTGCAGAGCAATAAAACCATGGGGGGAACCGCTCTACATTGAGAAATGATCGTCAGACACGGACAGAGGAAGGGGGAAATGAGAACCCACAAAATATGTGTAACTCTGTGTCTCTTGATGCTCTCTAGGAACTTAAGAAATTCGAAGCGAGGGGTAACAACGATGCTGAGCTAGAAAAGGCGTGAATAGACGCAAAAGAGAAAAAAAGTCACAAATTCCATGCTACTTACCCCACAAAACAAGAGGAAATGTAGCTATCACGCTCGAATCAGCAAACGGCCACAATGATCAATTGAAATGAATGTTACGTTGACGACCAGGCCATAAATGTCTACCGTCCACCGTCAGCGCCCTGACGCTTTCCATCAATCCTGCACTCACGGTAAAAAGGTAACACTGTACGTGTGGGACTTCAGGTTATAGCACTGTTCAGAAATAAAGAACCAAGTGAGCTCACCAGCCAAGGCAATATCTCCTTGCCGGGTCCTTTTATTCTCCCACGGAACGCTGTCATCATTGACTCTCCAGCAGACGGCCATCTGGATGATGTTTGCAATTGGGGCGTAGTGGGGAATCTCGACTGCCTTCGGTGACAAAATCACCACGCTATTGTTTGTGGCAGGCAGATTACATACCTTTGGCTTCCCTGTCGTGCCACTGGAGAAGCTCAAGAAGGCAACTTTGGTCTTCGCTTCACCGGGTCTTAGCCGTCGTTCCACAAAATTAGGTCGAAGAGCAAGCCCATAATCTATCAGCTGATCTAGGTCAGGGCCTACGGTACTTGACAGCGGCCCCTGGATTGGACCAAGGGGAACCACGTGATCCGAAGGCATGCCCACTTGACGAGCTGCGATAAGCGCATTTTCGAGTGCATCCGGATGAACGACAAGGACGGCTGCCTTGGTCGTGGAAAGCTGATGAGCAAGTTCTCCGGGGGTGTACGATGGGTTTGCACCGCTGGTCAAAAAGATCACCTCAAGAGATGGAGTGAAGATGGCCGAGGCGTTACGAACGTCACAATGGCTCCCAGCTTGTGAACAGCCCAGATAACCGTTGGGTAATCTGAGGCGTGTTATGACTAGACTGACCGTGGAAACTTCGGACGAATTCAAGACGGATACGTACCCACGTGGTTTTGGCTAAATATACACACTGTGCAAAGATTGTTGTTATGGTTTAAATCAATCTTGATAGACTCGGACCTCGAGTCAGCGTACCAACGTCATTCTCACCTGAGTAGATCGGTGAGATGAGAAATCGGAAGTAAAACTCGTATTTGCAAAAGGGTGGACCCACTAATTCCCCACTTCAAGCTCAAGGCGTTCGCGAGGCCAAAGACACGAGATTGAACCTTTTGACAGACGTTCAAGTAGCACACAAGGAGAAACAAGGAAAAGGGGGTAACCACCTCTTCGCGACCAATCTTGCGCCCTGTAGCATCCTCGATCAGCCACGGGGAGCCTTGAGGACGATGCTGTCTGCATTTGTGGGTCGAGTCGAAGATGAATTGGACGAGGGTGAGGTCGTCTGGGATGTGAGGAAGTGGGCCTCCGGGCGAGATGAATTCTGACATGGTGGAAGAAGGGAAGAAGGATCGGGGCGCCTTGGAGAACGCGACGAGCGACCCATTAGAACGACCTGCCCCAAGTTTTTAACCCAGCAAGGGTCAGGAGTCGGGAAGGGACAAAAACTAAATAAACGACGGTGACAAATACCGCGAATGGCGGGTCGCATGACATGTTCGTACGTCATGAGATCCATCTCTGTTCGTTGATAGAGGTTGCCAGATATTAGATCCCGTCCGTCCGAGCGTACATTGAAAACCGAGGGGTAGCATTGGATCGATGTCGCGTAAACACATACGGCCGAATATCGCCACGGCTCTACTATGGTACGAGAAGAAAAAAAAAGTAGCTACGTGGATTCCATTACGAACGGATCATCATCGGGCAGAGTTGTATCAAATGTGTCCCCTCCGAGGAGGTTGTCAGCGGCCTGCAATTGCGTCAGGTCACCAGCAGGGTCAAACGCGGTCCCATCTGGCCCAAGCTGCGACAAGTCCAGCTCTACCAGGTCCGCTGTTCCCACAGCACCCGCCACGTCGACCTGACCCGCAAGCTCGTCCTCCAGACCCTGCAGCGCGCCGCTCAACCCCCCGTCGTCCGCCTGTTCCGAATCGAGAGGCGGGGCGAACGATATGGACAACGGATGGGGTTTCGGAGTCGAGACTTTGGACGGTAGCTCTTCCTTCAAGGGAAGGATCATGGGCTCGGATGCATCACGCGATATTGGCTCGGGTGGAACAGACTGCGTCGCGTCTTCCTGCTCCACGTCGTCATCGCCCTCCGCCACCTCGGGCTCATCGGGGAGAGGTGCCAGCGGCTCATTGACGTCCCCTTCATCGTCGCTGAATTGCTATCACCGTCGCATCATTTTATAATGTACATTCACGTCACCAAAATCCTAACACACCTGCACTTTGTCCGTTTTAACCCATTTGAGGACTTTGAGGGTGGACCCTGGTGCGGCCTTTTCGGGTACCACCCAGACCTTCTCCCAACATGGTACCGGCTGCATGAGCTGACGCCGAGCTGCCTCAGTGGTCGCAGTGCTAATTCCTATTCTCCGTCGTAAAGCCATGTTTTGAATGGTAGACTGACGATGGCGCGGGTACTCGTTGCGTCTTGACCGATTGAATGGCGAAGTGAGGGCGGAGTGGTCGAGGTCTGGTTAGGGTCCATACCTTAATTGGTCAATACGACGCCTACACTACAAAATCTCTACATGACTGCTATTCATAATCCCTCCGCCCATCGTGCAACTTCCTCCTCTGGCACCAATGAGAACCACGGTGTCTAGAGTGAACGTTAGTAGTGAGACAACAGAGCAGACCATCACGAGCGAAGACTCCAGACCACGCACCTCGGTTGATGGCTCAGGCGCCCGTTCCCCTGTCTGTAGAACGACCTCGTGATTAGCAACTTCGAATGAAGAAAAGAATTGAAAAAGCTACCTCTGACAGCGATTCAGCTAAACTCTGCTTGGTCATCTCGCGCAGCTGCGCGAGTTGTGTCTCCAAAGAGTGACATTTCCTACGTCGTCCAATTCATTCCCCCTTCCCCCAAGCATTTGAAGAGAGACTGTATAGCACGTACTCGTGAATTGCTCTCGTCTCTTCCCTCCGGTGTTCCAGTTGACGTTTCATCATGAGCTCGAGGCTCGCGCGTGCCTGACAGTAACGTTGAAATAAAATTAAAATAAAACGCGCAAATGGATGTGTGTCGAATCGACCATCCACGCACCTGAACCGGCCGCAGATCGTTCGCGGCAGCCATGACGTTTTGCGCGAGCACCGTTATCCATTCCATTTGTCGGTGCCATTCCGGAGGTGCGCTCGAGGCAGCACTCGGCGGTGGGGCGATGAGAGCGCCGAGGAAAGATGAATACGTGACGAGGATTGTTTTCAGAATGATTAAAAGTGCGGGACGTCGGTCTGTGATGGTAATGAATGATTTGATTTAAAGAGCAGACAAATAATGACGTACCGGCGGCGGCATCCTCTGAGTATAGCTGATGACCCCCAACCTCTCCAAGGGTGGGAATGGTTTCTTTGATCTAGAGCGCGAATCATCATTGATAAATGGAGTGATTGAGGAAAACGACGTACAAACCATGTGTCTCCGAAGACACTATAATGTCCCTCCTCGCGTATCCAATCTACACGCGGCTTCTCTAAGGAAGTCAGAGGCCACTCGGGCACGTCGGTTTGATCGGAAAGGATCTCGTGTTGGCTTGACTCGGATGCATCTTGGCCTTCTGTGCGTTCTCTGAGCAGGGACAACAGGTCGATGTTGTGTGCGGTATAGTGTTTGTAATTGGAAGGGGGCGATGGGAACGGGTTTCGCAATTCCGCTTCTGGTTCATCTTCCATGACCTGGTCGTAAAGGCCACGAGCGCGATTACAGGGGATTGGAGCCAACGGCTGCTTAGTCATCGACTTTCTGAGATGCGACGACGGCTAGCTAGACCCCCCTCGGACGCGACTCAAATAAATCGGTCACAGATAACCTCGTCATCTCCGTCTCCTGCGTAATGCCTTCTAAGAAGAGAAACTTGGAGGATGCACCGTCTCCCAAAGCTAAGAAGTCCAAGCTGGCGGCGGAGGGCGGCGCGAGCAAGAAAGACAAAAAGGCCAAAGAAAAAGCTGCAAAGCCGCTGCAGCACGTTTTGAACGTTGTGCCAGAGGAGATCGATTTTCCTCGGGGCGGTGGGACAACGTTCACGGCCCAGGAGGTGAAAGCCATTCGGGCTGAGGCCATCAAGGAGGCCGACGACTTGTTCCAGGTGCGGATGCAATATCTAATATCTACTTTCTCTCGCTTACGTGCCGCGTGAAGGAACATGCGCAGAATTCGAAAAAAATACGCAGAAAGTCCGACGCAAAGGGGAAGGCAAGGGCAGTCGAGGGAAGCAGAAAGAAAACAAGTGGTATTCGAATAGAGCATCTCAACTACAAGGCACGTCTCCGAAAACAGCTTTTGGCACATCATACAGATTAAACTCCCCAATAGCGCATCACTGTAGGGATGAAGATTCTCGCTCAGGTTGTCTCTGTCGAACCTCTAGCTCTCGTCGTATCCCTGCCCAACCAGCTATATGGCCATGTCCCAATAACTCAGATCTCCTCCGAGCTCACTTCCTCCCTAGAGTCCATGGATGTAGACGATGAACCGCCTTCCGACGAACAGGAGGAGGAAGACGCAGATACGAAAACATCCCGTCCGCCTGATCTGTTTGACCTTTTCTGGCCTGGGCAGTATCTGCGCTGTATTGTAGTTGCCTCACATGCTGCTGGTACGACAAATGCGGGAGCGAGATCAGGCCGGGTGAGAAATGAGGTCGAAAAGGCTAGCACGCGTGTGGAATTGTCTCTCATTCCTGAGCAAGTGAATCAAGGGGTGGTAAAAACAGACTTGAAGGCCGGCTTTGTAAGTAATGGTGCCCTAGTCTCATGGTTTCATTACTCATACAAGTGTAGACCTTATCCGCCTCCGTCAAAAGTATCGAAGACCACGGATACATACTCAACCTCGGAATTCCCGAGGTTTCGGGCTTCTTATCATTCAAAGACGCTAAGAAGTCGCTGGGGAGCACGTCAGCATTTCCTGTTGGCAGTATAGTCGACGTTTCCATCTCGAAGCTATCGAGCAATGGACGCACTTGCAACGTTACGATTTCACCATCAAGTATAAGGGTCTCCCATGTATGTTCGCCTATGTCTTTGCGCCGTCTTTTCAGTAAATTTAGATTTTAGCTGAACGAAGTTACCAGTGTAACTTCGATTCTTCCCGGAGAGCTGGTACAATGTCTAATCACGGACATTTCGCCTCTCGGGTTGAATGTCCAAGTCCTGGGTTACTTCGATGGCACTATCGATGAATACCACCTTCCGCCAGGCAACCCAGCTGACAATTTCAAGGCCGGAAAGAAGGTCAAGGCTAGGGTGCTGTATGAGATCCCGGGTACCTCGCCGCCACGGTTTGCCCTCTCACTTTCCGGTCATATAACCTCCCTAGGGCAAAAATCTATCGGCGGCGGAGGTGATGAGGAAGGCACGAGTATTGAAGAAGCATATCCTGTCGGTACTACCCTGGACTCTGTGAAGGTCGTCAAGGTAGAGGCTGAGCGTGGTCTACTGGTTGACGTGCAGGAGGGTGTTCAAGGATTTGTTCATGTGAGCACTCTTCCATTCTCTGCCTCCGATCGTCTAAAGGCTCCCAGATTTCTCACACGTCCGATGAATACGTCCCTTCGCTATCAGCTTCTTCAGGAGCGTGGAAAATTGGTGCTTCGCGTCGTGCACGGGTCACCGGGTACCACCCTTTTGATGGAATCCTTCAACTGTCTATGCGCGCTTCGGTTCTAGAGCAGAAATTTCTCAAGGTCTCGGACGTCCAAGTTGGAGAACTACTCAAAGGCACTGTCAAAAAGCTCACTGAAAATGCCTTGTTCGTATCCATCTCCGGCAGTGTGGATGGCGTCGTCTTTCCCAATCACTATGCGGATATCATGTTGAAGCATCCTCAGAAGAGATTCAGGGAAGGGGCCAGCATCAAGTGTCGCGTAAGTGAACGCCAACAAGGGGCAATATACCAGTCACCTATTTAACCTTTTAGGTTCTTGTTGTCGATCCCGAGCGGAAAAGGGTAGCATTGACAGCCAAGAAGACCCTTGTCGAGTCGGAGTTGCCTCTTATCTCCCGCATAGAGGACGCTGAAGTTGGTATGGTGACTCATGCCGTTATCTTCAAGGTAACAGAAAACCGCTTGTTTGTGGCGTTTTTCAACAACGTCAAGGGTTCCATTCCACGGAAGGAGGCTGGGTAAATAATCAATTGTAAGAGTGCCGTCCATTGCTGACATCTCGTTAGTGAAAACTTGGTTGGGCCCTTGAACAGTTCGTTCGCTGTTGGGAAACCTGTCAAAGTTCGCATCATCTCAGTGGATTCAGAAAAGGGCAACATCACCGCAAGCATCCGCCGTGCCGCACCCGGCTTCGAGATCGAGATCGCCGACATCAGCGCTGTCGAAATTGGCAGCAACGTCGAAGGTATCGTAAGCGAAATCCATAAGAACAACGCCCTTTTGTCCCTCAAGCAGTCAAATATCCGTGCGCTGCTGTCTTTGAAGAATTTAGCGAACCATCGCAACATCTCCATCCCCCAACTGCAGACCTCTCTCAAGGTCGGCGAAGAGCTCAATGAGCTTGTCGTAGTGACACGGAACCCAGAAAAGGGCATAGTGATCGTGGCGAACCGACCAAAGACGAAACCAACGTTGGAACACAAGCAGGTCCTGAAGATAGAGACTGTCGAAATTGGGCAAATAGTCGGTGGCCGCGCGCTCCGCCACTTCCACAGCGGCACAGTCCTCAAATTTTCTGGGAAGATTACGGGCACTCTGCACCCCACTGATGCATCAGACGACTACGAAACTGGCGTACCTTTCACGGTCCTCGACTCGATTGTCAAGGCTGCGGTGATCTCCTTCGACAGAGACAAAAAACAACTTGTTGTCTCTACCCGTGTGTCGAAGACTCAACCAGAGGATCATCCACCGATCGTAGATCGAGAGATCAATAGTATAGAAGAGCTGAAAGTTGGCGAGACTATCCGCGGCTTTGTGAAGAGCGTACCAGAACACGGGCTATTCGTAACTCTAGGTCGCTCGATTGATGGACGAGTCCAGATTAAAGAGCTTTTCGATGAGGTAGGGACCCCAGCGTACATCGCCTTTGATCTGCGCCTAATCATATACCTATATCATCTAGTTTGTGAAGGACTGGCGACCTCGCTTTCAAGTCAACCAGCTTGTTAAGGGTCGTATCTTGAGGTATAACATCTCTTCCTCTTGAATTGATCCCACATAGCTAAACACTTGATTCAGCGTTGATACTGTCAACAAGAAGGTCGAGCTTACCTTCCGTTCGGGAAATCTGTCGAGGCCCACTGGACCTGCACTTTCACTCTCGGACTTTCAAGAAGGCCAGATAGTCAATGGCCGCGTAAAGAGAGTCGAGGATTACGGCCTTTTCATCGCGATCGAAGGTAGCAAGGTTTCTGGTCTGTGCCATAAATCTGAAGTATGTCAATCAATCGGGGCTCGATGTCGTGTGCCTTACCTTCCTTGTCTCAGCTGTCGGATAACAAGGACGCGGATACTACACTGGCCCTCCGCAGTTTCCAGGAGGGCGACACGGTGAAGGCCTTCGTCGTTTCGATCGATCTCGACAGACGTCGCATATCATTCAGCCTGAAACCGTCTCACTTTGCCGACGAAACTTTCGAGCAGGCGGATGATGCCTCTTCTGAGGAGGACCAGGGGCCATTAGGCGTCGTTGAGGACGTCGAGATGGTAAGTGCAGAAGAGGACGGAGTTGATGATGCGCGCGGCGATGCAGCCTCTGAAGGTGAAGACTCCGAAATCGAGCCCATGATTGTGGACATTGGCGCCAACATCCAAAGCTTCATCCCGAAGCAGGTGGACGTGACGACCACCACCGATAGTAGCGCGCGGCCTGCGCCAGTTCTCAAGATACAAGGCGGTTTCCAGTGGTCTGGCGACATTCCACAAGAAGACGCCGACGACGCAGGATCCTCTGAGGACGGCGATGGGGACGACGACGAGCAGCCAGGCAAGAAGAAACGTAGGAAGAAAAAGAGAGTGGAGCTCGACCTGACGGCCGACATGCACGCCAAGACGCCAGAGTCGACGAGCGACTTTGAGCGCGTGCTGCTCGGCTCCCCAAACTCGTCGTACCTGTGGATACAGTACATGTCGTTCCAGCTGCAGCTGTCCGAGATCGACAAGGCCCGCGAGGTCGCCAGGCGTGCGCTGGACACGATCAGCTTTCGCGAGGAGAGGGAGAAGCTGAACGTGTGGATCGCGCTCATGAACCTCGAAAACGTGTACGGCAGCGACGAGTCCCTCGAGAGCGTCTTCAGGGATGCCGCGCGGCATTGCGAGCCGAAGACGGTCCATCTGAGACTCGCTTCTATCCTTGAGGAATCTGGCAAGCGAGAGGTAATACCTTTTTTTTTTTTCGATGTTTGCTTCTGCGTCTCTTTTTTCGCCCCTTTTTTTGTTTGTTTGTTTGTTCTCGCCACTTCTCTTCAAATTACTCACGACAAACATTTTGCTTTTTCATTTTTGCCCTCTCAACGCGTGGCGTTCACAGAAAGCGGAAGAGCAGTACAAGCGAACGTGCAAAAAGTTCGGCCAAAGCTCCAAAGTCTGGACCCTCTTCGGCGAGCATTATCTGAAGCGGGGCGAGGTCGAACAGGCCCGGAAGCTTCTCCCTCGAAGTCTGCAGAGTTTGGAGAATCGCAAACGTACGCGCCTTTTTTTTCGTCGTGTCTCGTTGTACGGAGCGACCTATGCTGAAATCGCGCGCACGGGGGGTCGACAACACCAGACCTCAAGACCATCTCCAAATTTGCACAGCTGGAATACAAATTGGGCGAACCGGAGCGGGGCAAGACGTTGTTCGAGGGCATCGTCGACTCTCATCCGAAACGATGGGACCTCTGGTCTATATACATAGACATGGAAGCCGGACAGGACGACATGCAAAGCATCAGGTTGTCCCATTGTGTTCGAACGTTGTCTTGCCCGAGTTGACTTTTTCTCATTTCACTCAGAAACATCTTCGATCGCGTATTCGCTCAAAAAATGACGAGCCATAAGGCCAAGTAAGTTCGGTTCCGGGATGATTGTTCACTCTGATCTGACGTTGCATGTACTAGGGCTTTCTTTAAGAAGTGGCTTGCACTCGAGAAAAAGATCGGGAACGAGGCAGGGGCTGAGACAGTCAAAGCAAAAGCTATCGAATGGACTCGGCGCGCAGCAACACAGACAACAGGAGACGAGGTGTAACAACCAATGTCGTCCACGCAAGGGCCGTTCAAGAGATAGCTCGAGGGTGGATGCACTGCTCCAATATATATATAATATCACACATACGAGAAAGCAGGACGAAAAATTAGGAGAACTAGAAAATAAAAAAAAACCAATGAGTGTGAGCGACATCGATACGTCGAGATCGGTAGGGTATATGTGCCGAAGAAAAAAAAGGTTAAGAGCAAAGCATGTAGGACGTAGGAGGGCATAGCAAGCAGGTCGAAGCTGATGAAGCAAGTCAGTGTACGAATGAGGGTTTCATTCAAACGTCAAGGCCGTGAACGCGTGCGTTCGTGACCATGGTTGCTGTAACTTTGCGACTCGTACTCGCTCGGTGGCCGTCGAACGCTGAGAGCGCTCGTGAACTGGCGCTGCCAGCTGTCAAAGTCGCTATTTGAAATCCGCGAGCTGAAGTTGAGCCCGTCCGAGCTCACGCCGCTGACAGGCCGGTCTGAGATCGCGGACGAGCGGCGGTCCCGGCCAAAGGCAGGCTCGTCGTCCTCTAGAAGAAGTCCTATTTTGTGCGAGAGCTGCTCGTTCTCACGCTTAAGCACGTTGTTTTCGCTGCTCAGTCGCTCGAGCAGGGTCTCGTCGTGGCCGCCACGTGTGATCACCAACGCGGATCGTTGTTGTTCGACCTCCTGTTCCAATTCTTCGATGCGCGACAGCCGCTCGTCGGACTCGCGCTGAGCCGCGATGAGGTTGTTTCGCATCGTTCCGAGATCCTTCTCGAGGGACTCGATGCGCAACCGCAAGTCCTTATTTTCGCTGATGGCACGCTGTGCTTGCCTCTGCATATCGATGAGCTGGCTGCGGAGAGATTCGCTCGATCGGCCGTCTTCCGAGATGGGAGTGCCACGGCCGTTGGCACGAACGCGGGCGCTCGATTCTGCACCCCCAGAGGAGCCGCGGAGCGAGTCAACTTCCGTCAAAAGACTCGTGTTGAGATTCTTCTGCTTCATTAATTCATCTTTCATACGCCGGTTCAGCCGTTCGGTCTCCCTGTTGAAGATAACCACATTTTAGATCGATCGTCCACGAGGCTATTGTGGATCAAACATACTTCACAAGCTGCACCGCAAGGCGGTAGTCATCCTCGAGCTGCTGCATGCGCGCCTTGTAACTCCGCTCTACATCCTCGGCTCGCCGTTCCGCCTCCGCGACACGGGCATCATTCGCACTTTCGTCCAAACCATTGCGAGTCAAGGGAGGGCTCTGTGTACTGCGCAGGATGTCAAGCTGATTCGACATGGCGCTGATCTGCGCGAGCGCGTCTTGCTTCTGGCGCGACACCGCCTGCAACTCGCGTTCTGTCTTTTCTTGTAGGCGCGTGTACTGTCCCAACTGTGACTCTAGCTCCGCAACCCGGGAGGCAGTCTCGCTCTCCGTCTTTGCCGGTAAGCCGTCGTTGTTGAGTACGATGTCATTCTCCGCCAGATAGTTTCGCAACATATCTAGCCGCAACGCTGCGTCGGCAGCGTCTTTGGCTTTCTGCTTCAGCTCCAACTCGCGAGAAGCAAGACCCTGGCGTGCGCGTCCGCTTTCCGCGACAGCATTGCTTAGCTGAGCTCGTAGGCCGGTGATCTGAGTGCGCAATACGAGAGCCTCAGCCTCGCTTTCGCGTGCCTTGCGGCGCTCGTTTGCGAGCTCCCCGTGTGAGTCCTCGAGCCGTTTTGTCGCATCCTTGAGCATCGCCCGCAGTGACGCCACCTCGGTTTCCATAGCTTGCACGCGCTCTGCATGTCCACGGGTGATGCGGTCCTCATCCGTTTTGAGGTCACGGTGCGTGTCAAGAAGTTCACCAAGACCCGTCGTAGTCAAGGCACGGAATGCGTCTGCTTCTTCCCGACTCTTGGCCCATGCGTTCTCCGCGTCCCTAAGCCGTATACGGAGCCCCTCCAACTCGGACATCCTCGCCTCGAGCTCGCCGCGTATCTCCGCAAGCTCCGTTTCGTATTGCCCGACCTGCTCGCGTGTACGTTGGCTCTGCTCGTCGACCTCAGCGGCACGGGATGTCGCTGTTTGTAGCGCGCCTTGGGCCTGCTCGAGCGCGCGTACATGCTGGTCGCGAGAGTGTAGCAGTTCATCAAGCTGCGCTTGCACGTTCACAAGCTCTGCGTCCTTCTGCTCCACTAGTGAAGTCTGCGCGAGTAGTCGATCTGCCTGTTCACGCAGCTCGGTGTCGAGGGCAGCGTGCCGCTCCTGAACATCTGTGTGGTCCCGCAGCACGTGCACATGTGTCTCCTCCAGCAGTCCTGCGCGCTTCGCTGCCTCCGCAGCATTGGCCTCAGCCTGTTCGAGTAGAGTACTCTTAAGAGTGACCTCTTCGCTGAGCTGTACTATGCGCCGATCCCGCTCTGCTTGTGCAGCAAGTGTTGCCGACAGCTGCCGCTCAAGCTCCACGAGGCGCTCATGCTCCAACCGAGTAACGTCTCCTTCAGAAGATGCCTCAAGTGCTGCAAGCTTCGCACGGTAGTATGCAGCTTCCTGAATAGCACCGAGCCGCTGCTGTTCGGCCTCAGCGATGCGCAGTGACGCATTGCGGGCTTGCTCAGAAAGACTCGCCTACGTGGCAAATTAACGTGTTTCAACCCCTGGTGACGTCGCAAGAACGCGGTCACGTACCTGGATCCGTCCATGGAGTTGTTTCAGTGATATGACCGCCTCGGCTATTTTTGGCTGCTCATCGGTAACCCCGAGGTCTTCGTCGCCGGGGCTAGCGTTGACGTAGACGAACCCAGCATGAGCAGCCTGTACGAGCGCCACTTTCATCCAAGCCTCACGACGGCGCAGGGTCTCCAGCTCTGCGTCACGAGCTTTGAGATCGCGGATGAGTTCGGCGGTGACGTTACCCGAAGAGCCGGATTTTGTGTTATGTGCAGGGTTAAACCCATTGACATCTGGTTGTTGTTGCTCGTGAACATCGGGAGACTTGACGCGCTCGCGATCAACTAGGGGGGACTCGGAACGCCGCTGCTGCACCGTCTCGACCATGCTCTCGATACTGACTGGACCAGTAGGGGTCCCTCCAGAGGTAGCAGGGCTAAGCGAGCGCGCTTGGTCGGGGGACACCCCACGCTCACGGATTGCCGACTCGGTCGAACCCTCGCCGTCGTCATCTCGTCTTGCCCTCCCATTCACACTCGTGGGTTGCGATTGCGGACCATTAGGACTGGGCCGTACCCCGCGCGCATTCAGTGGGGAGACGGCACGACGCGACCCCTCTGGGTCAGCAACCGGTTGAAACGGGGAAATGGCGCGTGCCACGTTGGTACTGGACGAAGAGGGTGTAGTCTGTGATTGTTGCTCCTGGATTGGAAGGCCCGTGGATGTCTTGCGCGCGAGTGGCGTCTTTTCGCCCGGTCTGACAGCGGTCGAGTCGGCTTTCGGGTATTTGATGTGCTCTGAGTATTCAGAATTGGATGCTGTCCAGACAAAATAAAGATATGCATACTTGTGTCGAGAACGTGAATGAGCGCAGATTCATCTGACTGAGCCCCCGCAGATGACTCTCCTCCAAGCACAAAGACCCGTGAACCGTTGGAAGCCATGGCATGGCCTGACCTTCCGCTTGGACTTGGACCCATGTTCTGAAACATGAACCACCGCTGACCTGGTTTTGTAATGAACAGAGGGCGCGATTAATTCCATAGTCGAATCACGCACTCGACAACTTGAACGCCGTCAAATCACCCAAGTCGGTTCCGTCAACGCCACGCCCACCAAAGACATACATAACATCATCGACGAGGGCAGAGGCATGGCCTTCACGGGGAGACGGAATGTACCCAGTGCATTGTAATTCCGTCCATCTCCGTGTTGTAACGTCAAACATCCAAGTGTCGTTATAGTGATATCGGCCATCGGTACCGCCGAATCTACACAACATTATAACAAACTTTGGAGGATGAGGTTGGAAGAGAGAACGAACACGAGGATACGGTCGCCATGGGTCACTGATGCATGGCCAGTCCTTCGAGGCGGCCCCTCGTTTCCGGGTGCGGGCTCATATGATTCCCAAAAAGGTTTGGTTTTTACTGAGGAAACATCAAGTCGAGAAAATTTACAGTAGATATGGGGATACTCACGAGTGTTTAGGTCGAATGCCCACATATCATTTAAGAACTCACCGTCTACCTGACCGCCAAAGATAAAGAGTTTGGAACCGACCATTGTGACAGCGTGGCCATAACGACCGACGGGCCCGGGACCATTGGCTATGACGCGGGTCCACTCTCGTGATACTGACGCGCAAGAAGATGGCGATCAGCTTTGGCAGATCTGGCATCAAAAAGTCGGACGCACCAAGATTGAGCAAATAGAGCGAATCATCTTGGGGATCCGGTACCTCCTGGCCACCCGTATTCGTGTCCCCACCCCAAATCAAAAGGACGCTACTGACGAGCGCTGAGGCATGCCCGACACGTGGACTGGGGATTTCACCACTGGTTTGCAAGAGAGTCGCCGATAAATCCCGCGTGGAGAAGACATATAGATCGTTGCGCGCAGATTCATGCACAAGGCCTCCGAAAAGGAACAATTCCCCGGCAGCAGTAGCGGTCGCGGGGAGTGCATGACCGTAACGGGGAAAAGGTGATGGCGATGGGACCGACGGAGGAGCACTCTTACTGATAAGTGTGGGGGGTAAGAGGTTCAGGCGACGTGCGGACCATGGGTAGACAGGCCGTGGCGGTTGTTGCTGTTGCGGAGTGGGGTGTGATTGCGATGAGGTGGGTTGCTGTTGCGGTGGGAGCTGTTGGGATGACTGTGAGGCGAGACCATTGGGAGGGGGCAGGTTTGAGGGGGGAGAATTTGCAGGAGGGCGAAGAGAAGCTGATTGTTGGACAAAAGTGCCAGGTACGTTCTGTGTGGATAGACTGTAATATTGTTGGGTAGGATGGCAGACGGGTGATGGGCGGTTAGGCGGCCTTAGACGCTTAAGATACAGCAACGGACTTACATGTCGGTGTCGCGAGAGACTTGAGCAGACTGTTGGTGTGCCTGCGTCTGGTGCTTCTCCTGATGGATGAAGAGAAGAGAGGGAGAAAAAGAAAGGTGAGGAAACGAATGGGGCAAGGGAGAAGATGGAGGAAACTGACATTCTTCTTCCGCGAGAAGAAGGACATTCTCCTTGATCTGATGAACGGTATGATTGGGGGAGTATATGGGGGAGGAAGGGGGGAGTGAGAGGGGGGAGAAAAAGGTGAAAGATGGAGCTGAAGGAGGAACAGGTCCTGCCTGAGATTCGCCAATCGACTCGCAACTCGCAACGTTCTTTCCTTTGCCTGGCGCACTCGGTAATCCGTTCCCACGATACCGTACATCACTCGTTCCAGCTAATTATCGACCCCTCCTCCGTAGTATCATGATCTCGCTTTCGGTGCATCATCACCCGCTCTCGAGATGGGAACAGTCGGTTGCACTCTCCTACCCCTCGTCATCACATGTCTCCTCGCACGGACGAGGTACCCACCAGTGCCCGTGCCTGTGAATGCACAAATAAAGACCGGTGTTCTGTTGTCCTCTTAGCGTGTATTCTCCTATCGGCAAATCTCTCCACTCACTCTGCTGGATTAGTGGCCCTTGCCAGGCCGGTGTTGATCTGGTCCTTTGTTGTTGTGACTGTGGTGTACACCATGAACACGAACATGTATTTTAATGCAATAATCTTACCATCCTGCACGGCAGGCTGCCAAGGAAGCACCGAGGGTAGTTTAGGTCGCGTGGTGGTCATTGTGAGGCCTGTTTGCGGGCCGCGCGCTTCCCGTGTGCCACAAGGCGCCAGTCAACTGCCTCATGGACACATGGACCCGCCTCGCACGACCCAGCACCAGACCTACTTCAAACAACGTGGCCGCCGCCGCTCTTCGTAAACTCGGTACTACATGCCCTATGGCTCTCATCTTGTCTCCGGAGAACATGCCCGCACCCCCACCAAACTCACAGCAGCCTCCCCAAAGGTCTCCCCATCCAGTCTTACGATGGTTTGGCAACACCGTGACCAACTCTTCCACCTCTGACTCGTCCAGGGAATCCTCAGGCTCCCACACCACCGGCATCTCCGACTCCCCTCCAGCCTCTCCGATGGATAATTTGCTCGACGCCCTCACGTCCCCCCTCCCTACACCTCCGACTTCCTCTCTTAAGCTACCCCCAAAGGCTGTTCCGCCACCCATGCCTCTATCCGGTTCCCGATCCTTTCTCCGCGCTCTTCCTCGCGTGACCCTTCCCACTGCATCCCTTTCCAACCTCGCTCCCGCCGTGCGTTCACTTGACCCTCCGGTTGACCCTCAATCCCCAGGAGCACCCATCTTTCTCCAACACTCGCCCCCGGAGCGTTCCTCGTTAGATGCCCTCCGCTCGCTTCGCGACCGCGCGAGCGGGTCGTCGGCCCGCCCCACCAGGCACACGCCACGCGCATCCCTCCCCTCCCCGAGGGCCTTCTTCAGCACGTCTGCGACACCGAACTGGTGGCGCTTTCAGAGTGACAGCAAAGACAACATCGATAGTTTGCTAAGCGAGGAAGATCGTGCACCGTCCATCGAAGAAGAACAGGCCCGAATACATAAAAAATGTGCCTGCTCCGTTGTCTCGGATCATCCCGTTCCTTCTCTGATGATGGGATTCACGTAGATTTGTCCCCAAAACACCCAATTGTATTCTGTCACGGCCTCCTTGGCTTTGACTCGGTCACGATTGGCCCCGCGATTGCGCCTCTCGAAGTGACACATTGGCGAGGGATCAAGGAGGTCCTTCTGGCGAATGGGGTCGAAGTTCTCATGACGCGTGTCCCTGCCACAAGCTCTCCTATTCAACGCGCGAAAGTGCTCGAGCAGAAGATCGAGGAAATGTACGCAGGTCGTTCAATCCACCTTCTTGGTACGTCTCCCCCGCCCAACTGTCGCCATATGCTCACCTTCATTCAGGTCATAGTATGGTAAGCCCTCAAAATCAACCACACACTGTTTTTAAACGCCTATGCTAACATCGACGTCCAGGGCGGCCTCGACGCCCGCTATCTCACCTCAAACCTACACGACCACACCTTTCAGGTGCTCTCTGTCACCACGATCTCTACCCCACATCGCGGTTCGTCTTTTGCGGACCAATTTCTCGAAACAGTGGGACGCGATCGCTTTTCGTCGTTCCTCTCACTCCTTGACATGCTCCCGAATGGTGGTGGTGACGGCTCAGCGTTCTCCTGCCTCACTCTGGAAGCCATGCGCGAGTTCAACGAACAAACACCTGACGTGCCCGGCGTGAAGTACTTCAGCTGGGGCGCAGTATACAACCCAGGGTTGATTGATACGTGGAAGTGAGTGCACGTCAGACATCTGCTCTTGATTTTGTCCTGCCCAGTCCTGTCCTGTCCTGCCCTGCCCTGTTCGATCGTCGCCGACTGATACTGATACCCGTACGTCCCAGGTGGCCACACTCGGTGGTTCTCGAAAAGGAAGGTCCCAATGACGGCCTCGTCTCTGTCGAATCTGCGAAATGGGCAAGCCAGCTTCTGCGACGTGTCTAGTTTGCGTACTCACTCTGCTCGACCCTTTTTTAGGGAACGTATCTCGGCACCCTCCAGAACGTGAGTCACCTGGACCTGGTCGGGTGGATCAACACGGCGCGGTACAGCTGGGCGCGGTTTCGTGGCCATGACATTCAGTTCCACCCTGCAACTTTTTACCTCTCAATTGCGCACCATCTCGCGCGCGAAGTGGACGACGTGCAGCCCGGGCCTGAACCGATTGAGGAGGACCCGTGGGATGCATCCTCCGACCGAGATGATGACGGTGGTGACCGATGATACACTTGCGCAAGACGCGGACAAGCGTCTATAGGTTATACCTGATGTACATTTATATTTTCAATGTGTTATAGCCACGATACTGAAGCAGACGCAAAGAGCGTCCGCGAGTTCGCGAGGAGACTTGAGGCCGGGAAAGAAGAAGAGGATAGAGTGAGCAGAACGAGCAAACGCGAATATGAACGCAGACGGGCCCGGTAGCTCGCGATCGGCGTCGTGATCGAGTCGGAGGGAGAGGTGTTGAGGGAAAGGAGAAGGCCACAAGACGAAGGCGATTCTTGAGGGCACACGAAAGGTTTCGAGAACAAAACGCGAGGGGAAGTTACATTTGAGCACTGGGAATGAAGCCGTTAAGTATCTTTTTCGAATCATCGTACTGTAAGTAAGCTTTTAGTGGTAGTCCGGTAAGTAAGGAATACGGTCGTAATCTAGGGTGAAAGACATTTCAGATCTAAACAAAGGCAGAGGAGAGATCTAACTGAATCAAGGGTAAGGATGAAAGGGACGCGAGGCGAGTATCAAAGGTATGAAAGGAGGGGCAGAGTCACGATTTGTAAGTAGCAAAAACTCTAAGGGGAGATCTGAGAAAAGGAACACGATACCCGAGGCGAAACCAAAAACGCGAAGAGACGAGTCTAGCAGGGGTGGCCCAGCGAGTCGGCGCGAAGCCCCAAGTGCGGCCGCGAGGTTGAGGCGAGGCCCTTTGATGAGCGAGTGGGCGTCGTAGATGTCGCGTCGCGGAGTCGATAACGAGGAGGGTGGGCGTCGAGGGAGCTGTGTCATGCGGTTGAGGACAAAGGCGAATGAAAGGGAGATGGGCGCGGGAACGAGGCGATAACGAAGAGGCGAGGCGGAGGCGGTGAGAGGCGTTGACGTGGGGATCGAGTCGGCGTCGGCCAATACCCCCACAATTCCGCGGTTTTCGCGATCAACCGCACCGCTCACCTTACACCTCCCAGGGGGTTGAGATCTTGACCGTCCCCGGTCAAGCTTTGTCTTCGTTATCGTCGCTGTCTGCGTCATCGGGGTCGTCGGCTGCCGTTTCTGCGATGATAGCAGCGAGGTCATCACGCTCAAGAACGCGTGTGACTGGGATGCAAGTCTGTGAGCGCGTGAAATAGGGAATAACACGAAAGGCGGCGTAGCGGAGCTTCGAGACCGCGCCGTCCAGCTCTGCAAGGCGGTATGCGCCGTTGCGACTCCTCCTGACAACGAGCATTGGGCCGAAATATCGAGGCTTGGATTTTCGCCCAAGGTCAGACTCGATGATGGAATTGCGTACGAGAACCAGGTCGCCGGGTCGAAAGTCGTAGTTTGTGATGGTGCGGCCGTGCTGGCGCTCGAATTGGCGAACTGAGGCAAAACGACTTTTGAGGATGTTCTCGCGGATGGCAGCGAGGTCGCTCTCGCGCATCTCGAGCTGGCGTGCGCGTGTGGCGATGAGGTCGGCGGTGGACAATGGCTTGGTGAGCTCAGGGACCAGAAATGTAGCGAGGGTGATGTCGAAAGGGAGGAGCGGCTCAACACCATGAGCCATGTAGAAGGGGGAGTAGCCTGTGGACCTGCGAATGGTGGCACGGTCTGCCCAAAAGACATGGGGCGCACGTGCTGGCCATTTCGAGGGATCACCGTCACAGGCCTTGACGAGGGATTCGCGAATCGTGCGGTGCTGCCGCTCGACAATGCCATTTGCGCGCGAGTTGTAAGCGGAAATTCGGATATGTCTGATGCCATACCTGTCCGCAAGCCAGTCCAGCGCTGCGATGTAAGGTGTGCCGTTGTCAGATACGATTTCTTCGACAGCTCCCCAGCGACACAGCACCTCCTCAAAGAGGAAGGCACCGAGGGAGCGGCCGTTTTCAGCACGCAGGGCACGCCACTCGGGCCAGGCGGTGAGGGAACAGCGGGCTTGTGTGATGTAGCGGAAGCCACCAACACGGGGCATGAGCATGGTATCTGTGTATACCTTTCTGAATAGGGGCGCGGGAACCGGGACGGTGGGCGGAATGCGGAGCTTTGTGGTTTGGCGTAGTTGGCATTGGTGGCAGGTGGTGATGTACCACTTGATGTCTGGTTCCAGCGATGGCCACCAGAATCGGTCGGCGAGGGCGCGGCGAGTTGAATAAAAGCCTTTATGGCCAAGGTTGTCATGAGCTTCGCGGACTAGGACCACGCGCTGGGAAGGGGTGATGTAAAGTTGATGGCGCCCTTGTACTTGGCGTCGCCAGAGTCGTCCGTCGGTGAGGAAGAAGCGCTTGGCCGCTGAGAGCAAGCGAGCCTGGCCAGCGTTGTCGAGGCCATCAGGGAGGCGAAGGGTCACGAGGTACTGGCGGACCTGTGCAACGTGCTCGTCTGCCTTGTGCGCTTTGTCATCGAAGGGGAAGGTGGGAGTGCTGAGCTCCTCAACCGGCTCAGCCAAGAGGATGCCTGAAGTGAAGGCATGCTGGTCAGTGCGATGGCATGCTGTCCAGCTCACCGGCCAAAGCGCGAGGGACAGCGCATGGTCGATCCACTCCTCGGGATCATCGTCCTCGTCTTCGCCTTCCGCCGGCTCACGCCGTGATAGGCCATCGGGTCCTCGATGTTTTGATGCAGGCATGTGAACGAGTTTGAAGTTGAAGAGGTGGATCGCAGCGATCCACCTGTTGATTGTGGCATTGGGCTGTATGTCGGGATTCTTGAGCATGCCGCGGATGAACTGGGCATCCATTTCAATGATGAGGTTGGGGATGCCGACGATGTGGAGGCGAAGGGCACGGAGGGCACGAAAAAGCCCATAGAGTTCGAGCTTGGCTTGGGAGTAGTGGCTCTCGCGCTCGTTCCAGGCGATGGACCCAAAACGTGCTGGGCGGCGTCGCCCATCGGGGCACTCCTGGGACAAAATCCATCCTACTCCCCGGTAGGATGAATCTATGGCGAGGAATACAGGGCGATCAGTGGTGTAATCGATGGATATGAGGGCTGGAGAGGTAATTATCGCGTCCTTGAGGGTGGCCATTGCCTGGTCATGCTCCTCCTGCCACACAAATGCCATGCCTTTGCGAGTGAGATCGATAAGCGGGCGGGCGATGGTAGAGTAGTTGCGGACCCAAATCCGCATGTATCCTGCAGTGCCTAAGAAGGCACGGACGTCAGTCACGGTGCGGCATGAGGGCCAGTCACGGATCCTGGCAATTTTGGAGTCGTCGGGGATGCGGCCATCGTAGGTACATTTGTGGCCCAAAATGATGACTTCGGGCACGGCGACACAGAGCTTGCTGGCTGAGACAGTCGCGCCGGCGATGCGAAGGCGGTGGAGAATGCGATGGAGGTCGTTGAGGTGTTGCCAGATGAAGAGTCGGATGTTGGGATTGTCGGGGATGGTGTGGAATTTGTCGTTGCCTGTCTCGTGGCGCGTGGGAGGGCCCTTGATGCAGATGTCATCCAGGTAGGACCAGGCGACGTGCGGGATCTCGGGCTCGAGAATAAAAGCAACATCTTCATGGAAGATGGCTCCCGCATTGGTCCATCCCTGTGGCAAACAAGTCAGTCGTAATGAGCCGATGGGGGATTGTATAGTTGTGAGATCGCGTGATGAAATATCGAGCGTACGATGGTCGTAGCCCACGAACAAGTCAAGCATACTGTAGCATGCCTGGCCTGCCATAGACTCGATAAGCTGGTCGGTGAGAGGGGGAACGCCGGAGTTGCGGATTGTGACCGCATTGAGGGGCTGAAGGTCATGGACAAGGCGCAAAGAGCCGTTCTTCTTCTTGACACAGAAGAACCGTGAGCGATACGAGGCATCTGAGTGTTCGTAAACGCCTGCCGCAAACTTGTCTTTGAATATTTGGATGACATCGGGGAGGATGCCGGAGGGAATGGGGATGTTCTTGTGTGCCCAGGGGACATGTTCGACGATTGGGATTTTGACTGGTGAGAAATAGTCATCCCGGAATCTTCCTTTTTCATCCTCGGTCCATGCGAGGCCAAGCTCATTGACCTTGAGAACATACTGCAGAAGTTTTAGCTCCGCAGGCCATAGAAAGTCAGACTTATCAAGTTGGAGAGCATCCAGGCGCTCTTGTGTGAGGCGGGTGCCAGGCGTGAAGTCGGGAGGTGAGGTAGGAAGGGGTAAAAGTGTTAGTAGGGGGTCCTCCGGTCTTCGGCGAATGTTTCGGAAGTCTTCGGGAAGGGTTGCTGGAACTGGCCGAACCTTCCTGGCAACCTTTTTGTATGCAAGTGGGTGGCAGGGGAGCTGAGATCAGAGGGCAGGAGCATGTGTCGAGGCTGTGCTGTACTGGTGGTGAAGGCGAGAATTTTGAGGCTGCCCACCTGTACTGTTCGCGATCGTGAGGGAACATGGATGCGTCGTGATTGGTTGTGGGGGTCACAGATAGAGACATCTAGGTTCCCTTCAGGGAGCTCCTCGAGGCGGCACAGGAGGAAGTTGAGGAATGGGCGGCCCAGAAGCAGGCGGAATGGGGCATGCTGCACGACATGTGCGTGAATCTGGAAGGTGATATCTCCCACACGCACTGGGAGATGCTCAGCAAGTCCGACTGTCCAGTTGGACGTACCATTTGCGCCCTCCATCTGTGTGCGTCGCTCGTGATTGACATGAGCACCAACCTCCCATGCAAGGTCCTGGCGAATGACTACAACTTGAGAACCAGGGTCTATGACTCCTGGTATTGCAGGGCCGTTGTTGACAAATACGTCGATCTCCTGGAGGGGTAAGGAAGCTTTAGGCCCAGGAGGGGGGGTGGCAGAGGGAAATGAAGGAAGGGGGAACGCAGCACATGAAGTCGGTGCCTCAGAGACCTCTTCGAGTGCACCAGCCTCCACTCGTCGAATGCGGAGTCGCTCGACAACCTCCTTACGGATGGCTGGACTTGCAGCAAAGATGTGCGCGGGGGTTGTGAGCGTGAGCTTCCCTCCCATGAGAAGGCTAAGGAGCTCGTCGATGAGGTGCTGTTCTTCGGCACCTGACTGATACCGGTACTGAGGGGCAGGCTTGGGATCGGCAGCTGGAGGAGGGGGAGCTATCTCTTCTTTTGGTGGCTCGGCTTCTGGCAATTTGGAGGCCTTGCGCTTCTTCTTCTCATTCGCGAATACCTTGAAAATATGGGGATCACCCAACTCAGAGTCAGAGTCAGACTCATTGCCATCTGGTGCTGTTAGCTGGAGCGTGCATGACTCCACAATGTGAGCATAAGCAACTTGTGGGGCTGAGGTGGGAGGTGTGCGTGCTGCAAGCCATGCGTCGATGCTGGCTTGGAGTCCTCGACCTTTGCCATCGTTTGGCACAGGCTCTCCTGTCGGAAGAAAGATTCGGGCGTTGCGCAGGATGGCACGGCCTGAGCGGATATACTCTTCTGCTGCCGGGCAGTCCCGAACGCGATGGCCTGTCTGGTTGCAGAAGGCACAGGCGTCGGTGCGTGCACGAGATCGAAAAAAGGTTGCAGGGTCATCTGAGACGACCTGGGATGGGGGCATGGGTGCCGGATTGGCAGCGCGAGGCCATGGCTGTATGCTCGCAGGGGCTGCTGCCACAGGGGGGGCCTGATAAGCATAAGTCATAGGCAGAGGGACCACGGGGGAGAGCTGTGAGCTAGAGAGGCTGCCAGCAGTATTGATGGCATGAACTGCATATACACGCTCACGGATATTCATGCCTCGTAATTTGCTTATGACTTCCTCCAACTCCTGGTCTTCTGCCTTGGGCGCAGGCTCCTGGCGTCGCACAACTTTGGTCTCAACAGTGGGGGTGGATGCCTTGTGACTTCGCTTGTGTTTGCGGGTGTGCCATTCACGGTCAGCATGGCGAGGGTCATGGTCGGAGTCAGAGTCTAGTCCTTTGTTGTCCTGGTCTGAGTCATCAGAGTCGTCCAGTGAGAAGTGCCTGCCAGTGCAGACTGCTCGTGCTGTCTCATAAACATCTAAGTAGTCGAAAGGGGTGTCATCTGAGTGGTTGTGGTATTTGGCCAGTAGCCGTGCCTCCAAGCGCCGCTGATCGTCTGGGTGAAAGCCTCTCCAGAACAGCGAGTCCCTGCGCTCATTTGTAATCTTTGATGAGTCTACGAGGGGCTTACTGAGGACCATGAATTTGCGGAAATATGTTAAGACACTCTCCTCCCCTGTCATGCGCTTCCGGGAGACCTTCCTGAGCCAAGATTTGAGCTTGTCCTCACTGTACCGCCTGGAATGTTTGCCCTCTGAGTAGATGGCCTCCAGGTCACGTTGGAAGGCTGCCCAGTCATGGTTTGTGTAGCCATCCAGGGACTCCCACAGATCTTGGTGGTCGGGATTGACATAGCGGATAACCGTCTCCACCTTTTGTCTGACAGTAAGCCCATATCTGTCAGCTAGTTCCCCATACTGGTTGAGGAACTTCTTGAGTGGGTCATCGGCACGTGCTGAAAAATATGGGGCATTGCGGGAGGTGGGAACTGGCATGGCTCCAGGGCCTGTCATTGCAGCTTGTGCTTGAGCCATTGGTGGGGCGTGAGCTGGTGCGATGACTTGCTGAGCTGGGGCAGGGGCGTGGACGGGGATAGGTGCGAGGATGGGAGCAGGGGCAGGAGTGTGGACAGGGATAGGTGCGAGGATGGGAGCAGGGGCAGGAGCGTGGATGGGGATAGGTGCAAGAATAGGGGCAGGGGCAGGCCTAGGCAGGAGCTGTGAGACCGGGATGTGAGCAGAAGAGGACTTGGGAGCAGGGACGAAGACAGAGGCAGGGTATGCAGCAGATCTAGCAACAGGAGAGGACGCAGGGCTTGGAGCAGTTCTAGAGGCACGAGCACGAGCAGGAGCGGGTTTGGAGGGAGGGGCGGGTCGATTGGCAACAGATTTTTGGGAAGGGAGAGGAGCACGAGGTGGGGCGGAGGGAAGGCAAGGCAAGTCAGTGGGCTGAGGGGACGCAGGACGCGTGACAGGTGTGGAAATGAGGATAGGAGGGGTGGAAGCAGGAGAGATGATGGCTGAGGGCACGTCGACAAGAGCTGGAGATGAGGAGGAAGATGGGTATGAGGACTTGAGTTGAGCGCTGGTACGAGCTATGAGCTCCGAGAAGGGGATCGAGGATGAGTCGTCGAAGGATGAGAAGGATCCAGGGAGTGTATGAAGAGGGGGGGGTCAGATGACGAAGCTTGGTCCTGATTATCGTCGGCGATGGGGTTTTGAGGCCCTGAGGCTTTCTTGGTGAACTTGCCGCCTTTGTCTCTGGGCTGGCTGTCTGCGCGCTTGCTCATAAGGTGGGTCGCTTATCGCAACCCAAGACCAGGAGGACCAAAGATTTTTGACGTAGGAGGCCTCGAAAGAATCCTCACTCCGAGCACCAGATGAAGCAGACGCAAAGAGCGTCCGCGAGTTCGCGAGGAGACTTGAGGCCGGGAAAGAAGAAGAGGATAGAGTGAGCAGAACGAGCAAACGCGAATATGAACGCAGACGGGCCCGGTAGCTCGCGATCGGCGTCGTGATCGAGTCGGAGGGAGAGGTGTTGAGGGAAAGGAGAAGGCCACAAGACGAAGGCGATTCTTGAGGGCACACGAAAGGTTTCGAGAACAAAACGCGAGGGGAAGTTACATTTGAGCACTGGGAATGAAGCCGTTAAGTATCTTTTTCGAATCATCGTACTGTAAGTAAGCTTTTAGTGGTAGTCCGGTAAGTAAGGAATACGGTCGTAATCTAGGGTGAAAGACATTTCAGATCTAAACAAAGGCAGAGGAGAGATCTAACTGAATCAAGGGTAAGGATGAAAGGGACGCGAGGCGAGTATCAAAGGTATGAAAGGAGGGGCAGAGTCACGATTTGTAAGTAGCAAAAACTCTAAGGGGAGATCTGAGAAAAGGAACACGATACCCGAGGCGAAACCAAAAACGCGAAGAGACGAGTCTAGCAGGGGTGGCCCAGCGAGTCGGCGCGAAGCCCCAAGTGCGGCCGCGAGGTTGAGGCGAGGCCCTTTGATGAGCGAGTGGGCGTCGTAGATGTCGCGTCGCGGAGTCGATAACGAGGAGGGTGGGCGTCGAGGGAGCTGTGTCATGCGGTTGAGGACAAAGGCGAATGAAAGGGAGATGGGCGCGGGAACGAGGCGATAACGAAGAGGCGAGGCGGAGGCGGTGAGAGGCGTTGACGTGGGGATCGAGTCGGCGTCGGCCAATACCCCCACAATTCCGCGGTTTTCGCGATCAACCGCACCGCTCACCTTACAATACGATACCCTCTAGTATATGAATGTGTAATATACCAAGTTGTAGAAATGGTATCGGCATTGTAAGGCCGTCAGCTCTGTTAGGGTCGCACGGTGACATCGGGTGGATGGGTCTGGGTGCTGCTGCAGCACCTCCTCAGTGCATCAAGGCTGAGTCAGACGGTCTTCACTGGAGTGAAGCTCAGACATCCAATGATCTAGTTGTTGATGTGGCAACTATCCATACGTTCATCCAACCCGACAATATTGCACGACGCATCCAGTGTGCTCGATACGCGTGACCTTACGGTATAGGCAGCATTGTTGGGCATGCCCTGTAGGTCGTTCCGAGCTTAGGGGAGTGTGCGTGCGAGGATGGCGTTGTCGAATCGAAGGTGCCCTGACTTGGCGCGTGTTTGTGGCGGTCACGGTGGCGGGGGTCGTGCCCTGACAACGTTGCTTCCATGCTTCAAACGAAACTACGCATACAGTAGACGACGCATGCGAACACGACTGTATGTCCTCGTGGGGAACAACGTCATCGTTTTGGCTCGACGTCCACCACTTGCTCGTTTAAGGCCGCCCTTGATCCACTTCTCTCTCTTTTCGGTTTAATTTTTTGGTGTTTTTTTTTTTTGGTTTCCCGGGATGATTATCGA
Organism: Russula dissimulans; assembly: GCA_022376545.1. Taxonomy (NCBI): domain Eukaryota; kingdom Fungi; phylum Basidiomycota; class Agaricomycetes; order Russulales; family Russulaceae; genus Russula; species Russula dissimulans. Next base: position 455,677 of record WTXJ01000010.1, read on the forward strand.
TGTACCCCCGGGACTGCCCCACCGGTTTGGCGAGGACGGCGCAAGGAGGCTGCGGTATCGAGTGACAGCCCCGAGATCAGGTGTGAGATAGTCGTTCCAAGCCTGGGGTCGTATAGGGTTTGCGCAATGGGCGAGTCTAGTGCTGCCTCCTAAGGACCTGTCGTAAACATTTTTCGCGTCACTGAGTAGCTTTACCCCCCCTAATAGGCGATATATATTAAAACGGTATGTGATGCTGTGCCTCTATCGCCCTATTATTGGTTAAGGGTTGGTGCCATTGCGGTGTCGGCGGGTTACAGGGTGCCTCGTTGTTGCGTCCCCTTCCAAGTGAGGTGTGTTATACTCGAATAATACGTCTATCCTCCGCTTTCCTGCCTGCCCATTTCCTCAACAATGACCGCGCCAAGCCTTGACCAGGTCGTTACCACCATCAACCAGGTGCAGGTTGCCATAGAGCTGGTGAGTAGTTCTATGTCGCACGCTGGGTGGGAAAGCGATTAACCCATTCCGGTCTGTCGCTAGATTTCCGCAAGCCAAAAGAAAACCCAGGAGTCATGGGCGACAACAAAGGACGCACTGGACCGCCTCACGGAGCTCGTCCAGGGGTGCAATGCCGCGGATTTCGACGCAGGCTCGGAGCTCCAACAACCGCTAAGCGATCTGCAAAGGTGTTCTGGCCCGAGAATGCCCCTCAGTATTTTGGCTAACTGGGTCCCCCCCTCCCCCTCCCCTCCCCCCTACTTCTAGCGACCTCGAGGCAACGTACGCCTCATGTCGGCGCTATTCTGGCAGCAGCAAGAAAAGGGGCGTGCTGCGAGTGTCCGGTGTATTACCTAAGTGGATGGTCGGCAAGTTCCTTCGCGAGTTTGCGCAACTTCGCGAGAGGATTCAGGGCATTTATGATGACTTTGAGGTGGGTTCGATGCCGATGCCGTTTATACATGACGCATGCAATTGCTCAATGTTCAAATCAGGCTGCCGTAAGGCAACGTGAAAAGCAACGAGATCAGGCCGCAACCACCGCTAAGCCTCCTAGTGTCTCGGGGCATCTGATAAAGCGGCAATCTCAGGCTGTTTCGTCGAATAATAACATACAAGGACGCATTGGGACGCCGAAATCAATAAACATCACTGAATGGCATTCCCCACCACCAGATCTCCAAAAAATACATGCTCCTTCCAGTACAAGTTCATTTCCAATCTGGAGTGCGTCAGAAACGCAACTAGGATCAGAAGAATTGGTCATGGAAGATCCAGAAGATTGGGCTGTCATTCTAAAGGAGATGCAAAACAATGTTCAGAGCCGCGCGGCTTCTCTTCTAGGGCTTGTTCAGAATGACCTCGGTGATCGGCTCATCGTTTCTCACAAATCAAGACCGTCTGGTTCTAAGGTATATCTTTGATGCTGTCACCGTTGCTGTCTATCGGCACTCATCAAACCGTATATCAGGGCGCCCATCTGTCTATACAGAGTAACTTGACGCTCGAGTTACGACGTCTGGAGATCCAATTGTTGATGCAAATCGCTTCATTTACACCACCGGATCTCTGTCCTCCACACGAGTACTTGCAGGCAGTCAAGCTTACACCTTCATATCCGATCGTCCTCTCGGGCTACAGTTGGGAAGTGACCGTTAGACGTGTTACAAACCTTTTCGAGTCCATAGACGTCTCCTCCATGGAGACCGGAAGTCCCGAAGCTGCAAGCAAACTTTTTGACCTTTCTCAAACTCTCGAAGATCTATGTATGCACCATTATTCATACACAGTTGCCACTTGGGCTCTGTTCCTCCGTCGTGGTCTCTATAATTCAGATAAAGACATGCACCGCCGCGATCTCGCTTTGGTCCTTTGTCTGAAAGCGAGGGTGCTTACTGCATTAGGAAGGAACAAGGCGGCCATGACCGTTGTAAGTGAAGCCGTGCAAGCTTGTTACGAAGATGAGGCGCTCCAAGGTGTTCAACTCGCAAAGGCCCTGCTCACCCAAGCACCCCTACTCAACGCCGCGGGGAGGAAGTCAGAAGCGAAGGTCACGGCAAGACAAATGGTTTCCATATTGGAAGCCCCAGGAGAAGATAAACCTCACCTGAAACGTCTCCTGTCTCTAGCCCGGGCCTCACTTTCTAATATCCTTCTGGACATGGAAGAATACGACGAGGCGTTGGCCGTCGCACAGGACGCGGTCAAGTCTGCCCGCTCTCTCATCGGGGCGGTAGATTCCCGCTCCGCTCTCTCCATCGCCCTTCTCATAAAAGCACGAATACTGGCCGCGCGGGGAGAAAATGGGACCGCATACACCACAGCCGTACAAGCCGTCAGGCATCTACGGGAGCTGACATCCGAACGTCCCGTATTCACCACGTTCCTCGCTCACGCGCTCGTCCTATCCTCGCGCTACCTGCAAGCCGCGGGGTTCCACTGGGAAGCGCGAAAAAGCGCCGACGAGGCGGTCGACCTGCACCGCGCCCTCCACACATCCGCCGCGCAGCCCTACGCGCAGCACTACGCCGAAGCGGTCGGACAGCTCGTACAGCTGCGCGTGCGCATGCGCATGGCCGACTCGGACTCGGACGGCAGGAGCGGGAGCCCCCCAGACGCGGACGTGTTCGACATGGCGCAGCACGCAGCGGGGCTCTTCCGCGAGGCGTCGATCCGCGACTCGGACGCGCTCGCCACCGTCCTCCTCGTGATCGCGAGCGGCCTCTTCGAGGCGGCGCAGGTGCAAGAGGCGGCGGCCCCCGCCGAGGAGGCCGTCGCGATCCTCCGGCCGCGGTGGAAGCGCAACCCGCGAGAGCACGCGCCGCGATTCGTGCGCGCGCTCGAGATCGCCGCCGCCTGTCGTCCCAGCACGGAGGCGGGGCTCGAGTACGCTATGGAGGCGGTGGAGGCGCACAGGCCGCGGAAGGATCTCGGGCGTGACGTGCACGAGCGGATACTCACACATCTGCTCATGGATGTGTTTTTGCGGCTGAGGGAGCTGGGACGCGAAGTCGAGGCTATCCCGTATAAGACGGAAGCGGCTCGATTGAACGTGGATGTTGTTGAGAGCGTCGATCCGCCGCCTGCGACAGGCGCGGCTCACTCCAAGGGCCTATCCACTGGCATCATGGAATATGGACTGGAATCTGAAGACGAAGAGGACATTTGATGATCGCCAGCTATTGTATACACTCGTTCTGTTATTATTGTTATCATGTAGCATATACCCGTCACTTATGTATCTTTGACATTGCCAGCTTTCGAACGGGATCACACAAACCTAGTACTTTACTAGTCCCATTCGGGTAGTTACTATTTTTATAACAATCGACAAATGCTGAACATCGATGAGGCAAATCCATCTCCATCTTCATTTTGTAACCGTGATTTTAGCGCAGGTGACACTCCGCATATTATTCACTGAACAGGCTGCGCAGGTAATGATGTCAACCCGTCTCCGCCTAGGAGTTGTGCAGCAGTAGCCACCACCAGACTTGCAGAGAGTCGCGTATGCGTTTATGCAGGAGTGGCCCGGGGGCGTGTGATGCCGATGGTGGTACAGCGGATTGCTCATTGTTCCACTGCGAACGTCACACGCATCCGATAAACACTGCCAGACACCCACTTTGACATGGACCCAGATAAAGATGGAAACACGTTTGCATGTTGAAAGAAATAGAGACGAGGAGAACGTCAACGGTAAACGCAAACTACGTATCGGAGCTCTAATATTATGAAAACAATGCGCCATTAAAACAAGCCGCCTGGGAATGCGTGCAGGTGCAGTGGGAACGATCGTTATGCCAGTGTGACCTGTTACTTGTCGCAGCGTTAGTGGAAAAAGACCCTCGCTGCAAGTGACCTTTTTTCATACTCTTCACATGCTCTACCCGCAACATTAAACGAATCAATCCCACAGGGCGATAACTCATCACTCACCTCTCTAGGCAACATGGGATGTTGTCCCGAATCGGTTGTCCCTGTTCCCACTTCCCTGAGCCCACTCAGCGAAGACTCGGACCCGGCCACCACCACCTCCACCAGCCGGGCCATCGTCACAGGTTCTCATGAAGGTTGACATGTTGTTAAGGAGTAGATTTCCAGAGGAGTAGAACACTGTGGTTTGAGCTCGTGTATGAGCAGGCTGAACTGTGCAGCATGATAGAACGCAGTTATATACACCGTCTACACGTGCCCTGGAGCTCCTCCTAGCTTCTTTGCGGGTAAACGTGGGAACACCGGGCTCCACGGCCCCTCAGGCTGAGGTGATGTCTGCGCCCTGACTGAGTCATTAGCATGCAAGCTATACCCAATCTATATCTTGGAAGCCTTGCACGCTTCCATCTTGGCTTCCTCTCCAAAATCAAATGGTCCTGTGACCTGTTTGCAAAGTGTAATAAGTCACCTGGGGATGCGTGTAGTGGAAACGACCATCATGAAACCAGTTTTCCAAGAGTAATCCGATCCAACCTCGATACTTACATGCTCTATCCTCGACATTAAGATAAATTACACACAACGATAAATCATCACTCACCTCTATGTCCCGGATTAATTGTCCCTTATTTTGCCCTTAGACTAAGCCAAGACTTGGACCCAGCTGCGGCTGCCCCCGCCGCTTGCACCTCTATCATCATATGATAAAGGTTGACATGACAGTGGAGTAAACGTCCTGAGGAGTGAAACACTACAATTCTGAATCGCAGTGTTCCACTCCTCAGCCTGCTCATACACGAGCCCTGAGTCAACGCTCGTGTATGAGCGGACTGGACTGGGCAACATAGAACGCAAGTGCGGTGAGTTATATACAACCACGCACGTGCTCTGGACCTTTGCGGCCCCCGACCGTGCCCGTGACTCGGAGACCGATATCTGCGCCCTGTCCCAAACGCGGCATAACAGCCGCTTCCATCCCTACGAATCCTCTCCAAATCCGGGCCAATATCAAATGGTCCGGCCATGGCAGATTTTTTTCATTGGGGGTTGATTCAAGCTCCAGCCCCCCCAAGGATCTGGAGTTGCCGAACCCCATCGTTTCCTAATCCTAACCTCGAATAAGGCGCCTCAGGAACAAGGCCGCAAGGGCTATCAGGCGAGGCACAGTACGGGAAAGCAATGTGGCGTCAGGGGTTTAACTGTTTTCGACAGAGATCCGTGCAGGACTCTCCACGGTCGGCCGCGTTCCTGACTGCCTTGCGACACGGCATTCGACTTTTCAAATGGTCGTGACGTTCCACCTAATCAAGCTGAGCGCCATCGATTGTCACTGTATGTACGGACGGCAAGGTGTGGTACTCGCTCACCACCATGCTCTGCGTCGAAATCCTTGACACAACGACACCGTATTCCGAGGCCAAACTTGCAAGGTTGCGCGATCCCGTCCCTTGATCTTTGAGCGCAGCACGTTCGCGTACTACGTAGATAGACGCGTTCTCGATCTCGTGATATGCACGAGTCCCGTGGCGGCATTCACCGAGAGAGTGCAACGGGCATCTCAGTTGCGCAACTCTTATCGCACGCCTTCATCAGCATTCTTGCATAAAACTTTTTCACTTAAAAAAGTTGACAAGTTAAAAGTTTTTACCAAATTTGCTGATGCTTGACAAGAGATAACAGAGATTCCAGAAGGTGGCAAGACCGGCCTCGTGGCAATCACGACCGGCTTTGCGTCTTTCCTCTTGATCTTATTCTCCGAGTCCCCAATCTTTCTCTAACATTCCTTCTTGGGCTGCTGGTGGTGCTCTCGTGATCGTTGGTACACTCATGATACGGAACGTGTGCGAGATCAGTGGAGATGCCTTCCCAGTACTAGTGTCCCACACTGTCATCTGATCATCTGAACTCTCTGTGGAAGGTCTAAAGAGAAATCAGCTGACTTTCGATATCGCATACGGCATATTTTATTTAACAGGGTGTCGTGGTACTACCGCTTCACCCCGTCAAATTTTGTCACAGGCTTCTCTCAATTACCATCATTTTACAGGTCTTGTACAAAGAAAAGTGGTAGGTGGGGTCCATACCGAATCTACTAAACGACACAACGCTTATTGTGTGAGCCAAGCATCTGGTCAAGCACGAGCACTCAGCCCAGGAGAGGACGGATCTCCCCCTTTTCATGAAGCTCCTTCAGGGCGTCTGAACCTGAGTAAAAGGACACCTTTTGGTCCCCAACAACGGAATCATAGAAGGACAGGAACTTACCCCCAATATGCTTCCGGTCTAGGACAATGAAGGCGAGTTTCAGAAAGAGCGTTGCAACACATATTCTTCGGTACGCACTGATGAAAATATTGGGCACAGACCTCTGGCCTGTTTTCTCTTCCAGATAATCCTGGATCTTGTCCCCATCATCCCTCTTATCGAGCCTACCCGGTGACATCATGATATGCACAACAATGATGATGGAATTAATACGGACTCGAAGATAGTAGTAGGTTTCAAATCAGCATACTCTTCCGCTAAAAGTTCTTTGGCTGCCTTAGAATACGGGCAGTAGGTCTTGGAAAATACGACAACAGTGTTGACAGCTATAGCGTTCTGCAGCGACATGAACAAGTCAGTACTAGTCAGTCGTTGTGCGGGGTGCCGTGAGATAATGTCTGGTACTTGCATCGACGAATTCGTTGGAGGTAGACATTGATTGAGACGATTGATTATGAAAAACACAGAGCACAAAAGTGCGGCTTTATGTACTTGCTCAGAGGGAGAACTCTTATGATGTCATTGGCAGCGCCCAGAATGAGGTCACTGTTTGGATCATGCTCACGCCGTCAAGGTAGTCATCCCGACGACCGGCCCCCGATTACCTGCCGACGTGAGAGACCCAATTAATGAACAATTCGTGATGTCCGAACGTTGCCTCTACCCAAAAAAAAAACAGTTAACAATCTGCCTGCTAACGGCTTGTTAGCCGTCACATGCTCCAGCCTGAGCTTGCCACCATGCCCCAACTGGCTACACTGAAGCTGCCAGTAGACTCCTACGCCAAGGGGCGCACAGGCCACGGAAGGATCTAGGTGGGCCGCATGCAAGCAGATCCTCATGCCAGTGCGTCTGCTCATCATGGTGGACGTCTTCTTGCTGCTGAGGGTGCTGGAGTGCAAAATTGAAGCTATGTCATACAACGTCGATCTGCTACCCGCGGTAGCCGCGGCTCACTCCCGGCCAGGCCCCTATCCAGTGGCAAAGGACGTCGGATCGGACTAGCTTGTGCACACTACAGTACTCTACCCTCGCACCTTTGGTTCAATATAACGATCAAAATTGACGAAATTCAGGGCGGTGCGGCTGACTTCCCGATAACAGTACAAGCTCATCCCTATGACTAGTATCCAACAAATCCTGAATGTCAATCACTTTCTTTATACCACATCTTTGATTGGATACTACATCCAGTCGAGCTCGGAGATGTCAATTAAAGGAGAGTGCGGATCTTATGCTCTTTGTGAAGAGTTGCCAGAGCGTCGGAGCCTAGGGCGGAGGACACATTTAGCACCAATAACAGGAGCACGATACGTTATCAACTCACCCCCTACATGGTTCTGGTCTAAGATAATGGCAGCGAATCTCAGAAAGAGCAAGAGTAAGGAATATACGGTTTGCTACGCACTGATGAAAACATTGGGCACAGTCCTCTGGCCGGTTTTCTCTAGCAGATAATCCTGGATGTCGCTCCCGTCATCCCTCTGATCGAGCCTACACAATAACGTCAACATACGGACCCATAGAGATAATGATGACATTGATACGGACTCGAAGATGGCGGTTTGCAGATCATGATAATCTTTGGCTAAAAGTTCTTTGGCCCTCTTGCAATACGGGCACCAGCTCTTGGAGAACACAACAACAGTGTTTCCAGCCACGGCATTCTGCAGGGGCAGCAACATCAACAAGTTAGCGTTTGCGTAGGTCGCTGCTGGAATGGTCTGGTACTCGCATCTACAATTTCCTTGGGGGAAGACATTGGTATGAATCGAGATTTTGATTATGTTGATGAGGTTTTGAGTTGATTTGGAAGACCTGTCGCGCGAATTTGTAGCCCTTATATACTCGCTCGGCGGGAGAACTTAAATAGGGCTCTGAGTAATAGTTCCTTGCTATTAGCAAGCAGAACCGTAGAAATAATGAGGTCACGCGTCAGCATCACGTGAACAGAGGTCCAAGGCCCGAATCGAGTTCATTCTCGACTTGGTTGAGTCTGGTCAGTAAAGTAATGTGTTTTTCAAGTGATACACAATTCGGAATGTCCTCCACCCTACAAAAAAGGCAGCTAACAATCCGTTGGCCTTGGGCCCTCATTTCCCATCATTTAAGCGGACTAAAAGGTAGCGGCGTTAAAATGAGTGAATCCATCGACCTCGCAAGTTGAGATGTCTATAGGCCAGGTTAACCGAGTAACAAATGAAGATGTAAAGACGACGCGCCTTGCGTACGGTGTCTGCCCAGCCATCCAGCTGCCATGCACTTTCACGCTGTTCCTTGCGAGTCTCAAGGTCCCTGTGCGCCCCAGTCTATATTCAGCACTAGATATAAGTAGTGAAAAATACGCACGGGTATTGCCAGAGATGATACACCTGGTGCAGTCGACCGATATGGGCATACCATGCGCCGACAGGCCGAACGAATTTCCTGCGGGCTTCAATGCCCTTGCGCCTATATGAGTTCACACGCGATTAGCTACGCGGTGATCAAACGCGAGCCCGAAAAATGCACCACGTAGCCTCCCACTCGAGCAGCGTGCCAGGGTTCAGCTGATACGCGCGTAACTCAAAGATGCCGCCTTCCTCATGGGGCGGAGAGGTCGGCAGGAAAGCAAATTCTTGCGCAAGCTGTGTAGCCCGAGATTGGAGAAAAGGTCGCAGGGCGTCATGGGCATTCTCGTGCTAGGCAAGGAGTGAGCGAGGGTCAGAAAGTGCCCCTATGCTCGACGAACCTTCGAACCAGGAATCTTCTTCCATACATCGTCCAAGCCGGAGTGATTCTCGTACTCAAGGACGTGGTCTAGGAAGATTGATTGAGCATCACATGTTGATTTAAACTGAGGCTACGCACAAAACGTGTCCTGTTCCCCGACGATAGCCTCAAAATTACCCGAGAGCTTGACTCGAAGTTCGGGATCGTCCCGCAAGCCGGTGTAATAATGTTCACTACGTGGTGCAATGAGCAACCTCCGCGCTCACAATCACGCAGGACATTGGACGTACGCGGCTTTCTTATACTCCTTGACCCTGTCCGGCTTCACTCGATGAGCTGTGGACAACATGGTTTACGATACCGAGTTGGACGTTTTTCAGATGGATGTGACGCACTTTCTATGCCATGGAGATACTTGCCACGCGCAATGAGGCGCGAATGGTGCTGCACTTCAAGGTCACCAGCTTTTTTAGCCTCTTTCGAGCCGTGCAGGAGAGACTGCGCGTGGACGGCCGATACTGTCAGCGCGCGGGATCTGGCGCGGGGCGAGGTAGGTACCTGTACAGAAATAGCACGTCGGGCACTGGGCACTACGCGGCGGGGAACATTGGAGGCTAAGCGAGCAAGCATGAAGACTTGCGTCGATATGAAATGTCAAAATGAGTGGGGAGTGTCTCGGAGAACAGGGATTGTGAAGTTGTGCTCTGGGCTCTGTGGGGAAGGAAAGACGGGGTTCAATTTCGGGAGCGAGCGCTGATTCGGTTTCGGTTCGGTCATCAATTTGACGTAATCACGATGTCGCCGTGAGCCGTGAACACCATTCTTGTCTAATCTCGTATCGTATCCTCCATCTGCACCTTGTATACAGCCCACTTTTCCTTTCTATCCCCAGTAAGATGTATCCCGTGTCTTGCATCCCGATTCAGGTCCATGGCACTCGGACCGGTCACGAAGCTGTACATTTTCCTATCCGTGTCAGGTCAACTGAAAAACAGTCAACTTTTCCAAAAAGCCTAGAAACATTTAAGCATACATGCTCGTTCTGCAGTACATCTGCACATTGGACCCACTGACATTAAACCGATCAGTATGGAGTAAGTATGGGGGCGGGTGGTAGCATGTCCAACACTTTGATATCACTTGACCGCATATTAGAAGGGCCCCCTATGATGAAGAAGGGATATGTTCAGAAGGAGAAGGCTTTGAGCTTCCCCTTCGCCATAAGCAGCGAGCAAAGAAAGTTAGATGATACATTTTCCGTCTCCAAGAATTTGTATAGGTCTTGCCCCGAAGTCCAGCACAGTACATCCTGTGCATCTTCACATCAGGGCTCGATATCTCTTGGAAACAACGCAACCGTAGTTCTTTTTGAACCGAGACGACCGGCCAAAAACACGCCACAAGTCCACGAGGCAGGGCAGATGACACCTCCACTCGTCTACCAGCGAGTTTCACCAGTCACGCGCATGTACTACGCCGGGCTATCACCGCCTAGAACAGCCACCAGGCAATAACCCGCCATGAGCGAAGGATATGTTATAAATGGTTCGATTCCACAAAGGGACGTTGTGGACTGACGATGTGCTTCTTATTCCCCTTGTGACGACTGTTGGAAACCGCTACGAAAACTCGACAGCCACGAGGTCACTGGGCCGGGGGGTGGGGTTTTCCGGAGAGAACCTGCCATTGCCACCTCTTAAGGATAGGTAGAACAGAAGGAACTCCAAGGAGAAAGGAGGGCGCATCATATAGCCGTGCCATAGCCAAGAAAACGATGTATGGAGAGTGTTTTTCATGTTGCAGGTGTACACTGCCGGGAAGTTGGTGAATAAGCGTTTGTAACGCGCAGTAGCTCTAGTTCCGTAACGTGTGTGCGTAGAGTGTTTAAATAACGCAAACCTTCCGGAAAAATCGGATAACCGTTGTCCTGCAGCGCTCGATAGGCACAGTCAAACGGTACTCGGAACGTGATAACACCGGAATAATACCGTACCCTGCACCTGACTGAGAGCATCCTAAGAACATGAATGGATGTACGTATTCTCCATCCAGTTAACGATCCCCGACTTCTCCTCAGAAGAAAATGTTGGCAAGAGATTCCTTGCAACGGGGTCGGAAAAGGAGCGGTCACGAGGTGGAGTTGTATCGCGTCCCAAAGACGCCGCAGGTTTCGGTCTGCTGCTCCACACCGGGATACGGGTCGTGATTGCGTTCATCTCTAAGCAACAAACGAGAGACAAGATATGTCGCACCATGACTGGTTTGACACAGTGACTGTTCCGCTTCCCTCAGGCCGCGACGAAAAGGGAACACCCCTCGAATCTCGTCCGGACATCGGTACCAGTGGCAAACGTGCTGTATATCTGATGTGGATATTGGATGGTTCTTCCGAGCGCTGCGGTGGCTTGATGGGAAGAGACACCGAGTCCGAGTCGACAAGCAAGGAAGCAGGGAAGTCAGAATGACGAGCAACGCGGACAAAATAGGAGCCTCTAAAAAAGATGAAGCGTCGCTTGACAGGACATTTCTCCTGATCGAGGTCGCCAAGCTAGTGGAGCCCAGTAACAACCAGCACAACAGTACTACAGTAGTACTATATCTAACAGGGTCAGTGCATCCGAGTCACGTGCCGTGGGCAACTGGTTAAATAAATCCTGTTCGTGATCGTTTGCAGACTAGTACTGCACTTGGGCATCCTGTTAGGCCACGCCTGAGCGCGAGCTACTGCATGTCAATTCGGGCGTCTCGATCTAAGACCAGGCACTGCTCTCATAGAGTAAAAATAATCTCGCGGGGATTGAGAGGGGATACCGTGATGGAACACGGTGGTAGGTCTTGGGCCGCGTGCCGCATGAATTCTCCGGTGCCGAGGGCTAGTAGTTTTTTTGATTAATAGAGCCGGGATAGAATTCATGGGTACTAATATGTAACAGATTGAGTTACTCGCTTAGAACGAAGGTGCACCTACGAGAACGAATCCGTCCTGTGCGGAAGATCTCTCGAACTATGAGAGTTGATGCCCTTGATACCGCATTCCCTTTCAGCCTTTACGTTGGTTGTAATGGATGAGGCCGCCAACGTCACGGTCGGTTGACACTGCGTCGTAGTGACAGATATGACAGGAGATGGGGCAAGAAAATCTTGTGACTTCCACGAGGCCGAACGGCGAACGTGTCCTATCATGATTAGGCAAAGCACCCATCCTTTCGTAAGTTATTCTCCAAACGAGTTAATTGAAAGAATCACTCCTTCGGCGCCATCTACCATTGGTGCATGGATGGAAGTCGGGTCATTTTCACCGATGCAAGGCCTGCGGCTATTTCGATTAGACGATATTAGTCTTGCGGGTGAGAATCTGGGGCATAGTAAGATACAATTCAGCAGCGGCGGGACCGTGGGTTGGTTGCACCCGTGAGGATGAGCCGGGCCGGGAGCAATCAGCATCTCATCAGTTTCAGCTTCATCACCCTTCATTCGTCTCTCCACTGCCCTCCTCTCCCCGAGGCGTACACGAGTCATACTTTATGTTTCACACACAATCGATTCGACCCATCTTTCATTCTCAGTTCAAATCTATGCAATGCCAGGCTTTACCTCAACCTTGGGGCTATGCACCATTTTACCCGCCGGCTCGCTTGCCACGTATTCCTTGCGGCGTCATGTCAACTGAATAACATTGTTCACAGAATGGATGAACGTTCGCCGCTTTTTGGAGTATTCCGGGAACAGGATCGGTCGTTTGATGGCCATGTGCTGTGGTTGGTTCCCAAGTCTTCTATAGCAGCCACGGTGGATGCTAAAGCAGAACGCCAAGTTTCTCCACAGCGAATACCTTATCGGACTTAAGATACCGTAGATGAGCCGATTAGTCGGCAATGAATGCTGCGAAGTCCCGGTGAGTGGCCACATGGGCTGCACTATATTTGATGTTAATACGGAGCACAGTGTTGTACTGGGACTGGGTCTAACGGAAAGTTTGATGACAGTTCGAGGGTACATTACTATCTGGATACCCCAACGTTGTCTTTGAAACGTCGGGCGCAATACCCTTTGACTGTCTACTCCCTTTGAGTGTGAGTGCGACTGATATGGACGGAAACCAAAACAGCTTCATTTTTTACTTTTTGAAGCTCGAAAGGCGACTATCCGTCTGTCTCCGCCCCTCGAAAATGTGATCGATACGTTCTCTGGGGGTGGATCTGAATCTCAGCCTCCATGCGGTATGACACACGTTCTGATCATACGTGGCCTGAACGAATCCGGTTTTTACTTGTACTAACAGAGAACACGATATGCACAGCGTCACTACTGATTGCATGTCTATAGTGGCAACCCCTGGAACGTGGCCAATAGAGCGCCCTCACCCGGCCTCTCAACTACGACCGAGGATGGGACTATCGCAGCACAGCGACGTCCTGACGACAAAATAGTAGAGGACGTGGTGATGTATGAATGGGAGGCTCTAGGATCATTAATAGCCCGGATTGCCTCTCTTGCCTATACAACCGGTTCCAGGGTCACCGCAACCTGCTACGTGAAGATGACATCTCAATTCCTAAGGCCTCATGAACCCTTTTCAGGATCTCTTATCCTCGGAGATATTTGCGCAGTGCGTAAAATATTTTCCTATTCGATGTAGTAAGGCACAGGTGACAGAGGGCTTTACCCGACATCAGAAAGATGGCCGGGTGGTTCACGGACTCGGGAGCGATTGCGTCGCGATTAGACTGATGCGCTAGCGGTTGGCATGCCCTCCGCCTCCTTTTAAAGATGCACCGTCACTTGGCGTCCGATCCTGCTTTCTGTGATAGATCCGGGATGTGTGGGGGGGAGGATGGCTTCGGTAACCCACACAGATCACCGCTGGCCGTTGTCAAGATGGTCACTTACCTCGGTAACTGACCTTCGGTGCTCGTTCGACAACAGGCAAACCATCCGGGTCCAGCGTGCCTGGTGTTACCCGTGGGAACGGCCCTGTGTCTCCGCGAACAGAGAAGGGCGTGTGAATGCCTCGGGCCACATCTCCATTTCACGGGACGGGAGAATCCGTTCCGCTGGACTAGTTGACACTACACTTGACACTTGACTATACAGAGTAGCGCGGTTAGCGGGTGAGGCCACGTACACGGACGGATAAAAGAGAACGCGGGTGGCGCAGTAGAGTTCTGCATTGCACGGCTTGCGCGTGCAGAGCAGAGACGAAACATTCTCACACCCACCGAAGGAAGGGTCGTCGATGCCGAATTAGCACGGTCCTAGGAGTAATTTGAACCGCGTGGCCCGTGAACCCACGGGGATCGGACCTCGCTGCAAAGAGTCCAGTCCAGGACCATCTCCACAGGGCCCGCTATGCTTAACGTGACGTTTTCAGTTTGGTCTGATCGGCGACATCACCGCGATCTGAAAAAAACAGGGAGGAGGGTTCAGAGAGCGGCGATAGACCAGCCACGAGGCACGCCAAAAAGGCGTTGTGGGGTTGATGATATGATTCTTCGTGATGGTTGATGGGTGCTTGCGAGTACGTCGGCATCGCCATCGATTGCATCACGGGGAAATGCAACAGTTGACCAAGACAACGCGATGGGAACGGCTACGGTACGCCACCTTTATTCGTTCATCGCACCAGGGAGGGTTCCCAGGTCAGGCGGAGCTTCTTCCTTCATTAGTGATGATGACAGCCCCTGACATGAACCCGCGAAACAAAAGAGAACAGAACTAGACCGGAATGGCAATACATGACCGGATCTCCGCCTGGCCAGACTCTGGCACACGCCACGCACTGTATGTATGGCATCTCTTGGGCTGGACTGGCCTGAACCCCGCATTAGGAAACTCGGGCAGCGGGTTAGCCTCTTTTTTTTTTTTCGAAGAAGCCTTTCATAATCTGACAAGAAGTCACACGATGTTTTGTGCGCTATACGGATGCTATCCGTGAGAATAATATTCACAGGAATGGGTCTATTGATACAATAATTAAAACCCGGGACGCTCGCTGACCGAGGCAGCTGCGGCGGAGGGATGGGAAAGCAATATGAACTAGTTCGATACTGTATGAATAATCTGAGGGGTGCAACGTTGATCAAGCGTTTTCACCAGTGACCCCTTGGTGCACCGGTCACTAAACCAAGCTCCAGAGAGTCCTCCACGCCGTTCACCTTCTTCCCACACAAGCCGACATACCCAACCCGGTCGTAGACACGCTGCGCACAATTGTCATGCCCAACGTAAAGGGTTACGCTACGCTTTCCGCAATCAACCAGCAGGCTGAAAGGACGGAATGAAGGGAGGGGGGTTGGGGTAAGGTGAAGAGAGTCAGTGCCAAATCGGAGGAGGGGAGATGATTGGCGACCAACCGTCTGGTTACATTGCGAACGAGATGCTCTGCAAATCCCCGACGTCTCCATTTGGGCGTGGTGAATACCTTGGTAATCGCGGACACATTCTGGGTGCTACGGGTCACGGCACATACAGAGGTAACTTCTCCTTCAGATTCGTAGATCCAAATGAGACCGTTTGAGATAAGCTCCCGCGCTTCGATCGTCGCGGCGTCCATTTCGAGAGGGAAATACACCTAAAAATGGAACAATTTAATAGGGCCAAGGAGACCGCGGGGTTCGCAAACAAGGATGATGGGAGACGCACTGAATCATCAGCGAACTCCTTACAAAGCTGAGCAACCGCCGCGAGATCTTCCGTTTTGGCACGACGGATGCTATCTCCACGCGGAAGCGAATCGTCGCCAGAGCTGGACTCCTTGAACGTTTCCGGGTTGCAGAACGAATAGAACGCGGCATAGAACGGCTCGGGCTCGATGGGGCACTTGACGAGGTCAGACCAGTAATGGGTGAACGACTTGACCAGCTGGGTCATGCCGAAGATAGAGAAGACGCGCTGTGGGGGCACCATCTCAAGGAGACGCTCCGCCAGAAGCTCGATGCGGGGGGCGAGCCACGATTGGGAGATTGAAGTTGGGTTCTTTGGCGTCCAGAGAAATATGGGGTAATCGCCCAGCTTCCAGCTGAGGCACGAGAGCACCACGTCCAGCGTCGGAGGTATGAATGGGGACGGAGATGACCACACGGTCAGCCAAAACGGTTCATTCCCGCGGACCGCCACCGTCGCCGTCGTCTTCGTCGTCGTCGTCGTCGTCGTGGCCGTGATCGTGATCGTCCTCGCCCGGCCGATGCTGGCCCGGGGGCCAACCACGTGACCAGGCGATGAAGATGATGGCGCTGAGGACGGCGGGCGCGACTCTTGTTTCCACCACGAGCTGACGTCGGACTCGTTAGTGAAATGGCATCCGGTCAATGCTGCCTCGCTCCCGAGAAGTTTGAGGGCGTGCGCAAATACGATGTTCGCCGACTCTTCGTGGCGGCGCAGGGTGGGAAACGTTGCCGACAGGAAGTGTGCGGCCGAGTCGTGGTGAACGATGAGAATGCTTGCGGACGAGCGATCGGGAGTAAGACCAGGCATTCTTCGAATTCGAGAGTTGATGATACCAGAAATCGGTCAAAAATTAGAAAGGCAAAATATTCAGGGTGGGCTGCTGCGGATGGTGGAAAGGCGGGAATAGAGAACGAAGAAACGGAACTGCTAATGATGGGTAGATTTGGATGCGGAGGGGACAGCACCTTAAATACAGAACAGTGCCACAAGGCTTGTTGCCCTCGTCCCCGGCTTAGAACTATGATGACGGGTAGTACGAGGAGATTGACGGAGAACATATTTCCTGTGTTCGTTCATCTCCATGTGTGTAGTCTCGCCGGAACGGCTAGGATGCACAGCGTATAAAGGATGGTTTGAAATTGGGCCTAGTACTGGTTCGACGTGAGTCACAGCTCATTCCGGGGACCGAGGGATTGGCTTTGCGCAACTCTGGAGGACTCCCTGATTGATAGCCCCTGTGGGGTGCGAGAGGGAGAACAAGGAAGGATTATTAAGACACGTTGGAGCCTGGACTCGGAGAGGGTGAAAATGACAGCAAAGAAAATTGAGGGAGAGTGCAGGACGGATTAGGAAACAGCTACAAGCAGATTTGAGGCTGAAGAATGACGTTAAGGTGCTAGCATTCGATTTGCTCGCGGGGAACGGACGAGGTGATGGACTAGGTTTGATTGGATTCAAGGTGACCGGGTGGATTTCTGTTTCAAGTATGCCCGCCCAGCTTAAGCGATCCGGCCGTTCCCGCGGGCTATACAAAACTCACTCGGCCGCTCACTCGACATGGGCGAACAACATGTGAACAGTAAAATTTTTATCTGTCTGATATCTTCCATACAAAGTCTCCAGTCCGTCCTGTCCTTGTGACTGCACTTAGGGGCGAGGTAGTGGGAGCACGATGCGATCGGATGATATTGACGGCATGGCTCCTGGCTGAAACCAGGATGCCGGCTGGCCTTGACGGAACCATTCGTCTCTCTCTCCAAACACCTCCGGTGACGATCATGAGCGGTGATGACCTCCGACCGATACACTTCGTCTCATCCTGATCAATGCCCCCCAGTTTTGTCAACACGTCTACCGTGCACGTCTGCCCAGACCCTACTACCCTGCCGTCCTCACCCTTCGACCCCTTGCCGTTCTGGTGGGAACATACTCACATACTTCCGCCCACGGGGTTTCTGCGCAGCACGATGAACACCGATCATGGGACTAGACTACGTGAGAGGACCCCTGAAAGGAAGGGCAGGGCAGGCAGGTCAACATCGGAGATAAATGTACATGTCCATGCGGGGTAAACTTACCGCTTTTCAAAGTCCTATTGAGGCACAAGAACGACGTAGGACTTTCTGCCCGCCACCGCACATACGGACATCCGAGTGGGCTGTGGCTGTGGGAAGTCACAATTGTTTGCTATTGTCCCCGTAGATCAGGACTTGGCATATCAGCCAAGAATAGTAAAGATCGGACGAGCACTCCAACAACGTGACAGGGGCAGACTCGGACGGGTATAGTCATTCCTCATACATACCGTCAGCGCGCAACATTAATTCCAGATATTATCCTGGCGAAACAAATGCATGGGAAGAAATCCAGAGCCCGGAACTTGTGATGACTCGCCAGCGGGAAACGTTGCCAAAAGAACCCACATCGTGGCCCCGCCACGATCGCGTCTTCTGCACCTGAATGCTGTGTCCTGCGCCACCGTTTCAAGAACGGCCGACTGTTGTGCAATCCCTCGGCCGCGCTTGCAAGGGACGAATGATGTACTTACGGAAGACGGAAGCAAACAACGTCACCTGCGGAAGGCAAAATCATGAATTTGCTTAATACCCAGGCGCTGTAGTGAGGAACTACGCCCACCTCAGAAGGAAAACGCCCAGGTACCCCCCTGTACTAGAAATAGCTCACTGCCATGTCAGCGTGGTTATACTTGCGCTCACGCATTCACCATATTCACGATATCAGATACAGTATAGTCAACGTAGCTGCTGTGATATTCGGATTTTAAACCTTCATATTAGGCCCGGCCGAAAAGAGGCACCAGAACGACGCCTGTGCCTGGGCCATCTGTGACAAGAAATGAATAATGTAAATTCTTGGATCCGCTGCAGGGTCGGGAGGACATATGGACTGACGTGTACCTCGTTCACAAGACTGGAGTGACATTAAGACCATTAAGGCATGTGCACGGAGCTTATATCGCGGGCTGCTTGGAACGCTTTTCGTTTCTATACAGAAGCGGCCATCAGAGAGAATATGATATGAAAGTCAAGTACGCTCCTTTGGTCCGATGAGAGTAGCTTGATATAATTTGAGGCACAATCCCCGAGGAACAGCGAAACGGTATGGCCGGCAAAGCAGTGCCACTAGAGCGACCATACTTGGGCATGGAGAATGGACCCCGTCATTCCCTCCAACAGATACGTAGAGGAAGACAAAAGAGGACAGGGACCAAGCTCTCCGTCATGTCACATTAAACTCACAAACAAGTTTGGGTGGGCGCAGCCGGACGGCGAGCGTTCCCCTAGAAGCTCGGAGGCCTCGGGTATTAATTAATCGCCAGCGCAACTCAATGGATTCACAACATATGATTCGAACAAACACCCGACGCCGAACAATGACGAGACGTGATCAAACCGGGGGCTTAACAGGTCGTGCGCGCACAAGTGGGCGCGCCAGATACGCAGAAACTCGCTTCCGAATTATTGGCGAGAGGACGGCGGGACGATCGGCTTGACCAGCCCCGCGAGTTGGCTGACGATCTCGTCTTCGACTAGTCGGCTAACTTCGGCTGCCTGCAAGTCATCCACGAGCAAAGTGAGTAACCGGGGAAGACTTATCGCCGGGGGGGGGGGGGGGACGTGTCCATAGACTGAGACAAATGCTAACCCCAGAAACGAAAATGGAACATGAAATGACGCACATCCTTCACCTTGACAATTGTCGGTATAGACCGAATCCCCCACGGCGCCGAGCGGAAAACATTTTTGTCCGTCTTCCATCTATGAAATCAAAAAATTCCGAGACGAATGAATTATAAGCGAAAGTTCAAGGTCAAAGGGAGAAAACCGGCCGGCGGCGGGTGTGGTGCTTTGCGGTCGCCAACACCGCTTTCTCTTTTCTGACCGATCGCGATCGGGGCAAGGAGTAAGACGAGGGGAGGTCGTGACGCACTCTGCTCGCTGCCCGACGTAAATGATTAACCCGGATGGGCCATCGGTTGGCTCGAAAGTGCGTGCGATGAGGTCTTCTACATCGCGGCAGTCCTGGTGGCGGTGATACCGGCGGATAAGCAACACGCGGCAAGCGAGAGTTATGAATACGTGTGCCAAAATTTTTGAAAACGAGAGCTCAGCCTAGCCTCGTTTGACTGGCAGCTCGGGGAGGTGGGCGGCATGGCAGTGTCTCGGTTAGATATGTTGGGGCAAGGAAACCAACTCACCGGACACCATATTTTCCCGCTATCATCACGGCTGGCATAAAATATTACAAAGCTCTCTTTGATATCTTCATATGAGGAAAGTTGAAGGGGATTTGGCGCAGCATTGAGTGGCATTACGGCAATTGGAGGAGAGCTCAAAGCATGGCGGCCGGGCTTCTCGCGGAGCTTAGATAATCATCATTACAGTGATGGTTCAGTTCGGGAGCATTAGAAAAATAATGATCCCAATATCGAGTGAGCGTACAGGATAATCAAAACATCAATAAATCAGAATGAATGGTATAAACAGCGGCCTTGTAAATTATGCTACTGTGTCCTTGTCCACACGGCCAATTCATTTGTTTTCATAGAGCGCCGTCGCCTCTGCTAGCCCTAGCAGTGCGGCCAACCCACGAAAGGTAGTCGAATTAATCACTGCAGCCCGCACAGCTTGATCCGCTAGATGCAGCAGCCGCAGCTGTGTCAGTATTAGTGGCGGCGGCAGTGGACACAACTGAGCCACTGGCTGAGGCATCAGCAGCGGCGTACTGTACACCAGCGCCGGACATGGTATAGGCGCCCGACATGTATGAGGCGCTGGGAACGGCAGAGGCGCTAGACATGTACGAGGCGCCGGTCATGGCAGAGGCGCTAGACATGTACGAGGCGCCGGTCATGGCAGAGACGCTAGCCATGTACGAGGCGCTGGGCATCGCAGAGTCGCTAGCCATGTACGAGGCGAGGGACGCACTCGAGCCCGACTGTGAAGACACACTCTGTGTCATGTATGGACTAGCAGCCGTGCTCATGATTGTATAAGATGGCGCGGGCGAGGCATATGTGTTGTAAATGTTGCCATTGCCCGCCGAGAGACCCCACTGCGACTGGCACTGCCCGAGGCATTGGGCAAGCGCCGTCTCAGACACAACGGACGTCTCAGTCATGGTCTGAGTCTGGGTTTGAGTCATAGTGTAGGTCTGGACTTGTGTGAAGTTATCGGTGACTGTCGAGGTCATCGTATCTACGACAGTCATGGTCTGCGAATCAGGTCTGTAAGGACCAAGTATGAAGAGAGCATTTAATAGAATGGACTAACGTTGTTAACGACGTAGGTCGAGAAAGCAGTCGAGACATAAGTCGTGGGCTGAATGACCGTGCTGATGGATAAGGAAGTGACTGTCGCCGTCATGAAATCGGTTTGGGTGGCAGTCGAGACGTAGGTGAGAGTATCGACCATCGTCTGAGTATATGTTTCCTCAACGGTCATGGTCTAAATGGAAACGGTGAAACCAGATCAGAAGGGCCTGGCAGTAGCTACGGGGAAGGAGAGACGTACATTGTCAATGACATTGGTGCTCACTACCGTCTGGAAATAGGTCGTGGGCTCAACGATGGTAGACAAGTACGTCTTGGTCACATAGTCCGTCTCAGTTGACACCGACGTCAACAACTCAGTATCCGTGAGCGTATCCGTGTTAGTCTGGAAATAGGTAGTGACTTGGGTCTGTGTCGCTGTCGCCGTGAGAGTGTGCTCGACCGTCTGTGTGCTATCAATGATCTCGGTAGAGACCCAGACTTGAGTAGTAGGCACAAGCATTGTCGAAGTTACGAAATCTGTCATGGTTTGGAAATCTGTCATCGTCATAAGATCCGTCATCGTCTCGGTGACCGTGGTGGGAACAGTGACGGTCTATACACGCGCAGAGTTAACATTGGTTCCGCATGCTTCAACCAGGGACGCACCGAAGTCATTGTCTCTGTCATGGTCATGACATCGGTCATGGTTACCGTCATCGTGTCCGTCATCGTGGAGGTGACGGTCATTGGGGGCTGTTGGTAACAACTGCAAAGAGCACAAATAAGAGTTTAGTTAACGGCTCATCGAAAAATGGTACTGACGTCTGAGACATCTGATAGCAACCCGAGGTAGACATCTGCTCGATTAAAACGTGTAAATTCATCGTACTCGACCGCCTCAACTCAAATTATAGAATACGCACCCAAGACTCCATCTGCATGCAGGTCCCATCAGACCCCTTTTGATAGCCATATCCGCAGTCCATGCTCATGTAGCCTCCGTTCATAAATGACTCATAAGGCATGGCCATGGTCTGCGGAGGAGGGGTATACTGAGCAGGGGGAGCTGTGTACTGATTGTATGGAGGGGGCGAGTTGCCGTATTGGTTATATGAGGGGGGCTGTGAGTAACCAGAACCTGATGGTGGCATCGTGGCAGCAGGGGGCGCAGCTGTCGAAGAAGACAAGGATGCAGAGGTCGAAGAAGCAGAAGAAGCAGAGCCCCATCCAGCCAGGTCACTAACGGGGACCATTGAAATGACCTGAGCGGTCGCAAAGGACGCGAGCGTGAGGGTGATTGCGAGCGGAATCATTACGAAGAAGGGAAGAGTAGGTCGACGGCAAGACGATTAAGAAGGCCTGAAAAGTAGGAACGACTGTAAATCCCAAAGAATGAAGCAGCGATCTACGCTAGTGTACTGTCTCGCAGTATGGGAACAAATGCAGAAGCGTGCACTGTGGGGTGACTAGTAAGGACCGAAACAAATTATGTGGACATGAGGATGGGAACTCACCGCTAGAAAGAAGCGAAAGCAAAAAAAGAGTGAAGAAGAGAGGGCCAAAGGAAAAGGGGGGAAATAAAAAGTTGAGGGTCATGAGAAAAGCCGGGCATCCTTAAGAGGAGAAAGAAGGTTAGGAACAGAGTTGAGGGTCGATCAAATTTTTTCGTCAAAGTCAGGGTCTGGCCTTCTCGGCTTTTGATCTCCCGCATGGTGCGCGTATCTAGGGTAGCCAATTGGTTCCGAGTCGTCGCGGGACTCCCACTCCACCGGCACCGATCCTGCAGCGCTTGTGTGCATTCTCAAATGATTGCCTGAAACAGGTATAAGGTAAATCAATATCATCATCCCTACCGCCACTGCCCATCCTTCCCTCGCCCTCCCTCCTCACGTGGCCGGTCGCGTTCGTCCTCCAATGTCCCCATGCACGTCCAACAGGATCTTTAATGCATTTCGTGCCCGCGTTTTCGCAAGCTCCTCCCCCCGTGACGTAAGCGCGGTCTCGACATCGCGCGGCGCTTCTTTCCACGGGTACTGCAACGGGACATCCACATCAGGCCGCCGCATGCATAGCATTATCTCATGGGATGGCTTACCGGGAAGAACTTCACAAGCGACGGTGCAACAAAATCGCGTATCAGCGACATAACGTGATCGCATTCTCGTGAATACTCACCCTGTGGAGATACTCGTAAGCCACGAGCGTGAAACCAAATTGAGGAGAGCTTCGAATGACACGCGCTGGTCCACCCTTGAAGAGAGCCTTGAAGCCTTCCTCGCGGTCTAATGTGGTCTTCAATCAGCACGTCACTGTTACAAGCGAGTTTGATCTTACAGATTTTGTTGAATGCATCGGCCAGTCCTGTGTAAGTTGTCTGCCCCTTACGAGCTTCCACTTGTAACCGCGTCTTGACGACGTCTGTCATATACCCGATATGGATTATTAGTTCTTTTTCTCTTCACAAGCTGTCAGAAAGAAAATTCCGCACCTGCGGGGGTCGTGAGGTAGGCAGCTGGCATGCCACTGCATATCCATCAATGCCATCAAATCCGTTGATCCTTAATCAGTAATCGCTGAAACACTTCCAGGAAACAAGCTAAAGCCATCAGGCCATCACGTACGCAATTGCGGCTGCACTAAGAGTTTCAAAGAATGATAATGTTTTTCCGTGATAGCCTTCGTGAAAAACGTCCTTTTTCAAGTGCGAATACGCAGTAAAGTATACTGCTGAAAATGGAATGTCACGCAGCAGGCACGCCGACGCGCCCCGGTAAAGGCCAAACAGCCCGAGTTGGCGGATAATATGAATTGCGCCACGAGGCGCAGCACCCTCTGCTTTGACTGCTTCACCTTGCACTTGTAATCGGATTTTTCTATATGTTTATCATATGAGCGCGTTACATGTACAAGGCCACCTAAAAACGCACACAATTTCCAGTGGGTTCGTGAAAATCTGCATAACATCTTGATCTATTTCCCATAGGATGAACCGATCATCTGGTACTCACCACTTGACAACCACCTGCACTCCCACCCGCAATGATTTCCCACAAAGGTGATATCCGGCCGGTCTCCGGGTCCATCGCCCTTCCACGAACTAAATCATTAACGGTAAGTTTGATCGCCTTCTCCGGTGCGACACCCTTAAAAGACTAGTCAGCCACGTACGCTTATCGCAAATAACTAGATACATACAACAAGTTGCGGGCCGAGACCGCGATAAAAGCCCACAAGGCCTTCATTACGGAACACCTTTTTTACGCAGTCCAAGCTATTCTTGTACAGAAGCTGACCGACAATACTGCTGCGCTGGTTTTGCATTCTAGAGAAAAAAAAACAGAATAGGCTTGGCCCTAGATACAGATACAGGTTCAGCACCTACCGCGTCTAGTGACAAGGAATCCAGGGGTTTCGGTAAGCATCCACCCGACGAAAGCACAGCCATACCTTCACTGTGACAAGAAGAAAAAAATTAGGTCTGTTGCAACATAACTGGGACGTACGGTAGTAACATACCAAGATCTATTGGATACACGATGGTCGCTCCAAATGCACCAGCGACACCTTTCATGGGTTGAAGCGTCACGTCTTAGATATCTCTGTACCTCTGTACGCTTACCTCCTTGCACAAAGTTATATGCCGACTGAGCAAGACTCGACAGCAATGTCGATGCCGTCGTGCTGGGAGTCGTTTCCGCCGCCGCCCGCTCGATATCGCCCGGTGCGCGCCACCGTGGGTCGAGCAGCTGTGCGAAGTCGATCAAAGCCAGACGTTGGCCCGCAGCTCCACGACCAGCAAAGTGGAAAACGATGGACACCTCCATGGGTGTAAAGAGCGAATAGCGCGAACTCGACGCGGCATAATTCAGGAACTCATTTTGGCCAATGCGTCCGTCTTTAGACTTTGCGGTGGCCTCCCGTAGCACGCGTTCAATGATGTCCATCTCTATCGGGGAGTCCTCAGTCATTCATCGTAAATTCAGTATTGGTGCTGTGTACATACCACGGATAACATTGTGACATGCGACGACCTCGGAAAATGAGATGCGACCACCTGGACTGAGCGCTGTGACCGTCGGCAAGAGCTCAACCACAGCATCCGAAAGCTTATGCCCAGCAAGTTCCTGCGGAGTTCAGGGTCAGTGTTACCGATAGCCGGAGAAGGCTCTAGAGCGGCGCACAAGGATGATTCGCTTAAACTGGTCTGGTCGGATCAACCCTTCTCCCTTTTCGTCAAAATAACGGAACGCTTGACGCAATCTCTCGCCCTGCAGGCCCTTCATGAGTTGCGTGAATTCATTGTCTGTGTGACGCATCAGTGCCATGTTGAATGGCAATAGCACAGGACCACTCACACCCGAGAACGTGAGCCCCGCTCTTCTTCCCGAGGTGAAGCTTGACCCAGTCGCTACATGCATCGATCCAATCAATACATCGCGTCAGAAGACTCTGATGGGTATGAGCACTTACCAGTCGAAATTGAACGGGATGGCATCGGGGCCGATTTGGGCCGAGAACACGCCTTTGAACTCTTCAAAGGTGATGGTACCGGAGCCATCACTGTATGCGCCACACGTGGCTCAGGTGTTAGCTATCTCCGGTGGAAGCAGAAGCAGGGCACGCGCACACGTCGAAGTACTGGAACGCGATGTAGTAATCCGCGTCAGGTCGCTTGAGCAGGGTCTGGAAGACGACAAAATCGTCCCACGAGAGGAAACCGCGCTTGGCGACGTCCGCGACGCGAAAGAGGGTGGCGTACTGGGAACGGCCGATGCGCGTCAGGTCGCCCTTTGGAGCGATCGCGTTAACAAACTCTTCGCGGTCCAAGAACCTGCCACTGCCCCACCGAACGACGACCGCAGGTCAGAAAGACGAGAAAAGACGAGTTCCAGAAAGGGACGCACCTGTCACCGTCAACAACGGTCTTTGCGTTCGCGTCAAAGGTCCGGCGCCAGCGCTTTAGCTCCGTTTCTGGTACGCGCACGGCACTTTTAACGGACTGAACGACACGAGCAGCGGCGCTCCTGTCGGAATTTCCAGAGTCTGCATGCACCACAGGTAGAGTATTCGTGGAGGATGCGGAGGATGTCATGGCTTGTAATTAGGGAATGGGTATGTTTGAGGAGAATGGCTTCCGAGTCAAGGCAAGAATAACGAGTGAGGGTATTAGCCAATGCCGGTGGAGATCTAATGTTGTCTATAGATTGTAGGAGATGTCTATGCAAGCGGTTGTCCCAGTTCTAGGGTAGGAAGATGTAGGATAGGCAAGCAGGGTGGGTGTATGCGGGTTCAAACGGCGGAGGACTTTGGCCTTCGTTTTTTTGCCTTGCGCGTGTCAGATGTCACTAACGTAATCATTCTCTTTCTGGTTTCACACGTTCTCTGACAGCAAGCAAACTGCTCCAATCATCAGCTCGCGAGGAGGATGGGAAGGTATGGGA
Source organism: Russula dissimulans (assembly GCA_022376545.1). Classification (NCBI taxonomy): domain Eukaryota; kingdom Fungi; phylum Basidiomycota; class Agaricomycetes; order Russulales; family Russulaceae; genus Russula; species Russula dissimulans. The sequence goes on from WTXJ01000010.1 coordinate 481,951, forward strand.
GAATGGAAGTGGGTCTATTCATTATAGGACAAGTTGTCAGGAAGGTTCTCCGAACGCGGTCGCACGAGGTAGCCGGAAGCTAATACAGTACATCTCCTTATTGGGAGCGACGGACCGCACCAAGTGAAGGTTAACCTCGTTCTCAGCGCTTAATACGCATCCCAGCTCCTGTTCGGCGCGCTGCCACACATGTCAGTCCTGACCATTGACACGTGCGGTAAACTGAGCAAGGTACGCACGTGTATAATGTCCCGCTCTGCAGCTTCACGCTCCAATTCACGTGTGAAACAATGGCAGTGCACCATCGGCATCACATCATACAGCTTGGCGAGATCAATATCTGGCCTTGATGATGACGATAATGATGGCACAAGGATACCGCGAAATGCGCCAAGGAACGTGATCGCTGAGTCAGGGAGATTCATGACGAAATGTGCAATGCGATTCCGTGGCGGTAACTGCGAGGGGGAACTCAACAACCCACGAGATTGCTGCCGGGCCTGTGCGCGACGTTGTGAAAGTGAAAGTGGTGGTCCCTTAAATCCTGGCAGAGGGTCTGCTGCGACCCGTGCCGCCGCATGTCGAATGAATTCGCGTCCGTCCTCGCATGATGCGCGCACACGATCGGAGACCTATAAGACAAATTCTGTTTGGCGTATCAGTAGATGTGATGGGAGACACCGACCTTGTTATCTTTGATATTCAGGGATAGGTATTTATAACTCTCGGGATTCAAATCATTGGCGAGCACGGCACAGCCCTTCTTCGCTGCGGGTAATGCAAATGGGCCCACGCCAGCAAACACGTCCGCAACCAGCTCCTCAGGTTGAAAGATATTCACAAGACGTGTATGCTCCGTGTGCAGCCGCGAGTTCCAGTATACACGGGAGAAGTCAAACTTGAATTGACAGTCAGATTCTTTCTGTTTGCATATTCAACAACGAGAACGCGAAGCCAGTGCGAAGAACTGACATGCTCGACGACGTAGTTTCGCTCGCCGGCAAGGAGCTCCATCTTGAAAACCCGGAACTGTGCGTCGATCGAATCGAGTTTGTTAACAACTGTCCGCAAACTCCCGTTTTTCTAACTTGAAGTTAGCGGGCGAACGTACTTCAAGGAACACACCCACGTCAAGGATAACCTGACCAATGATGTACTTGTATGGCAGATATTCATCATTGAGGTTCATATGTGCTGCATGACACGATAGTCAAGTCAAGCAGCAGAGGTTGATGAGCCGAGGGCAAGGCCTACCTAGATGTCCCACCGTTGCAAACCCTGTAGGAGAACCATCCAGAAGTTCCTCCGGGAGGATCGCATGCAAGATCTCATCTAACGGCAACACAAACTGAGTGAAACCGTTCGCGCAGACACGCTTCCCACGAACCGACAGTCCAATAGTTATAATCAAGCTCAATATTGTACGTCGTCAGAGATGCATTTTGTGATTCTAAATATGATCGAGCACCCGCATTAAGGTCAACTAAAGCACTTGGCTGTGTATCAGTACCACTGAAGTCGGATGCAGCATAAACATGGCATTGATAAGAAGGGAGGCAGGAGCTCTCTCTTGACGCACCTTCATGTTGCACGCGAAGCAAAACGAGCTTATGTTCGCCTTCGGGATATTCGGGATCCGCTACTACGCTACGTACTTTTGGCAGATTGATGATGGCGCTACATAGAGGGGGGCGGGGACGTCCGTGAGTGACAAAATAGGGAACGGGAGGACACCATCACGATCGGACACCTCGGAGAGGGGATATGAATGCCATGCCTACCCTCGCATAGCCGCCACCTTGAGAACGGTGCCCGTCTTGACTGCAGGCAAACGCGCAGCGACCACGGGAATCGTCCGATGGAACGCGCTCCTATCAAGAGAGTCTTTCATCCAACGCGCTGCCGGCGGGGACGTATCTATGGTGATTTTCCTATTCATACTACGCGCATTCGAACGGTAGATGTGTTGAGTATAACGCGTTACGATGTTCAACGAGTGAGATCTGAAGGAGTGGGAATAAGGAAAAAGCATGTGGGTACGCGCGCTAGGAGATGTAACGTAATCAACACCCGTTGACGACCATCTCTTCGGGGCCGCAGTCTGCGTTACCCGTTCCTTGTTGCATTGGATATTCGCCGTCTTCCATCGTGGGTAACAGTTACTAGTTACTGCAGAATCGGTGCCTGCTCCACTTCATCGCAGCCACAAAACAGAAGGGAAAACAGATAACACCAAATATGTTGCCTGCGCCTGAGATTCTTGCGCACCTCGTCGATGTACACTGCCATCCGACGGACGCGCCCTCTATCGCGCCATCTACTATAGAATCTCTCCCATGCACACTATGCGCAATGTCCACGCGAGAGGAGGACCAGTCCAAAGTTGCAGCACTCGCGCGTGCACGTCCAGACCGTATCGTGCCCGCATTCGGCTACCATCCGTGGTGGGCTCATAGGATCTCCCTCAACGCACGTGCGGCCGCCGACCCCGATCCCGCTACCCATTACCGTGCTCTGTTCTTCTCCGAGACGACCTCGTCGCCATCCTCTCAACCACCCAGTGCCGAGCTCGAAGCAGCTTTCGCCCGTCTGCTCCCTACGCTACCCCCACCGATACCTCTCGCCGACGTCCTCGCAGACGTACGTGCGCACCTGACTGAGTTCCCCAGCGCGATGCTAGGCGAAGTCGGCTTCGACCGCGCCGCGCGCATCCCCTTTCGCACGGCCGATGCGTCCTCAGACGGGGGGACAACTTGAACGGCCGCACGTTATCGTTGTCGCCATTTTCAGTCCCCTTTGCGCACCAGCTGGCCATCCTCGAAGCGCAGCTCGCTCTGGCCGTCGAACTCCGCCGCAACGTGAGCTTGCATAGCGTCAAGGCACCTTCGCAGACGCGGGCGCTGTTCGATCGCATGGCAGCGACGCACGGTGCTGCGTGGTTTGCCATCAGCGTCGACGTACACAGCTGCACGCTCAGTCCGGAGGTGTGGCGCGACATCGAAGTACGTCCTTCCCTCTTTCCACGCTTACCACTCCCCTCCCCAACGCAGGAGGCGAGGGGGAGGAATGTTTGTTGATGAAGGGAACAGAAACTCCATCCAAACGTATACTTATCACTCTCCACGGCCATTAATGGCCGCTCACCGGGTCATATTGCCCTTATCCGTGCATGTGCACCAACTCGGATCCTTGTCGAGTCCGATTACCCCAATGCGTGCGATGCACCAGCCCGCACGTGGGACATGGCACGTATAGTCGCAGAAACGCGCGGGTGGCCAATCGAGGACGTGTGGGAGAACAGTCCTCCTTCGGACGAGTCACAGTGGGGCGTTGTCCGCCGGCTCGAGGCGAACTGGCACACATTTGTGAAGGGAGGGCATGTGGCGCCGGTCAAGAGACCTACGGCACGAGAACGGCGTAGACGAGATTACAGCCTCGATTTAGTAGAAAGTGAAAGTGATATGGAAGACCAAGGTGAGTTTTCGGTTTCGATTTAGGCCAGTATCGAGTGCTTTGTGCCATTCTCAATCCACGTTCCGAGAACGAGTAAGGGAACGGTAATAAGAGCTGAATATAGCTACAGAGCACGCAACATGATCCTACCAAAACATGTAGCGTAAAAGGAAAAATAGACATATACCAATCAGGAATCCTATGATATAGGCGTCCCGTCTCCGGCGCTTGTGAATCATGGACAGGATATTATTGATGCCTGGTACAGTGTCTGAACAAGTAAATAACGCAAATGGTCAGTTGGGCGTCATGCCAAAAGAGTGGAGTGGAACGGAAAGCTACTGACTAAGCACACCAAGCATACGTGTCTGAATGGCGCCGAGTGAGGAGCGTTGACGCGCAAACTCGGTGCGAGTCTCGCGAGCTTGTCTACAAACATCTATGAGTGGGAGGAACGAAAAAGGCTGCGACTTGTAAGCGTACTCTAGCGTCTCGTTGATCATCTGGTGTGAGCTGTCAATGCGGCCACGCTCCGCGAGTAAAGCTTCGGCGGCAGACGACTTGTATGCACTGGGCAGAGAGTTTAGAGGCTGACGAGAGGTAAAGTCTGGGGAAGACGGACTCAATGTCGTTTCGTACGCCGCTGAGGAGATTAGCCTGGTCAACGGCCGCCTGCACATTTGCCTAGCGCAATGCGATTCAGAACAGTGCCCAGGAATGAAGCTCGAGAGGTGCTGTAGACCGGGAGAAGTGGAGCGGAATAAGAGTGCCCACCTTTGTCCGCCGAAATTCTCGTCCGTAGTCTTGGTACACGTCTCGGTGACGTTGGATAGCACGTAGCATGGACTGCGAAGGAGGATTGTCCGTGTCTTGAGCGACGGCATCTAACGCCGAATTGGTCTCGCCGAGCTACCCCATCGCATATACACCCGTCAGTCCCATACCCATATACCGATACGCTCGCGTCGGGAGAAAGACCGCAGCTGGTGGAGGGAGCGGACAACGAGAGAGCGCACCTTTTCGAGCAGGTCCTCGACCTCGCTCTCCGCCTCACGCCAGGAGGGGCCAGCCTCGAGGTCGTGATCCGCTCCCGTGCGAGAAATGGAGGCTGCGAGACGAGCATACGAAGTAAGCTTCGCGTCAAATAGAGATTCGAGAGTTCGGCATTGCCGGTGCAACGAATCGTACGTTGTCATCGATTTGGATTAATACTGGGAGAGGGGAGATTCGGGAAGATAGGGCTGGACTTGGCACGCGCAGGACACGACACGATACAGCCCACCGCCGGACACCCAAATGCAGGAGGCAGGAGTTACGTAATACACGCCTCCCTACCCTCGTCGATGGGGATGATCATACAGTATGCGTTCTCGGAGCTTGTTGCCAGCAATCTGTTTCGACTTCGCGATATTGGAGAGGTTGCTGTGCTGGCGGCACCTCTCGCTCACGATAGGGTTCATCTCTCTGATCGGATAGAAATTTCCATGCAATCGCTGAGCTCCCCGGCCAGCGAGCGGGTTACCTTCTAAGCCAATCCCTTGATGGGGTTCCGAACGCCGTCGGAAGCAAATTTTCAGAGTTCAGAATCAATGGGTGCGATCCTGGTATTTAAGCCCACTGGGAATTCAAATCTCGTCTCAACCCGGTCCTCCTCCCCTCTCCCCACTCCACCGCTCAATCCATAAGGCCACTCATGGTTCTCTGCCAACCACACTTGCAAATAACTCGCACGCCTTCCCTTCGTCGTATCTCCAACGCGAAGCCACCCCTTCATCACCTCTATGTCCCTAAAGAGAGGGTACTCGTCAGCACAACGACCTATAATGAAAAACCCAATGCTTCGGGGCTTACCCCGGACCAGACACGCGCACTCCCAGAGCGCACCATCGACCCCGATGGCCCAGAGGCGCGCATCATACGCTCTCTTCGCGAGCTGTACTCGTGCAAGGCCCAAGACGTACGCCCCGACCGCGCGCTTGCATCTCTCATACTCTAATTTTAGGTCTCCGCAGAGATCATATGAAATTTATGCTCATGACGCAGTCTTCCACGACCTTCTTGGCATAGTGCGCGGGAAAGACTCCATTCGCGCTCAGTTCGACGCGCTTCCAAAGGTACGTCCCACACGTGACTACGACCCCGCCCTCTGACGTCGTGCCTGCTCCTCCAACCACGTTAAGCTCTTCCCCGCTCCGAGATACAAAAACTCCGCGTGCTGGAGAACCCGCCTGGAACTTCCGCTAACCTACTCCTCATCGATTTGGACGTTGCGTATTTCCGTAACGCCCAGGCTCCTTCGCCTTTCAAGGTACTTTTTTTTTGCAAATTCTCATTCTGTGGCTCCCTTTGACCCATCTCACGCCGCCCTTTACCCCAGGTTGTCAACTCGCTTCTAACTCTTATACTTGATGACGCTAACCAAATAACTCGCCATACTGAGGAGTGGGATCACAACCGGGAGACAACCGCCGACGATGGCTTCCTCGGTATGCTTAGTGAACACCGCAAAAGGCTCACCGGAGCTCCGAGCCCTACGAATTTGTTCCTGTCAAGGGCGTGATCTTTCGAGGAGTGAGCGCTAGTGAGCACATGTGTATTTGTACAGGGTTGGCACGCTATCACATCCATCATTTATCTTGTATACACGTATGAAAATGTCAACCAAATATCCTTATCGTTCCTCGAGTACAGTAAGCATCGCCTCGGCCCCAGCCCCTCGCTTTATTCCCTCCTCCAAGTCCACGCGTCTAGAACTTCGGCATCCAGCTCTTTACGGTCTGTTTCGTTGCTAGAAGCCTCGCTTGTGCCAGCATATTCTTGCTTCCCTGTTCCAAGGAGTTGACGCTCGTTTCCAAGTTGCCGAGCATTTCCCTGAAATCGCCGCAATCTGCACGATGCGCAATGATGAAATACAGAAATCACCCACCCGCGCTCCGAAACAGCGGAATGCAACCTATCGTATATATTACCCCTCGTGCGTTCAGCGGTTGCGGCCGTCCCCGCCGCCTTACTCGGGCCCGCTTCCCACTCAGTGAAACCTGTCTTTTCAGCGCGGGGCGCAGGTTTTTCCGGAACAGGTCTGTCCGGGCCCGCCACTGCAAGAAAGCCCGTCAGAACGAAGGAAGGGGGATGCAAACGTGTTATTACCACATACAAAGTGCGTCGATCTGGTCCCCTGTTACGCTACTCAAGCCGACCAGCCCACCGAGCCAGGACCGCCAGTCTTCCGGACCAAGGCTTACGGGCGCCGGTGCAGACGGAACGTTGAGCTGCGTGCCATCTTTGCGCTCCGTGAGCGAAACGAGCGGAACATGGTGTCCGCGCCGGGTGTTGAAGAGCGTATCTAGGCGCAGGCGTTTCGCGGGCGATAGCGACGCAATGCCTACTGCTGAAGTTGCAGTGGTGACGGAAGGTACTAAGTGTGAGGCTGAGGAGGGCGTCGGAGAGGTAGTGCGTGCGGCTGGAGCATTGGAAGTTTTTGCGGGATCACGCAGAGGGACGACCGTCAGGAGGTCGCCTGTAGAGTCCACCGATGGGGGTCTGTCGGCGAACCGTTTAGCGAAAAGCATTGTCCAGGATCGGGTAAACCTACATTGACGACGCAGTTGGCAGTGATAACGTGTGTAGGTGTTCCAGCATCGGAAGAGAATACACGAGGGCTTCGTGCTTGTCAGTGAACACAACCAGCGCAGATGATCCTGAAATAGACACCGTCAGAGGGTAAAACACAGTAAATCGAACGATGGTATGCCACTACCATTTCGCTCCACAACTTGCGCGCGTACTACGTTGCCGGCCTTATTGCCCCATTCCGCCTTAGCTACTCGTTCCTCGCCAAAATCTGCCAGGCATCGAGCCCCCCGAGCGCCCACTATGAGAAGTAGGCACTGCACGCTTTCCTCTGGGGGATTTGGTGATGGTTTGAATTCTAGGGCGACGGTGAGATGGGCTTTGTTGGCCTTACATAATGCGCCCGTGTGCGCATCGAGTATGAACGTTCCGGCATTCAGAGGCGCTGGCACACCTTCGGCTTCAGATGGTGCAGAAGGGATCGACCATACGCCGTTGTCATCTCGCGCCAGCGTATAAATTTGAACGAGTCCCGAAGCGTGAACGGCCATCAATCGGATTTGGGGTCTAGGGTCTGCAAAAGCATGACGATTGAGGATACTTCTTGAGTGCGAAGGACGGAGACTCGCCTGACTTTACTTTGCTGATTGCCCATGCGAGGCTCGAAACAGGATCAGGGCTGGATGGGTTACGATGGATGAATGAATAGCGCTGTGTGGTCTGTTGAGCTTTCCCGACTTGGAGCACTAGACTGGGACCGCGCATGTCTATCACAATCAACGACCCGTTTGCATAAGCTACTGAAGCAAAACCTTACGGGCATATGTAAGGGAAAGATTCATATGTATGACTGGAGTGCTTACCGACATCTGACATTGCGAATGCGGTAACCAGTGCCTCCGCTTTTACCAAGAAGTAGGGCTTAAAGCGGAGCCCATCAGTGACTGGTACGTGCTCCAGAGACACGAGTCGCTTGTCAGAAAGTTGTCTGGCAGTGGCGCCCTGGCGATCTGCTATCCTATATACCAGCACTTCTCCTCCATTGAGCACGAGACCAACTTCCAGAGATTCGATGGCGAGCTGTACATCGTTGATTTGTGTTCGCGCCGCAAAGCCGGAAGGGAGGTGAGTTGCAACCTCTGGCAAAGCGGCAAGAGCGAGGACATCAATGGAGAGGAGAGGAAGGGCGCGAGGAAATGCAGAGGTAAATGGAGATGGAGGCGTAGGGATAAGGAGTTGCGCAGATACGTCCAAAAAACGTATAGTGAGGTCGGCGTTCCGCGTGACGGCAATTCGACGGGGCTCGAACTGCACAATGTTTAGATTGATAACGGAGGGATCAATCTATGACTACCTTAGCGTATTTGATCGCACCAGCAACTTCTTCATCTGGTACAGAGATACCGCCTTCTAGAAGGAGTTCATCTGATCCGCGTTCACTACTTCTCGATAGGGTCTCATATGCAATACGATCGATCGTGAAGAGACTAGCATCAACAACAGCATCTGGACCACTCCATAACGAAGGAGGGAGATGAAGCTTCTTGGGTTCCTCGTTTACTGTCATGGACTGCAACGTGGCAGCGAGGGCTTGAGTGAGGGCGTCAGGTCCATCTCCTTCCTCTTCCTTTGCTTGTTCAGCACTCTGGGATGCTTCCTGGGCACTTGCTAGGAACTCTAGAGGCGGAAACTGCCGTGCCTCGATTGCGCGAATATGTTCTCCACTCTCAAAAAGCGTCAACATCGTCGTTGGGTTCCAGGTCCCCCCGAAATGTGGACTGTCCCGCGGTATGAGCAAGAAGTCCTGCACAAGACCCGGGGAAGGATAAAAGTACGCGCTTAGGGGATCGAGAGACTCTCGCATCGCGATATGGAAGGAGGGGTGTAACGATTGGCCTGTAGCAGAAGGTGGGGCAGGTGGATTGAATGCAGGGAGCCAGAGAACGTTGATTCCAGGGGGATCGTGGCCGAATTGACCGCCAAGGACGACCAGAGACGTCTCGCCTCCTCTTGGATCATAAGAGTTGGGATATCCACTCCAAGCTAGCTTGAAGATGGGCTCTCTCGGCACATGAACCTTACTCGGGGGTTTGGGGGAGACTTCATCATCGGGAAGGAACTTTTCAAGCGCCTCCCCATCCACTTTGTGAACATCAACTTCGTCTAAAGTTCGTACCATGAGTGGTTTCTCGTCGTCCTCTACGGCCCAGAAAGCTATAGATCCATCCACGTGGCCAACAGCGAAGAAATGGCCAGCCGGGTGTACAGATAGAGACGAAACGTTGGGCCTTCGATGTTTGAGGAGGTCCTGTCAAACGATAGTTCAGGGATCCCGCGTGACTAGAACGAGATAAAGAGTAATAACAGGGTCAGTATAGCCAGAACCTCCTGGAGCTCCAGCAGGTATAAGAAGTTCATATGTACGTAGCGTCTTCTGTTCTTTCTGTGAAAGTTCTAATCAATATCCTTGACGAACGACTCGACAACCGCATTACAAGATCGAAAAACACGATTCCACCTGAGAAATGGTAGACCTCAGAGAGTGTGGGATGAAGAAATATCATCTAATGTACGTACCTCCATAGGCGATAAATATAAAATTAAGGTTTCTTGGATGCAGAACAACATCAACAGGAATCCTCCTGCGCAGCTCGTCGGAAGGTCATTTTGCATTGTATGTCGTGTTTGCACTTACGAGGTCCCTTCGGTGTCGACCAACATCCCGCTGCTGATCAAGTCCTTCTCGTAGGCCTCCCAAGCATTTGCAATGACATATGTCGAGATACGCCGACAAAGCAGGTCGTACGTTTTGATCTCTCCAGATTCTAATCCGATGAACGCCTAAAAGGCGGAAAGTTCAGGGGAAGGACTCGAGGCGTGAAGGAAGCTGAGGAACTGACATGGGTATGGGAAGGGGAGAGCGCGAGGCAGCTAATGGTGGCACACCTTCAGCTCCTGTTCGTAGTCCAAACAGCGGGGTACTAGACTGACGTTACTGGTCGGTCGAAGCGCATACTAGCTTCTAGCTTGATTTGCCCATGCGCCGTGAGGTCCCATAGACACAGCTTGTCATTCTCGTCTACACTCCCGGTCAGTCGTACACAGAGTTCCGTGAGCGAGGGAACATTAGCGTATGAATACTATGCTCACCGATGCAGACCAGCTTGAATACATTCGTAGAAAAATGTAGGAACTTGATGGGCGTGCGCGACGGGAGCGATAGGCTTGTCTCAACTCCAGGAGCTCCAATTATTCGAATGGTCCCATCAATCGTACCTAGTAGAGTCCGACGACGTCTATCCGAGTGCCAAATTTATAACAACCACTCACCGATGGCAAGTATACTCGACACAGGATCAAAAGCAAACGTGGTAGCGTTCAAGACATGATCAAGTGTTCTGAGCGTCCCAACTTCCCAGTCTTGTCTTTCGCGCAAGTCTGCCGAGAGGTCCGGAAGAGACCTGCCAATACTCTTGAACATCGCGAACTCGGGCCACGGTGCCTAGCTTGAGAGTACTGGGATGGTTATTCCACAATTGAGTCCTGTGCCGCAGTCAAGTTGGTTTTGTCGTACAGAGCGGATATCTCAACACGGGCCGGCTCCGAGCTGCCCTTTGGCTCATGACTGTAGTGTGATTGAAACTTAAATATAACATGGCGGATAAACAATACACGTATAAAAGATGAGGAGACCGGACGCTAGCTGCGGGTCCACTTAAAAAGAAGTAACACAAGCATCAACTAACTCTACCATCAGCCAGTGCAGCGCCAGGCCGCGCGGCTGAATTTGTCCGCGTCGCACTACCAACACTAGCACTGGACTGTGCAGGCTTCGACCTGTGCGTGCCCAACCAGCTTCGCTTGACCCTCACATCCGCCTGTGTCTGTGTGTGCGCCTGACTTCGTCCTCGCGGGCTGTTCGTGACGTCAGAAATGACAGGCGGTGCTGGGGCGGCCGTGGCCTCAGGCGCGACTTGTCTAGCCACAGCCGGCTCCAGCGCGATCGTCGTCATCGGGCGAGCCGTGGTGTTTCGAACGGGCGTGAAGCCCGTTCGGGGGCTCTTTCGCCTCCTGGGCGTGGTTCCCGTGGCGCTGCGCGCGGCAGCGGGCACCCCCTCGGATGTGTATCCCTGCGCTGGCACGGGCTCGTCCGCATCGTCCGGCGCAGCTCGCTTCTTGCCGGCGACTATAGACGTTGGTACTATGGGATCTTGCGGTCTGGAGGTAGACGCCTTAGCGGGCTCGGGTGTCTTTGCATGGAAGGTGGATGAAGATCGTCGGTTTTCCGGTGTCTTACGGCCAAGCAGGGTAGAAGGCCCGGATTTCGCGCGAGAATGTGATGGAGAGGTAGACGGGGCTGCGGAGGTTGAGGGCAATGATTTGGTATATTGCGCTGGGGCAACTACAGCAGGTTGTTGAGGGACAGGGCTTTTTTGTTTGGAGGTGGACGCGGTAGGTTGCGCAGAATTTTGATAGGCCGCCGCATCCTTGAGAGTTGCCACCTTAGACTGCAAGGTTTGCACCTTTCGGTTGAGTGTCTCGACCTTGGCAGTCAGTTTCTTCCTATCCTTATGAAGCCTGAGGGAAACACACGCAGTATTGAACCACTCACATCACAACAAGAATATATGGGTCACTCACTCGATGAAGCGGTCGTCATTCTCTTCGATCTCCTGCGTCTTAGAGCGCATCAACTCGTCCATATAGGAGATCTTCTCCTCGAGTTCCTGAACCCTCTCATCGGGCCTCGTCGCTGCCCGCAGAAGCTGGATCTCGCGTTTGAGAGCGGCAAGCGTTTGATCGTGTTGCGACGCGACGAAGGTGAGCTGTATTTCTGCTGCTTTACCATCCCGTTCAGCGTGCGCACATTTTTCCTTCACTTGCTCGAGCTCCACCTTGACGGCGGCAGACTCATGTGCACTAAAAAAATGGAACCTGAGCGCAAGAGAAACACGCAAGTCCAGACTCTGCTTACCTGTCCTTGAGCTGACTTTCGAGATATCGTTGCATAGAGTAGGCACGTTGAATTTCCGACTCGAGATTGGTATTCTTCGCCTCGATCGCATCCTTCTCCTCTAGAGCACCTTCGAATTTAGCCCCAAGAGCAGACAGTTGAGCCTTGATGTCGTCCAACTGTGCCCTCGACTCTTCATGACGCTCCTCGGACCCTCGCAGTTCCTTTTCGAAAGTGGCACGAACGCGACTTTTCTCTGCGATCGCCTTGTCCAGTTGACCTTGAAGCGCATCCGCCTTGTCTTCAAGACCCTGCAAATGCTCTTGGACCTCGGCCGCCTCCTTTGCCCGACGAGACTCGACCTCGTCTACTCTCTGTCGGAGTGCATCGCGTTCCTTCAGTAGGTCGGACACCCGGACCTCCGTGGCGCCCTCGGCCTTGAAGATCTCGCTCCGCGTCTGCTGCAGTAGAATGTCGAATTCAGATTTTTCGCGTATCGTCTTTTGCAGCTCTTCCGTGCAGTCATCGAGACGGCTCTGCACGTCGAGCATCTGCCTCGTGTGAGCTGCGTCACGACTCTGGAGCTCGGCAAGCAGTTCGCTGTCCGTGTCTTGCTGCTGGGTGATGTTCTCAAGACGGCTCTCCAGTTCAGCGTTAGTTGCGGATAGTTCTGAGCAGACCTTCTGCGCGGCGGCATGTGCTTCTCGGGCCTCCTGGAGGTCCACGGCGACCTGCTGAAGCTTCCCACGCAGAGATTCGAGCTCCTCCGCGTGGTCAGATTGGAGCTGAGTGATCTGCGCCTTGGTCGCGACGTTGTCCGTGCAAAGTTGGTCCCGTTGTTCGACGGCAAGACCCAGCTCCTTCCGAGATTGCGCCAGCTCGTCTTCCAGCTCGGCGCGCAGCCGGCCGAGATCCGTGTTGGCTTGATGCAACTTTGCAACCTCCGCAAGATGCTCCGACTGCTGCTCGGTGCTTTTCGCATCCTCTTGGGAACGCATCCTCCGCAACTGATCTTGCAGAGCATTGATCTCCTCGAAGCGATTGTTGAGCTCATCCCGGGTGGCCGAGAGAAGAGCACAAATCTGTTCTCGGTCGTGTAGCATGGCACGTTGAGACTCTGAGTTGGCCTTTTGAACGATGGCGAGAGCAACGACGGCCTCACGAGCGTCTTGTCGATGAGAGCTTGCTTCTTCATGCGCCAATTTGAGCTCCGAAGCTTGTTCGTTTAAGAATGCCGGGGCGTGATGATGCTCTGCAGAAACATGCTGGAGCCTCTGTGCCATGTCCGTATTCGCGGCGTCCATCCGATAAGCGAGAGCACAGAGACGACTCGAAGAAGATCGTGACTGTGCCAGCGTGGAAGACCAGACCTCGACCAAGGTGGTCACCTCGGCATCGCGCTGACCTTCCAATGCCTGGAGTTGCGCCTCCAGAGTCGCCACACCGTCCTCGAGGTCTTCTACCTTCTCGAGCGCACGATCACGCGCTTCTCGCGCCTCGGCACAATCCTCCACCATGCTCTCCTTTTCCGACATTGCAACCTCGAGCTCGCCCGTCATCTCCGCTATGCGGTCTTCTTGAAGTCTGAGATTAGCTTCAAGACGTTTGATGTCGTGCTGATGGATGCCAATCTGCTCCGTGCGACGCCTGATGCGGCCCTCGAGCTCCTCTATCTGCTCTTTTAACTTGTAGTTGACTTGTGTAGACGACATAGAGGAAAGCTGTTCGTTCTGGAGGTCTCCGTAGCGCCGCTCGGCCAGCTTCAGTTCCTCTCGTGCTGACGCCATTTCGTCTTGAAGGTTAACCACTTCGACCTTAAGAGAATTACGCTCAGACTCCGCATCTTCAAGGGACTTCGTAGCGTCAGACAGCCGAGCCGTCGTGTCCTCGAGATTAGACTGCAGCTCTCGGTATTGTTCCCTGATACGAGCACTCGCCACAACTTGAGACTGCAAGTGTTCCACCTGGAGGAGCAAATCATCGCGATGCTTTTGGGTATCATGTAGGTGGTGCTGCACATCAAGCAACGACTGTTGCATGCCATAGCGTTCGTCGCGTGAAACAGCAACGTCTTGCAGTTGAGAACGAAGGTGAGAGATCTCCATGCGACTCTGATCCCTCAGCTCGATGTCGTGGTCGACCCGGGTCTGTAGATGTCCCACCATCGACAGAGACGCAGAAGCAATAAGACCAAGATGAGATGAATCCATCGCCGACTCGGGCACGTCCGTTCGTAGACGCAAGTTTGTCCGTGCTAATCGCTCGAGAAGCTCCTGAACTTCACCCTGGAGTTGGGAAACCCGAGGGTCTTCAGCCACAGAGGCCGCAGATCCAGCTCCAGAGTTCATCTTGCTTTCGAGAGCTTCAATGGCAAATCTGGATTCTACCTGCAGGAACTCGAGTTGCCTGCGCAGGTCGTCGCGCTCGCACCTCAGCCTCTCCACGGCAGCAAGGAGTTTCTCAATCGTCTCGACATCACTCGTTGCGCCTGCACCGTTTTCTGACGTAGCGTTCGCAGTGCGCACTAAGGACAGTGCCAGTCAGTAAGTTGTCATAAAAAAGATCTAACGGGCCCACCATTCAACTCGGCGTCTTTCAAAGACCGAATTTTCTCTTGCTGAGAATTCACCTGTGCCGTAAGAGCTCTGAAAAGACGTTGGAACGCATCAGATGATAAAATCCCAATACGACGCACCTTTCTTGTGCCCGTAAAGTGTTGACGAGGGCAGTACTCTCATCCAACTCTACCTTGAGGCCTTGGGCTTGGGAGCGCGACTCTTGCAACACGTCCCGCGCCCGTTTCACGTCCCGATTAAGACCAGCATTTTTCTCCTCCAAACCTTTGGCCTTACTGATCTCCGCCGCAAGGCGCCGCTCCGCCTTCTGCAGCGCGCCCTCCACCGCCTTGACATCCGGAGCTTCCGACAACAGCCGCTCCAAAGCGAGCACCTTGGCCTCTTCCTCCTCCACCCTCTTGATGAGTTCCTCTTCGCGCTCCTGCGCGAGTCTCGCGTCCTCTTCGCCCGATGAACGCACAATCTCCTCGTCCTTGCTCGCGATTATCCCCTGCAGGCTCCTGATCTCGTCGGCCGTCCTGCGCTCAAGTACAGTCCTGTCATTCTGGACACGCACGAGGTCCTCCTCGGTGCGTCTGAGCTTCTCCTGAGCCCTATCGAGCGCCGCTCGAAGCTCCGTCACCGACGCCTGCGACTCCCCGAGGTCCCGCTCGAGCGAAGAGATTCGCAAGTCGGAGAGGGAAGACGAGCGCACACGGCCTTTCCTTTTCGGAGTCGCGGCGGTGATGACCTGCTGCAGGTTCACCTCGAGTTCCCGCATGCGACGCTCGAGGGCGGCCTTCTCGTTTCGTAGGTTTGATATGATAGTTTTGGAAGTGGTGTCGCGAGAAGAGATAGATTCGAGTGCTTGCTGGAGCTCTCTTTGTGTGATTTCATCTTGTTTCTCTCTCTCTGCTGCAGAACGAAGGACTAGGTCCCCGTTCTGCCGCATAACCTTCTCTTTGTCGAGGTTTTCCCTGCATTCTCGGAGCTCCTCGTCAAGACGGAGCGCCCTATCAGCCTCTACCCGTAACTAAGTAGCCACCAGATATTCAAACATCAAACCAGGCGCAAGTGAGTTTCAGCGTACCCTGCCAGTAGTCTCGTCGAGCGTGGCCTTGTTCTCGTCAAGAGCTGACTTTGTCTTAATTATTTGACTTTGGAGTGTAGAATAACGGTTGTCTAGAACAGTGATTGAACGTGAGTTAAGGAGACTGACGGGCGAAAGTGTCGATAACCTTGTTCTGCTATATGCCTCTTCAGGAGGATCACCTCCTCAGAGTCGTATTCATAGTCGATATTCCAAGCCATTACCGCCAGGAAATGGGAATGGAAGAAAATGATGCTGATGCTGAGACCCGAAATTCAAACCAGCAAGCGGACACTCGAAACGTGACCACAAAACCGCGTCGCATCACATGATCGCGTTCGAGCAAACAATTGCGAAATCTGCTCTTCCCTACGTGTACGGTCATTATCTACAGTTCTTTATAGTTTACACGTTCGTTCCAAACGATCTAGAGCTATAACATATCCCCGGTGTGGGTTTTGTCTATCCACGCACACGCACACACTACACGCCATCGGAGGATACCGCAGTTCTCCCACGCTCGGGTTCCCGGGACCGAGCTGGTGTCGACCTCCTCGACGGCGCAACGGAGGTGTTCGGTGACTGCGCACCGGAACGCCCGCGTGCGCCCATCGAACCGACGCGACTCTGGGTGGGCGTCGATGCGGAGGAGTCCGGCGTCGGCGTCGGCGCACGATTCCATGGCATTTTCTGCAAGAGCCACCCACTCCAGGTGCGCGCGGCGGCCTGCCGCTCTCGCTCATCCCGCTTGCGCTCGAATGCAGCGCGGTACCGCTCGTACGGTTCCCGAAAGCCGCGCTCTACTCGGGACGAGAAGATGAGCTCTCCACGGGGATTCGTCGTTGGGGGTATCGACGGCATAGGGACGGCGGACGATGAGCGTCTTCCCAACTGAGTGGGTGAGGGAGACCTCGCTCGGCTTTGGGAGACCGATCTACTCGGGGAAGAAGAACGGGGGAAAAGGTGAGAGAGTGGGTTGTACGGAGACCTGAGAGGGGCTTGGCGCATGTTAAGATACATGTTGAAGCTACGCAGGGCGCGGTTTGCGTGGGAGACGTAGCTGCGTAACATTAACAAGGCGTGCGCAAAGGAAGGAGCCATGGTCGCACCGATTTGCGTAGCCTATCTTTTCAGAATACAGGCCAGTTGCGAAGAAAAGGAGTAAGGTCGTGACAGAAACAAAAAGGAGTCCCGATGCGACGTATGGATGCAAGCGGACTTGATCACCTGGCCCATAGACGTTTGGAAGTGCGCGGCGAAGGAGGTACTGGTATGGGACCGAGAGGAACGGTGTATCGAGAAGGGCCTCACAGAGGAGGAAGATTATGGCGAATATCAGCTGAACGAGAAAGACTACGCGCGAAATGACATGTCAAGAGAGAGCTTTGGGGGTCGGGGACGGGGACGTACACTGATAGCGAGACTTTCTGCGATTGAGTATGAACGCATTGGTCTTTAGTCGCTCTTCAAAGAGTAGAAGGTCTCGGTAGGTGGCTTGGTCATTCGGTGGAAAGAAGGAGGAGCCTGAGGGGGATTGCGTGGACTTTTTCGGCATCAGACAAAGAACGGAGGGACCTGATCTCTGTCCTCCCCGTGCGTCAGCGAGTGTGAGCGTGAGCGTCTCTCTCCAGAGAACGACACCTACCACCCGGACCAGGGCGCTGACAACATCAGATTCCCGACTCCGAGCTCCGCATACACGAGGCCGTGGCAACCATTGGACTGGTAGCATCGCTTTTACCTCGTGCACCACACGTGTGTCGCTGATTATAGCCCTTCTTCTCTCCTGGCCACCTTGGTCATCGGTTAAGAGTTCTCAAGTGGACGGCTACTGTTCTACTGTCTGTCCCCCGGCGATGGCATGCTTACTGGCACCATCTAGGCGCCAACTGGTTCATCCAACGAAGTTCATTGGACTTACTAGATATCTACTCCGGCGTTGACCAAGATCTAGTGTATATCTTGAAGCACAGTGCATACATCAGGCCGTAAAGACGTGGAAGTGTGCCTTGGTTCTGCGGATGTGAGTCCGCCCTCCGGACACAACCCCCCCGCGCGAACAGCGACCTCGGAGATGCGAGCTCATGAGATCGTCCCGAGAATATCGTCGTAATAAAATAAAATAAAATAAAATAAACCTATTCCCAAATTCTTCGGCGGCTCAATAAAAATCTCAAGCTAAACTCAGATACTGACCCATTGAAAGTCTGAAAACACGCTAGTATGGACAACACAATTACACATCGGATTACTGGTGCATGACCGGATTTACACAAGGGTTGACTCTGGACAGGAGCAATGGTAAATGCATGGGATGAGGCACGCGTGCGTGGAGTGACGCTGAATAGAGGCAATGCGGAGAGGACAGATGTACGTCCTGGATACAGGTGACAATTACAAGAAATAAAAAAAGGCAATTGCGTCTTCGTGAGGGAGATGGGATCGTAAGAGTCCGTACAGTGCAGGAAGTTGGGAATTTTCTATGCAAACCGAACTTTCTCCCCTGGTCGACCCTCAGAAAGAAGGACAACCGCCTGGACGGGTAGCGGTTAATACTATTGAAAGGGACAATAAGAAAGACGCTTACATATTTGCCACTGATCTTCCAACCAGGTTCCTCCTTGTCGAGTCTTTCGGCGAGCTCGTCACTTTCAAAACCGACGACGACATCACTCTTAATGGTACGAAGCGAGCAGACTTTGGGAGCTCCTGCGGCACTCGCCATGGGACCAATGGCAATATCAAATGGTGTCGATGAAGGGGCAGCACAGTCGTATGTGAGTTTGCGGTGATTTAGGTCACCCTTGAAGAAAACGAGATCCGAGCGTGACAGATGCAAGAAAAGATCTGGCGCCTCGCCGTGCAACTCCCAGAATGTGTAGCCAGTACACCAGAAAGGGTGTTGCTCATAAACCCACTTACCCTCGCGCTCGTATTGCTGCGTACGCCAAGAGATGAGTTGACAATGTTCGAAATCTGAAACGCAGCTGTCTTACCTTCCAACGCAAGCCAAGACGGCGCAGAGACTCGCGCTCTTGCTCAGTTGCCTTTGGGAAGAGGTGACCATAGACCATCGAGTTGAGGAGCCATTCCCAGTCCTTCCTAGTTACATCCGAAACAAACCAGGGGTATCGCTTGCCATGGAAACGGATTTGCTTCGCCAGACCGCTCTGAATGAGGAAGTCGGCTAAAATCGCGATTCAGACATCACTATCACCGTATATAGTGTCATACTAACCATAAACACAATCGCAGTACAGCTCAAAGCCAGCGTTGTCGAGAACAAAGTCGATGCGTCCCCCAGTCTTGTCACGGAGATCCTTGACAGCTTCCCAAAGCTGGCTGAGATGGTTTCCGAGGATATTCTTCTCGGTAGCGGCCAGGTGGTCCCCGCCAGTGGATTGAAGGGACTTGATTTGATCCTCTGTCATATTGATGAGTAACGAGAGGTCTGTGGAATTCCCCCAGAGACACACTAGAAACGGCCGTCGTTGAATACATAGACAAATCATCAAGACCCAGGACGGGCGCAAACCTTGTGTCAACTCGAGGAACATGAGACGCTCAGCCTCCAATTTTGCCTCGGGAGATTTACCGGACTGAGTGAAAGGCTCGGCAAAACGCGTCGACAGCTCAAAGACGGCGTCTGATGAGCGAGAGAAGGTGTCGCACTGACAAACAAATGTTGTCAGAAAGGTTGAAGCAAGTCAAAAAACAGGACTGCAACCTTCTGTCTGTAAAATACATCGTAGTCACCCCAGTACTTGCTGACGGTGAATGCCTCACGCAGACGGCGATATTTGTACGCCTCGGCGAAGAGCCAGGGTGCGTTCATGAAATCCTTCCCTGGGAGAGATCCATCGTTTCAAATTGGCAAATGATGATACGCTAGTAGACAAACCTTGGAAATATTTTGCAATTTCCTTATTCCACAGGGCGACGTCCGCCTCGCCGTCATCGATGATGGGCCGGAGCTTTTGATTACCAGACAAGTCCTGCATGAGGACATCCATACGTTCGATGCATCGAACCAGATCGACGATTTTTTCCTCCGATGACTGTTCGTTTAGAGTGCGAGTGGCATCGTCGATAGCTTTACCCAGAATGGTGGGGAGGCGGACACCCATTGTGGCATGGGCGAACGAATACTCGTGGTACCCACGGTAGGCAGGCCACGGTGGATTATTTGGATCAACCTGAAAGAAAGTATGTTAATGGAGAATGAAGCAAGGCATAGACCAACTTACGCGGGTAGGTGTGCGCGGCCATGGTCCTTTGATATCTTTCTTCGACGGGAGGTGTCCCAGATGGAGAGTGACCTTTGTCTGACCGGTAGAGGTTGCTTTCCGGTTGGTGACAGGTGCAGGGTCGGGAACGCCGTTGGACATGGCTGGTTTCTGGGTCGTTGACTTGATCAACTCGGACTCGTCGTCGGATGGAGAGGGTGTTGGGGGGAAGTATTCAAAGTTGGGTGAATCAACGTCAAGAGCTAGAGAGGCCATTGAATAACGGTACGCGGTGATGGGGGAGGATGCTCACTCGAGGAGGGCTTGCTTTATATGCTGGCGAGACCAAGAGGATGAGATGGAATTTTGTTGCATTTTTTCTGCGGTGGTGGCCGCCTTTAAAGGCACGTCCCGATGACATCACTCGCATCCTTTAGCCTTTGCCTTCGTGGCCTCTATTCTCGGCCCGTACGACCACCGGGTCACTCTTTCCGTCGTCGTCGTCCACGTCGACAATTACAAGTCTCTCTACCAGTTTTTTTTTTCGTTCACCCCCTCATCTCGTTGCGTTTGCATTGCATCGATCGCTTCACGTAATCGTCCCCCCCGATAAGACCGTTCCTTTTGCTGTTTCCACTCGTTTCCCGAATGGTCACACGTATCCTCTTTTCGCAAGTCAAATCGTCATTTGTCCCCAGGACACAACACGACCATTCCGATTAAACCGCATCAGTTGATTACCATCAAGCGTCCTGCTTCGGTGGCTAAGCATTTTCTTCGGAACAAATTTGAGCACAGCACAAATCGCTCGCGCCGCCACTTGCCTCCTTCTGAAAACTCGTCGCGCTTTTCGTGGTCCAGTTACCCTTTTGGGAAAGTCGCTATTCTCTTCATGATTGGCGTCGTGAGGTGAACAATCAACATCCAATATGTCCACTTTGACCGTAACGTTATTCCGATACCAATCCGAACAGATGGCACTAACAACTCGCTGTAAAAGTCCCCGCTTATACCTCGTAACTTTTTCTGCTCGCCTCTACCCACGTTTACTCGCTCGGCACGTTTGTTCGAAGACTATCTCACCCCCGGTTTTCTGCCATCAGCATAACCCATTTTCGATTGATTAGGGAATTTGCAACACTACGCCGACTCGCTGGCTACAGCGTAGCTATCTCAGCACGTCATTCCAACCCTCTTCGTCTAGAAGATTCGTGCCAGAGCCCCGACAAGTATACAGGATACCCCGCCTCCTATTCGGTATCCAATGATTGGCGACTGAGTAAATGTTTTGTCATTGTCCCCTTTTTAGCATGACCACCTATGACTTTGACATGCATTTGTGGTGCTGTATGCTATTCAGGTTGTGGATGCCGACAGTTCGTGGACGAGGACTGGTGGTAATCACCATCGAACTAGACACATCCGTCCTGGGTGTGTCTTACTTTGGCGCGCGTTGGGATGCGTGCGCCTTGCAACGTGTTCCCCTCGAGGTATGTATTTGAGACACTCCCGTGTCTCTCTCCTGCCTTCCTTTTTCCGTCTCAGGTCGATCCTACCCAGCAGCTTTCATAACCTTCAACTACCTTACGTTTGCCTCTACGCACCCCAATTTTAAACTTCTACCCTCTTCCTAATCCTCCGCTCGACTCTACGATGCCCTCTAACACCGAAGTGAGAGTTACACCTTACGGGATCCCGTACGTCGTCGAGTTCGCGAACGTATCCATTTGGCCTCGTCCCCCTATGATTCATGCCGATGTCGGTCATCAGCTATCCGACCTCGCACCGAAATTACCATTGTCCAGGTCCAATACCCTCCCGACGAGCACTACCTACAAACCACTGCCATCTCTACCCCTGCCTGTCCGGAGCAGGTCTCTCAAACTCTTTAGGAACAAATCACCTGTCGCTCTTCCCGGAAAAGAATCAGCTGGAGATGAGCTGGACTCCGCCCGCCCCGTGATTCGCCGCGACGCCTCTTTTGCAGCTGAGGCGCGCAACTCCGCCCATAGGCACTTCAAGATTTTCAACGACGAATTTTCTGCTTCAGAAGAGACGCTCGTGGAATTTGAAGCCGCCGTTTCTGTCGCACCCCCGGTGCCCGCGATCCCACCAGAAGATGGCTTGTCGCTCCGGACTGGCGGGTTGTACATTCAGTTCCCGACGGACATCCGGACGACATCCGATGTTCCATCTGAGGCTTCGTCGTCGCCCTCAATCGAGCCTGCGACTGAGGAAATGTCGCAGGCCGACTTCGAGAAAACCACACGCTTACGGCTATATCGCTTGAGCCGGGTCATCTCAAAAGCCGTGTTGGCTGCTGGGATGGAAGGAGCACCAAAACCCACAAAGAAGTTCGACGCAGAAGAGAGCGTCAGCTCGAAGACCGGAGACGGGCGCCTCGTGAAGGGTCGTCAGGGCTTGTTCAAAGGCACATACGGCCAGGTGCGAAACGCGTTTTGTGCCGCAGGCCTCGTGACCACACCTTGTGGAGAGGATGGAGTTCCTAACTGTATGCACGCTCCTCCGTCCCTTATCTGTCACTTGTCACACAGCTGATCGGTGTTTTAGCCACGCGACTTGGCGCGCTATTCGTCGCAAACCCAGACGGCCGGGGGGCTATCGTGTTTACCAAAGTCGTCATGTGGGGCTGATGGTCGTCCAGGGGCGCACTCTCTCCACATTGCCTCCTGATTTACATTTCCGACTCGCCCCTCATGCGTCTATGGATGGGGCTCGCTATAACTAATTTGTTTGAAAA
This sequence comes from Russula dissimulans, assembly GCA_022376545.1. Taxonomy (NCBI): domain Eukaryota; kingdom Fungi; phylum Basidiomycota; class Agaricomycetes; order Russulales; family Russulaceae; genus Russula; species Russula dissimulans. The sequence continues at coordinate 504,560 of WTXJ01000010.1, forward strand.
GGGCCGAAGAACGGTAGAGAATACGAGATGGGAAACCTTTCATCGCGCAGCGCGCCTAGATTGCGGCTCGGAGTCCGCGTGTTGGTGTGCAAGAACGCAAATTACTTGCCTTATCGTGCGGGACACGATCTTGTTATCTCTCATTAGGCTTCAGTGCTTTGTTCCTGTTGTGGGCATGAGGCTCCAGTGGAATCGTGAAGAACGATTCCTACCGATACCGTGTATACTGCTTGTCCGTGTATGACTTTCATATTGATCGTTTATTATTGCGCTATATTTACTCACGCTTAGAATGGCACTCTCGTGTTACGATATCTCCGAATCTCATCCACTTGATGTATGTACGATGTACGTACTCTTTGCCCTTACTCCACACACCCAATGAAATTGTTCATTTGTAGTCTTACACATCACAGGGAGGGCTTTGATGGCGGTCTTTACAGTACACCCTCATTCTCGGCACCGCGGAGTGCAGTAGCCGCCTAGCCTCTGCCAATTTTTTCTCACAATCACAATCACAATCACAACCCTACGCCCCATTAATAATTGGCATGGTGCGTTGATACTGCATTGGCAAACTGGCGAATCGTGAAACGACGGCTCGGCATGCTGCTCAAAATTCCGCTACGTGCGTCTTCCTGTATGCCATACATGTGTACTTGCGCCCTTGTGACTTCTGCGAAGTGGGGCTGTGAGCACTGGCGGTGTAGGGCAACTTTTGGGAGTTTCCTTTCTGGGCTTTGCACACCAGCGTTGTCGGTACTCCTGCTCGAAACGACCACGTTGTGGAGCCTACGAGACATTTTAGTCCAAGGGCCATCAATCTTTGCCCTTCTGAATGTCACGAGCCCGTTTGTCTCCTATTATCCCCTAACTCATGAAAGGAACACCGCGGCGTTGATGGAATTCTATTCTCTTCTCGTTGGAGCTCTGTTCAAGACTTCAACCATACCTGCCATCGGTTTTCGAACAGGAATGATCCATCAGAGACGGAGCCCTCTTGGCAATTCTCTCCAAGGGGTACTCGGAAGCCCGTGGATATCTGCGTCTCTTACGTTTGGGTACGGGCATCACGCCACCTGGCAAGCCCCCAATTTCCAGAGAGTGATGATGTCAGTTCACACGCTGCCGGCGTTTCGCGCCGAGTTGCGGACTCAGGTCACGTATGAGATACAGTACCGGTAAGGGTGTTTTCTGCGTTGCCATTCGATCGCGAGCACGATGCGCGTCCCCGGCATGTGTCTACGGCCATGTTGCGAGGTTCCAGGTGATCGTGGTGCCCTCTCTCTTGGAAAATCACTTCGTTGCGTTCCAGCCTCCGGGCCGTTTATTAAAATGAAAGCGAATTCCCCGATTCCTGCCATGCTGCTTGCTAGACGCCTTTCGAATAGGATTTTCTGGATCAGCAGCGTACGGGACAATAACAACGCCAAGAACTTGGCGTCGCAAAGGGGGGAACGGCTATACTTTGTTGAAAACGTGCTGGCCCTCGGAGGGCCAAGGCTTTGTGGGACGATTTCGTCGGCGACGTTCTGGACGGGTTCAGATGACGAAATGGCATTGATATTGTCTCTTCCTAGTTCTAGGCTTGATTACGCTTCCGAGACTCGTTCGAGAATGTAGTCGTTGAATCATTGACGGCCGCGTTCTGCGGGCGCTCCGCATTCCAAGTCTTGTCAATGTACCTTGATGGTTTGTTTTGAGGATCAAATCATTTCTACGCCACCTGTCACCCTGTATGAGAATAAGAAAGGATTCCACCAGTAACAATGAAGGGGGCTCGCTCCCTGGTATACTGTCGGAGCAGCCTGCTGCGAATAGCGCAATAACACGGTAAGCATACGACGCGGCCGCACTTCAACCATGACTCTGAGATGGTAAGCTTTGAGGTGACTCAATCGCCATTGAGCTTGACGCCAAATCCACATTCTCCTCTAGTACATGAGAAGCCGCTCGATAATCCCTAGACGCTACCCTACGGTACGACACCGAGTTTTCGTCACACCTCAGCGTTTTGCTCCAAAGGACCGTGGTTAGTGCTAGTAATAAGGTCACTCGTTCGTTCCTTTAGATCACATCAACGACGCATCTTATTCTTCCAACAGGTACGTGGCCTGCGTGACAAGTTTTGCAGCCCAGCCTTAATACTTATTCCACGAAGATAGTTACGTGGAGAAAGAGATACCACTGCCGCGCCAGTGTGGTGTGGCTACGCTCATCGAATGTGGCGGGTTACGGCGACGAAGGTGTGGAAGAGCCCTCACTAGTTTCCACCAACTCGGCTGCGGTGGGGGTGTTGCTCCTATAACCATGGTGGATCTGTCCTCGACAACGGAACCTTCCAGACGTAGACATTCTGTTTTGTTCGAGCTGGCCGCAGGAGATACGTCCACGGAGCGTCCACGACCACTATAGCGTTCGTCGCCAGTCATCTACTTGAGAACTCGATAGAGTCTAACCTTAGATTCCGGCATGGGATTCGCCGTATCTTGCTTTTCAGACTCTGTTTGTAATTGCCCTCGGAAATACGAGGAGCAGGCTGCACCTGTATCCGTATGTCATGCATGCACTTACTACAATGTCTAATCAGCCTTTCCAATCGGTCCCAAACTTCTCGACAGGGAATTTCAGCTACAGGTTCCGACACCCAGCTCATCGTGGGGAGCGACCTTGAAGTGGAACACAGCTCCACCCCCACGTAGGACGTGCGCCGCTATCGCCTTAAGCTGTATATGGCGGCGCCGCTGCACTAGCCCAATTTGTCATCAGGCAGACGCTGATCCTTCTGTACTTCCCTGGCAAAGCGCTGCAGACACACAAAATGGCTCAGACAAGGTGGATGCCGCATTGTCATCCCAGCATGAGCGGTGGTTATCAGACTCGCGCACCTTACGATGTCATTATCGCTGGCAGTCGAGATGGGACCACTTCTTGAACTTTGTTCCTGGCCTCCAGAAGGCGCGAGGCATGCCCACATAACCATGGTTCTTGATCATTTAGGCTAACCACGCACCATGCACAGGCAGCTATCGCAAAGATAGGACTCGGAGGGAAGCGCTTACGTGTGGGAGTCTGTCGAGCAGAGACCAGAGAGCCCAAGGATAGTACGATATCTTGCTCCTCGGATTGCTAACACGCTCCGATAAGGCCCTCGCTGATTTGGAGTCCGTCGGAGCTAGCGTATCTGAGTTCAATATCATGCTGTAATGTAGGAACCGTCAACATTTATATCTTGCGCTACTTCCGACAATGCGCCGCGCTAAATCGCTCAATCTTAGAACGTACTGTGACTACGCCACTGCCGAGTGCTGTGTGTGGCTAAGGTCGCCCCCCGTCGTGCAGGAAACAGGAAACGCTATCATACTGTCATACTGCGTGTCCGGAACCGTAACTTTGAGGGTCCAGTGTTGACCGTTCGTTCGCGAGCATAGGAGGACAGAACGATGGGTCGAATTCATTTGTTTCGATCTCTGATCCTAGCAGTTGGATTTACGCGAGGTCAACGAGGGGTAGATGTAAAATGCGGACTGAGGTTAGGTCGGTCTGAGTCAGTGCGGATAGCCGACACACCCTTTCCCACGACCGAAGTTGCTCTGCTTCAGATTTGCAGCAGAGTCTCATTAGTTGGCAGATCCCAGGTGACAACTGGCCAGCCTCAGCCATTTCGTCGTGTATTCTGTAACCTCCCACGTCCCTCGAAATTGGCCGTGAGCTTTCGACCGGCTTCAGCGCGATTACCGGTCGGAATGTGACCATCTCCAACCGCACATGATCCTGACCGGGTGTACTGTACTACAGCGGCGTTGCAGCTACTCCACTTTAGATTGACATCGTCACAGATCCTACTACGTTGTTAGATGGCGTCGGCTTCATCTAGAGGAATTTGCTACATAGAGGACTTGTACGGTTCATTCACCGATCACCATCACATTCATACTCGCCGTTATCGAGTGGTGGCGGGGCGTAAGGCATGCAGTTGCTAATTCCCTATTGGCACCTCTGATACATCAAGCATCATTCAAGATATCACAGTAGCAGGCGTGAGTTAGATACCCCTCGGGGTTCACAGAACGCGGTTCATAAAGACAAGGCCTTGATGGCCCCTACAGGCGTACAGAGCTGAAACCCTTGGAATCTGGCCTGCATTGTCACTTGTCCCCCTCCTTTTTTCCCATGGCCTTTGCAGAAAGGGGAGTGGTCGCAGTGGTTGGTCTCTGCTACGGACGTGGGGAGTGTCGGAAGAAGGGAACCTGAGGGTGTCCTCAGATGAGTTCAGTTACTATGCCCCTGTCCCTGTAAGATGCTGTACATAGCGGCCCTTTTCGAGTTCATTAAACCTGTCATCACCCACGCGTGTAGACCTTGGGACTCAACTGAGGCTGCGACCGGGCTGAGGTGGAGATGTTCTGTCGATTCGGCGGATTCGGGCCGAGGAGGCGTCGTGCTCTCACTCTCAACGTTATATTCTCGTTCATGTCGACCCGCGCATCCCAGACTCATGTCGTCGTTCTTGGGGCGGGGGTCATCGGACTTACCGCCGCGCACGTCCTGACCGAAGGTGGAGGCTCTGACTTTAAGGTCACGGTTATAGCACGAGATATGCCCGAAGATCTCAGTAGTCAAGGGTTTGCTAGTCCTTGGGCCGTGAGTTGCCTAGGGTTATTTGACCCATTCTAGGTGATTCAACGTTCTATCCCTAGGGGGCTAATTGGTCGCCGTTGCAACGAGAAGATCGCCTTAATCAATGGGAAAGGCACACATTGTACGTCGAATAAGCTGAAGCACGTCTGACTTATGAACATAGCTTCCCAGCGACAAGTTCTGGAGCCTGATACCTACGGGATTAGTAAGGGCAAGTGATTTGGCCCGTCCATCAAGTCTCACTGTACGAGTGACGAGTGATGTCCTCTAGAGACTTCCATCACGGATCTATTTTGAAGGTGAAAATGGCGAGGAGATATCTTCTTGGTGGGGAGAAGTCGCCCGTAACGTAGGTTGACCCTCATTGCGATTGATAAACCTAACCGACGTCAGTTCCGTGTCCTGCCAAGTGATCACCCTTTACCGGCCAACGCGAAAAGCGGAGTCCAGTTCGACACGTTTTCAGTGAACCCTGAAATTTACCTCCCATGGCTGAAGTCAGAATTGGAAGGCAGAGGAGTCAAATTTGTAAGACGCCTGGTCAAGAGTTTGGACGAGGCGTGCGGATTGGCCGGAGAAAATGGCGCACTGATCAATGCAACAGCACTTGGTGAGCTTTCCAATAGATCCGGAAGATGTCGTGCCCACGAATCTGCGTCTTAGGTGCGCGCTCCCTCCTTGGTGTAGAGGATACCAAGGTGTATCCCGTGCGGGGCCAAGTTGTGCTGTTGCATGCGCCAAACGTCAACGAATGTGTAGCTCTAGTTCCTGCCCGTGAGCAACTTTGACTTTCATGAATTGCTCGAGCTCATAACGAACGAATCAGAGATAACCAACGTTTCTGAGATGCCATACTTGATACCACGTCCCTCGCCCCCTGGTATGGTATTGGTAGGGGGTACCTTTCAACCCAACGACTGGGACACATCCCTCAGCATTCCGACCGCGCACCGTATCCTGACTCGGGCAAGGGAGCTAGTGCCTGCATTAGCTGAGCCCACTACACGGATTCTTAGCCACAATGTGGGCTTACGGCCTGCACGTGAAGGGGGGCCACGAGTCGAGGCACAATTTGTTGATATACCAAGCAAGGATCTCCTTGTTCCTGAACTGTTGGGAGCTCCTACGGATTCAAAGACGATTTTGGTTGTTCATGCTTATGGATTCGGGTAAGTGAAACGGTGCCATACGATGTTCTTGATTGTTAAGCCCCTTTAGTCCTTATGGGTACCAGCAGTCTTGGGGTGCCGCAGAGGAGGTAGTTAGGCTGTTGAAGGAGAACTTGCGTCAGTGATGTGATGACCTACTACTAATTGCGTCATCGTCAGTCGTCGAAAGCCTATCACTGTGTCGTGAAGCATAGGGATCTCTACGTTCTCCTATTCTCAGCAATTCATGATTCTGCTCCTCGTGTTGTGCCCTCGCGAAGTTTAACACCCAAATATATTTTCAGGAGACCAGGAACGACGTCCGGATTTGAATGCTCTATCGCTTTTCACCTCTCCTAGGCCATTATCCATCCATCTATTGTACATTCAACTCTGTCCCCACGCTACGGATGTCTTTGAGCATGGTGTTTGAGCACCGCGATCGAGCGAGCTTACCCAACTTATAGTCCATCATGCATCATGTTCAGAAGAACACTCTCGGAATTCGCAGACTATGTGGTCCTTCTCGTCCTGGTGAGGTTGGGCTGTTATTGAAGGTCACAATAACACACATTTCCCGTCCTAGTTCTTCCGCGGCGCTGACCAGAGAAATGTGTTGTACAAGTGCCGTATTCACCTTGTGGCGTGCCTTTGTTCGTGGTCGGTGATCGGAGAAGCGCACAACTCCGTAGATTCACATTTATTTCCGCCCTAAAAAATGCGACTTGCGAACCTTCGCCCTAAGCCCGCTTCCATTGTACGTGAATGAGCGACCACCGTGGGCTTGTAACTACCTGACATCACACGAAGCAACAATCGCCGATGTCCAAGAGTGTCCAAGAGGGTAATTCCTTGATGATCGCCATGATTTGCTTCTCATGGCGTTTTGTAGGGTGCCGATCACACGATAATTCGGTTAAGGTGGGTATACTACCGTGTTCTTCGTCATCATTCATGCTTTTATAATACCATCCAGAGTCCGGACGCATTAACTTCTTCACGACCTTCTCACTCGTTTGCTGTCATGCGGATCAGGAAGTCGGAGTCAAGTATCCCTACTCTCAGGCCAACTAATCACGGCTAATAAGAGTGCTGCCAATATGTCCCATCAGCTTTGACTTGCCCTCGAGGGATCTTGCTCAGTGTTCAACTTTGCAATTTGTGCTGGCCCCTGGTCGATCCAAGCTCAGAAGGTCTTTGGCAATACATCAATCCAGCATTAACAGGCGGTTATCCGAGCACTTATTGGTTGGTTCCCCGAGGAGCTGGTATCTCGGCATACGGAAGACAACCGACATTCTTCACCGAGAAACTTGCGGACTCTATAGCCCTCAGTTTTCCCAGCGAATAATACGGAGATTCGAACATCTGTCCTAACCCGGAGTCTTTCCGCTGGAAGTGAGCAACAGTAATATCAAAATCCATGAATGAAGCAGGCACGGATGATCCAAGCCTCATAGGATGGATCGGCATTCTCGTAGCCTCTTATCTGGTTGTCATTCGATGCTCCGTCTCTCCCCTTGACTCTTCCCATGTTCCCAATTGCCCCGTCTGTACTTCTCATCTTGTTGGCTCTCAGCGTTCGGGCGAAGCCCATCGTCATTCGGCAGGCTCCGGTGACTTTGTCGTTCGCTAGGAAGCTCAACATCACGGGTTCCAACGACCTCGTCCTTAAAGATCAGGCACGCGCGAAGAGCTTACTTGTCAGTCAAAACGGCACCGGGACTCCTGACGCGGTCGTCAATCTCACTGTGACAAATGTTGCCGTGAATTACCACACGGTTGTCGGTATCGGCAATCCCGCAACTTACTGTGGGTCACTTTTATCTTGGTTTGAGTCTGCCTTAGGTTCCATCTCTCCGGGCGGATTAGACACGCTCATTATAGACACCGGGAGTGCCAATACCTGGGCGGGTGCTGAGAAAGCCTATGTCAAGACTGGCACCAGTGTGCAGACCGACAACAACGTAGTAAGTTATTTGTGTACTTGTCCGTTTAGTAGACCAGTATAAGCAGACTCACAAATACTACCAGTCTGTATCGTATGCCTCTGCGTCATTCTCTGGTGCGCTTTCATCTGTTCGCCATGTTGGTTCTTACTATATCGACATAACTTTTAGGAACCGAGTTCATGGATACTGTGACGATTACCCCTAGCGTTATCATTTCATCCCAGTCTATAGGCGTTGCGTCAACGATCCGTGGCATTCGCGGCGCGGACGGTATCCTTGGGTGAGTGTAGACTTGCGCACGTATGAATTACGTTTACCCTATCCCTGCAGGTTAGGCCCAACCAACCTGACAATCGGTTCCCTGTCACCCTCAAAGAGTGATCATATACCCACGGTCACGGATAACCTCTTCAACCAGGGGGCAATATCATCCAATCTGGTCTCCGTGTCATTTGAACCCACAAATGGGACTTTGGACAAGAATGGCGAGCTGATGTTTGGTGACACCGACTCTACCAAATTCACAGGAAATATCACCTTCATGTGAGTACCAATAGCAATCATCTTTGGGATATCTGTGTCTACATGGCTCTGGATAGACCTCTTACCAGAACTTACCCTGCGAGTTCGTTCTGGGGCATCAGTCAGTCCATACAGTACGGCGCTTCAATCCCTATCCTGAACACCACCGCCGGTGTCGTCGACACCGGAACAACACTCATCCTCCTTGCCACCGGTACGTGACTTTGGCCTGACGTACGCCGGCCGATGCAAAAGGTCGATGAAACACCCCCTTTCCAGACGCGTTTGACCGCTACCGCGCCGCAACCGGCGCCGTTCCCGACAACACCACAGGCTTGCTCCGCATCACCCCGGCGCAGTATTCCAACCTACAGTCCCTCTTCTTCACCGCCGGCGACACGACGTTCGAGTTGACGCCCAACGCGCAGATCTGGCCCCGCGTGCTCAACTCGTTCATCGGCGGCACGCCCGGCGACGTGTACCTTATCGTCCACGACATCGGCGGTCCCTCCGGCCGCGGCTTGGACTTCATCAACGGCTGCACGTTCCTCGAGCGGTTTTACTCCGTCTTCGACACTGAGAACCGCCAGGTGGGCCTCGCCACTACTCCATTCACCACAGCGACGAGCAATTAGTGGAGTTTGGAGTTGAATGGAAGCAACAGTCCTCTCTTCGGCTGTGCAGCAGTATTTATAGGTGAAAGCAGCCGGCGAGAATACGTTTACTTGCTTATAAGAGTTCCACCTGCGAATTTAACAGTGCTGTAACTACTCGTAAATCCAGCCCTCTCACCAGCAGGCAGGGAGATGGCATTGCACAGAAATAACATTGTTAGCATTATTCCTCGACATAAACCGTCTATAGGAGCATAAATAGAACGACAACATACTCTGACAGCCAGGATCTCGGCATCTCGGGGTACCGAATTGAAAGACACGTGAATACATAATACAAACTACTAAACTAGGTTGACCACCCTCCAGGAAACTCCTGATGCTCCCACTCCTCGTTCGTTGAGGGTCGGTTCCGGTTCGACCTAGAGCTACCGTTTCCCCTAGAACCCATCATGTTCAACAATTGGCCGAACATGCTCCCACTTGGCGGGGAGTCTGGTCGAGTCGCCCGGTTGACTGGGGGTGGACCACCGGATCCACTGGCTGCGCCGTCGGGCGGGTGATGTCCAGGTTGAGGTACGAGTTGGAACCTGAGGCAGCGTAAGTCGGATGGTAGTGTCATCTGAGCCCGATACTTACCGACAAACAGGGCAAGTGGCACTGGTTTTGAGCCAAGGCATTATACAACCTTCGTGGAATGAGTGTTTACATGGGAGAGTGACGAGTATTTGTTCGTCTGGATCTTCGGTGTTCAACGTAAACTGGTCTTTACACACTGCGCAATCTCGCTGCAGCAGTGGGGCTAAAGGGTTTAAGTTTAGGGCACCAGTGAAAAGTGAATGAAGAGTTAGACATTAACTCACATCCTTCCTCTAACACTTCTCGGTGAAGATGCTGCATGACATCTTCTGTCGCTGGGACTGGCCGGGAAGCGTTCCCCTGTTCCATCATCTGGGTAATGATCTGGTCCAGTGCTACGATATATTAATTCGATATTTGTAAATGATTTCAAAACACCATACCTTCTTGATTGAAGACATAATCACCCATCCTTCCATCCTCAGGACCTCCCAAAAAACTGAAACCATTGAAGGGATCCGCAAGTCCTTCTCTCCCCGAACGCTGTGCGAGCATAGCGAGCAGGTATTGGGCCATCAGTGAGCCACCCATCGGAGGTCGCTCGTCGCCTGGTGTCCTGTGCAGGTATTAGGAGGCTGTGCAAAGGACTCTGACATCTTTACGCACCCCCGCCGATTTCCACCTAGTGATGAGGGGCCACCAAATACTATTGTTCGGGAAGCACCCGGACCTCGATCGATGTCTAATCGGAAACCAGTTCCGCCCTGAGGAAGACATCAGGATTGAGTGGGCAAGGGGTATCGATACGCACCATGCCAGCTCCCTCGCGAGAGGACGGTCTGTTTGGATTTCCGGGCTGACTTGAACTCCCTTGCGGAGGTCGAGGATTATTCAAAAGTTGTGATAAACCCACTGGAAAAATCCATTATATGATCAATTACGGGCATAGAGCTGGTACGCACTGACGAAATTCTCCAGGCCTGGACCGCCGGCGAGAGCGGTACCATCATCAAAAGGAGGGCCTGACTCTTGGAAGCTACGTGGGTCGTCCGCTTCACTTTCGATCTATCATAAGACAGTCAACTCGCTGTGGGGCAAGTAATTGTGTCTCACTCACCTTCTCTACAAATGTACCACTGCATGATGCACAATGAGGATCGGGGACCTATATAACGTCGTCATCTTCTCTGTTTTCTATGTCTAAAGTGGGAGGGAGGAGGAATCTGCATACCATTAATGGCCTCATCTCCGCATGACACTTCGGGAAATAAGCGGGAGAAGGCGTTAATAGAGGGTTAAACTCACTTCATGACAATACCACATCGGCTCTCTTGAAGACATGGTTGGGGATGATTGTATGCTGAGGGAACCGTGAACGTCAACGAGAGAGAGGGGGAGACGTGGAGACGGTTTGGCACACGCCGGGTTGTGTCAACCTTGAGGGGCCGGTGCCATGACGTGAGCACTGATCTTGCTATAAAAGGCGACGCTTCCAGTGGCTTCCTCCAGCATTCCACACGTGCTTGCACTCGACAAGTGAGTTGTGTTCTCTCTTATGCCATGATGAGTACCCCTGTTCCCTATTATACGAGTGTAATGCATGTGAGATCACTCTACGGGTGTAACTGATATCCAATGCGAGCGCGCGGCCGTTCTTTTTCTTGTCTCAACCCTCATCGATTACATCAGCGCTTATTTATTTCTCGACTGCAGGTTTCCCACCTCATTCACAAGATGTTCATGCGTGGATCCATCTTTCGTCTTTCACCTTTCACCTTTCCGCATAGTTACCCCTACCCATCCATCCCTTTGTGCTTAGTAAGCACGAGACTCAGTAAACAGACGTCAACATCGCGCTCGTGACCGCGTGACCGTTTCAAACATTGTTTGATTGTTCAATTTGCGTCCAGCCATCCTCATCCGGACCATGGGTACCCTCATATCTTTTCTAGTGCATCCATTCTCAACAGCGAGACGGTTCAGAGACGAGTATGACCAAGAAGGGAGCCTCGGTGACCTCATTTATCACGCAACCTTGGTCTTTGGGTTTGGGATCTGGACAGTCATCAGACGTCACTTGAATGCGCGGAGCAGAGCAAAACCCTTTCGCATCGAGCCACCCGAGGTTTAATTGTTCTCTTGGGCTCATTTACGCGTTGATTGAGTGCTTTCATTTCGTTAGGAAGCCGATCCGTCCTGGGCGAGTGCTCAATCCATTCCCAATGCTCACCTGGAGTCCCACAAATACGATGGAAACCTTGCGCCACCAGCCGGAGAAATCTCTGGTCGCGACTATATCACCTGTTTCGATCCTGCTACCGGCCATCATCTAGGCACACTTCTCACTGACAACATCGACGAAATCGAGACCAAGATCAACAATGCCGAGGCTGCTCAAGTTGCATGGGGAAGGAGCTCATTTGCTGATCGAAAACGCGTCGTTCGTAGCCTCAAGAAGTGGCTCGTGGAGAACCAGGAGGTGTGTGCGAGGGTTGCCTGCCGAGATACGGGAAAGACACGTATGTCGTGTGTCTTATCGGTCGTGGATTTGTCGCCTCATGCTACGAGTTAGTCATCGACGCCGCCCTTGGAGAAGTCTTGACGACGTGTTCGAAGATGGATTGGCTTCTGCGTCACGGCGAAAAGTACTTGCGCCCGGAGACGCGCTCATCTCCACTCCTCCTATGTTACAAGAAGTCAGAGGTACACTATGAGCCCCTTGGTGTGGTTGCTGCCATTGTTTCGTACAACTACCGTATGTGCTTTGATCTCCATCCTGTCGCATCTTCATTAATCTCCTTCAGCGTTGCACAATGCTTGGTCTCCCATTCTGGCTGCCCTGTTTGCTGGCAATGCCATCGTCATTAAGTGCTCAGAATATGTCGCTTGGTCATCGGCTTGGTTTGTCAACGTTATCAAGGAGTGTTTACGGGCCTGTAACTTTGATCCTGAGTTGGTGCAGGTATGTTGTTCCCCGAGAGCACATCTGCTGGCGATGTAAACACTTTTTTTGCTTTCGAAAAAGCTTGTCTGCTGCCTCCCGGAACAAGCGGAGGGCTTGACAAGATCACCCAAAATCAAGCACATTACTTTCATAGGTTCCGAGCGTGTTGGCCGTATAGTTAGTTCCTTAAAGGATATCCGTGGAGCCAATCTAATATCCCTTCTAGATTGCTCTCGCTGCAGCAAGCAATCTAACCCCACTGACCCTCGAGCTTGGTGGCAAGGATCCTGCAATCATACTCCCTGAGACAGACGTTGAACGATGGGCTAGCCTGTGGATGCGTGGCATATTGTATGTCCTCTGAATCCCTGGGAGTGACGATGCACTCAGTCACCAAATAGTCAGAATGCAGGTCAAAATTGTATCGGCATCGAGCGCTTGCTCGTTCATAGGGATCAATACGACGAGGTTTATCACCTTATATTGAATCGCGCCAGAGGATTGCATCAGGGTTGTGCTTTATCTGCCGATGATGTTGGTGCTACCGTGGACATAGGCTCGATGATTTCGCGTGAGCGATTCCAGAACCTCCAAGACATCATCGACGCGGCGGTGTCCCAGGGTGCCCAACTTGATTTAGGTGGTAGACAGCGTCCTCACCCATACTTGGTAAATGGTGCATTTTTTGATCCGACAGTCATTGGGGATGTCCATCGGGATATGGATATCGCTCAACACGAAAGTGAGTTTTGCTTTCGCACTGAGACGTAAATTACATCTCGACACTTCACTGCAGTGTTTGGGCCGATAGCACTTGTCATGCCCTATGACACGATCGAGGAGGCCATCGAAATCGCTAATAGTACTCGGTATGCCCTTGGGGCCAGCGTTTTTGGGCCTGACAAGTACGAATGCTTGGACGTCGCCAGACAACTGGAGTGTGGCATGGTCTCAATCAATGACTTTGGCGTATTTTATGTAGGTGCTTCCGTAGACTTGTGAAAGATTTATCATTGACGTCGCCCACAGCTGAAGTATGTCAGACTAGCCTGGACGTGTGTTTTGTGATATTGACCCGTAATTTCTCCCCAGTCAAGATCTCCCATTCGGAGGGACAAAGGCCAGCGGATATGGAAGATTTGGTCAGAGTATTTTCTTTGACTTCATGTTTTCTAGCTGAGGCTTATTTTCAGGCGGACCGGAGGGCTTGCGGTCTCTTACGAACCCGAAAGCTGTAGTTGTCGATTGTTGGCCATGGCTTATCCAGACAACCATTCCCCGACCACTAGATTATCATATTACTTCGCGTGTACAAGCCTGGTGGGTTCTGAATTCGCATGCGCATTCGACTGTAATCCTGAGCAAACTTTGCAGGGATGTCGCAAGCGGTATAATTGATGCTTTGTACGCTGATGGATGGGGTCAAAGCTTCGAGGGCCTCCAGCGCCTCGTCAATGCGTTAAGACGACAGTGATATTGATCGATCTCTTTTGTTGGGGTGTCCTGTATATCGGTGGTCCCTGCCGGCGGGAGGCTTTTATGTTTGTGTGGGTGAAAGCAAGTAGAGTGCGACTTACGATCTGATTATGACGGAATGCGTATTATTTCAGGATCTAATTCGAATGATATTGTCGATGAGGCTGCACGTTCGTCGCCGGGTACTTGTTTACTTGCGAAAATATTGCGGACGAACAGAATATACTGATATGAAAATAGCTGTAATGAGAAACGCATCGTGACTACAGACGGATCACCGGCAATTGCGGTTACCCGGACCCTACAATATCACTGCTTAACTGGCTCAACTCCGGAAGGAAGTCCTCTAATCGACTACGCCATGCGCCACTAGGATGTCTTTTCTTCTATGACCTACCCAAGACACTACCAGTCATTCGAGCAACGGACGAATAATCCCAGCTTAGGCTCTACATCAACTCCAGACCCTTAATAAAGGATTATTCCAACGTCAAGTCTGCCGGGATTCGTAATTTATTATTCCAAATGCACTGGTACACACGTGTACAATTCGATACATGTGCGCGTTCGTCCTATCCCCAAGTAATCCATGGTGTTCGATCCTCAACTTTCCACGCAACCGCGTGGGCGCTTCCCTGTCCATGTGCAACATCCTTGGTCACTTCACAGGGTGGCAGACGATCCCCGTTGACACCACCCTTTCTAATAGAAGCACTTCTCTCGAGCGTGTATAAATGATGCACAAGTGACTGAATTATTCATCTCCATCCCTCGCGGACGCAATGTTTGCACTCCTTCAAGTCGCTTTCTTGGCCAACGTGGCTATCGCTGTGGTGTCTGTACAGGGTCGTACGCCGTTGAATGCGTCGAGTACCTTTTTCGACAAGCGATTGAGCTCGCTCTGTGATTCATCTGTACAGCAGTCGTGCAGCCTTGACGATCCACCCGAGAATTCTTGCTGTTATGAATCCCCAGGGGTGCGTCACACTGCATCTTAATATAAAAATTTTATTGGCACCTAAACTGATGCATGCTTAAGGGACTGATCCTCCAAACGCAGGTACGTCCGAGGCCGTCAAGTGAATTCTCGTGAGGGGAAATGAACAAGGGTCCGGGTATATTAGTTCTGGGACACGGACCCGTCTACGGGTCCAACTGACAGCTGGATGGTTCATGGTTCGTGTCTAGTCTTTTACGGGGTTGTTCTGTTTCGCCCATCGTAATGGACTAGGTCTCTGGCCAGACAAGTATGTGCGGCTATCATCAGAGATGGACAACTATCAATCTGACCGCATACTCCCCGTAGCTGCGATGGAACGTTTACCTCTAACTGTGATCCGAGTCGTGACTACACAGATATTGCCGGCGTACTACGTTCCCTACCTTTACGTTGTTCCTTCACTGATGCAATCGTAAGCAACCAAGGCGCGACCGACACTTTGTCATATATGGAAGAATATTGGGTTGATATCAACGGCCAGAATGAGCGCTTTTGGGAGGTACGGACCCCAGTCATTTAATACCTTCTCAGCTCATGCCCATTCAGCACGAGTGGGCGACGCACGGGACTTGCTACAGCACCTTGCAGCCTTTTTGCCTTCCTTCCAACAGTCCCCAGGGCGCGGAGGCAGTAGCATATTTCCAACAAGTTGTTGCCCTGTTCCAAAAGCTGCCTACCTACGACTGGTTCCAATCACAGGGGATAGCTCCCAGCAGCTCCCAAACATACACCCTGGACCAGTTGACCAGCGCACTAAAGGCGGCCTCCGGAGTACGTTGCATATTACTTCCCCGACGCATCGACCGCTGAAGTTGATTGATTATGTTCTGCAGTATACCCCAGCTATTTCATGCAAAGGCAGTGCGATCAATCAAATAAGCTGGTATTTCTACATCAGAGGTTCAGTCCTTAACGGAAACTGGGAGAGCATCGGTGAGTGGAACAATCCCCACAAAATTATGAAGTACTACACTCATGGACGACAACAGACGCTCCGATCAGCAGTTCGTGTGCTTCGAGCGGACTCCAGTATCCTCCAAAGTGATTGGCAAGTGCGCGGCAAGTCACGGTCCTGCTGCAATGCCCGCCTTGGCGTTATCCCGCATTCCCGCGATCTTGGGGGTTCCACTGACGTACTGCATGCAGTCCGCGTTTCTTCAATTGGTGCTAACCGACAAATGAGTGTGGACCTGTATAAGTCTTTTTTTTTCATTACTATGCCTGTGCCCTCAACGGGACACCATAGATTACGAGCTCATTTTTATTTTTTTCAACTGCTATCAAACGTCGTTAGAGCTCTCGGTTAAGGCCGAGAGCAAGTCCTAGCGGGGTTTGAAAATTCAGCCCAACGATGAACGAACGGACAGGGGCACAAGGGCATCGCACGAGCGGCGGACTAATGGACCATGGGTAGAGTATCGAGTTCGAGACCAAACGGAACAGTTAAAAGGCAAGTGTTCCCGTTCCCACACCATCGGCGCTAGCAAGGCCAAGTTCAATCTCTCAGGCTACCATGTGCTTCAAAGCTTTCCTTTCCCTTGGCTGCGACTTCTACGTGGGAGAAACATCGCTGGTGCCAAAAGAGCGATTTGAATAACAAACTGACGGCTGCCTGAACATCGGGTTAATTGATGGGATGGTTGACAAGGAAGCATCGCAAGATGGCACTTCCCTGGTGTTCGTAACTCGCCACATTCATGTGCAGTTCCCACACAATCCGCAGATTTTTCGTGCCGGACGGGCTGTGTTGTATTTCAAATGCGCGTTCGTCTCATCTGCCAACCGAGGTTGAGTTAGTTCCTGGTCATAATTCACGACGTGCCAAGTCGTGAATCTTGCCAAAAATGGTACTACATCACATCTTGTGCAGTAGGAGGGTATACACCGCAGCAACACAACCTGCTGTTGCTTCTGTGTCAATTCTATTTCGTTGTCGCCTTGAAAAACCATCTGTTATCTTGGTTTGTATCCTTGCAAAAATGGCCTCGCACGAATAGTGCTCGGGTGTGGCGGAGTTTCAAGTGGAAGCCCACCCCTGAGTTGGAATGACAGGTGCGCGGTCCGCTATGTATTCTCCGAGTCTGGTCAGTGTCTCATGATATCTAAATACAGTACTACCCCATCTATTTCTGGGCATGTGGTGATGCAACGGGATCTTCACTTCACCCCTGGGTTCTCGAGGGCGCTGCGGCCTCATGCATTCCTGGATTCCGGAATGTCTGCCAAAAAGGCACCTTCCCCAATGTGTAGCAATCCGATGCTGTGGTGCGACCCTGAGGGACGCCCGTCGCACGATAAAAGCCCACCCGTCAAGGATGCACAAAGAGTATAACTCTTCTTCTACATCGCATCCTCTCACAGGCATGATGTTTGCACTCCTTGCTGTCCTCGCCAACGTGGCCATCACCGTGGTGTCTGCCCAGGACCCTGTGCCGTTCAACATATCGGGTCCCCTCTTCGGAAAACTGACGCAATGCGATGGATCTGCGTTGTCGTGCAGCCTTGACAATCCACCCGAGAATCTTTGCTGCTATGAATATCCGGGGGTGCGTTCATTTGCACCGTGATCCATACAATGTCGTTGGGCGCTCAAACCTGACGCACGTTTCAGGGGCTCCTTCTACAAACCCAGGTACGTCAGGGGTCGACGTGAACGCTTGTGAAATGAACAAAGGCGCGGATTCATCAGTTCTGGGACGCGAGCCCGTCTACTGGCCCCGATGACAGCTGGACAATTCACGGTTCGTGATTGATCTTTTATGTGCGCGCTCTCGTTTCCTCATCGAGGTGGACAGGTCTTTGGGCGGACAAGTACGCATGACCATCATCGAAAGTGGACGACTATCTGATTGCCTCCTTCCCGTAGCTGCGATGGCTCGTTTAACTCTGATTGCGACCCAAGTCGTGACTATAGAAATATCCCTGAGGTGCGTTCTCCGGCTTCGCCTTGTTCCTCCACTCATGCGTCGTGTGCATCCAGCTCTTGCGTAGCCAAGGCGCGGACGACACATTGTCATTTATGGAAAGATATTGGGTCGATGAACACGGTCGGAATGAGCAATTTTGGGAGGTATGGACCAAAAACTTAAAATATTTATTCAACTCATGGCCCTCCAGCACGAGTGGTCGAAGCATGGGACGTGCTACAGCACCTTGCAGCCTTCTTGCCTTCCTCCCGACAGTCCCCGGGGCGCTGAGGCTGTCGCCTTTTTCAAGCAGGTCGTTGCCCTGTTTAAGACTCTGCCCACGTACCAGTGGCTCAGGGAACAAGGGATCACTCCGAGCCACACCCGGACCTACACTCTGGAGGAACTCACTGATGCGCTTCAGACAGCCTCCGGGGTGCGTTCGATAACTTTGCTGCATCCACCACTGAGGTTATTGATTACATTCACAGTTTATCCCAGAGATTGCGTGCAAAGGCCATCTGATCGATGAGGTCAGCTGGTATTTTTACCTCACCGGCTCGCTCCTCGACTCGGGTAGCTTTACCCATACTGGTGAGAGGAACACTCTATTATATATGAAGCATTACGCTTATGGCGAGAACAGATTCCCCAAAGAAGGGACATTGCCCGCCGACCGGTATCCAGTACCTTCCAAAGTCACGATCTGATTAACAAAGTCGCCGTAAGCCATGATCCATTGTGGTGCACGCTTTGGTATTGCCCCACATTTCCTCTGATCTCGCATGTTTCACTGACGTACCTGTACGTGTACACAGGCTTCTTGTCACTCTGGCTTACAAGCGTGTGTGGACCAATGTAAGCTCTTCTGTTTCATGATCCGCACTCCAAGGTTCTAAAGACCGCCATGATGTCTTGCATAGATCAAATTTCAAATATACAGGTAGATCGCGGGAATCACGGGCTTATTGACACAGTCGTTTATTTATCAGTAGTAAATAGTGCTCAACATTCCTGATCTGGAAAATTGAACTCTTACTTTATCATAAGCTTTCCCTGATCTGAGGGTGTTCTGACGTGCAGTATGCTTAAAGTTGATGCAGGGACGCACGCGTCTGGTCTTCCAAGTCTGTCTCGACTGAGGAAACCCGTCGGCTTTTCTCCCTTTCGGGCCTTGAAGCTTGAGGCTTACTGTCCCTGTGCCCTCAGCGGGACGGCTCCCCCAACGGCACACCACAAATTACTCGTTCGTTTTTCACTCAGCTGCTACTAAACTTCGTACACTGTATATAGTACCCTCTATCTGCATATCCATGGAGTTTTTTCGATGAAAAACGCATTGTGTAGCGACTTTCAAAAATGCGTGTTTGTCACGCTTGCCAAGCGAAAAGGATCAAATCTCCACTGTGACATAGCCGTGACTGTCCCGAACAGGGACAGTATGATGGAGATGATTTGCCGTCTCCAGGTCCTTGTTGAACTGTCCTATAAGGTTTGAACACTGTCCTACGCCTGTACCCTCATTCTGAAACCCCGCTACTGTACCGCATGACAGTATTGACATCCAGGCACATCACGCCCGTCCTCAAGCTCTCCATCCACTTCTCACGTCAACTCGTGGCAGCTGGGCGGTTCAACCCACGCGCAACACCAGGGCTGGCTCTTCCTTTCCCCTTGGAGTGCTCTTCGTCACGATGCGTCAACCCAACCGCCCTAGCACCAATACCCTTCCTGGTCTTCTCATGCAAATCGTCTTCATTCAAGTTCGTGGCAGGCGACGTGCCTGACATTTTGGGTTCGATAGCCTTGGGAGCTTGAGAAAAGATGGGGACTTTTGTCATTCCGAGGTCGTGTCACCTATCACGTCTTGAGTCGTCCGCGTGAGCATCCGGATATTCGTGTACATATGTCGCTACCTTGACTCGTATCTTCTGGAGCGTACACCATCATGCTGCTACTCACGATCGGCGAAATCGTGGAACAGCTATTCGGGGATAAGATGTTCCGCAGCGAACACCTGGGACGTCCTCGCAGCTGTCTATAGAATATCACGAGGCAACTTCTCTCACATACATGAACCGGCAATAGAATGTCGATCGTAGGGCCTATCCCGAGAGATGGATGAGGCGAACGTCGCCCACGTCAGAAGTCGCAGACACGGTGAATTTTAGTCAGCCCCATGATCGTTTGAAAGAATCAGGCAGAGATTTGCGTATCTGGACCTCAACGTGCTATGCTTCGATTGTCACCGCCACAAGAGTTCCTTCTGAAACATTCGCAGGAGGTTTCTCACACTCAGTGGGATGGCTATTCTACAAAATAAACACGTTCCTGAGGTGATCGTTTAACAGGACCCTCCACGACCCGATGTAAGCATGATATCTTGTCGCGCTCCACACACTGGCTTTGATTCACGTCTCATGTATGCATTTAGAGTCGCGCAACCCTATTGATGATGGGCTGCTTAAGCTGTGATGCCTCAGGTTCACGTAACATTGTTCCACCCATTCTGGATGGTACCCAGATCCCGAAAGATCGAGGCACGAGGCTGCTTCGGGTCCGGAGGGCGAGTACAAGATCCAACGGAGTACCTCTCGCGAATAGCGTATTGGTGAATGCAACTCCCGAGTTGGGCAACGGGCGCTTGGAGATTGAGTTGTTCGTCAGATGACGTCTCTCCGGCTCGACAAGGAGCCCAGTGCAGCATTGGCAAAGTTCAAACAAATCCGTGACTGTAGGTTATATTACGCGTCAGAACTACAAGAGGTGCATTCTTTATGGCGCAAATATAAGTCGGATCACCTATACGAAGTACACAGGCCGTGTTGTATATTCAGGACTCGATATCTAGGCTCATGCATGTCAGTAGCTTGCCCCGGTAGACGCTTACCCCCCAATTCGGGGGTTGTAAAATCTGCATAGAACACGGCCCGAGTAAATGTTGATCTGGGCAAGGCCCACGCCAACGCCGAGTGGGGTGAATTCAGGAAAAGCACCGTCGGACGCTAGTCGCCGTGTAGCTGGGAATTTGACGGACGGACAGCGCCGGTTTAACTGGAGGAGTGAGTCAAGGAAATGACATCATATAATGGATCAGGCCCCCCCACCTCGTGTTACGAGAGCGCTCAGAGTCGAGATGGACCAAGCCTACGCCGGCCAAGGCAGCTGGCCCAACGCGACGTGGGTGATGTCTCCTATCGGGAATCGGGCCGGAGAGATCTATCGATGAAGACTTACGCGTCCCTTTGGGGTTTGGACCTGTCACTCCAATAAACTTTACACGGCTCCGCTCGTTCACCATCGACGCGGCTAGACGCGTCACCAAAGCATTCGTCACCACCACATTACGCATATAAGTGTCCCAATACCTTCGTGGTTCGCATCGTTCTCTTCCTGCAACATCCATCTCGATATTTAGCCTGAACAATGGTCGCCACCTTTGACATTTCACAGTCGTTTGACTCCTCCTCAGAGTCAGAAGAATATCCCCACGACTCACAGACCCTCACCATGGATGACGAAGACCTATCCACGGGCCCGGGCTCCCCAGCCATAGAAGGTGTCGATCTGTCGCGCGAACAGTCGGCCATCGAGAAGCAGCGTGTCTCTCTTCAAACTTACCTCTCCTCACTTCCGTACAATGCCGAGTCGGAGAAAGACATGCAAGCACGTCTCGAGCT
Organism: Russula dissimulans; assembly: GCA_022376545.1. Classification (NCBI taxonomy): domain Eukaryota; kingdom Fungi; phylum Basidiomycota; class Agaricomycetes; order Russulales; family Russulaceae; genus Russula; species Russula dissimulans. The sequence continues at coordinate 526,022 of WTXJ01000010.1, forward strand.
TATTCTTGGCAGGATAATCATCTGCGCAGAGGCGAAGAACTGGCTCGTGCTGGCCACTTGGGATGGCGTTCTGCAATGGTGTGTATCTGCGCGTGCTTCGCTCTCTACAAAATACTGACCGACATAGCTGGTTGCTCATGCGTTATCCCATGCCCGTTCGCATTCGCGCCAAGCTCGTACGGCTCTACTATGAACTTTGCGTCATTCCTGGCGTCGAGCCGCGCTTGATTCGCAACTGGGCGGACATGCTCTCTAGGCTGCTAGCTGGGAAGTCGGATATCCGTCGGAAACTCGAGCCGGGAGACTTGCGGCTCCCTTGGAAGCCTTTGTGGCGAATCCTACAGAAGGAACTCTGGCTAAAGACCAGATTCCAAGATCCATCGTGAGCATTTATCAGCTGAAGCTAACCAAAACCCTGACTGGGTACCGTTTCAGACGCAATGTTGTGAATATATTTCTCTACGTGGCTGAGAGGTCAAGGTATTACTACCCAGCAAGTGATATACCGGAAATGCTAGAGATGTTCATCCCTCTTCTCACTCAAGACGTAAGTTGAAATATCCCTTGGTAGCGAGCATCCTAAATACATCTCCCACAGACATATTTGACCATGATGCCCGTCATAACTTCGTTTCTTCCACCTACCCATGTTCACCTATACCTCCCTGCGATCTTCAAGATCTGGGAGGCTTTCAATTCCACGCTACTAGATGATAGACTGATCGAAGTTATGGGAGAGCTGTCCGAAGAGCACGTTTCTGGAACTGCTGGCAGAGCCGGAGCGGAGGGTGGTGCGCAGTGGAAAGATGTTGGCATATGGAGCGAAACTGAGTGGACTGTTCTCATGGGCAAAGCCTTGGGGTCGATGAGTAAGTTTTGATGGGTTATCACCACAGCAATATTAATTCGTGTTGTTCGCAGATGTGCCGGTTGGAGCGACTCGGGTGTGTGAGATCAGTACGTGGCCCGGGTTGACGCTGAGTTCCTTCGTGATTAGGGTGCTAGCACTACAGGGGCGTACGCGGATGCGAAATCCAGTCCCTTCTCCCTTAGGATTAGAAAGACTATCAACCGTTTTTGTGAGTCAGGTCAGGTTGCTATACCAGATTCAGGCTGAACCTCCACCCAGCCTCCCTCGCAAAGATCATAGTATACTCGATGGCCGTCGACGGCACAGTCCGCTCTCGCTCCGAATCTCCATCTTCACGAGGTGAAGGGAGAGTTCCCTCCCGTCAAGTTGGGTATCTCGCCGGTTCGAAAGCGATGGAGTCTTTGGATAGATTTATCACGAGCACCGAGTCTTTCTTCCATCCTTCGAATTCGGGGTTATGGTCTCTGAGCGTACGCAAGCATGTATATCCTTGCTTTGTGCTTGCTCATAATCTCCTTTTCAGTTGACCCAATTTCTTCGCTCTTTAACCTCGGAGTTCTGCAAGCGCTGGCGCGAGGAAGAGTTGCCGGGCTGTAAAACTCCACTTGTTCGCCTCCAGCTCCTCCCCATTGTGATGAATAATTGACCTCTTGGCTTTCAGACACATAGGTTAACCCCTGCCATTCGAAGAGCTTTTGTTTTGACACTAAGGACACCAGCCCTCCTGGCCATGTTTTCGAAGGACCCCATATCCATGGGGCTTTCCCAAAGTGCCTTGCGTTCTCTGGCTTTCCTGGATCCTGCCCTCGTCATGCCTGATCTCTTGGAGCGTGCATATAGTGGGCTCGAAGTGGTTAATGAGACCCACCGCACCACTGCTGTCCTGAGTATGGTCGCAAGTGTGTCACTCCCATTGTCGTCGGAGAAGGTTTGGTTAGGCGGGCAGAAACACATCCTGCCTTTGCTTGAGATGTGTATTCCAGGCATTGACCTCGTAAGTTAAAGTTTGAGGCCGTATCAGTGTCTATCGCTGACAGCCTCTGCCCAAAGAATGACCCTGCCAAAACGATCTGCGCGACTATGTTCATCATCGCGGTTGTTCAGAACATAAAAATTGGAGACCTTTCGTCTACACAATCAGGTTTATCGTTCTCTAGTGACGCGCCGGGCGAAAGTATGGACGTGGATGAGTGGTTACCGCTTTCAAACGGAACGGAGCTTGGGGCTTACCCGTCGTTGAGCAAGGCTGAAGAACGAACACTGGTCCGTGAGAGTGCGGCTGGATTTGCTGGTGCGCATTATACCAATCCGCTCAGAGAAACCCGTTAATCGATGCTGTAGATTGGGTTACATCTCTCTTCCGCCGCGTTCTGTCTTTGTACGAAGTTCTCCCTGAAGAAGGTGGAAACAAATACATGACCGGTGGGAAGCAGGAAGAGAGCGTAGTTAAATCGATCAAGAGCATGCTAGACCTCATCTGCCTTCATCTCTCGGACCCGCTCTTTGATCTCGTCCTTAAGCTCGTGTATGACTATGCTACAACTAATGCAAAGTCGAATGCCACAAAGCCAATCGGGCAAATGATCTCGAGTCTTGCGCTGGCCCATCCTGCCAAGACAATCGACAAGTTTCTACCTTTCTGCCTCTCACAGATCAAGGAAGAGCTGAAACATGGAGCTTCGAGCGTTCGAACGACATCAAGCTACGTTGCTATCCCTTCTGACACCACATTACACTGGAGTGCGGCATCGTTGCTATCAGACTATCCTTTCGTTAACGGTTGCCATTCGTAGACATGTATATTCTTCGTGGATGCTTTGGCCACGATGGCACTGCGGTATGTATGAGCCTCGCAGAAGGGCAAGCTTCACTGACACCCTCCTTCATCGTTCCAGCTTCTCAAGCATAAGGCTGATATCATGGAGCTTTTATCCTTACTTGCGGACAAATGCTTTAGCGAGAGAGGGTATAGTGGTGCCGGGCGTCTTATACATCGCGTGCTCAGTACGCTTGTTGGAGTGTATCCTCTCAATGCGCGGTTTGTAAATACAGACGAGTGGGACAGTGACAGTATGTCCTTATGTTTGTATACATCTTTTGGTCAGCTGACAGAAATAACTCAGATTTCGACAGGGATCACAACTTGCACTGGGGAAGACTCCATAAAGTTGAGGACGTCAAGATCGAGTGGCATGGTAGGTCAAGAAGTCCTCCACGTAATCGTGGTAAGGGCCTCAATCTGTTGCAGTCCCATCGAATGAAGAGATCTCCTTCGTACTTGAGATCCTCGAGAACATCGTATCCCCCGCCTTGGACAAGGTCGAGGCCCTTCTACCATCAGCCCGTTCCTGGGACGGTGTTGCTCGTAACGACTTCTGTCGGTAAGTTTGGGTGAACCCTCCGCATCGCAGACCTGGAATAGCTGATGACTGATGAACCGTGCTATAGATATCTACATATCGCTAGATGCGCATGGCAGGGCTTGCCTACGCTCTGCAAGGAGCCCCCAAAGATCGTAGCAGAAACGGGATTAAACGTGAACTCAGAGGTCGAACGTCTGGTCGTACAGACAATCGATGTTCAAGCCGGTTTTGCCCTTACTGATCCGGCAGACCGGCGGCATCAAATGGCCTATAGTCAGCGTCTGCGATTTGGTCGAGTGGTCCATGATGCGGCTTTGGCACTTAAGCAAGAGCATCAGGGCGAAGATCACATCGACGCGGTTCTGTCTGTAGTCAAAGCTATCGACACCTATTTGCTGGACTACGCTCTTAGCAGAGGGGACTTTGACAACCTGCAAAAGAGTTATGCTAGCGCCCGGGAGTAAGCAACCCCGTGCCAATTGTGCACGAAACGTCCCTGACGTGTTCCTCACAGACTCAATCGAGCATGGGCTAGGCAGAAAGAGAACTCGCGACTTGTTCATCTCAAACGGGCCCTTGTCTACCATAGTGGACGAGTATACATGCATGCCTTGTATCGACGACGATCCGAGCTCGATAACCACCTCATTAGAGATCTCCTAGAGCTGTCGCTCTCACCATATACGAGGGTACGAAGGTACGGCAGTCTTCCCACTTAAGTCGGATTTTTCATTGAGGAAAAGTAGGCATTCGCAAGCTGTACTGGGTACTATATGCGGAGTAAGCTACACTCAGAGTCAAAGCTGCTTTTTTCATGCTCAAAGTTTATAGTACTATGTTAGATCAACCAAGTTGATACTTCCATCTGTCTTCGATGCGCTCGTAAAAGGGTCCGATCCAGATCGCATGAAGGGTGCCTTGTACATCTTGTGGAGCAAAGGGATAGGTAAGCTCCTCTGATATATTCTTCAGCGTACCGTACTGACATTACTGAAGCCGCATACGCCATCGCTGGTACGCTACTCGTGGCATTCCGCTGAGTCCGCCCTCATGACTTTCATTCATCCAAAGATCCTAAGGACCCTGATTTGTACGGTCGTTACCTTCTGGCATTACTTGAGTGCCAACACCAGGAGAAGGTACTGTGCTAGCATAGCATACTACAGCAGTGGTTAACCCGTATCCTTGGCAGCCTTCCATCCAGAAGTTAGTCACCTCCGTCGCACATGATGCGATCGCCAATCTAGCGGAAGAGACGACGAGGACAGACGCTTACACTGATAGTGCCCCGCAAGTCAAATCGGCTACTGATGCCCTCAGAACAGAGCTATCTCCTGATTCGATAGACAATGATGTCCTCGGCGAGGCCCTCCACAAGTCAGTCGCACGAATCGAGGCTAGGGAGAGAAAATATAGTCAGACGGTAGGCCTTATAGGATGCGTATGAGGTGTTCAAAACGTAATCTCCCCACACAGATATCAGCTATTACCGAGATTGCACTCAGGCCAACCACACACGTAGGTACCGGTGCTGACTTGGCGCAACGTTGCTGACTCCATGCTAGTGGCGATACACACATCTGGCGCTTCAGTTCCTGACTGGACTTCTCCGCAGAGATGTTGTTCCTCCATCTGATGTAGCCACACTCTTCATCAACCACACCCTGAGCCCACATCCGCCGCTGCGCGGAGCTGCGCAGAAGTCCGTGTTTATGCTCTCATTGGGTAAAATCTGGCCTCCTAAGTTCTCTTCACAGAGGTGTCATAAAGTTGTTGAGCATGGTCAAGATGCGTACATACTCGCGGACGTCAACCGAGCTTTGGCTGGGCGAGTGGACAAGCCCTGCTGCGAAACTCGTGCCTATCAAGAGCGACGCCGAATTCAACAATTACATTAGTAAGGTGCCTTCGATCACGATCACTGATGAGTAAGCTACCGCCTCAGTACTCAATCCCGGACATTGTCGCTGACATTGAGATGCCTGCAGGGCGCTTTACATCGATAAAGAGTATTCTGGTTTTCTTACATGGGCGCCTGAGACAAAGGCGTATAAGCCCATCCCTGCTGGGGACCCTCCCATCACATGGGAACCCGCGTCATTAATGGTCCTCAAGACCATTAACGAGGTTGTCGCTCAAGCGGAGTATTTCGATAAATTAATGGTATTATGGGGTCAAGAATCTAGCCGAAATGTGGCTTCTCCTGACCTCAGGACGGACAACGTTGCATTCATCAAAACAATCGGTAATAAACTCCGCCTTCGAGAACTCTTCCAGACACTCACGCTCTAGTACAGCCAAGATGTCCCAAGGCGCTGGCTTAGAGAACATTCTAAATTCTGCAGAAAAGCTTTTGTGGGATGCAGATCGATTTAAACAACGCGCCGGAGCTGAAGTCGTTGCAGGAGTCACGCGAGGTATGTTATCGCTTGCCACCAAATAACTTGGAATACAGGCTAACCTATTGTCAATTTAGGCGCGAAGAACTGGCCAAAGCAACGCTCTGACCAGCTATGGTCTTGGGTCATTTCGCGTTTAGGCCGCATATACGCCAACATCAAACCAGATACGATTGGTTTCTGGGAAGCTACTATTAATGTGAGTCTGCCCCATGTAGTTGAGTTAACGGCCGCCAAACCCCTTTACAAATGCGAAGGCCTTCTTGGAAGGACGAGACCCACGACGTGTCCCTGCTTTATCGGAGTGGGTCCTCTCACTACCACTCGATTTCCACGGAGATTCTGCCTTTGCTAGTATGTAAGAACCACATCTCTGCCCTACGGTACCTCACCACTTCCGCTAGTGATAAAAGTTCTTACAATCTTGGGATGCTTCTTGGATAATATCGGATGCCGTGATATTCCCCTACTCGACCGATATTTTGCTCTTCTTCTTGAGGGAACGGATGTCAGCTTTGCAGAGGTAGCCACCGGAACAACCCCTTGCCCGTCCCCTTGTTGACTTTTACTTCTTTAGATCAGGATTGCCATTTCTGCGAATCTATACACGATCGCAACGAGGCGCTGGAAGCCGACCTATTCATCGGTCGACGAGTTTCTGCGCTCTGCTACATCAAGTGATGACCCCCTTTTCATTCGGCATGTCTTTCCGTATTCTCTCCGTGACTGCAGTTTGGAGCTGACATTGTCATACAGACGCGTCCCCTATCTGTCGCACATCTCAAAGCTCGCAAATAAACTCTCAGGCTGGAAGGAGAAACGCCTTCCTCCCCCGCGGGTTAACCAGTCTGAGGTGGGTTTCCCATTCTCCATTGGGTCTAATACTGAAAAAAAAAACCGAACCAACCACAGTATGATAAAGTAGGATTGTCTTGTAAGTGGTCCTCGCGCTGTGCGCTGCGACTGAATGTGTAAGCTTCTTCTAGTATTGCGGTGGCTATGGATCTCGTTCTACAGCCCCCAAGCACCGTTAATGTTCCCATACGTCCTTCCTCTCCTGTGTGTATTTGGTTGTTTACGCGATTCCACTTTTATTCACTTCCCTACTTCTTTCATCAGGCCGGAGATTTTCCGCATGTCCGAGCTTAGCGATGACCCGGAACTGCAATCCCATAGCCAAGCAGTTTTATACATTCTCTCCGCCGTCGCACCTCCGCCGGAGTCCATTGAGGCTATAGGTGTTGGTTTCATCAGTGCTATTAGTTCCTCGACGGTATGAACACCTTCTTCTCAACTGAAATAGTGACTTATACTCGAAGTAAAATTAGTCGTGGCGCATCCGCCTCAATTCGTTGCCGACCCTCGTTGTATTCTTCTATCGCAATCTTATGGGAATACCGAATACGACTGTCTCTGAGATTATGGATCTCATGCTCAGCTGTCTTTCCGATGACAACGTGGAGGTACGGGAAATGGCGTCAAGCGCGCTTTCTGGGATCGTGAGGGTGTCACAGCGTCAAAGCATCATACCCCTGAAGGTAATGCCCGATCGAGCGATGTTCTCCCACACGATATTGATGTTGGGCCTCAGGATCACTTTGTAAGTCTTGCACGCAGTGTCAGACTTCCGACCCGACGAGATCCCGGCTACGCCGACTCCTTGCGAACTCTCCATTCTGCGATCCTTGGACTCTGCGCGTTGATCGAGAGCTTCCCTTATTCTGTCGAGAAATGGATGCCATCGTTAACTGATAGTAGGTCACATGTACACATGAAGCAAAGTTGCTACTGATCACCTATCGTTTCGACCAGTCCTTGCTGTACACGTAACGGATCCACCACCAATATCTACAACTATTCGTAAGACGGCTTCCGAGTTTAAGAAGGTACGTACATGATTTTTCTTCGTCCACTGGCATTCTCTGAGGTTGACGACTAACGCATCGAATTGTGCAGACCCATCAGGTATGTTCCGCAATTAATATTATATGCCATATTCTCTAACATGACTTTTTTCATCAGGACACATGGCACCGCGACCAGCTGGCGTTTGACGAAGATCATTTACAAAATTTGTCAACGATGCTCGTTGGCACGTCGTATTGTACGTTTTTTTTTTCGGTGTGCCGCTGGTCGCGTTTCTTTAATATTGACACGCGTAACAAAACAGATGCCTGAGCCCTTTTAATGTTGTCTCATGATAGATATACTAGACTTAATCGGATGTGTAGTCGTGGACACTAGCTCTAGGACATGTGTATCCATGCTACACTCTGATTTTTCATGATGTATTCACTTGCCCAACTCATGACTTATCGCAATGCAACTTGACTACGCTTTTTTGCGTTCTTGGACAGGTGCTCGACATAGCGAGAAGATAGACGCGCAAATAATGATGTTGCAGGCACCTGACGTCGGAAGACTGATCGATAGGCACGGCATACGAGGCGTGACCTACACGTTGCGTTGAATGGCGTTAGTGATCTGACCATCTTGTCAAAGTTACTGGGCTTCTCACCCGGTACGGGTGTCAGCCTCTTTTCCAGCAATCGATAACCGCAAGTGACCGTTCAAGTGTGGTCCACAAACTTGGACTGAACTTATTCAGGATTCAGAGACCGCTTATTCGACGGGTCCCTTTCGGTTTCTAACCCTATGGAGTTGCATTTCATTTGTACCTCGTCTGGGCGCCGTCGTGAGACTAACGTAGTCGGAGTCGTAATTGCGACGAAGTGTGCTTCTGACTTACTGTAACGCAAACCTGAACATCAAAATTGTGCGGGAACGCCTTCGTTGACGTACACCGCCATGAGGATGTTGCGCCCTCGCTACACTGGCAACGGCATCATACCCGTCTCGTTCAATGGGTCACGTCGCACGGTTGTCGCCCACTCCTCACCCTGCTCACGCCTCATCGTCGGAAGTTGTAAATAAGCACCCTCGAAATACGGCAGAGTCGTACCTTCTATCCGTCTAAATAAGGCAGTTCGGTATGGGAACGGCTCAGAGATCTGTGTTTCGATCTAATACCATCTGCCAGTGCGAAAGGTGCGATGAATATGTGTATTGTGGGTGGTAATTTAATTTTGTTGTATGACTTTTGTCGTCCTCTGGAGTAGAAGAATATGTGAAATGAGATCTCTAGGAAGAGGCGGAGATCTCGAGAGGGGGGAAATGTGGACGGAGCAAGGGCCGTAGTACTCAATAAAATCGCCGGCCATGAAAAAGCGGTCGAAACATGACCCAACTCGGTAGAAAACTTGCGCTGGCAGGCCGCCATGCGTGAGCATGAGAATAATGAATTGTTCATCAGGTAATTACTGTAATACATGGTCATTACAACAATGGCACTTGGAAACAAACGAGCCCGTCCGTCTTGGCTTTGCGACAAACTCCCGGAAGTCGAGCACGGGATGAACCTGAGAAACTTCGGCGCTGTTATGAGTAAAGGGTTAACGCCCAGAGTCATGAGCGCGATGAGCGACACTACACTAGGAATTCCTATGTTCTGCCATCGATTGAACTGCGTTCCATGACTCCGCCGACCCGCGTTGCTGTCGTGGAATGTCGCACCTCATGAGTCCTTCAGGACAAAGTTAAGAATTCAACACGGAAGTCTACAAAAGCCAGCTGCCCAGTGCCACTGGACCCTCGAGCGCCGAATCAGCTGAACATGAGGTTGCCGCACGACGCCGGATGGGGGACGTGATACGGAAAAATGTGGTATAGGGGGTGACAGGAGTGCGGCCTAAGAACTCTGATAGAACAGTGCTGAGTCTAGATGTGTTGGGGGCAAACAATTTACCACGTCCAGCGGCGCAAAAAGTAGCCAAGACATTACAGAGGGAGAATTTTAGGCATTACAAGTAGAAAGGTGAAGCGCGCATGGCCATTATTTCAACATACGGGTAGGGGGATGGGATGGCGGCGCTCGCTGGATTCCATTATTATCGGAGTAAAACGAGGGATTGGTCACTTTTGCATTTCGGGACGCTTATTCGTGCCGAGGAATCAAACCGGATCAGGAGGCGCCTGGACCGTGGAACGTGCCCAGGATGTCATGACGGTGCAACGAGGCACTTGGCAAGACGCCCTTGATGATGACGAGGGTCACTCTAGGTCAGGCCTATGTGAGCCCTAGAGCCCAATTTCCATATAACGTGAAATGCGTCTGTTGTACGCGACCGGAGACGCAAAGAAAGGGCGGAGTGATGGAGGCACTGATCGAGTCTTTGATAGAATTACACGTGTACGGATGGATTTATTTCAGCCACGTTTCGATTGACGTTAACTCGTCTGATGTCAGAGGATAAATTTTATTTTCCCGGGGAGGACGCGAGCTAAGCTAGCGTGGTCAGGATAGCGAAAGGGTTGTAGGAGTGAACCCGACCCTACCGCGAGCGAGCCATGATGATGAGGCGTGTTGGGGGTGTTTACGTAATGGGTCAAGTCCCCGCCCATGGGGGCACGTTGTGATCTGAACCATCAAAAGCGAATCAAAAGAAAGAAAGAAAAAATGATAAAGGGGAATAGGATTTGGAGGACATCTTCCGTGCCAGGGCGAGAAGAAGGCAGGAGTGAGGGGTGAGGCGAGCTCGTACACGCTGCCCTTACCTTTGACCGTGACGTCCACCATTACCCGATACCGCCCAATAGAACACGCCTTTGCCTCCTGCCGTCCCTCTCTTTTTTTATAATATCCTCCACCATCTCCCCTCTGCTTTTTCTCCCCTTTCATCCTCTTCACCTTCGCCCGTTCGCACCCCCCGGTCCTCTTCCCCGTGCCGTTACCTCGCTCTAATCTATTCCTCACATATACTCCAACTTCCTCTCTTCGCAAACGTCTCCCAGCATCCGTGGCATCTCTATTCCCGCAAATTGATTATTGACTCGTCCACCCAAGCACCTCTTTATCGCTCAAATTGCATTGGACTCGTTATCCTTAACTCGTGCGTCCTTCTTTCCCCAACCCAGCATTCCCTGTGCTCGCTTAACGATTCATCATCAATGTAGTTTCTATGCCCATTGAGGTTACGTCCTCTCCTTCGATCACCGATACCTTGCACGAGTACAGCGAGTATTCGTTCCAACCGTCTCTCTTTGCAAAGATCTCAGGACCCGGTCTGGCTAACAATTGGATTATACAAGAACAGGCTATTCCCATGGAAGACGCTCCCGCAGACGTGAGTTATTATCCTCATCGATGTCTCCTGGGCGCTTTCGTCCTTTTCTGCGGTTTGGTGCAAAACTCATGTCACCATTCCATTATTGGTCCCGCTTTAGCGCCGTAATCACCAAATCAACGCCGTGTACAGCAATCAAACGGTTCCTCAAGGCTTGTCCTCTTTCCAACCCCCACCCTTCCTCCCTCGTTCGTCCCCGCTCGACAAAAACGTGTCACCCGACCAGTCTATGTCATCGGACTCCTCCTTTTCTACAGGTATGTGAGATGCCATCTTTCGAGTGACTTACTCACAACTTCCTAGGAAATGCATCTTGGGATCTTGCAGAAGGGATTGCTCGCTTGAACATGAACGGCGGGTTCGATTCGGCAGAGAATATCCGTGGTCCGATTCATACGCCTTCCAAAACCAAGAAGGCCACAGAACCCATTATGCAACTCCACGACTCGAGCCCACTCGAGTCCTCCGATACTAGTTTAGATTCGAGGCCTTCCCCAACTGCTTCCGATGAACGCCTCGCTCTTGCCAATCATTCACGTGTTTCTTCTGCCGACACGATCGCCTCGACGCAGCTTTCCGGCTCTAGTCATACACTCGCGTCCTCTGCGCTCGGCTTGAAGATTGGTTCTGAACAAAGGGATAGACCTCACTCTTATAGTGGTGGATTATCGACCGCGGATCTTCAGCGCTTGCGCGGCGCTGGCGCCAGTCCACCTGATGGCGAGCGGGCTTCTCAATGGAGCGCCGCTGTTGATAGACAAAACCAGTACGACCAGCCCTTGTACCCGTCTTTGTCCAGCTATCCCCGTCAATCAGTCGCTGTAACGGAGGACCTTCAGGTAGATTATACCACGCAGCAGCGGCAGTTCCAACCCCTTGATGGGTCTATACCCAGCCCGCAAGCGTTTAATGGTCGTTCAAACGGCTCACTCAACGGGGCAGCCAATCATCGTTCACAGCCAGCTCGTGGCTACAACCCAGGGCATGTCACGAACGGTACATATCCCGGTGCTCCTGGCCACACGGCCCACCTCTCCCTCGGGAATACCCAACAAGTATACGACATGATGATGCCTCCTCACGAAAATTTGCGCATTCAGCAGCAGCCTGGTACCTTCCGTGGGACTCATCAGCACTCCACTTCAGACCCGCTTCACCTTCGCGAGGCCGCTGCCCTACTCAGTACTGGCTTACCTCCCTTTCAACCAGGGCTTTACCCGCCCTCGCTCGCCCCACCCGCCATGGGCCTTTATCCTAACCAGTTCTATGCTCCCCATGAGGCCTATGCAACTGCTGGTGTGGCTGCCCAAGTCATGGCTGCCGCCCGTTTACAATCCCCGTTCCACACGGCCTACGGTCTCCCAGGACAAAGTATCTCTCCCGGACTCGGCGGCGGCGGTCAAGCTAGCGCTTCAAGTGTCGACCTTAGTGGCAACGGACCCTCCGCTAACAACCGTAAGCTTGGGTTATACAAGACAGAGTTGTGCCGCAGCTGGGAAGAAAAAGGCACCTGCCGCTACGGCCCAAAGTGCCAATTCGCGCATGGCGAGGAGGAAATCCGCAAGGTATCAAGGCATCCTAAGGTTATCTGGTTTACTCCTAATTTAAGCCCAATACTGACACTGTATTATTTACTGCAGTATAAAACAGAGATATGCCGAGTATGTCGCACTACCTCATTTCTTCACTTCATATGCTGACGGTTTGATTTCCAGACCTTCTGGGTATCCGGTTCATGTCCGTACGGAAAGCGTTGCTGTTTCATACATACCGAATTGCCAGCAAATGGTACAGCTCCGGGAGCTGATGGTGTTCCTCCGCCTAAGGTCAACCAAACGCGCGGCCGCTCTGATAGTGACCCGAACGACGCACCTATTTCTCTCCTGCAGCGCATCTCTGCTAAGCGCAACCAGGAAGTCGTTACGGCTACGGCTGAATCAACATTCCAGGTCCCGTCACGTCCCCGGACTGGCTCTCTCAGAGTTGACACCTCGTCACTCGATCAACCTTCCATAAAGCAGCAGCAGAACAAGTCTGCCTATCCATCGTTCGCCTCTAAGGGTGTGCTGTTCTCTCAGTCCAACGACTCCTCTGGTGGGCTGTCCCCGGGTCCCGTAACTGCTGGCCCAGACCTTGGAAGTCGACAACTTATCAATTTTGGCCAGGTTTGTGGTTATTCGTTCCTTTGATTTCTTGTTCTCATGTTTGTGTTTTTAGATTCCAAAGCATAGCACTACGCGAACATCTGGAGCAAATGTTCGCCATTCCTTTAATGGCACTGAGATCAGCCTAAACCTCACTCCTCCACCTGCTCCCGCACCATTCGCTGCGCCTCAGCCCGAGACTGCTGTCTCCCGTGCGAACGGACACTCGCGTTCTGGAAGTGTTGGAAATTGGGTTAACCTCTCCCGCCATCTCGTAGCTCCCTCGCCGCTACATGGCCCTCAAAGCGCCAGTCCCGCTAATGAGGGCAAGCTTAGCACGCCATGGCTGTCCCCCGAGCAGGGTACGCGCTACACTGAGAAGGTCTCCGCTTGGGCTTGAACAAGGTGCTCACCCATGTCACGAAAAGCGGATGTATTATATAAAGCCGAGTTGTCCACTTCATCGATGTACGATTTGTTTTTCTCCGTGCCCTCCCTTGGTGTCTACGCCACGTTATGCTTTCACGGTTCCCGATTTTTCGTCTTTTCGTGCGCTTCGATGATTTTTGACGATTGTTTGATGATCATAACACCCCTTCCTCGAGTACTGTCTGCCTCCGACGTCGATCTTTCACAACTTCCAGCCTACAAGCCTTTTTTCTCGTCAACTCTTTCGCTGTACACATTTTACCCTTGCTGTCTCGTATCCCGTTCGTCCATCTCATCGTGCCTCCCTTTAGTAGCTAGCCCAGCTTGCAGCTTGAATTATTGTCTTGTTCGTCCGTCCCGGTCAAAGGTACCGTTCCCTTCGTGTTCTATCGTTACGCCTCATACATACACTGCGTTGCTCCATCATCATGTCCTTATATTATCTGAATGAATTTCACGTCTGCTTGCTTAGCTTCTGAACCAGAGTACAAGGACATAGGCACGGCAAAGACGCGGGTATTCATCCAAGGTGCAATTCCACCACAGCAAGTGCGAATGAGGATTGATAGATAAGTAAATACACTATACACATATAGGCATGTACCACCGTAATGGGTCCGATCCGTGAAGAGCGATCTGAAGCAGCACTCCGCCGGTCTATCGACCAGAAAAAGAATGACGACGACGAATCTTTACACGCTCAGTGTGGCAAGCTCGCGATAGAATGCGGCCATACGGTCGCGTGCGTAGCCGACATAGTCAAACTCGGGCTGGGCGACGTGAGCCTGGACGTCCTCGCGCGCCTGGACGATGGCCCACATGGCCCACATGGCGTGCGATGACGGGCTCCATGCGCGCACGGCATTCTCGAGCGTCGCGAGCGCGAGCTCGCGCGCCGCGGCGGACAGGTCCGAGAAGGTCGGGCCGGGCGTGGTGCGGTTCTTGAGATACGCGGCAAGGAAGGTGCGGCGCTCGGCCGGGGTAGGGTAACGCGAGGCGTCGAGCAGGTGTGGGGTCGGCCCGTGGTAGTTGGCTGTCCACTCGTGGAAGTGATTCGCGATGTCGAATGCGGCTGGGTTCGGCGAGGCGTACTCAAAGTCGACGACGATGATCTTTTTTTTTTTGTGTTATGTTATGGGCATGGCGTGGATGATGCGTGCACAAAGAAAATAAACGTAATAGAAAACGAAGGGTAAAGGTCAGCGCTGGCTGGGGAGAAGGATGAGATAATGAGGTGATGGAAGACAAACGAACCTGGTGGTGCTCGGGTGTTCTCTCCTCCACCCTGTTGAGGCGAAGAATGTTACCGTACTGTGCATCGTTGTGACAAAAGACGAGGTGTGGAGCATCTTCGTGTGCGGCTTTGATCCATTTCATGTAGCTCGCCCATTTTGTCTGAAACCTGTCTAGGTCGAGCTCCTTGCGGACGGCCGGAGTGATTGCCGGCAGCGCAAGGACGGCCCGTGCATGAGGCAGCCACGAACGGACACTCTTGCATACGCCTATTTCTATGTTACTTCCATGGGACTGTCCTTCGATGGTAGCAATATCAACACCATGAAGCTCAGCCATTCGCGCCCCAATGTATGCACTGATCCGTGGCTCGCGGATATCGTTGGCCGTAAGTGTGACAGAATCAAAATACTCTTCTAGACGCCCATTGGCAAATGTGCCATAAATACGTGGGCCGAGCTTGCGCCTCGAAGAAAGGGCGTGTAGGACTTGCAGCTCACGCGTGCGCGATATGAGGGTGCCAGAAGATGGACCATAAATCCGTAGGAGGAGAATGCAGGATGAGGTTGAAGGTAAAGAGACGAAAAATACGGCATTGGTGAGGGAGCCCGACACTTTCTCTATGAGGGGGGCAGGATGAGGAGCTGCAGTCTGGGACCAAGAGGGCACTCGAAGGACTTTGAGCATGTCTAACAGCTGCTGAGCAAAAGGATCCGACTTGTACTGTCTGAAACGAAGGAAGATATGGATCGTATCAGCATGAGAACGCGTAATCGTTGGGTGGGGGCAGACCACCGTCAACTCCATCCCGAGAGAGTGGTGCTAGCTGACGCAAAGCGTGGTTCGAGACACTGTGAGTTGTGCCAGCGTTGAGGGAAAGTTGCTCACCTAGCATCTAATCGGGTATTCACGTGTGGTAAGCCCTCGAGAGGAGAGCCACTATGTACAGAAGAGTCGTCGACGCGATGATAAGGAGGGCCGCGCGAACCGTTCGTCAACGCCAAGGAATGGAATAGGGGTTGTGTTGATATTGGAGTATTGTGAGACACCGCGGACACCGCCACGGGTCGGTGAAAGTCAATATTTACGACGTCTGGGAGAGCAACGTCCGTGGACATGATGATGGCAGAAGGAGAGTGAAGGAGGCCGCGCAAATTTTTTTTTTTTGAATAAAGTGGTCGTGTGACCCGCCTGCCCGCCTTTCCGCCTTTGGCCTGCTCAGCGGCACCGGATTCAGTGGTTCTGGCAGTCGAGCAAACGAAGGAGAAGTGGGTACTCTATTGTGGGAGTGGGCTGGCTGTCGGGGGCGATGACGGGGGTCTCTGCGTGTATGAGGGCCATGTCCCCTCTTTTGGCTTGCCGTAATGATCCATTGCATTCTCCACGTAACCACATCTCTCTTTCAGCAATGTTTTCCTGTGTCCACCGTTCGTCCGTCGGTACCTTTAGTCGGAAAACGGCGACGCCGCCAGCTCAACGCGCGCACTTTCACCTTCTTGTACACGTTCCTCATCGTTTGATCTCTCAGGCTCGCACCTTCCCGTTCTGCAAATCTCTCGTTTCTGTTTCTGGGGACCAGATATTTCGAGGATGTCCTATCTCTTCCGTCTGATTTTTTTGGCTATATCCTTAGAAAGGCATGTCCGCGGAGTCGTTCGCATGCACGCCGCTTCAACAGTCGCCGAGCTCGTGTCGATCTGCTGTGCTGGCAGTCGCGTCCTCCGCATCCTTTTCCTCTGTCGAAAGATCGTCGACGGCAGACGATATGCTAACTCCGGTCTTTATCACGTGATCAGGCGGCCTTCGGCAGACTTCGGGTTTGTTTTGTTTTTCTGGAAGTCCGTTGATGAATTTCTTTCTCGAAATGGGACCTGGCTGTCTTGTCTTGGCTGATAGCAGTCGCTTCTCTTTTGACGTTATTTTCGATGTATCCATCCTCGGTCGTTTCCCATGAACCACAGGCCCATCACGTCCCAAACTTACGCCGTGTTCGCATGCTCGTCCCCGTCCCCGTGCCTGGTCGAAGCGATTCATCAGCTATCGCGCCAATGATATCCAAGCAATTTTATCGCTCAATGGGCCACAACTAACAAACTTGGCGTAGTTTGTGATTTGCAGCACCCACAGTAGTCCGCGAAGCATGCGCGGAATCGGCTTGCTTTGTCCCTCCCCTTCGCCCTGACGATGATCCAACACCGTTGTGCAGGGTCCCCCCCTCCCCCGTGCGCCGGAAAGGGGTCCGCGCATATTTTGAGAGCCGATCCGCACCGCCATTCTCTCGGCCTTGTTATTCCCCTCCCGAATGCGATGACAGGGAAAAAAAAAATTGAGACATCCAGAAGGTCGTTGCCAACACGAGTCCTTGCGAACCGCCCCTCTCTCGCCCCCCGCCCCCACCTTTGCTGATGTTTTCGTGTTTGACAGGTCAAAAAACCCCGTGGAACCATGCCATGCGTGCAGGGCATTTTTATCCTAGCCGATGTTCGCGTCTCTGAAATGTTTTTTTTTTTCATCTTCTGCGTTCACATTCTGATCTCTAGGCATATGTGTGAAAACATTTCATTTCATTCACCCCCTCACGGTATATTCATCACAACGGTGCTTTGGCTCAGGACATCTCGTGGGAAGTCAACACAAAGCACTCGTCCTCGTCCCTCATCTCGTTACGGCCTTCGGTCGGCCGGTGCAGTGTGAACCCGAGTCGTGCACCTGGCGGACACTTTAAAATTCTTGCCCGTCCGTATTACACTTTGACCACACGGATCCTGTACTGCTATTCAAATTTCTCTTCGCTCGATCGCGCGAAGCTCAAAAGCACCCGACCGAGGACGACAATCCGACAGTGGCGCAATACGATCCCCCATCTCCGTTTTTCCAATACGATGACTATGATCAACCTTTGAGCGCCCTGTGCCCTTGACTTGATCAAATCAAAAGCAAATTGCCAATTCGTCTCTGCCTTGTATCTGTGTGTGGCGGCCGCCGGAGTGTGGGTGGTACCCACATGCCATCCTTTTCTGTTCTTCTATACTCATCCGGTGCGTTACCCCCATCGGGACACAACACCGGGCGACGCAGTCAGGCATCTGTAAAGTTAGCCGTGCGTCCCCCCGTGGGCTTTTCGTTTTGCCCCAGCGCGGACTCGCGCGCTTCTGCTCCCAACCTTGCCTCATACTGCAAGGCCCTGGCGCTTGGCCTATTACAAAGGCCAAGGCCCCGCGTCATACGTTATCGTCGCACGCGCGGCCAAATGTCCGAGATCGGCCTCACGATCATGCCCATTTCTGAACACGCGCGTTTGAGCTTACCGTACCGTAGCGCACACGTTACAAGCTCGCGGGACCTGTCTCACTTCTCATGTCTCTTAAGCATTCAGCCCCGCAAACGACCTCGAGCGTCTGTTTCCAGTGTTACGCAATTTGCATTCGAAATGCCGAGGGCGCGCAGCCGAAAGAAAAAAAACTAACAAGAGAGAAACTTCTCCACGAGATTGGTGGTGGGCTAAGACAAAACAGCTCTATTCCAACCCACGTAGAGATCTGGTATATTTGAATATGATACACACGCCCCCTCCATCCCGTAGTAGTAGGCACCTTGTCAATAGGTTTAACCTGCACGGGTTTTCACCTATGTGCATGCATCCGACTTAGACGTCTCCGACGTCTCCTGACCAGCAGAATCTGCGGATGCAGGCAATAGCGTTGGGCGCAAGAAGAAGGAGAGCTGCGAAACGAGAAAGAACGTGACGTCAGGGACCACTGATAATGCGTGACGAGGGTTCGGCGTACAAGCAGGGCGCCTCCTAAACAAGGGGCACACATGGTCCAAACGTTCTGCGCACACGTTAAGTATGGCTAAATAACAAGAGCGGCGTCTTGACCATCACGTACCCGAGATGCAATCACACTTATGTCGATGGGAACCAGTTCTGAACCCTCAGAGACCGAGGAAGATCCCAGGGACGCTCTATGCAGAAGGTTACGAGATATGCTGCTCTCGTAAATCGCGCCCGCGATGGACTGGCAGGGGGGAAAAAGGCAATGTCAACTCAAAGGAGATGTACAGTGACGCCGAGAAAACATGCCAGGCCGACGGTAGCACCGGTGAAACGAACGAGGAAGAATGCGCCAGTCCCTGCTGCCAATTCTTTTGGAGATAGTGCGTTCATCAAGGCTTGATACGGCGCGTGGAACAGCATCCCAACCCCTAGGCCCGCCACGATGGGAAGGAATGACTGTATTATAATGCGAGTATTCTGACCAAGAAGTAAAAGGAGGACTGATCAAATGGTTAGCGAGTTCCAATGAGAGGGAGAGTGTGGTGAGATGCACTTACTGAATCCTGTCGTAGCGATCAACAATCCCACAGAGATGACCCATTTTTGGCCAACGGTGCTGTGGGTGCGCCTCTGAATGGCAGGTAGGAGCCAAGCGACAGGGATGGAAGCCAGGGATGATCCCAAGGAATATGGAAGAAGTAAGACCCCAGCGCGAACCTTTGAGATCGACACGTTGACAGTCTATGATGGGGAATGTATGTCAAGGTTCTGATGAGGGGAACGCGCGTAACGTACCTGGTAGTAAAGAGCGAGATAGAATGTTCCAGTGTTAAATGCGACGTTGTGAAGGAGGCTGACAATAAGGAGAATAACTAAGAGTCCGTCAGAGACAATGACACCTAAAACAGGGGATCGTAGACGTACTGATATTGAAATTGTTGAAAATTGCCCGGGGGAACAATGCTTCGCGCGTCGTTCGAACCTCGTGGACTCCAGCTGAAATTAATAGTGCAGTGCCGATGAGAATCAACGTAATCGTCGAAGTGGCTGTCCCTGAATTGTGGCATTGTGAGATTTCAGGGAAGAGGGTATTAGGCACCGAGATCGGGACTCACATCCTTGATCACTCGCGAAGCTAAATCCAACAATAATGCAAGAAGTGCCACCCATGAACAGGAGCCTGTTTTCGTTGAGAGTTGAGATGATCGAGGGAGGGGAGGTCACTCGGCGACTTACAAGCCAACAAAATCGAACCTGCGAATGAAATCTCTCCAGGAGGCGGCCGTTGATCCTTCGAACTCGATCCCGTTGAGTGATAGTGCCAGCACCAGAGTACCCACGAAGCAGATGGGAATGTTAAGATAAACTGGGAAGGCAGGTGTCAGATATGATAAGTTGCCGAACCGGAAGGATACCGTAACGTACAGGCCCATCGCCAGCTTAAAGCGGAAGAACCTTCAGCTGACAAAATCGTTAAGGACGGAGATATGGGCTGGATCAAGAGAAGCGCAACTGACAACTGAATACGCCACCGAGCAGGGGGCCTGCTACAGCTGAACAGCTCCATGTGACGCTCAATGCCTGGGACCACTTTGCCCTATTGCGGACTTCCACGAGCTCGGAAGTGATGACCCAGACGGAGCTCACAATTCCTCCCGCACCTATGCCGGATAGCGCACGGGCGCAGATCAGCCATTCCACGCTCTGAGAACAGATTACCACGAGGAAGTGAAGTGATTTTCTATAAAGTCACGCACTCGAGCAGCGCCACAGAGTAAGGAACCGAGAGCGAACACAAGGATGCTTGAGAAGAGTACAGCCTAGTGCAAAATTAGTAAACGGCCATCTCCTTAAAATCAAATTCATCAAAGCACTGACCTTCCTTCCCGTGAGATCAGATATCCTTCCGTACAGAGGCTGACATGCCGTTTGGGTGAGCAGATACGCTACCCCGATCCATGTGTAGTCAGATTGAGAACCATCAAAATCGCTGATAATGGTTGGGAGGCACGTAGACACGATTGTCTATGTCCTCGGTGAATAAGAGGTGTGGTGTAGGATTCGGTTGACACGTACAGCATCAGTCGTCGCGAGGAACAAAGTTAACGCGGCGCTGTGGGAGAAGTGAGATCGATCCACAGGTACTGTATCCCGTATCTATTGGAGAAACGCGTCACGTACCCAACGTGCGCAGTCAGAACCCGCAGCGTAGTCAAGGACCGAGAAGTGGGCAAGTCGATAAGGTATTTGACTGTACCCTTCTCCTCAACATGGCAGGTGACGGTCTGATTTTTGGTCGCGGCTCCGGGAAGATGGACGGTGGAAGATGCCGCGCTGGATGTAGTGGGAGATGGACATCCCGACTCGCACTGGGAGTCTGACACTATGGACGCGGGACGACTGCCATCGTCGCCGCCTGTTGCTGGGGGGGAAGGCCAGCGAAGATAAAACATGGATAGTTCGAAGTGGGTGAGATAGGGAGGGAAATATACCCTAGGGGCGACACCAAGACTGGGGATACATTGCTCGTCGTCACAAGCATTTTATAAGTACGGGGGAGGGGGGGTCTCGATTCAGGTATTTCGGCGGCGGGGGGAGGAATTAAACTCAAGGAAATAGATGAGAGCTAAAGGAATTCTTTGCATTGGAGATAGCAGAGCGCGGGAGACGATCTGCCATGACCAAATGAGCACTAAGCTCGCCATCACCAATGAGGGCGAGTACGTATATTCAATTCGTATTAGGGATGCAAGGGTTCATCGGACACTAGAGATAGAAAGACAAAGGCGCGCTTGGAGTCAACGACTCGGAACGAGGTACGGGCACAATGAGAAAATGGTTGACGGCGAGGTGGCAAATGGAGACTTCTGGCCGAGAAAGGCAGAAGCTTTGTTTTCGACCTTAGATCCATGAGATTTCATAGCGGCGGGTGGTACCGTGGTTGGATGAGGGACAGAAGGGTCGAGGGCCGAACCGCAAGTTGAGATCGCCAAATGCTTCGATAGATGTAGACGTAAAGAAACACGCAGCAGGGGCACCCCGGAGGTGAAATCGGGAAGGTCGAGAGCAAGTGTGGGTACAGTGCGCATCTTCTTAACCCGAGCGCGGCTTTGTGGCATCAAAATTATTTTATTATTATTATTATCCCTCTATCCCCCTGTCGCCCTCCTCTTTTCGTTATCGTTACCTGCAGGCGCCGATTAATAATCATTCCCCCATAAGCTCTCGGATTTTCCTCCGCACGCGGGACAACCAATTGTCGTCCGGCGGCGGCGAGCTTGAAGAAGAAAACTGTGTCGTACCGTTGTCACGATTGAGCGCCGCATGCGGTTTGGGATCTGTCGAGAATGCCTCCCCCGTCTCCGACTTCTTTCCTTCCACGTCATCAGCGTACTCTTGGAGAATTTCTCGTTGACGATCCGTCAGAGATCTGACACACTCTGATTAGGAACATCAATGAGGCCGCTCTCCGACACACTTGCCTTGGAATTTGCACCGTGAACGTTACGAACAGGTCACCCTTTTCTCCCCCGAACACCCCTTGCAACCCATGAGTTTTGAGCACCATTTCCTGCCCCTGTTGTGTACCACCAGGAACCCGGACGTCTACGTCCCCGTCCAAGGTTGGCACCCGGACTCTCCCTCCGAGCAATGCCGTATGAAGTGGAATCCGAGCATCGTGGTATATATTGGGGCCTTGCCTCCTGAACACCCTTGAAGCTGCGACGTTCACGCGCACGAGGAGGTCGCCAGCAGGTCCCTTGCCATGATCAGGGGCATCGCCACCGTTAGGCACTCGAATGGTCATGCCATCCTCGATTCCTGTAAGGAATGCCGTGATCAGATTCCGAGGGCTTACGAGAGAACAAGACTAACCTGCGGGTATATCGACCTTGACACTTTTTCGACCCCTTACTTTACCAATGCCATCACACTCCCGGCAGTGGTGTCCACGGGGTATAATCGTTCCAACACCTTGACAAGTCGGACACGTGCTCGCCATCTGGAATCCACTGTCAATCACGAATGTCCTAGTGCCTGAACCGTTACATGTAGGGCACTTTGAGCGTTGAGACCCCGCTTTGAGTCCAGTCCCAGTACATGCCCCGCAATCGACCACAGGATTCACTTTGATAGTCCGTGAGGTGCCCTTGGCGGCTTCCATGAAGCTCACGCCGATGCTAGCTTCAATATCTGCACCCCGGACATTCTGCGTAAAAGCAGAAGCACCCCCGCGGCCCCTCCCTCCCAGTGCACCAAAGAGTTGATCAAAGAGATCAGATTGTCCGCCACCACGCCCAAATGCGGACCCAAAGCCGCCTGCGCCTGCGAAAGGATTTCGCGCAAACGCATCTGGGTCGAACCCGGGCTGTTGAGAGGCTGCGCCGTACTGATCGAATGCCGCCCTCTTCTTCTCATCTTTCAAGATCTGGGGCGGGCCGGTCAGGGCGGAGGCGGCAACTACGATCACTGACACACATCATATGCCTCTTGAATTTCAACAAACTTGTCCTGTGCATTCTTGTCGGGGTTCGTGTCAGGATGGTATTTGCGAGCTAGCTGAGCTTGAAAGTCAATATGAAAAGGCACAGGCGAAGGACAGGGCGGTCACCGCACCGAAAAGTAGACCTTCTTGACTTCAGCGGGGGTTGCGTCCCTGTTCACGCCAAGGACTTGGTAGGGGTCTTTTGGAGCATATGGGGGTCTAGATGCATGAAAAAAACGCTACAAGAGCACGCGCATGAGATGGTATCACATGAATCAGGGGGCAAGTTAGATACCTGGCTGAATTGGGAGCGGGCGCAAATTGGCAGTTTCGCGTCCCGTGTATGATAGAGGGACAAGAAGCGCCTCATAGATAAAGGGAGTATTGGAGAGCGAGGACATGAGTAATAGGAGATGAAGGAATAAGCCCCCTGAGAAGGCAAGCGGAGGGACATCGTACGCATACGCGGACTTGGGTGACGAGGAGACGAGTCGCGTTTCTTTGGCCCTGTTTGTGCGCGCAAAATCTGTGCGAAGAATCTGGGCGCCCATTAATTATTTGGCGTTGTCACGTGTCTTCCGAGACGCGTACCTCGGGGTCTTTCCTCCCGCGGGGTTTGCTTTCCGGGCGTTCATACATCACATCGCCAGCTAGTACTACCGTACCTCCCTCTTTGGCCTCTCTATATATCTTCCGCACCGTCGGATTCCCGGCGCCTTGTCCCCACTGGCGCCCGCCATGAGGTCTTCATCTTGTCCATTAATACACAAACTCTTGCATTTTTCTTGGCTGGCGCAACTTGTGCATAGAACAACGAACGCCGTTTCATCAACACCGGGGCTGTCGGTCATGACATTCTATGAACCATTCCGAGAGCTACCCCGGATAGGGCACTCTGGTTACCGGCTTTCCGTAAATCATCGTCGATCGTGCACCAGCTGCCAGCCCAGTTTGTGAGGCGATTTCGCTTACGGCCTCGGCCGCCTCACCCTTTCGTTTATGACACCTTCGCAAAGCCCAGAACTCAATGTATCACCACTCCGATATTGATTCCCATGGCATCTCTTAAAGTTTCGAGGTCTATCCCTTATTTTAGGTTTACAGCGGTAATGTAATATCGCTCGAGGCAAGACGTGAATGAGACCGAAGAATATTCCGACCCCTAGTCACACCACGATACGTGTCCGCGGACACCATCCGAGTTAAGACAGGGACCTGGCCGCCCACCACGCCTTGCCGTACGATACTACAATTTCGTCACCCTTTCGTATTCCTTCGGAGGAAAGACTCCAGATACACATTCTGAGGTCGCCACCTGCAGTCCACCGATCTAAGAACTGAGCGTTTGGCTTAGGTCGGATGCCACGATAGTCGTTCACAAATCGACCCTCGTTCCCCATCACCGTGGCGTCCACCCCAACGCTTTCACGTGGGGAGCGGTAGAGCGAGATATCATAGTCCGATGTTGGTCGCTCGTCGGAGTGTACCTCTCCGATATACTCGACGATGAGGGTCTGCGGGGGGATTTTCCTAGCCGCGAATAAGCCGTGCTGCCCGTAGGCAGGGTGTGAAGGGTCTGTGATCGGACGGATCACACCCAGAGAGGGTGGGGCTGGTGGCAGCGAGGCCCTCGTTGAACTGCTTCCTTTCAGAAACGACATTGCATCAGTCGAGACTGAAGAGTGAAATTTGGGAACAGTCAAGTACTGAACATGGGTGGGCCAATGTTTGGGAGGACGGGTCATGTTCGAAGAGTTTAAGTTAAGCAGTGCGCTCTCATTGTTGACGTAGACAAAAAAGGGAACACCGTGGGAGAAAGTTACCCAAAGTTACCCTCCGTAGTGACCTCCTTGCTTCCGTACACGTTCCTCACGTTCGGTCCACGATGGGTCGTGTAGCGGCCACTTCGGTAGCCCGGATTTATGCGGATGTGAATGCGAAGCTTGGCCCGTCATGGCACGAGTATGGTGAGCTGGAAGTGTTCTATTTCGTTCAGCGTGCGCCGTTTCTCATCCATTCCAGACAACTTGCAAGTACAATGGGGATCTCAAGACCACTATGAAATCGTGCGCAAGGTGGGACGTGGAAAGTACTCCGAGGTCCGTTTCTCTTATGCATATTGTCGTCCGCCAACTCAAATCCCTCTCAGGTGTTCGAGGGGATCAACATAGCAAATGACGAAAAGTGTATCATCAAAGTGCTAAAGCCAGTCAAGAAGAAGAAAATCAAGCGTGAAATCAAAATCTTGCAAAATCTTGCCGGTGGACCGAATATTGTCGCTTTGCTTGATGTCGTCCGGGATCCGTTGTCAAAGATTCCCAGTCTTATTACCGAATACGTCAACAACATCGACTTTAAGGTCCTCTATCCTCGATTCAGCGATATGGACGTTAGATTCTACATGCTGGAGCTCTTGAAAGTATGTATGATCCCCTTTCCCCTCTCTCGCTGACTCTGATTCCGCCAGGCATTGGATTTCTGTCATTCCAAAGGTATCATGCACCGTGACGTGAAGCCGCACAACGTCATGATTGATCACGAACGGCGCAAGGTATGGTGACTTTTTGTATCACACTGTTCTCCTTGTTCATAACTATTTGCGCTCCAGCTACGGCTCATAGACTGGGGCTTGGCTGAGTTCTATCATCCGAGGACTCAATACAACGTTCGGGTGGCATCACGCTACTTCAAAGGACCAGAGTTACTGGTAGACTTCCAAGAATACGACTACAGTCTGGACATGTGGAGCTTTGGCTGCATGTTTGCGTCGATGGTACGCCAGCCCCTGCCTAGCGCATTAATCCCGCCAATGTATCCATTTACAGATTTTCAGAAAAGAGCCATTCTTCCACGGCCATGACAACTACGACCAGCTTGTGAAAATCACCAAAGTCCTGGGAACAGACGAGCTATATGCATACCTTGAAAAATACGACATCGAGCTGGATGCACAGTACGATGAAATCTTGGGAAGGCGAGTGGGAATCATTTGATACTTGGGCACCACTTTTCAATGCATTCGGTCTCGCAGGTACCCAAGGAAACCGTGGACTCGTTTTATTACCTCCGAGAATCAGCGCTATATCACGAACGAAGCCATCGATTTCCTGGACAAGCTTCTCCGCTACGACCATCAGGACCGACTGACCGCTCGTGAGGCCCAGGCTCACCCCTATTTCGGTATGTTCTATCTCTTGTCTACACATGGATGATGGGTTGAATGTGGCAATCCAGACCCCGTTAGAAACTCCTCAACGGCAGAAGAGAATGAGGGGACTCTGGTTTAGACCGTCATACTCTTCGAAGGTCTTCTGCATGGACCCGACCAGGTTGTCAGCAGCACTCACTGTAAACTCTCTGTACTTATTCTATCCAGAATTGTCTTTTCATCAGGCATCGGATACAGCCTTGTAGGCACTCGGGGACACGTGCTATAATGACATATCATTCCTCTTGCATCTCGACTGAAAGCTGAAAGAGTGGTGTGTTAGCGTTGCCCGTAAAGTCTCGTACACGTGACATGATCTTGTGCGGGGATCGTACGCCATGACACATCTTCACCCAGTCCTTTCCTTCAAGACATCAGAAGAAGTTTTGTCCCTTCTGGAGCTGGAGCGCATGAACATATCCCCTCTTCTCGAAGGACAGATATTTCTGACATCTCCGGACTTGCTGTGTATGAATCCTTCTTACCCCCGTTTCTCTGCTAGGCTTTAGGCCTCAGGTACTTTGAACATGTGTATGCGCCCTTACTACAAGAATATCCGACGCTAGCGCCCATTGCCACCGGAATCCTGTTGAAACCTAGGACCTGAGTCCCTGGAGGAATTGCCAAATTTTTTTGCTCCCTCCGCTCACTTCGACCCATGTGGTAACCTACTAGTTTGACCTTGCCCGATTTGATCACGTATGTCGGTCCCCTCTGTGGTCAATATCAGACGATTCTCTGACATTGTCGTTATTCTCAGACCGTCACACGCGACTCTCCTCTGCATCTGCCCAATCCGACAATCCCAACAACCCACACGGGAGTTGCGGCCAGAACACTTACGTCACCTCTTAGGTAGCGATTTTCACAAAGAAAGAAACGACAATCAACTTTGGAACCACATTTCCATGTCGGTCATGTGCTTGCGTGTACTAGTCCATATCCTGACCTGACCATCGAATCCACCATTCGAATCCAGAGGCTGATCAGAGTAATTCTGCTAGACGTCATCTTGGTCTCATTTGCTAATACGTCCTACAGTAGAGGGCTTCCGTCCCTAAATCTGGCTAATGTAAGAACTTTCTGAACCGAAACCTGGCATGAAGGATCTGACTGGTTCCGCCGATTTACTATTCTGGTCACTCTCATCTTCAACTCGCTTTTTCAGGGACGGCTATGCCCTCTATTGCGCGTCTCTTTGCTTCTGGCATTCAATTTTTGCCAATCAAAAGGTAAAACTGTGACGCTCAGTCTGAGAATGATATGCGGCGAATTCGGCCTAGTGGTGACCGCCCAGGGCACAACTTTGCCGACATCGTATAGGCACCCTGTTCCTTATGAGGGAGCAAGAGTCCACCAATCCTTTTCGATCTTATCTTTGCCAACTGAGCCGGGGGCGCGCGGAGCAGGCACCGGGCATGCCGCTTTTGTGGTTGGTTTTGAGCATCGCGCCGTGCGAGCTGAGCCGGTAACGGTGTAGTATAAGGTTCCAGACTTGGTTTTCTGCTGCGGGTATCGGATCGACTGAGTTTGGCGTGCTTGCGGGCCTGCCGCATTTCGGCGGCTCCGCAATGCCTTCCAGGTGGCTTCTCCGCACTCCGTCTTTTTGAACGCTACCACTTAATTTTAAACGCGGTTTACGTACAAGTTTGTGCGAACCCCTTATCCCCTCCGCTGCCCGTGCTGATTGTGCTGGCGAATTCCAAATTCCTCTCTACTGTCTCCCGGCCCGACGTTTGGGACAATATCCCGTTGTGGGGACTGGGACTGAAATTTTTCAACAGTGACAGGTTTTTCGGTCGGTCGTTTCTGATTGCGGGGTGTGGAACAGAATTGGGGCTTCGGTCCTTGGTGAGAACCAAGATTCAAATACGTGTTTTCCCTTTACCGGCTACTTGCCCTGTGCCGTGCCATTGCGGGACAATCGCATCACATCAGAACTTTCAGCTCTAACAAGACGGCGTCGTTTTGCACGTCGAGTACGGCCATTCGAGGGGACAACGGCCCCCTGTTAACGCACGGTTTTTCCACGGAGAGAGGGATGAGCTCTGCTCCGTGTACTTTGAAAGCGATATCCTTCCTGGCTCACGCACGGCGGCCATATCGTAAGTTTGCATTGCGATTTTGGCCCTGATAGCTCCACGTTAGTCTCACAGTTACGATCTTGGAATTGAGGATGCACCGTTTACCTCAACTCAAGGGGGGCATTACTTTGGTATTTCTGCTTTGATCTTCTTCCGCCTTCTAGATTGGCGGGGACTACATGGATTTCCGTCGGGTTGCTCGGGCCCCTGCAATGTAGGTTTTGTAAATTCAGATGTCGAGCGCCGGCTCAACCAAGGAGCGCCGATGAACGATAGATGTTACCGGCTCGCATGGGGTACTACTGTAGCTGAACCAGGGCCACTCCGCGGTATAACCCAATGCTACCCGCACATTGATTTCAATGAGCCTGCACGTTCGAGTCTGTCAGCGTCGTTTGCGCGCTGACAACGGCTATCAATGCGCAGGAGAAGAGATTGTATCGGTATTGATGACCAACATTGCGAGCGCACAGCTGAGAAATCCGGGCTTGCTTCGAACCCCGGTGGCCCTGCCAAACGCTCCGCAGCCTTAATGGTTGAATTCAAAAGCGAGGAAATACACTTGCACCGTTTCCCGGCGCTCTCGTATCCCGGTTATCGGTCATGGAGACGCACGCGGGTGACGAGCGTTGGCGCCGGCTCTCTTCTCAAGAGCGCCATCTCGCGTCCGATAATTTGGGTGACGTCATCCAGCAAGACTTCCTTGTCTCTTCCGACAGGGTGATTGAGTAAATGAAACAAGGCATTTTCTGAATTCTGACTGACAGGTAAGTTTGTACATGGGGTCCAGGCGCCATACGTATATAGATATGGAAAGCCCGCGTGTTGGTTCGCTTCTTGACATTTCCGATTGGAAACCCTGAGATCACGTTTTGTCGCAAGCTCCGGAGGCGCTCACGTCTGGAACGTAACGATCCGCCCAAAAGTAGACCCTGTGCCCCAGATGCCTCGGCGCAGACGGGCCAGTTGCACGTTTTGGCTGTGATCAACAAAAAGGTTGGTGTGCGCACCCTGGTTCTGGATGTGATACGCAAAGACTGGACGGGTTAGAACAAAATAGGGTGTGCCAGTGAGTGGTCTCTGTGCGCACGACGAAGCGGGGGTGTACCTTCCGGATCAGCAGCTTCGAAACTTGACGGCAGCCGAAATGTGCCATAAGAGCGCGCTGAAAGATGAATAAGGGCGCGTGTAAAAGCTTACATTACTCTGTCGTTGGGAAGTGCAGCGTTGATGGCCGAGATCACGTCCGTGCGCCAGGAACGAACGTTCTCCGTGATCTCTTCGCTTTCGATCATGATCATCTGTCCAAGCCCAGGTTTACCACTGACATATCAATCATTCCGTCAGGAATGCGGACGCACACACGCGCCGGCCTGGGGAAAGGTGTTTGCGCGAATCGATCAACCACTTTGGATCTCTAGACCCAGCTGACTCGAGTTCTTTCGATAGACGCGTCACCTCCGGCACCCCATCTATGGCCAAACAGGTGTCAGGCTGAATAAACATGCAGTATTGCGTGTGATTCGCTGACTGGATGCCCACTTCGGGCTTGGTCTTCAGGCCATGAGAGGTCGAGCACGTCATAGCCGAGGTCCTTGCACTCGCGGAGGTATCCGGTGAGGACGTCCTTGTCTCCAGCAGAGGCTGCCAAGACGCGCCCGACATAGCCTCCAGTACTGACGTAGCAGTCTGATGCAGCAGATCTCGTCGGCAAGGGAAATGTCGGGCGGGAATATGAGAGATAAAGCCGAGCGCACCGTGCTTGTGAGCGACCTCGATCAGGTCACGCAGCCTCCTTTCGGTAGTACGAGTGATAGTATGGTCCACGGATCTCCGTGATGCCTTTATTGCGGCCGGGTTTGGCGGCGAGGGCATTAACAGGAAGGAAGGGGAACGCGGTGTGCGAGGAGGGGGCAGGAGGAGTAGCTGTGCTGAACCTACGGAGAGCGAATGCAGAGCGCCGAGTGAGTGAGAGCATCAGACAGAGGATGGGCGAGTATGTGTGTAGTGTGTATGATGTCAGACATCCGTGGGAAGATTCCGTAAGGATATCAATGCCAAGCCAATGTGTGCGACAAAAATAGTTCCTGGAGAACTCCCCTGACACCATTCCTCAGCCCTCGACAGGTCTCTCATCTCTCTCGGCTGGGTGGCGAAGACGAAGACTCGAGCGAGAGCTGTCTGGCATGGCATGGTGAGAGAAGAGCGTGGAGTGGATGGATGGAAAGATCTCTGAGCTGGACATCGCAGGCAAAAATAGCACGGGTTGGCTTGGCATTTCTAAATATACTTGGCACACGGACGGGCGAAGCATTTGCTCAAAAGACTTGGCTGGCTTTGCTCTGTCGTTGCTCGCCACGCCCTGTTCTTTCGCCTCGTCTTTTCCATGACATCCATCGCTCCCGGTCCTCATCCCACCGATGCCCACAGCGTCGCGGACCATCTCCCCCCTCACCCGTCAAAATCTCTCCTTGCTTCCACATGGCAAGTACTGGATCAGGTATCCATCCTTCGCTTTCGCCCTCTTCCGTTTCGCCCAGCTCATCACTGCCTTTCCTTTCCAGCCTCCGCCGCCAACCCTCCGTGAGATCCTAGGGGCGTACCGCTCGCGTGGGGATGGCGACCGCGAGATGTTGATAGCCATGCTACACGCCAAGAGCGCCGAGGACCAGGTATGGACGTTAGCGAACCTCTCTTCTCATCGCTTAACCACCTGTATGTATTTATTACTCTATAGAGGATAGCGTCCGTCGCATCTCTCCATCGCTCTTTGCTCGAATACTATCAGATATCCTCGAGGCAAATGCAAGAAGCACCGTATCCTCCTGTTTCCGATCCAACAGGGGTTCCGTTCTCAAACGCCGCCGATCAGTCCCCACTTTCATCTCCTGCACCCATACCACATCTCCCCCACCACCAAAATGATGGGCCGAGTCGACGTCCGGCCCCCGCGCATCCACACAAGCGCGTTCGAACTTCGGAGTCCCCGCCTTCCACATATCGCTCCGTTCCGAGTTCCTTCACACCTTCGCCACCCCCTAGAGCATCATCTGCATATTCGTCGCGTAGTGGTTCGGTCGATCATTCCCCTCACGCGAGAGATGCTATGGCAATTGGATCATTACTGACCATGGGTGCCCAGCAACCACGTGATGATGTGAAGGATCCCAATGCGATGTACGAGGACAGATTGAAGTACCGCCGGTAACAATGCATTGTCCGAGCATGCCGTTTCTTTTTCGTTTTTCTCTTGGGTCTTGCGTTTCACGATTCCTCTTGGCCTGTTGTACTACTATGTTGGTCGCTGTGTTGTTAAGTTTCGTTTGCTATTCCGAAATGATAGTGCAGATGGTAGACTTGATGGCTGTATGTACTCGATGCCATCTATAGAGGCCCCCGTGAAATTTCCAGAGTTGGGGCCGTGCTCAACCGGATCCCATTCAGTGGCTATGCATCGTCCTGAGCATTTTTGTTGCCTGCTCCCAGGTCTGGATCTACCCGGACCCGGTCAAAGTC
Source organism: Russula dissimulans (assembly GCA_022376545.1). NCBI lineage: Eukaryota > Fungi > Basidiomycota > Agaricomycetes > Russulales > Russulaceae > Russula > Russula dissimulans. Next base: position 557,716 of record WTXJ01000010.1, read on the forward strand.
GGGATCGATTATCGATTATCTATCGATATAGTCATCATCGGGCACGTGTGAAGCGGGGAGCCATGATTTGTTGATCTGCTCTCCCGCGGAAACAATAAAAGATCACTCATCCCAATCTTTTCTTCATGGCCTCGCCGTCCCACCTGCCACCGCAAGTCTGCCTCTTTGCAGGCTGCTTTTCCCCCTTGGATACCCCGTTATGGATCCTCGGTCTTCTCTGCCGGACTCACCCCCCAAAATCATCATTTACAATGACGAGTCTGTCGACCCAGATGATATTTTCCGTGGCGACACACACTCGACGCTCCGAGCATTAGACCCGGGGTTTGCAGCGTCCCAGAAATCGTTTTCCACCGTGTCTTCAGACACGACTAGGCTAGCTGGTGGACATTTTGGTGCCCTTGGAACGAGCGATCACTCGCTGGGCGCGCAACAACTGGGCAGACCCGTCTTCCACAAAATCGAGCGCCTCCTCGGACACCTTGCGCTCATCCTTCCGCACGGTCAACAAGTCAAAGTCGTCGCGCCGCAAACGTCGGCCCCCCAGCCTCGCAGACCTGAAGCAGCGTGAGCAGTCCGAGCGAATGGTTGCCGCGCGCATGCGGGCCCGCGAGATCGCACGGCGTGCCATCCCTCGCGAGTTCAACTTCTATTGTCCACCTGCATATCCGCCTCAAGTTGCCGACCTTATTGAAGAAGAACAGCAGTTCGTGCGCGCGCCCTCGTTGGATGTCATCCTCCCACATTTAGATCACGTATTGCGAAAACCGGGCAAAGCCCATCGTCCCCGACAGCGCGGGCGCCGGCCGAGAGTTAAGCTCGACCATCCTCATCAGTCGCATGGCCACTCAGCCAAGAATGATGAAGAGGAAGCCCATAACTTGAATGCACCTCGTGCTGGTACTCTTGAGGTACCATCGCTCACGATGGCAAAGGGGAAAGATAAAGTCCCCACCATCAGACCACTGTCATACCCACAACAAACCGCGTTGACACAGAGAGATCCGGTCGCGGGAAAGTCGCCGCAAGCGTGGTGGCTTGATGTTGCAAGCCCGTCGTGGGAAGATATGAAGACGCTGGGCAAAGTGAGCAGCTCTCCATTCCTTCCCTTGACGGCTGAGCCAACCTGGGGCGCAGTTGCTACATCTTCACCCTCTGACCCTTGAGGATGTCCTGCAGCAGGAGTCGCGCGAGAAACTTGAGTTGTTTCCCAAGCTCGGTTATTATTTTATCGTCTTTCGTGCGGTCGAGTACTCGACACCGGACGGGCTGGTTGATGGCGCCAGTCCGAAGACTAGCCTTTCACAACTTTCAGTTCAGGGTGTTGCAAATGAGATTTGTATATACCTCGTCGTATTCCGAGATGGTATATGTACGGTGAGTTGTGGTCGTGCATCTGCCGAAGCCGCTCTTATAGAAAACACTGTAGTTTCATTTTTCAGACATCTCTGGTAAATCCTTCTGCCAGCGTGTATGCGCATTGCTGATGTGGTGGTGTAGAGCATCTCGATCGTGTTCGTGGAAAGCTCCAAACCGTAGCACAAACCGGTCGCAGATCGTCTGGTATGTCAGCGTCCTCTCCACCCTTCATTCTAACTCCTCCCCACCCCTCCCTCCAGCTTGGATCGCTCATGGAATACTCGACTCGGTCGTCGATTCGTTCTTCCCTTTGGTGAAAGAGATTGAGGAACATGTCATGGCCGTCGAAAATGTCATATATAACGAGGATAGTCCCGCGTCAACCAACACTCCTATCCCTTCAACGAGTGCACGAGCACAGCGGGTCCTACCAGCTGGGGAGGTCAACCCCTTGTCCAATGCGCAGCCACTGCGGACCCTGACAGCTGTGGAGAAATCCATCTCCGTATCCCCTTTCGTTGACGAAAAGGGCGTCGTTTCCCGAGACGTGGCTTCCATCAAGACGGCCAAGACCCAGTTTTCTCTTCCCAGGCAGACCTGCGGTCTCATGTTGTGGCGCTTGCGGCGTGCATTTTCTCGCCTGATGGGCTTCTGTAAACGAAACAAGCCCGGGCAGGCTGAGCCGAGCTTCTCGCGTGCTACGTTTGGTCTCCACCGCATAGCACGGACGAGGCGGTTGGCCACGTCTGTGACACGCGTGTTGGCAACCAAACCGGAGGTCGTCGCCGCGATCCGCAAGCGATTGCTGGCCTCGGATGGCCCCGCTGCCAGTGACGACGTGGAAGTCGCGATCTACTTTGGTGATGTCCAAGGTGAGACCGAGAGAGGGATTGGATGATATGAAACTGAACATGGCGCCGTAGATCATATCCTCAAATTACAACAGTCCCTGGTGCACTATGAACGGATGTTGAGCGAGTCGCATCCGATGTACCTACGGAGTTTGCGCGTCGACTGGTTGCGTGCCAAAGCAAAGGGCCGCTATTCGGCCATGATATTTTCCCTTGTCGCCGTGGTGGTAAATCCACCGGTTTTGCTCGTCGGTACGTACATGTTGTGCTTATTCGTGTCCTGGTCATTTCATGGATGGTGAATATAGACACACTCTCGATGAATGTCACGCAACCGAATAACATGGTCAGCGGAAAATACACGGTCTTCGTCTTGGTCATAGTGGCTATTCTGTGCATTCAAACACTCTTTCTCCTCCTGGTAAGGCACTGGTGGGTGAAGGCGGGGCGGAGGCGCGGGACTGTGTTGCAGTAGTGCCTGTCGACGATAGCTATGTCACCAGCGTCGATCCAGTATGCGAACTGCTGTTTTCTTATGATTGTCGAGCAATGAAAAATGCTGTTATGGTTGACTTCTTCCTAACCGGTGCTCGAGAAACTTGGATCTCATTCACGGCTATCCGCCGAAAAGTTGTGCATTTCGTCGCTCATCACAGAAAGGATGAAACGTTGCAATTGGTATATGGTAGGTAAGTAGGGCTAGGATTCATTACTCGTACTTTGAACTCTCCAGTGCACGAATACCGACAGATGCCAGATTCTGCAGACGGAGAGCCATATCGATAGCAATGCATAACGGAACGAGGAAAAACGGAATATAGCTAGAGAGAAGCAAGACGCGTTGCTGGGAGGAAATAGAGACCATCCTTTGCGAGATGGTTGCGGCGGACGTCAAAGGGGTATCGATGATGGCGACGAGGCACGCAAGCGTGGTCGTAGCGGTAGATGCACCGTACAGCACAAGGAGGCCGTATATTCCCGGCGAATCTGAAACAAACGTCGGTTGGTTTACGATACGCAAGGGGAAGGCGCTGAGCAATGGGCCTCAACGAAACGATGATGCGCAACTTACCTTTCCAGAGTCCCCGCGCGCCAAGGAAGAAAACTGGGAGCTGAAACAGACTGTGTATGGCGTCCGAGCGAGTCGTTGGTTTTTTTTTTTTTTTTAGGGGGGGAGGGGGGAGAGAAGTCAGCATGCGGCCCGAAAAGGTGAGAGAGTGCGACCGGCGTACGCTTCGAGATACATGAACGACTTGAACCAACCGAGCTCGGATCCATTAGAGAATATGCCCATGGCGCCGCCGATGAGCGGGTCGCCAGACGTGCTCACGTACCAGGGGGGTATGCCCTGTAAGAACTTTGGGACCAGGTACTTGGGCCATATCCCCTGGCAGTCTACCAGCAGCGTGGACGGTATGTGGAGCTATTTCCAATGAATCGTGGTTTGTTATTATTATTTTCAAGTTTAAAATAAAATAAGAATGGAAGATGATGTATTTAGATGGACGGGTTGCACGCGTGCGTGTATACCAGGAAGTACATTTCGCCGATAGCTGGCTGGCAGTGCGGCTGCAGTGAAAAGGGGAGAGGCGAGCATCGGTGCGGCGCGGCGCGACGCGCAAGGGTAGATAGATAGAGTCGGGTGGATTTGAGGGTGGTGGAGACGATACACGTACCAGAAAGAATACGAAGTAGAAGAGATCCATTGGTCGGGATCTGAGAGGTCTGCGACTCGGACCGACCATGTTTGTTTAGTTTTGCCAAGCGGTGGGGGGCTAGTGGGGCCGGCGGTAAAACCAAAATCAAAGGTAAGTGAGAAGCGAGATTTACCTGGGAAGAAAAGAACAGAATGAGGAAAGAGACGAGGGTCTGCGCAGTGCGCGTGAGCGTTGTGTTTACTGGTTAGGAGGCGGAGAGGCCGTGAGTCAGGAACGAGCGCGAGCGTCTCTCTCCCTTACTCCTCACAAGCGCGTTCGGGTGCAAACGCGGTTAAATCCGTAGAATGGAACGGAAGGAGGGGGAAGTAAACTAAGGGACCATCATGACACGACACGGATCGGGGTCGGGGTCGGGGTCAGTAGCTGAGGAGCGGGCGTCGGGCGTCCTTTCGCGGCGCGATAGCAACAGCTGAGAGAGCGCTCCGCACACATTTTAGCTTTCCCAAACGTCCCGACAATTATTGAAAAAATATATACCATATAAATATCTGAGATTTAGCGGAGTGTGTCTGTAAGGAGGCCAGGGCAGGGACACTGCAGCGCAGAGATGAGGCGTCCGCGCGCGGCGCATCTCATTGTTGCGTTCCTGTAACGTGCAGGCGCTCTACGCTGTGCTGGAAAGCAACTGAGGCAGGGTCTTTCTCCTACTAGTTCTCGATCTACGCGGCGCAGTCAAAATAGTATAACAAGTCATCTATTTTCAAGCTAGAATTCTCATGATTATAACTTGGGGACACGTTCTTTTTACCTCCTTGAATCAAAGCCTTGCTGGTAACTAAAACCGAGACGAGCGATCACTCGGCAGCCGCTTCGTCTCGCCTCTGGTGTTATTCAGAGATGTGCGGCGTGGCGAACTTTGTTTCGAAGAAGTGTGCCCGGCGAGAGTGCGCAGGTCGTCGTCGGTGCTGGTCAACGTCCGACCTGGTCTGCGTAAACATTCACACTGCGTCCGATGTTTCAGAAAAACGTGTAAGCCATCCCTGGATTGATTCACAAAAACACAAGCACCTATGTACATAAAAATAAAGTCCCGATCCTCGGGAATAACTTTGATTCGAAATCAGGGATCCCGTCTCGCCTGGTGTCCAATCTCTTGGGAATAACTTACAACAAGCAAGTCAAAGAGCTGGCCGCGGCTTAGTTGCACAGGCGTCAATGCCAACCTTTGACGATGTTAGATGGCATCGGATCAGGCTCATATATCGTTTCGAAGGCGAGGTTTATGATTGACGCAAGCGCGCCGCGCCACGGTTCAGCTGACCGCGGCGCTCTCGCGTCTGTTATCGGCGGCGATGACAGCGCGTTTACTTTCTTCGACGACAGCTTGAACTGTTGAAAACGAAGCGACAAAAAAACGTCAGCAAAAACTAAGGAAATAGCTATAAACTTTTACCTCGTTCCTTGTAATTCACTTCCTTCTCTTTCAAGCGCTCAAAGCTCGCGACCATGCGCTCCTCACGCGCACGTAAAACAGCATCCTCGCGCTGCAACGTGTCTGCCTCGAGGTGAAGACGTTCAAGGGCACTCGTGATCGTCAAACGCAAATTCTGCACGCCAGTAATTTCTTCCTGGAACTTCTTGCGGGCTTCTTCCAGCTCGTTACCTGAGCCGGACGTGAGAAACATCACACCGCACGCGCACGTATTTGAACAAGACAAGGGGAAAAGGACGAACTGGCAAACTCGGCCGCATAAACGATGTGATCGAACTTGGTCAGGTGATCCGCCCAATCACGGTCCATGGCCCACGACACCACCTTTGGCGTGCCATTCGCGCTGGAACGCCCGTTCTGTCTGAGGCTGCTGCGTCGCCGCACAAGCTGTGGACGCGACGTCCCAGCGACGGGCTGCTCTGGGTCAGGGGGCAGCACAGGTTCGGGCATGCCGGGTGTCAAGCCAGGCTCTGTGGGCAGGAACGTCTCGAGGAACGCCTCGGGCACTGGGAAAATTCGCGGCAATGGAGCCGGTGCGAGCCCTCCAACGGCCTCCGGAGAGCCCACCAATGGCGCAAGCATGCTCGGTGGACGGTAAAGGTGTGGGAGTGGATCTGGGGAGATGACATCCGGGCGCACTGACGAAGCATCGGTGAATTCGCGTTCCTCGGCGGCGCGTTGGGGCGTGTCGCCGAACGGGTTTGGGAGCACGGTAGCAGGGGGTGCGGGGGACTCGGTCCGCTCCTCTACGACTGGAGATAGATAGGGAAGATTGCGCGGTGTGGCGGTCTGGGGGTTCAGCGAGGGCCTTTGGCGGAGCGATTCTGCGGATGGGCGAGATTCGACGTAGTTCGAACTGCGCGACGAGCCGGAGCCCTGGCGCCTTAGAGTACCCGGTGCGCGAATCGAGGGGCCGCGTTGGGCTGGAGATGTGGGAATGCGAGGCGTCCGTGGGCTGCGGGACGATTGCCCATGAGCGTGCTGCGAGGACTGAGACTGCGTGTTTGCCGTCTCGGCTGATGGTTGCCGGCGAACCTCCTTGGTGCTCTTGCCACGTGGCTCCTGATCGCGCAACCACCGCTCCATCTCCTTGAGGCGGAAATCGGGGGGCGCATGGACGATGCGAAAGGCAGCGGGAGCCGTTCCGGGGGTGTGCGTCATGCGCGACAAACGCTGACATTTGCGTATCATACGATCTTTCAGGTGCCGTATGTAGAGGATGCGGTCCCAATCTGCACCTCTGCCCCTATCTAGCTCCGAAGACTCGTATTGGAGAAGTTGGCTGTAGAGCTGTGCGGTCTTGGGTGGCAGCAGCACCTGGAACAACTGATAAGAACGGGCTTCCAAGCGACGGATGACACGCACCTTGAGTTCGTTCGGAGTATCGGTACATTGAATATAGCGCCATCCTGCCCGCGATTTGGGTTCGTATGGCTCGAGCTGACCTCTGACGGGGCTGGTCTGAAAATAGGAAAGGGCCGCGTGGTTGGGGTGGGCGGAAGACATGTTCTTTGTTAATGTTAATTTAGAGAGGAAAGTATGGCCTGACACGGAGGGCAATTCACATATATACGGCAACGAGGTTGGCTGTACACCAGCGGGGGCGGGAGGTAAGGGGGGGAGGCAGAACAGCCTCAAGTGGAGGTGCAAGTCCCTCACAAACAACTCAAAGAGAACAAAATTTGAGGTCAGAATTTGCCTCGTGGCCGCTTCGAGTGAACCTTAAGTGATATTCGAGCGAGTCACTACAGCCGTCTTCATCCATCATCAAGACGATCGTAAGCCTACGCAGGGCCAAGTAGTGGACGATGGACCGCGACGACATATCACATGGGAATTCCCCGGAGGACAGCAACTCCCGGCGGACCACGCGTCTACCTGCCCATCAGCTCCCCCTCGCTGGCCACACTCGCCTCCCCGCTTTCCCTTCAATGTCTTCAGCCCTCGCTCGTTATGAATCTTTTCTAATCCAGAACGTCTCAACCATTTCTTCTCTCGAATCCACCCTCCGTTCCGTTACCTGGTTCCTCCCCGGCCGTTTCAGAGATGCCGACCTCGTCTCCGAGGCGTGTCAGTTCATTTCCTCGTCATTTCCTCATCCTTCCCCTGACATTTCTGTGTTAGTGTCTGCATTGCTCAACTCTCTGAGCTTGTATCACGACACTCTACTCAATAGGGCCATTGGGAACGAGCCAAACTACAAACCTCTCCTCCCGCCCACCCTCCATTCGCGCTTCACTCGTGCCTGGGCAGACACTCACGTCCGATACAGATGGACTGCGAGGACGCTCGAGCTTATTCGGTTCACTGGACTTCTCCTAGAGATGATACTTCGAAGAAGAGCTAGTGCGAAGATTCGGTGGAGAGCAATTACGCTGTTGGAGGCTATCAAGTGAGCAGTTGTGCACTACTGACCTCTTTAGGCTAACATCCCCGATATCTTACACATAGGGTCGTGCTCAAATTCGTTCTTTTGCGTATCACCCACCGACCGTTAATGTCGCCACCTATCCCCGAGCGTGACATTGACCCAGAGAGCTTACCTCCACCTTCCACCCGTTCATCACCAACTCTCGTCTCGTCCTCATTGGGCTCATCGCCCCCGGGTACTCCCGAGCACTTGCGAAATAACCATGAGCCATTGCCGCCCCATCCACTTTTTGCGGCGCCACCACCGACCAACAAGACCTCTGCGGTCGAGGATTTCCTTCTGTCCAAGGCCCTGACAACATCATCGGTAAAAAACCCCACATTGCTCGTCAAACCGTTGTTATCTCCTCAAGAATGGATCGCTGAGAGTGTCCATATCTTACGACCCCTTATTTATGGTTAGACCCATCGTTCACCTCTCGTGCTTTGACCAACGAAATTCTTCCAGTACTTCTCCTCTCCTCCAATCGGGAAGGCAAATCGAGTCGGCCGCTCTTGGTTTCCTTCATCCTTGAGCTTGCATCGCGCCATCTGCGCCGCACACCTTCAAATTCATCCGCCCTTGAACGTCAGGAGTATGCTCGGAGGGACCGCGATCTCTTTTGGTATCTCCTCCGGGGCTCTATTTGGGAGAGCTGGACACGGTATGGATTGAGTGCAACTCCCGTACTGACGATCCTGATCGTCTCTTTCCTAGGCCAAAGTTGGAATCGCTCGCTGAAACCAGTGAACAATGGCCTGTATTGAATGTTTTAGGTGCTCTCCTACGTAATTGGATGCCACTCGTTGATGAGTATCATTATTGTGAGTACAACTACCCTCGTCCCTTTCCTGGTCTTCATGTTGGTTCGCAGACACGTCCACGTAGTCTCAGTTCACGCCCTCTTTAACCCCATCTACTAATCATGCTACCGCATGGCCCAGGGCCCTATCTACGTTTCGACGTATGTCACAGTATCCACACTGTTCATTTCCCGAAGCCCGTTATTATATATCTATCTCTGCCATCACTGCGTCTTGAGAACCAGAGGTCAACGGAATTTTAATTTATGGGAAAGCTAGTCGTAGCAGGTAGATATTGGTAAATTCTGTCGTGACGATATGGATAGTAGTTAGTAGACCCTCGGTGCATCGATAGCACAGTAGTACAGGTCTGTGCGTATGACTAGGGACCGATGACTAAGCGTCGATTATATAAGGAGGCCAGACCCCTTGGTATTACATAAGGGACTTCTGGCATTTTCCGGACGACTGCCGGTTTGCTCTCAACTTCGTCGACACTGACCCTTTCATCAACACATTGTCGAAATGTCTGAAAATGGCACTGCAATGAATTTAGACCAGCGATCGTATGTACTTACTCTTACTTTATACGCTCGTTTTTGACGCATATTAGCGCTCGTTCGAGGGAACACTCTTCTGACACAATGCGGACGCGCAAGTCTCATCGCTCGCCGTCTAGGGAAAGAGACCGCCATGATAGACGTCGCGAACGGGGATCCGACGACAGGAGGCGTTCGAGCCGCAGCCATGAGAGGCGCGAGAGGCGCAGCCGTTCGCGTGACCGATCTCATAGAGACCGGGACAGGGAACGAGAGAGAGACAGAAGGCATCGTGACCGCGACCATGACCGCCACAGCCATCGAGATAGAGATAGAGACTATGACAGAGACCGTCGTCGACGCCGACGTGAAGAAGACGGTGATGAGGCATCGGAAACTCGTCACAAGAGGAGCCGTGGCGAGGAAAGTGCAGAGGACGGCACCTCTCACCCCCCACCCCCTCCTCGGGACAGTCCGCGCAGGAGTTCCGAGAGAGCTCATTCTCGGGATCGTTATGGTGACAAACGTTCCAGGCACTCTCGTGATCCTCGAGACGAACATGACGACTCACCCAAGTTCGGGAAGGATCGTGGGGGACGCCGCGACGATCGCCGTTCTCGCCATGAAGATGATTCCCTTCGGCGTCGGCCATCCCCGCCTCCCCCAGTGACGTACGCTTTTTGTTTCTTATGATAGTTCTAGCGGTCGGCTAACAGGGCTCCTGGACTTTCAGGCGAAAGTCCCCTACATATGAGCCTCCGCCAGATGATCCGATGAACGATGAACCTAGGGAGGATGACTCTGAAGCCCGGTCTGTATTTGTGTCTCAACTTGCTGCTCGTCTCACGGCTCGTGATCTGGGGTACTTCTTCGAGGACAAATTGGGCGAGAACACTGTCCTCGATGCTCGAATTGTGACAGACCGGCTGTCGAGACGTTCTAAGGGGTAAGTCCCGTGCGCCTTTTGCCCTGTCAGTTCTGATACTGACATGAATTGAATCAGAATCGGCTATGTGGAGTTTCGTACCATTGACTCGGTCGACAAGGCTCTTTCTCTCAGTGGCACGGTAGTGATGGGTTTGCCGATCATGGTCCAGCTGACCGAGGCCGAAAGGAACAGACTTCACCCAGGAGACGGGTACGTATCATGCCCTTTTTTAATTCCTCTTCTCATTGACGTGGGCGCAGCAATTTGAATTTACCCCCTGGCGTCATTGCACCACACGGAGGGGCCATGCAGTATGTGGTCCTGATCGAATTGTATCTCGACTCACTTCGACTGTTTCTACTATCTAGGCTTTATGTTGGTTCACTCCACTTTAACCTCACGGAAGGCGACATAAAGCAAGTTTTCGAACCCTTCGGGGAACTGGAGTTTGTCGACCTTCACAAAGATCCCGCAACTGGGCGAAGCAAGGGCTATGCCTTCGTCCAGTACGACCTTATTTATATGCGATCCTTTTTGATGTCTTACAATGTTTTTGGTCAGGTATAAGAGATCGGAAGATGCAAGAATGGCATTAGAACAGATGGATGGCTTTGAGCTTGCTGGCCGGACGGTAATTTGTTCTTTGGCCTGTGGGTGAATTCTGCTAATTTGTGCCGATCCCTTGTTAGCTCCGTGTCAATACTGTCCATGAAAAAGGAGCCACAAAATATACTACTCAGGATTCGCTGGACGAAGCAGGCGGTGAGTAGCTATTTTTGGCAGCAGCGTTTGGATACTAACTTCCTTCCAGGCGGTAATCTGAATGCAGCATCTCGTCAAGCACTGATGCAGAAACTTGCTAGGATCGAACCTGCCTCGAAACTTGAGCCAGTGTCAGTTCGATCTCCCATCAAAGGGTTATCATGACTAAACCGCCTTCACTCTAGGGCGAGGCCAAATATTCAAGCAATGGAATCCCGCTGCGTTTTGCTCAAGAACATGTTCAACCCTGAAGAGTAAACAATATTGCCGTCTGCAATAATCTGTCTTATCGTGGTAATTTTTATAGGGAGACGGACGCTGATTGGGACAAGGAACTCGCTGAGGACGTCAAGGGCGAATGCGAGACGAAATACGGTCCAGTCGATCGCATCAAAGTTGAGAGGGAGTCACAGGTAAAGCTGATACTATCCCCCCAAGGATCAGCTGCTAAATAGTGATCAGGGAGAAATTTACTTGAAATTTGGCAACATCGATGCCGCCCGAAAGTCCGTGCAGGGTCTAAATGGACGTTGGTTTGGTGGCAAACAAGTCTCAGCTGCCTTCATTTCCGACGCCATCATGCAGGCCCACCAGTGAACAATCAGATTCTCTAGCTGCTAGGTCCCAAATCTTGTTTCAATTTTACTGATTCACTGGGATACAACGAACAGAGACTCGAAAGGCGAAATAGGCTATAGACTATGTTTTCTTGCTGATCACGCTTCACTTTTCCTTTGTTCTGTGCAGGTGTATGCCTTGGGCCTTGTGGCCCATTTAATGGACACATGCACGGAGGCAGGTCTTAATGCATTCTTAAAATATATCAATGCGCTTGATTCTTGTTAAAAAAGTAGATCGCGGCGCGATGCCTAGTGTGTCGTATCAAGTGTCATCTCGAGGTTACGGGTCTATCTCACTAAAATCCATATGCTACATGTTGCCTTCGCTCCACCTGTTTACAGCGCATGACACAGATTAGGTTGCGAACATCACCCTCATCGTCTCCTCTTCTTTACGCTCCTCGTGACGGTTGTCACCCTGCTCCGAACGCCTGGGACAGTGCAGCTGCTGCGTCTGAGACCAATTGCTTCCCGATATTCAGCACGCTGAGCGAAGCTGTAAGCTCGGGCATCACCACATGAATCGCACCAACTCACCCTGAACACAGAATGCGAATACATTGAGTACACGAGGATGAAAATCAGGATTGGCGAGGCGGTACGTACCGTCCATGGCCATAATTGGGTGTGGTGCCCCTTTGTAGATCTTAATTTCGGCGGGCACTCCAGCTGCTAGCAACTTGTTGCCGTATGCTATCGCCTCGTCTCGAAGTATATCTAGCTCTGCTACTGCAATCCAAGCCTTGGGTACCTTGTGGAACATCTCGTCTTGTGCGAGTAGCGGTGACGCGTCCCAGCGTGCCCAGGTCTGTTCGTGGGGAAGGTATTGTTTACGGAACCACAACATCCTTTTTGGTGTTAGCCAAGGAGTGTGCTTATTCTCACTCCAGGAAGCATGTGGAACCCCGGAGGCCGAGGCCGTATTGTCTGTCACGGGAACGATCAACAACTGGAAGATCAGCGGAATGGGTGGGTATAGTTGCGCTGCTTTGTGCGTGAGCACTGCCGCCAGGTTACCCCCACTGCACGGATCCCTTTGCTATGAGCATTTCGCGAGAACAGACAAGAGACGACACATGCCTAGAGCTGCCGCCGACGGCGATGCGGTTCCTGTCGACTCCCAACGTTGATGCCCCTTGTTGCCAAACCCATTGAAGCGCCTCGACGGCATCTTCCACGGCCTCAGGATATGGGTTCTCTGGCGCAAGCCTGTAATCCACTGATACGACGACACACTTGACGCCTGAAAAAGTTGGGCTGATTCCGTGGAATTGAAATGATGATGTCCCCTTACTCTTGCATATGTGTGTGGAGAATCCATTCTCGGTATTGATGTTGCCGAGCGTCCACCCACCTATGGCCCGATGACATGAGAAAAGATTAGGCCCTTGTAGAATAGCGCCCGTACCACCGTGAAAGAAGATGAACACGGGCCACCCTAGCTGTGGCCTGGGCCCTTCGGGCGCGAACGCGCGAACGCGGCACCTGCTGAGGTTAAAATCTTCCACCTTTCCGACGGGGAGCGGGTCAGAAGAACCCGGGATTGCGTATATGTTGCGGACGGAAGGGTTCCACGGGAGCTCGTGCACTTGGGGTAAATGGACGATGTACTCGTTGTGAAAAGTAGCATACTCTGGATCCAGTCGCGGAACGATGGAAGGATGTATGGTGGCTGACTTTGCCATGAGTCTACTAACACTAAGAACAAAAACCAAGACTTGGTGGGATATAATGTGGAGCTTGCACGGAACGGAACCCAGCCCTCAAATATAGTTCCGAAATGCGCTTACTTGAATGCGGGCCGAGGGTACGAAAGGATGAGCTCATGTGCCGCAAGTTCCGCAAGCGTGGGGCGGGCGTGCCGCGATAAGAAATCAGACGGATGGATCATCGGACCGAACACCGTCATAATATCGGATCGGTTCCAACCATCTTTGCATACCAACCGTCGTGTTGCTGGCCCCTATCATGGCCCTGTCACCACCACCACCAGCCCTGGCGCAAACCAAGACCCCCTATGATCTCGTTGGGCGTCCCTCCAAGTCGGCGCTTGTAGCCGAACTCGCTGGGAAGCGCCCGCGCCAACTGAGGACTCCGGCGTTCGTGATAGATCGCCATGTTTTCGCGAAAAACTGTGCGCGCATGCACGCTAACGCGACGGCATACGGCGCAGAGTTCAGAGCTCACCTCAAGACGCACAAGGTGAGTAATCGTTCTTATGCCATCACGTGGGTCAATTTTTTTTTTTTTTCGCTCTCTAGACTGTGGAGGGAACGAGGCTCCAGCTCGTTTCTGATTTTGCCGCCACTCATGCCGTCGTGGTATCTACGGTAATGGAAGCGTGGGAAGTGGTCAAATCCGGACTCGTGTCCGACGGCACGGTAAAAGACGTGCGCCAAAAAAATAATTATCAGTTGGGAAACAACTTCATGACGAGAACAGATCCTATATGGGCTGCCCATACCGATAAACAAAATTAGTGACCTATCAGATCTGTGGGATGAAGTGGCGAAGAGTGGCGCGATCGTCCGTCTTTTGCTGGACCACCCTAGGCAAATAGAAGCGCTGGAAGAGTTTGAAAAGGTACGAGTCGTCAACAAACGGCAATGGTCCGTGTTTGTAAAAGTCGACGGAGGCCAAAAGTAAGCACATCTTTTACTCCTCGTGAGTTTGAGGGATGATAGAAGCGGCGGCGGCGGTCTATAGACGTGCAGGGGTTGTGCCGGGCTCCCCCGGCTTTGAATTCCTGCTGAAAGCTATTCTTGCCTCTTCGGCGATCTCCTTGCACGGTTTCTATAGTCATGCTGGAAATTCGTATGGGTCGACCGGGCTGTCGCAGGCGTCGTCCTTCCTTTCTTCCGAAGTCCAGACCACCAACGAAGCCGCCAAGTTGGCACTTGATCTGATATTAAACTGGCCTGGTCGGAAAGGCGATCCTCCCAAGTTGGTGTTGTCGGTCGGGGCAACGCCCACGGCGCACAGCGCGTCGGCTGAGACGAGAGCGCAGCTGGGGTCGTTGCTCTACGGAACCTTGGAACTTCACGCCGGTGCGAATGCCGTCATTCGCGAACATACCATAATCGCTGATTTTGATCTGTCAGGGAATTACCCCGTGCTGGATCTCCAACAGCTCAACACCGGACTCATTGACCTGGAGAGCATCTCACAAAAAGTCGTTACGACCGTCGTGTCGTACTATCCAGGACGGGGCGCGGACGGTACTGACGAAGCCCTATGTGACGCTGGCGTCATAGCCATGAGTAAAGAAACCGGACCGATAGAGGGTTATGGGGAGGTGATCGGCAAACCGTGGAGACTCGGGAGGATATCGCAAGAACACGGAATCCTCACGCGCTCGCGTGATGACGGCCAGCGGGAGGAATTGGAGGTGGGAAGTACGGTGGAAATAATCGGGCAGCACGCGTGCATGACGGCCGCTGCGTACCCCTGGTACTATATCACAGACTCGAGCACTGGGGACGACACTGTTGTAGATATTTGGGTCCCCTGGAAGGGATGGTGAGTGGTAAATGCAAAGATGAAATTCTCCGGCCCGGAGCCGGAAGCGATTCCCACGCGCTGGTTGTGTCGTCTGTCAGGGCAGGGGATGCGGATGCGCACTCGGGTGCTCCGTTCTGCTAGCGTCACCTCAACGATAGATCACCGCACAAGTCATGGGCGACTACTACGCTACGGAAGCTACAGAACTTGTCGAGACATATGGTTCGTCCGCACTTGCTTCAGTGACCACGAGTTGAACCGTTTCTACCCCAGACTTCCTCATGAAGTACATCATTATCGGTCCGTCCTTGTTACCTGCCTGAGGCTTCACGGACTTTTTACGGAGAAAATCACTGATTCGTAGGTGAAGCGGGGACCGGAAAGTCATGCTTATTGCACCACTTTACTCACAACTCTTGTACGGCTTTTTGTCCCCCTATGTGTGCAAACGTGATGAATGAACTACCATTTTATCCATGTAGTCAAGGCCCATTCACAACACACGATCGGCGTCGAATTCTCAAGTCGTACTGTCAAATTAGGGGAAAAGCGCATCAAATTGCAGGTACGTGCCTTCCCATCATGATGCGCGTCTCCCTTCTTTATTCTTGGGGCTCGTCATTAGCTTTGGGACACTGCCGGACAAGAGCGATTTCGGTCCGTGAGGCAGTGCGGCTGCTTTATCGTTCTTTCCTTGATGACCCGTTTCAACCTCTCTAGGTCCGTCACACGAAGCTATTACCGAGGGGCCGCTGGGGCGTTACTAGTGTACGACATCACAAAGTAAGGCATTTATCATCTTTGTGCAGGCAGGATGAGGGGGCTTATCCTACTCGTATTTGCAGACGTGAATCGTTTGTCAAACTGGCAAAGTGGTTGGAAGACGCGAGAGCCCTGGCCAGCCCACATCTCGTCGTCGTTTTGGTCGGGAACAAGTCGGATCGAGAAGAGGACAGGGAGGTGGAATGGGAAGAGGCGAGCAGATGGGCGGCCGAGCATAGTACGTTTTTGCTCCGTGCGACGACGACGACGACGGGCGGCACGGGATGATTTGGCTTTGCTGACTTTTTTTGTGGCGGCAGATGTGCACTTCCTCGAGACGTCGTCGCTGACGGGCGACAACGTGGAGGCGCCGTTTCTGCTGGCCGCGCGATCCATCTTGCTATCGATAGAATCTGGGGCGCTGGATCCGGAGAAGGCGGGGAGTGGAGTGAGCTATGGAGATCGGGCGCTGCGGCGCGTGAGTAGCTCGAGTCGGCTCAGCTTTGGCAGCTTTGGAAGCATGAGCGGTGGGCGGAGACGGGGCTCGAAGCTTAGACTGAGAGATTGGGTGCCTGGAATCGGACGACGGTGTTGCTAGTCTTCCGTCACATCGCTGGTGTGTCCTTCTCTACGTTTACTCGCCATCGGTTGGTTTGATTGTCTTGGAAAGGGATCCTCACGCATCTTCTATATACATTGCCAAGAGTTGTGCACTTAGTCTCATACCCTTTGCGTTCCCCATACCTCCACCTACAAACTCACCCATATCTGCGTGTTACTTACTGATTAGTTTCTTTCTCACGTCCGCTTCATGTCATATGCGGCTTCCTAATGTGTGTATAGAGTAGTTCTATTCTACTTGAAGTGTTTGAATGTGAGAATATTGCTCTCTTAGAGTTACGCCCTTTTGCTTGCGTTAGACGTAATCCCGCCGTCTGATCCGACCTTCAAGAATCACCAACACCATGTGGCAAAGCTCATTCCAACGCAGACAAACTCTTATGGCTCTTTCTCACTTATCTTTTTCTCTCGTTCGCAGGGCCACGTTATATGCTGCTAGGTAGCGATGAGAACTTCTTCGACCTGGGTTGCCCCACCTTCAAGTTCTTCAAGATACAATCTCCTGACTGCGACACCTAGAGGGCCTTACTATTGCCATGGGCGTGATTGCGACCGTTGCTAGTACTCTTCCCGGCAGTCGGGGTGAGTTGCGTCTACCTATTGCCGTGCGATTCTCAAATTGTTGCAGCACCCTCCAGTGGATCCGGGCCCTCTGAGCACGAAAACAGGGCTCCTCTCAGCGACGTGGTCATCAGAGGGCTCGTCTCGTCGATAAGAGGCGAAATCCAGGGCAACGTCGAATGTAGGGACGATGGGAAGACCTCGGCATCGCGTGGCTCGACAGATACGGTGGCTGCAACTTCGTCTCTCTGTATTTCTATCACAGCGACGGGGTCCTGTTCTGTGAGACCGACGACGGTATCTGCGAGCCTCCACTCCGCGTCGTCTTCTCTACTCCCTCAGCCCGTTTTGAAACTGCCACCGACGCCATCACCCTTCCTGTTCCCTACTACGTACGAGTTGTCCAATGACTTTGCCACTCGTTCAAGCAGTTCAGACACCCATACGGTGTCAGAGAGCCGTTCTCCGGCCCCCGAGAAGCCACCGCAGTCCTCTTTCGTCTGCCCACATTCTGTGACGACTGTGAAATCGAGCCTAACAAGGTCTTTAACCTCCGTTCCGGCCGAGACCACGAGCTTACCTTTGGCGACTCCCGTCTCCTCTCGCGTATCCAAGTCCCACGGTTCACTTCCTCTTGCTGTGCAGAACCAACTGAACCCAGCTTCTCGTACAACGGCTTCACTATCAATGGTCACCACTACCACCTTGACGGATGGGGCATCAAACTCGATCACCTGTGGGACTCCTGGAGGATTTCAGACACACCCCACGGTAACTGGTACAGTGACGGAGACATCGGTGTCGACGTTCTACATGCCTAGCCCGACAATCGGGTTGTCCGACGGCCACCTCACTGAACCTGAATCTGCTTCTCCGGCCACGACAACGGATGGGACAGTAGTTTCGATGACCCATATCAATTCCAACTCGATGCAGAACATCTCTGGTCCTTCCGCAGGGCACTCGTGAGCCATCCAACTTCTCTTCCCGAGTACGCTCCTTAGCGCCGTTCGTAGCTTTTTTGGGAACCACCCAGCCGTCATCAGCGTTTTTCTGGTATCCGGAATGGCCGCCGCTTGTATCGGGGTACTTGCCATTTACTGTTGTCGTCGACGACAGAGGCAAAACCGACGTCACGGAAGAAACCTCCAAGGAATGTCCTCCCCAAGTAAGACTGCTGCGACGCAAAACTTGTTCAGCGTCTCGCTTATTCGTAGCGAGGGCAGCCTGCCCATGGCCCATGGTACTGTTGATACACCCCTATCGCCACCATTGGCGCAAGTTAAGCCGAAGAGGTCATCGTACCGTGTCCCTGTTCCATACGCTAATTGGGATGTGGATGCGACAAACTCACCGTCCTCCGGCTGGAAATACGCTGGCCCGTCCAACGACTTCCAACCAGTCGGGATGGGTGAAGGCCATCCCTCCCCGAATGTACCCCCGCCACTCCCAAGACGGTCGCCGTTGAGGACAGTGGCGGCCAAGAAGGATGAGGAACTACCCCAGAATATCCCCAACCGTCTCACGCGGACATCTTCGTTATCATTCTACCCGCCCTCACTATCTCCCTCGAACGCGGAGGCGGACTCCCTTTACCAGAAAGAGGTCGGCGTTTTCGCGAGCCAGCATGCTCTCGGCCCATCACCGAGAGGGCTTCCATTTAATCGCAATTCGGGCATGGAGAGGTCGAGCAAGTACTCCCAAGTTTCAGGCCTCAGTGGCGTGGACTCGGATGGCGGGGCATCGTTGGCTTTCCAGGCGCAGGATTCGCCGTTGAGTGGCCACGGTCCAACAGGCCCAGACGTGAATGTGGCACGAAGTTCGATTCTGGACGGAAGGGCCTGCCACACGCCTCCACTGGCCCGCGCACAACGCGTCGCGTCAGTCGAATATACGATGGGTCGATGAAGGAGGGCTACTGTGAGACCGGAGTGGTTTGGTTGCGCTAGTCGCAAAACGACCCAAAAATAGACCGCCACTGTTTTCCCATCGTTTCCAGGGCATGCAGTCTGTCGCACGCACGCTTCAATTGGTCCTGCACGAGGTGCCCTGCACTATAACGCCTTGTGCGTCTGCCTTGGCGTAATTTCTAGAGGTCTCGTTCTTGATATTCATAGGACTGTCATTGGACGAATGTTTGAGAAACCTTCACCTTCATCATCACCCTTGTACCGGTACATGCTGACACTACATACGAACCAGATATCTCGCTTTGCTTTGGATACGTCTCCAACGATTTCTCATGTCTAATTTTCCCAGTATATGTTTTGGCTCTTAGCCGCGACAATCCATTATTCTTTCGCCATGGTACTTGTACGCTATTTTCCCATTCGTAGGCCACACACTAGCATCGCCTTGTGTGAGAGTTTTGGCTATCCCACGTGCGTTGTTGGCCGGACATCACATACTACATTCTCGTTTACTTGCTTACGTCGACCCTTCTGCTGCATGATTTAGTCCTCCACCCACCCCTTCCATTGTGTGAAGTGAAGCACTTCCATTCACCTCAGAGGAGCCGAGTGACTTACGTGAGAGGACCGGCTTCGAGAGACTGGCACTCGAGTACATAACATTTACATGACTCGGAAGCAGGGTAATTTTGTGTTCTTGGCCACCACGGTTTGCAATGCAGTCTTCAAGTATATGCCGTGGCGCTGGCGCATCACTTAGATGTCAGAATATTTTATGCAATGCAAATCGCTCGAAACCTTTATTACAGTGTTAAAACTTGAATGCCTTTTCCTTTCATCGTGGTGTCTATGTGTCTAGTTGTAGTACAGGTATGGGAACTCCCGTAATAGTAGTATGTACTGTAACTAGGTTGAACCAGTATATGTACATCAATTGTGAGATTGTTGTGTGTGTTGTACCATATCGTAAACTAAGATGCCGAATGCTACTACGATCGCACCCGAGCCAGTCAAGTTCCAAGGGGTGATTACGTCCACTCCTTGTCCGACGGTGACGTCGGACAGGAGAACGAGGACAATCGTCAGGAGGTTGCCCACAGAGACAACGATGGGCCCCCAAATGCCCAATAAAGTCTGGGGGTGCAAAAGAGACAGAGGGTCAACTCGAGCACAGAAAAGGCACAGAAAAGAAATTATCACCATCAGTCCCGCATTGAAAACCAAACCGGACGTTGCTATGCCACCAATGGAGAAGAGGGTCGTGGGGCTATCTGGGAGGCGAAATCGTTCATATCCAGTGTAGTGAAGGACGGGTAGCATGATCCACAACGTGAGAAGGGTCATGAGCCCAATTCCACAGGCGAGGAGGTTCGGGTGCAACCCGAACGGCGGCGGGTACATCAAGTCGTCGATCTTCAAGTCGTCTTCGCTGAGCTCGCTGGCGGGTATGCCGTCCGAAGAACCCGGGAGCGGTACGTACGCGCCGCCGCCGCCGCCCGTATCGTAATCCGGACCCGAAGGCAGCGCCGCATGGCGTTTGTACATCACCTGGTACAGGCCGTACCCGACCGAGGCGCAAAGCGTGAGCAGGTCCCCGACGAGCGGCGCCTGGGGCCCTGCGCTCTCACTCGTCTTCGCGGTGGTGGACTCGTCGCGATGGTCGGCGGGGTGCGCGTCGGCTTGCCGCACGGTGTCGCCGTACACGACTGCGAGCACGCCAAAGGTGGCGACGAGCACGGCGAGGAGCTTGCGCAGCTCCCAGTTGAGCTTGAAGAGCCGCACCGTGATGATGTACGCGAAGAACGCGTTCGTGTTCCAGATCGCGGTCACGTCGCTGAGTCTGTCGGGACAGGGGACGGGGACAGGCAGTTAAGTGAGCCATGTTCAGTCTCTCTCCTCACCCTTGGATGCAAGAGTTTAGTGCTTACGGAGCTAGCGAGACGCTGGCGAACCAGAGCAAGGAAGGTACGGTGAGGCCGAACGTCAGGTAGGCCACCAGACGAAGGAAGCGGGCATATGGAAATGGAGATCGCAGGGTAGCAACGCGCCCCTGCCCGCTGGGGGCGAAATGTATCTTGACGGCGAGGGAGAGGCCTGCTAGGATAGATTCTAAAGACGCAGACGTCGTGAGGACAAGGTATAGAAGATGCAGAGGGAAGGTGAGAGCGAATGAAGAATGGACGATGTAGCTACGGGAGAGAAATACGTGAGTGGGATTCGACGGTGTGGTGAAGCTCCAGATTGAGGACTCACAAGAGGAAGAATGGACGCCGAAAGTGAAGAGTGCTTTGCACATACTTTATAGACGCAGGGGTGAGACACAGAAATCGATAGACAGAAGAGGAGACTGACTTGAGTGAGTTGGCTCTCCACGACAAAGGCAATGAGTGTAGTGATGAAGAGGATGACAGCAGACTTTCCACCTAGATGGGGTAAGGAGAGTGCCCGCTCAGACTGTAGGGCCATAACGCGGTGGGGTGGGGAAAACTGATAAAGATAAAGGTGTGCTTGAGCATAAGTACGAGATCCGACCACGTTCTGGGGTAGCTGGGCGCAGACGTGGCGGGTGACCAAACTTGGCTTGTTACCACTCACCGCTATGCTCAGGGCATTGCTCTCGCTCACACCGCTCCATTCAACGGCCAGATCCCCTTCAATTCACCATGTCAGACCACCACCAATGACACCTTCCCTCGTTCGGTCCATGAAAGTCCGCTCTTCCGTCAAAATCATGTGCGATGGCTGCAACGTGGTTCGACGGAAAGGTCGCGTATATATCTTATGTGCGAAGAATCCTCGCCACAAGCAGGTCCGTCCGACTTGTCTATCTGCGCTGACCCGCTGACATCCACGAAGCGCCAAGGTTGATAGTTGGGTGTGTCACCTGTGACGTGGGAGGAGGGAACGCTCACTCATTCCATCTTTGTAGCACTCGAACGTTGCTCTCTGATTCTTATCATTCGATGCTGTCATAGGGGTGTCATCCAGCGTGGTTTGCTGATGAGTGACTGTTCGCCTGGTACGGTACACAGAGAGGAGCATTCGGAGTGAACTATATGATACACAGTAAAGTCAACTTGTTAACCCCTCATCACTGTTCCCATTTTCTAGCCTCGCTACCCGCTGGCGGCTTGATTGGTACCGGGGCTTTCTTGACATCGTCCCAGTTCGTGCTAAGTGCAGTGCCGCCACTCTCTTGGAAACTTTTCATCATGGCGCGCTTCGCATCATCGTCGGCATTGGAGAATATATTTTGAAAGAACTCGTTTAGAGTGCTGTCGCCGCTCACGTTGGGGTCATCTGTGCTCGTTTTGGCCTTGTCTGATTCGAGAATGGTCTTCGTGACGCTGTCCCAATTTTTACGCGCTTGTGGAAGGGTCGACCCGGCCTTTTCGGCTGGAGGGGAAACGGAAGCCGAGTTGGCGAGAGCTAGGGGGGGTGGCATGAGGTAAATTATGTGACTTTCAATCACTTATAGACATACGATCAGGGGCATCTCCTATGAGTCCGCCCCAACGCCCTTGCGCTGCCTTGGCAAGTCGGATCTCGACCTTAACTTTACCCACAATAAAGTTGGACTTGTCAGGGTCGATTTGGCCTTTCAGTGGCAGCAGATCCAAGGTTTTGTCACCGTTCTCGTAGTGGACCTGCCGTGAAGGTTATTTATTTATTGGTCAATGTGTGGAACGAACGAACGCTGCGTGGTTGAAATTTCACGTTGACATGGGTGGGGTCTGCGCCGCGGTCAAAGATGGTTAGGATAAGCTTCTCATCGGTTTCGTAAAATTCGTGTCTGGTATGATGATGAGGAATGGCCGGTAGATGATGACGCGTTGGGAGGCGCACCTCAGTGACATGGTGGGACGGGACAGACCAGAGGGACCCGGCGTTGAATCGCTGAATCCGATCTAGAAACTTCGATCACGTGACACGAGAGTCAAGTAGTGACGTCATAGATTCCCCTCTTCCTTTATCCTCATCATGTCCGAATCCCATCCCATCCCAAAGGCCGTGTTATATTACGATCCCAGTTCAGCCCCATCTATCGCAGGTGTGCTATTTCTCGTTAGATCGATCCATCTCTGACCAACCCGTGTTTATCTAGTCCTCCTGGTTCTGTACGTCCATATCTTCTTCATCTAGTGCCAGTTGACCCGTCCGTGGTCAGGGAAGAAAAGGGTTATGGAAAGGACGAACTAGATCTCAGGCCTGTTGACCTTTGTGGGTCTAGTTCAAGTGTGGCGAACGACATTCGTTGACCCAAACGTCGTTAGCCAAAGGCGAGACCTTTTCGCCCACATTTTTACGCATCAATTCCAAAGGTAGCAACTATACCATATCCATCTCTATCCCCTTACCCAGAGCCGTTTTAGGAACAGTGCCCACTCTGGTGGTTCCATTTGAGAATACCTTATCCGCCGACACGGAGAGTCGCTACAAAGCCGTCACTGACACTGAAGCAAGTCCTCTGCACTTTGCGCCCGATCTCTGGGCTGAATTGTGTTGCATCGCAGGGCTTGATTGCTTTTCTTGACAAGTCGCGATCGATCATGTCTCATACCCATACGACCTCTGCCGCTCCTGCCCCGGCATTGTCCCCAGCAACGGTTGCTCTGTCTTCTACAGCAAACTCCATCATTACATTGCTCCATTCATCCCCTGCGTCGCCAGAGCTGCTGTTCTACTTGAACGCAAAGGACCTTCCCGCACTTAGGAACATAGCGCCGAATGTCTCTGCTTTCCTCAAGGGACGCAAGGGAGCGTTAGAGCATTACCTGGCGGAGAACGAAACTGCAGAAGTTCGTGTCTCTGAGAAGACCACGTCCTTT
This sequence comes from Russula dissimulans, assembly GCA_022376545.1. Lineage (NCBI taxonomy): Eukaryota > Fungi > Basidiomycota > Agaricomycetes > Russulales > Russulaceae > Russula > Russula dissimulans. The sequence continues at coordinate 581,322 of WTXJ01000010.1, forward strand.
TGGTTGGAGAAGAAGAGTGCGATAGAGGATCTATTGACTCCTTTGGATCAAGCTGATAAGAACGACACGGAACTGACCGAGTCTGGAAGGAAAACTCGTGAAGAGTACTTTGAGAAGACAAAGGCGGCATGGGAAGTTGGTCTGGCGGTCGTGCTGAACAAGCTAACAAAGGAACTGATTGGGCCGTTCGCCCTTGGTACGCCACGTCATGCAGGATAAAAGCAGCATTGACATCTTTTTCGCGAGCAGGGGACCAGATCTCAATCGTAGATGTGCATCTCGCCGCGTGGTTGCACGAGCTGGTTATTCTGTCCGGGGGCAGTGTTCGAGACAACGGAACAGAGGCTATTGCCCGACTTGAAGAACACGTCGGAGGAGGGTTTACATTTACCAAAGACGTGCCAGCATCGGCTCCGTGGGCGACAGGTCAAGACGGACTTGCGCCCGCGTCGACGACACCGGGACCGAAACCAAAGCTGGCAGTGTTGTGGGATGCACTTGCCTCGAGGCCGAGCTGGAAGAAGGTGTTTGGTGTGGAAGGTTGGAATTAGAGTAGTAGAAATTGTTGGAAGCGTATCAACGTCGGCGATACATCTCTTTTTTTTTTGAGTAGCGTTTTATTCCTAGTTTTGTCTTACTTTTACACACTAAGTCTGGGATGGGGTGGTGTGGGACGCAGCCACCTGACATGCTCCTGCACACTGCCTCGATCACCAAAGCAGCTCGATCAAGAAAAGGGCAGAATATGCCTTAGCGTCAAGATTTCACAAGTCCACAACTACCAAGGCCGACAGCCATGCTTTATAATGGAGTCCTGCTGGCCGTCGTCCTTCCAACTCCCTCACTAGTGAGCTGGTCGTCATTGCGTGCTCCGTTTCACCACCGCCTTCATTCCATCTTCATCCCGTCTTCAGCACTCTCAGCGCATGCCTCGCGAGCGTCGACTGCGTCACCACCAATCTCGTGGCGATCTAGTCCACCTGGGCTACGGGTACAACAACTGCACCACCGGATTCCTTGAACAGTTCGCCGAGGCTCAAGCTCAGAAACGGCCACCGGTACAGCGATTAACCAATCAGGAACATGAGGCCCTCCGCAAACATGCTGGCCTTGCAGTCTCCATGCGCCCGGCATTGGGGAGCAACACTAAGCTCAATATTGCTGTCATATTGTCCAAGTGGGAGAGGTACGTCTAGAGCCTTCAGACTACGCTCCGCCATCTCATATTCCGCCCAGATATTGCCAAACGTTCTTGGTCGACAGCGCAAGGTGCCCTGCTTGCGGCTCGGAAATTGAAAACGTTGAGCACTTTCTGCTCACCTGCCCAAGCTACGCGCACGAGAGATGGACACTAAAGGGAGAAGTAGACAAGCTGAGTAAAAGACTCAGCCTAGAAACTCTCCTAGGCAATCCGGACCTCACTATCCCGCTAGCTAATTACTTAGACGCCACTCACCGATTCAAATCGGCGTCCAAAGGCAGAGCCGAAGGAGATTCTTAAGGCCCCAAACAGCAACGCGCTAGACTTGGGATTTGGACCAGGAACGGGCTTCGGGGTTTCCCGTGCGTGACTAGAGTGACCAGGTGAATGGGGGTAGGGTTCCGTAGGGTTCCAGCATAACAGGGGTAGGGTTCTAATAACATTTTTTCTCTTGATTTTTTTGTCAGCCATGTGATGTGCCATGTGATGCCCATCAGTGTCGCGGCAGCTCTTTTTAGAAACATGTGATAACAAACTGAAAAAAATACCCAAAATTAGAAAAATATTTGAGTCAGCCGGTTTTTCGATTCCAAAAGAATGGCATGATCAAATTGCTGAGCTGTTATAAGGAATCCCCAAGCTTTCAGTGAGATGTACCTACTCAAATAGGTTCATAATATTAGGTTTTTTTTCGATTTGTTATCACATGTTTCTCAAAAAAAAAACAGCCTGACTAACGTGCATCACGTGGCACATCACATGGCTGACAAAAAAATCGAGAAAAAATATATTATTGGAACCCTACCCCTGTTACGCTGGAACCCTACGGAACCCTACCCCCATTCACCTGGTCACTCTAGTCACATACGGGAAACCCCGAAGCCTGTTCCTGGTCCAAATCCCAAGTCTAGTGCGTTGCTGTTTGGGGCCTAAGTGCCCCGAGCCTAGTGCTGCCATGGCTTGGCTTGAAACCGCTTATGAGCCAAGCCAAACCATATTTGAGCTGAGCCAAACCATCAGATGGCTTGTGGCTTGGGAGCCGGTCAGGAACAGCTCAAGCCAATTCAGACTTCTATATATGGTTATGACTTTTGTGCAGGCTTTGAGGTTGACACGTTCAATGGGTACCCACCTGTCCACTTTTTCTGGTGCCTCTATCGATGCTGACTGCTGTGAGGTGAGGCTAGCTGCTCAGGCTGCCCTTGGAACAAACCATTCAGAGTGCCTGCCCGCACGCTTCGCCATCGTGTCCTTTTCCCCCACTCCGACCGTATGCTGAAGACCTACCATCGCCTGAAGCCACATCAAATTCCCTGCTTGGCCAGTATCAAATCATTGCCTTGCTCAACCCCGCCATGCCCCATTTCTTGTCAATGAATCCCTGTTGGACAGTCCCCCTTGTGTCTGCGCAGCTGCCCGTGCAGGTGGGCGTGCCGAGTGGGTGGGCTGGCATGTGGGTTGCAGGCAGGCGTGGGCGTGGGCATGTGCACTGTGCACGGGCGGGCATGGGGGTGGGCATGTCAGCAGGCAGGCGTACGTTCATGCGTGCGACGCAGTTGTACAAACATGATGGGCGGGCGCGCCCTGCTTTATGAGTCTCCCTGTTCTATTCTCATGTGTTGTTGTATAGCTCACACTTTCCCACCCGCCTCACACACCGCATGTCCACACGCCTGCCTGCCTCCCTCTCTGCTCCAACAGAACATAGGACCCATAGTCCACCTTAATCTGTACATTATAATAGATCTATTCCATCATCATGATTAAGCATATATTAGAATCGATTACTATGCACCTCGGGGTACGGGGCCCATGTAGCACTTCCATTCAAATATACATGACAATGCAGAGTAATTATGTGTAATATAGGTCCCCCTATTGTTTGCTGCATGCAGCGAAGTAGTGTGACATAACTGCGACGTGGTAGACGAGTGCGATGTTGGTGTGCTGGGTAATCATCTTGACATGGGTGAAATGCCGCCAGTACTCTGGCTGTGTGATCATGGCATTCATGTGTATCGCCCGTGTGTTGTCTCGGCGTCTGAGTTGGGATGTCGTTAGGTGGGGGGGTGGGGTGGGTCTTGTGGCATTGGGTTTTCCTGCGTTTCAACTGCAGGGTTGTGCTTGAATCACCCTGACGCCTCGATATACTTGGCTAGCGGGACGACTAGATCCAGAGTGCCTAGCAGCATCTTCAGTGAAAGGCACTTTTTCAGTTTTCTGGCCTGCTGTTTGAGGGCTCAGCGTTCATATGCGTAGTTTGGGCAGGTCAGCAGGAAGTAGCTGATCGTTTCCTTGTCTGCTCTGCAGGCAGAGCATGTGGCCCTGTCTACTTTCTTTATTTGCCTAAGGAAGTGGTTGACTGGGGCGTGAGTTAGCCTGAATTGTGTGATGTGGCTCGCTGCCTTACTCATCAGACTAAGTAATGAAGTAAATTGAACTTGACGACTCACTGCTACCACCATCCGAGTCACGAACACTGTCATAGGTAAGGCTAATGGCCAGGCTCAAAAACCGGAAGGAGTTCATCCACACAGCATATCTTGGCGGGGAGAACAGGGGTGACAATGAGAGTGACGAGGGCGGGACAGGACAGGTACAAGAGTGGCTGGGGCGTAATGGTCATCGGCACGACAATGCAGGGCACAGAGGACAACGGGGGTATGGTCGTGGCCATCGCGAAGCTCGCAAGGTGTGTGGAGAGCGAGGGCGAGGGCTAGGGCGAGGGCGAGAGGTATGGTGAGTCTGAGGCAGACGTCGGCGAGTGCGGGAGTGGCGTCGTTGACTCAGATGTCGCGTTCGATGGCGGCCGGTGCACCTGCGTGAGCAGGCAGGGGATGGCCACGCTCGGCGAGGTGTGCACAGGATGGGCACCGGCGATCAGGGGCACGACTGACGTTGAGGGTGACGAGGCATTGAGGGTGATCGATGAGCACTGGTGTGTGCAGTGGGCTGGAAGTACAGGTCATGCACCGACAATCTGATCAGGTTGTCCACGGGGAGACCTAACTCGCGAACCCTAGACGTTTATGGTTTAAGTTGACACTCAGGGGGAAGCGAAGTGGGACGAAGGTAATGTTAAAGACGCACCCGTTGCCTGTGCTTGTGCTCAATCAGCTCTTCCCTGTATATCTCATTGAGCCGTGGTATCTGGATAAACTTGCGCTCGGTGTTGACAAGGTGGTTGCGTGGCTGTTCGGTTTCGCAGTACGTGGGCAACTCCAACTTGTGCTGCATGCAGAATTTGATCCTTGATTGTATAACCCACTTTTTGGCAGTCGATGACTGTTCTAGGCTCCTTGCCTGGTACTGGCGCCTGGTATAATGCCTCATGCTTATTGGGGTTGAACTTGTCGCCTGTAGGATCGAAAGGCTTCGCTTGATACTTGAATAACGTCTGTAATAAAAGACGTTGGGTCATCTCAACTCCGTGATGCAACTCTTGCAAGTAAGCGGTGTGCAGAGGACTGCGATGATGCGAGTATAATCCAGTAGACAAGAGCGTGTGAGATGAAGACGAAAGGGAGAGAGAGAGGAAGAGAGAGGACGGCAGTGGTTGGTTTAGATGGGGCAAGACGGGGCAAGACAGGACGGGAGTACGCAGGAACGCTGAGACGGTGAGCTAATGCGGGACAGGGGCAGACGCAGGGATGAGAAGAGACAGAAAGAGAGACTTGATTTGATCAATGGACGAGTAGATGACTGATTGACGACCTTCTCCACAAGTCAGAGGGTGTCTTGAATACAGCAGAGATACCTACTTAGTAAGATGATAAATGAATGTGTTGAAGTGAGACGACAGTAAGTAGGTGATGGCTGGGCTTGTACAGCCTTCAGAGGTAAGTATGGGAGCCGCGTTGAGGCGCTGAGTGAATAGAGGCGATGAGGGGAAAGGGAGCTAGTGTAACGGTGAAGATTGTTAGCGTGAGTGGGTATCTAAGTAAACGAGAGCATATGACGTCGCATGCTAGCGACACAGCAAAAGGGTGATGAACATGGCGAGAGCTAGAGGGAAAAGGGAATAGTATCGGCGGGATCGGTATGGACAAGGATGAAGTGAATGGGAACAGATGGGAGGTTGACGTCTTGGCGTTTCATATTGCACAGGTGATTGTCGGTGAAAACGGATTTGTTGGCGGTGGCAAGGGCGTAGTGGCGGAGGGAGGAGATGTTTGTTTGTGCGTATTGACACGTCGCCTTGTGCTTGAGTGAGTGGGTGCTCCGACGAGTCGATTCCACGTGCAGGTCTGAGGGGGACCTTACAGCGGAAGGAGATTTGTTGTCTGGTGGAGATGGTTGACCTGAATCCAGGGCATTCGTCTCTTCTGGAGACCTAAGAGCAGATGGAGGGACTGATTTAAGTGCGAGGGACAGCACATCAACAGTTTCGAGGAGGTCTCCAGTGAAGCGAGTGCCAGTGATGGCAAAGTCTCGTGTTTGCTCCTTTTCACGAGCTGCGTTCCACTGGAGGTTTAGAAAGTCAGCTTGGAGATACCGCAAGCGACCCTAAAAATTTTACCGCAGATTAGAGAAAGCAGTGATATTGGGTGTCCGGCAAAATGGATGCACAGTTATGTCTGAGACTTCATCCTCCTTGGCTTTTAGTTTGGCTTCGAGCTCGGACAACGGAGGAACCAGGTCTTGTTTGTCCTCAGTCGTCTTCTCAGCACTCCCTGGGCCCTCCGAAGATCCACTGGTCCTTTCTGTTGTTGTATTCGAGTCTGCTTGGGATAATTTCTGATGAGTAGGGCTGTATGAATGGGCTGTGGCAAGGTGGGACAGCGATGATGTGGCAGATTGGAGAAGGCTCAAGGTGTTGCGACTCATGATGGCAGAGGGGATGAGTAGGGGCAGTAAGGAGACCGAGTGAGGGATAGAATAGAGGTATAAAGAGCAAACTGGAGCCACATTTTGTAAGAGTTGAGTCGTTGTGACTGTGGCCTTGAGCATGTGAACTTGGCGCAAACAGGTTGGGCAGATGAGGGGGGCTTGCCATCGACAGCACGCTGCACGATCAGAGCACGGTAAAATACTATGTCAACGGGAGAAGAATTAGGCAGAATATCCGGCAACAGAAGCAAAGGCAGAGAACTCACCCATTTTGTCACCGCTACGGTTTCACCAGCTCACTCAGTAGCAATGGGAAGATAAGATGACGATGAAGATGATCGTGAAGGCAATGATGACGATCGCCAGTCCAAACATATACCCATCTGTATACCGGGGATGACTTGAAGAAGAGTATGACCCCTACTTAGAGCAAAGGCGGTCAAGGGAGATCCAAGATTGCTTTCACTCTGAGTGGAAAGATGAGGGTCGGCTGCAAAGACAGCTTGTCTTTGACAGCGAGCCCTGAGCGGGGAACAACAGTGTATAGAGACGAAAGACTCGACTTAGCGAGTCCTACTGGTACATGGCACGTATAAATAGGTACAGAGGGGGCTATGCTCATAAAGCCGAGACAACGGTACATCAGACTATCACAAGAAGCGGCGGTTGGCGCATCAACCCATCACATCAGAACAGAGGCCAGATCAGAAAGTACGTATAAGGGGGAATATCATAACGCCGGTTCTAGAACTTACCCCGGTCCACGGCATACGAGCTAGCCGTCCCAGGAGCCAGTGACATCACCCTCCTTCTAGACGGCAAAGCGACCTCGCTTTATGTTTTTCCCTTTTGGAGGGACTCGGGGGAAGTTTTCGTCGTCCCGAAGTACCGCAGGGACCAGGTACTGTTGGCGGGCGAGGCGTTTCGATACGCGGGCCAGCTTGAGGCGCCCGCGAGTGAGGGCATACTTTTCATGGAGAAGGCTGAGGTCAGCCTCAATTTGGTCCCGCTGTAGCTCCATTTCTTGAGCCTTGAGGTAGACGTCGTGGGCGCGGGTGAGATCGGCCACGATCCCGTAGTCCTCGAGCTCGATGGCGGCCCGGCGAAGCGACTCGAAGGTCGCGGTGCGCCCCTCGATGATGGTCTGGACCCAGAGGGGGAGCGGCTCGGGGACCTCGTTAAGGCGGATGTCGGGAGACGCATAGATCTCCATGGAATAAGGGCTCTCGGTCGAAAGCTCCTTACCGGTGAGGCCGAAGGCCTTGGTGTAGTCCCCGCTGTGTAGTTTGATCCACTTGGCCGGGAGGTAGAGCCCGTCGTCCATGGGAATATCAAAGTTAGGGATCTTACCGTCGTTCCGGACGTATCCCTCGGGCGGTTGGTTGGAGTCTTCGCTGCCCACAAGCTCCTCAAAGCGGAGGAGTTTTTCGCGGAGGTCCCAAACCTCGGTGTTGTGGGCTGACTCGCGCTCCTCGATGGTCCGGAGGAGCCCGGCGGCGATCTGGCGCATAGTCTCTTCGGGGATGTGGGCGTTGGCGGCCAGGAGTGAGGCAGTGGAGCGCGGTGAGAGGGGAGCCCCGGTAACATGGGGGACGGCATAGGAGCTGGCAGATCCGGGAGAGGAGGGCTCGAGGTTCTGGGACATCTTATGCTTGCGCTCGAAATGGTCGGTGAGGGTCTGGAGGTGGAACTGTAGCCAGGGATTCGGGGGTAGTTCGAGGCCTGGCAAGTTCCAGAAGATTGGAAGGGCGAAGAGGGGATCGACTTTGAAGGGGGCCAGTTTGGTACTGAGGTGGTCGCGATGCGGGTTCCCTTTTTATGGGGGTTTAGCGGGCTGTGCTTATGATATTCCCGGATCAGTTCATCCGCAAATATCGCCGTTTTGGGTTCTCAAGTGTTGTCGCTGTGGGGATACCCCTTCCATTTGATCAGATACTGGAGCTGTCGGCCTCTACCTTTGAACTGGTGGTTGATAATGGTCTCAACTTCGTATTCTTCTTCGCCTCCGATCAAGTCGGGTGGCGGTCGGCGGAAATTGGGCCCGTGAGCGGGAGTTTCGCGATAGGGCGATAAGAGGGAGGCGTGGAACACATCGTGAACGGCCCAAGACGCTGGGAGTTCCAACTGATACGCCACAGGGGAGATCTTTCTGATGATCTTGAAGGGTCCCTGATGCTTCAGGGCTAGTTTGGAGGTCTGATACAGGAGCTTCAGGTTGTTCGCTTTGAGCCACACTTGTTGTCTGACTTGAAACATGTCCTTTCGGATCTCTCCTGCGCGCGCTGATTGATTGATGGCCGCCGTAGCTTGCACCCTTCGTTGGAGAAGGTCGTCGATTCGGGCTTCCGCTTCTTGATTATTTGTCCCCAGGATTTGGTTCGGGTATAAAATAGGCCGGTATCCCAATAGGGCTTGATTGGGCATCATCTTTAATGTGGAGTTGACTCGATCGTTGTGAACCGCTGAAGCAATGGTGAGCCATTTGCTCCAGTCGTTCGGTTGCGCGCTCATCACTAGACGAAGGTATTGCTCGATCCACTGGTTCGTCCATTCGGCGAGTCCATCGGTCTGAGGGTGGAAGGCCATTGACAAGTTCTGTTGGACTCCTAGTTTTGCTGTAAGAGCTTGGCCAAAATGCGAGGTAAAGCGAGGGTCCCGGTCGGTGATGACCTTCTTTGGCAGTCCAAACCAGCGGTAAATATTGTCGAGGTACATTTGCGCGATTTCGGGGCCCGTGACGGTGGTAGAGCAGGGAATGAAGGTCGCGGCTCGCGAACAGCTGTGGTCTACTATGGTGAGGATCGCGTCGTGGCCGTGGCTTTTGGGTAGGCCAGTGATGAGGTCCATGGCTATGCGTTCGAAGGGTTTGGCGTCCGGGGGAGTGTCAATTTTGTAAATGGGGACTCTGGGGTGATGAGTGTGAATTTTGTTTTGCTGGCACTCACCGCACCCTTCAACGTAGTCTGTTATCCACGCAGTCATACCAGGCCACCAGAAGTCTCTTTTTACTTGACGGAGGGTCTCATCTCTCCCTGGGTGTCCTGCTGTCGGGGCATCGTGAGTGTGGGTCATGATGCGTCGTTTGAGTTCGAGGTCTGGAGGAACAACCAGTTTGCCCGAATGGGTCCATTTAGGGACGCGATGCGAGTGTTCTTCCTGTGTGCAGTGAAAGGTTTCTTTCCATTTGTTCATGAGGAGTGGGTGTTGCTTCTGGGACCATCGGATGTTGTCTTCGAGGTCTTGGTGGATTGAGTCCAAGTCGAAGACTCGGATTCGCGACGGCGGTTTGAGGTGTCGTGGTGAAGGTTCGACTGGAGGAGTTCGTGCTAGTCCTCGATGTTCGTCGGGGATTTCGTAGTGGGAGTCGACAAATAGTGCTTCTGGGAGGACGATCACTTGTTTGTTGTCTCCTTCGCCTTTGTCCTTTAATGGTGGGCGTGATAGGAAGTCTGCTGCCATATGAGACTTTCCTGGCGTTACTTGGATGTTGAACCAGTAATCCTGGAGGAGGGCGTGCCATCGGGCCGTGCGCCTATTTAGGTCTCTTGGTTCTTTCCAAAAGGCGAGGTTTGCATGGTCGGTGACCACTGTGAAGGGGTGTCGGGTGAACCCTAGGTGTTGTCTCCAGTGCTTGAGTGCTTTGACTACTGCTAGCAATTCTCGTTCGTAGATGTCATAATTTCGTTCTGCGGGGATGAAGGTGGCCGAGTAGTATGCAATGGGGTGGAGACGAAATTTAAGGGGGTGTTCTGGGTTGGGATCGCCCTCTTGTAAGAGTATGGCTCCCACGCCATACCCCGAGGCGTCCGTGTGGAGGATGAACGGTTTTGTGTAGTCGGGTTGGGCAAGGACGGGTCTTCTGCACATGAGGGTTTTCAGGAGTTCGAAGGCATTCATTTGTGCATCTCCCCAGTGCCATGGGGTGGTCTTTTTTGTGAGGTCTAGCAGAGGGCGTGCGATTCGCGAGTAGTTTGGGATGAAGTACCGGTAAAAACCCATGAAGCCTAGGAATGCTCTGACCTCGGTCACGTTGGTCGGTCGTGGCCAGTTGGCAACTCCTTGGGTTTTCGTTGGATCCATGTGAATTGTGCCATGCTGGAGGACTACTCCCAGGAAGTCAACTTGGCGTTGTTCAAATACACATTTTTCGGGTTTTAGGTATAAATCGTGCTCCGCCAGCTTTGTAAGGACACGATGGACACATAGTTCGTGGAAGCGGGCATCGTCGTCGGTCGCAATTAGCATGTCATCCATATAGACGACTAGCCATCCCTCTCGCATTTCTTCTGCAAAAATGGCGTCCATCATCGTCTGGAAGGTTTCTGGGGAGTTCGTGAGCCCAAAGAACATTACCGTTGGCTCAAATAGCCCCTGGTTCGTGATGAAGGCCACTTTCCATTCGTCCCCTTGTTTTATCCTCACGTTGTTATATCCCCAGCGAATGTCGAACTTTGTGAAGAGAGTGCATGAGCGCACTTTGTTGATTAGTTGGGGAATAAGTGGAAGGGGGTAACGATTTCTGATCGTCCACTGATTGACTCGTCGATAGTCTTGGATGGGGCGAAGTTTTCCATCCTTCTTCTTGATGAAGAAGAAGGGGGCGGCGTAAGGACTTTTGGACGGACGAATGTAGCCCTTCTTCATGTGCTCTTGCACGAACCTCTTCAGTTCTTCTTGCTCAAGCTGGGTGAGGGCATAGACCTTTCCCGGTATAGTGCTCAGGGCATCAGGTTTGAGTTCGATGGCGTGGTCCCAGATTCTTGGTTCTGGGAAGCGTTGTGCCGCTTCTTCGCTAAAGACTTTGTGGTGACGCTGGTAACGGGCCGGTATGGGATTTTTGGGGACGTCTTGTCGAGGGGGACCTGGCCATTCGACTCGCACTATGAAGATCGGGTCTCGTTCCCGTCAGGTCGGCGTGGAGGTTCGGGGGAGGAATTTGGCTCGGGCTGCATCAGGGCTTCGTATGATAATGGGGAGTTGGGAGTGGTCGAGCCAGCCTCGAAGCCAGTCGATCTTCGGTTGTACGGCGGCGAACCATGGGTATCCTAAAATCAACTTATGGTCTCCTAGATTCGTGAGGAAGAATCTCATGTTCGTGCGATTCGTGCCCGTCTGGACCTGTACGTCCGTGAAGAATTCCAAGGAGCCACCTTGATTGAGGGTGCCATCCACGTTGTAGACTTGTCGGGGATGGTCCAACCTTTTTAGTGGTAGGCCCAGCCATTTTGCATAGTTCAGGTTCATAAAGTTTTCAGTTGCTCCAGAGTCTACCAGAGCGGTCGCTTCAGCCCTTTTTCTTGATGAATGTATGTAAGAACGAATCGTCATTGATTTGCGCGCCGACATAAATACATCTTTGGAGGTCTGTCTAATCCAGGCTGTGCAGATTAGACCGAGTGAAAATCCTGTCGCTCCCTCATTCGTTCTCCTAAGGAAGAGGACTCTTTGAGGGAGAGGGAGCGAAGTTGTTCCTCCATCCAAGCCACCTTGTCCTTCGGTTCTTCGGCGACGGTTTCGTCGTCGTTCCAGTCAATGAGACTGGCTTGGGCTTTCCTTTGGGGGCAGTTGCGGGTGAAGTGACCGGGCTGGTTACACTGGAAGCACAGTTGCGTGCGCTGGGGTTGGCGCGGTTGGGATTGAATGGCTCGTCCTCAGGCTGAGGATCCTGCCTTGGTGCGATCTATGTCCATTGGGACCGGTTGGTTCGCCATCCACGGCGGAGCATTGGTGGAGGTGTATTGGGGTCTTCCCGGTTGGGACTGGGGGCATTGTGGGGGTCGCCCTCCTCGATTCAGACGATTAAATGGGTTGGGGTTCGTTCCTCTCGCGGGGAAGGGAGTACGTCGGGGGCCGAAAATCTGGTCTATGACCTGTCGCGATTTGACACTCTCGATGGCCCTTTCCTTGATGTCCGTGTAGGTGTGGATGAGGGGCGGTTTCATGACGTCCTCGGCTACTCCTCGGGGGAGGCCTTGGATGAAGAACTGTTTGGTTTCTGAGTTGCCGATAGTATATCCGGCTTCTCTGGCCAACTGTTCGAATTGCGAAATGTATTGGTTGATTTCCGGCCATTTCATGCGCAGGGTCTGGAGCTTCAGCTTAGCGCGTTCTTCTCTTTGGGTGTCCTGGAATTGATGCGCAAATTCGTCCAGGAAGGCTGTCCATGTGGCCGGGATGTCGTCTGCTACGTTGAGGGTGTCGAAGAAGTTGCCAAAGTCTCGGGTCCAGCTGGCGACGAGGGGGCCTTTTATCAATGTGAGGGCTAGGGCTATCCATTTGAGGTAGGAGTTCATGCCTCCTACGTTGTTGTTGAGGTGAATGTAGGCCTTGAGTTCTTCGATGAAATCGTCCGCCCGTTCACGATTGCCATTGAATATGGCAGGGAGTGCTCCCATCATTTTGGGGTCGATCGCTGCTTGACCCACTGCCAGAGGTGGGGGAATCGGAGGTCCAGGTCCTGGTGCTCCTCCTCCTCCGCCGCCTCCTCCTCCTCCACCGCCTCCTGGAGGGCCTCCCAATACTGTCGTGCGTCTCATGGCTGTATTGAGGCGATTTTGTATGGAGCCGCTGGAAGCGGAGGGGAGGACAGGTGGGGAAGTTGCTTGTGAAGGGGGTGTTTGTTGCGCGGGGGTGGACGTTGACGTACTAATGAGGGTCGTCATGGTGTCTTGGTAAGACGGTGGGGCAATTGAGAGCGCTTCGACTTGTTTCGCGAGTTGGTCGAGGGTGTCAGACCTTGGTCTGACGTCTGGGGTTTCTTGGGAGTCTGAGCTCTCGTCATCTGATGTCGACGAGGAAGAGCGGTTCCGGGTGTGGTCGTTGAACGCGAAATTGGGCGGTACCTCTCCTAGAGGGTAGTTGAACTCTTCAACTTTGGGGATTGGTTCTCCCCAGTTGGGATAGGTTTGTCCTTCCCTGTGGCTCAGTATGTGCCAACGTTCGTTAGTTGTCTTCCAGTAGACGAAGGCTGCTTTGCCTTCTCCATACTTTCCCGATGGATAGAATAAGTGTACTCTGTAGTTTCTTCTCTGGGAGGCAGGCGCGAACTGGTATGATAACAATTCGACAATCAGGACCCATGCAAGCTTCTGCCGTTGTTCAGGGGCACCCCAATGTTCTTCGTCCCACTTGCGAAGGATCTTCGAGAGATGCAGCGACGATGTACGATTGTAAATGAGCTCGGCATAAGCCTTGTTGACAGTGAAGGGTGATGCAACCAAGTTGGGGATATAGACGCACTCGAGAAGTGAGGGGTCCAAAAAAATGGCAGGAATCTTTTTCGAGAGATCTGTGAAGACACTTAGAGTGTGGGAAGAAGAGGAGTGGATGGTTACTCACATGCACGGAAGGGCATGACACCAGACCAAAGGTAACGCAAGTGGAAGGGGACATCAATACCAGAGAGAGGGATTGTTGCGAGGCCACGCTCAAGCACAATATAACCCTCAGTCTTCTGTTTCTCAAGAGCGCTCTTGTAGCAGCCGTTCACAATGTCCTTTAGCATCTCCTTGACCTTCGCGAGACCAAACTTCTCAGTCAACTGGGGGTAAATCATCAGTACAATGGTAGTCAGTAGTCAGTAGTGGAGCAATACTCACCTTGGGGATGTCAACCTTCTGCACCTTGAGATAATTAAGGACGTTTGTAAGAGCTTGTAATGCAACAAGCTCGCCCGTGCAGACATATTGTTGGCCCTGCACAGTACATCAGTAACTGCATAGAAACATGAGAAATCAGCACCGCACCTCGACGTTGAAGTTTATGATCTCCAAGAGACAATCCCTTGCATTTGAGATGGTGTCGACGATCTCGCGAAGGGCTGCATCATCAAATGTTTTGCCAACGCAGCTGGGATTAATGGCACACATGGCATAGTTCGAACGGTTTTGCTCATCACGCTCGACAGCATGCTGCATGGTCAGACCACGATAAAATACGATGTCAACGAGAAAGGAATTGGGCAGAATATTGACGACAGAAGCAAGGGCAGAGAACTCGCCCAAAGAGTGACCAGCGAAGGCAGCATCAGGTTGTACAAAGCCCTTCGATCGTAGGTCCTCAAAGGCGGCGCAAGACATTATAACAAGGACAATCTGGGCAAATTGAGTGGCGAAATGGAGACCCTTTGGATGGGTGAAGGTATGTTAAAGGGTGCGGACGTTGATATCTGCAAACACTAGAAGACTCTTGAAGTTGCCATCCTTGTCCGTCGTGTCATAGATCACTCCCATATAGCGAGTGTGGGTAGCCTGACTCATGATACCACCAAAATGATTTTCTTGGGGTTCTCGCGGACGATTTCCACAATAGAGAAATTATATGCAGAGATCAAGTGCGCTGTTAGCGCGAAGCTTCGTGTCGACGTGCAGAGAGTTCATTCGGCTGAGTAGGGTTCCAAGGGGGTAGATAGAGATGTTGGTTGTTGAGATAAGATGAGTTGATACACTGATCGAAAGATCCGTGTTGTTGCCAAAGGTGCGAGAGTCGTCCGTAACGAGCCAGAGAGCGAGACAAGAGCAAGAAGATGTTTTGGATAAGGGGGGGAGAGAAGCGTCAAGGCGAACGCGGGTCGGCACGGCGGCACGGTAAGGCGTCCAAAGTTGAGGATCAAAAGGCGGTGGAGATAGGGAAGTGAGCGAAAAGGGGGGGGCGGCAAGATCGCACGAGAAGGAGAGAAGAGGGGCAGAAAGAAGGGAAACGAGGTGAATGCGAGTCGGCATGGCGGCGCGGTAAGGCTTTTGAAGTCGGGGATTGGAAGGTGAAGGAGGCTGAGAGGCGGGCGGAGAGGGGCGACGAGATCACGCAAAAAGGGGGGGGGGGAGAGGAGGAAGGAGAGACGAGGTGAACGTGAGTCGGCACGGTGGCACGGTAAAATGTTCGAAGTCGAAGATCGAAGGGCATAAGAGGCGGAGAAACAGCAAGATGGACAGACGAGATCGCGCAAAGAGGAGACAGAGAAAAAGGGGTGGATTGTTGTACACTGAGTCGCTTGCTCTCTTCGAGCATTTTGGAGGCTTTAAATACATCTTCGGGCTTCTAAACAATCAATCTAAGATAATCTAGGACATACCGTACTTGTTCTGGGGTGACACGCAGATAGTAAGTATTTTTCGGGGCTAGCTGTATGGGTATAGACGGTGGCAGGGCGGGAGCGTCGGCCGACGTGGGCGCGCTGTAAGGTCGCCGTTGGTTGCCAGTGACGTCGGGCGAGCGTCGTATGGTACTGTATGCAGAGGGAGCTATTGCGAGAAGGAGAAGAAACGGGCATACTAAAGAGGAAACATCGAGGAATGGGGGCACGAGTGGGACTGTCCCATGAAGACAGCCGACAGGACTTTTTGGGGCTCAGAGCGGTTTGGCGAGGCGGAGGTGACGTCAGCCGAGTGAGAGGTTCATCGGGGCTTCAGGCGATGAACGGGATTTGGGTGTGCAGTTGGTTTCGGGGGTGCGATGAGGAGGGTGAGGGCGAGAGGAGAGGAGAGAATGGGACGACGGAAAAAGGGGCATGAGGCACCGCTGACAAATCGGGGCGTGCTCGAGAGGCGATGCAGATTAGATGGTTGTGGCTCGGATCAGATTGGTGTGTGGGCTCTCCGAATCGCTCGTTCCGAGCTCAACGGTTTGCCTCACCTTACAGCGCGTCGGCAGAGTCCCAGACAGCGCGAGTGGCTGGGGAGTTGTATAAGTACATTTCCATTCCTTGCTCCTGCGAACCTTGGCCGGTAAAGGCGTAGACAGTCGGTGGTCGTGCAACCTCCGCTGTACCCTCTAAAACCTTTTCTCCATCCTGGCTGACAGTGGTGACACCAATGATAAGATTGCCATCATGCATGGCGGTGCTTGATCCTGACTGCGAGTTCATCTCCAGAAAGGGCTGTTCCAACGAAATTGACATTGTTGCTGTAGATACATGAGAGCCCAATAACCGACTTGCAGAAATGTGACTCACTTCAACACACGATCTGGAATGCCCATAGCCACAACAGCCTCCACGTACCGTCTAGTGGCAGCGCTGGAGAACGTGCCGTGAGTTATCGTGCCCAGTGGTGATGCATAGGCAGCAAAGTAAGGATTCATGTAAATTGGGTTGAAGTCTCCTGAGACCTAACGATTTGTGCTTGATGTAAGATGATATTCGGCAGCGAAGGGGATGGGAGCTGACTTCACTGAGCCATAACGTTGGAGATAGGCCACAACAGGGTGGCCTTGGCTTTCATCGCAAAGTCAACGTAGGCGACTTTGACAGGGCGGCCGAGATGAGCGAATAATTTCTTGATCCCAAGCGTCTTGAGAGATGACATCAGCGTGTATGTGTGATGCATAGCGGAAAGCCTTGCCTTTCCTGTTGCCATAGTTTGAAGGAATAGAAGAGAATCAGAGGACATGTAGAAGGAGACTCAAACGACGATGTGGTCGCCATCATGGACGACTCACCAGTGGTTGGGCACCCTTTCGCCACCTTGCGAGTTTCTATGGCTCGCCCGCTAAGTTGCCAATGGTCAGCCACTTTCCATTAAAGGCAAACGATACCTAGAACAGAAAATTATCTGGCTTGTATCGGCTCAAGCCACTCAACATGGTTTGGTTTGGTTCGGCTCACCCAATTTGGTTGAGCCATTGCTGAGCCGAGCTGAGCCAAACCAAACCGAGCCGTGGCAGCACTATGTAGGCCTCGCATGTCGAGTTTCGAGCCCTTTTTAGTATGCACCCAAACATTTCCCCCCCATTTGGGGACATCCATGAAGTTAGGCTTCTCGCCATACAACTTCTCATATAGAGTGGTATTACCAAGGGCACGGGTTGATGTGCAATTTTTCAGCCAGATGGCATGCTTAATTGCCTTGGCCCACATGTTCTTCGGCATCCCAGCTTGATGCCGCATAGCATGCATGTGTTCAACAAGTCAGCGATTGAGGGACTCTGTGACACCATTGTGCTGGGGGGTGTCAGCTGTTGTGAGGCATCACTTGTTATGGAATGTCCTCTCCTTCTGGCTTACTGTATTTGCTTTCCCATGTTTCATAGTGTGGCCCTCTGTGTTCTTGTTCTTGACGCCTTGGTACATGTTACTGGCTCTATGTTGCCTCGCCTACTTCGTGATTGAAGAATCTGTATGATACAAAGTATGACTCGATCCTGATGCTGATGACTGATGACTTACTGATCATCTTATAAACCCAACAAAAGCCCATAAAGAGTTTGCTGTGTTCTGGTACTTACTTGACTCGTTGTGACTCACAGACTGATGACTACCTACTGTTAGGATTGGTACAAACACTTAGGAAGCGTTGTTCGGTTTTACTAAGTGCTTAGTATGCACTTACGAAGAACTAGTAACTACTGTACTTGTATAGCTTGTATTTAAGCAGTAGTTGATGCGTAGAAGCCAAGCCAAGCTCGACTTAATCAACACTTCATCTGCATATCTCACAGTCCCAGCAACTAGAGCAGCCCCTACTTCTACTCTATCACCTTAAGTTCCCTCCGGATTAGCACCTGGAGAACTTCAAAGCTCAGTGATCGTGCTATAACGATCAACGCTCTATCAAAGGGACTTTGTTACGATCCGCTGGAACGGACCCTGTTTTCTTTTCTTTTCTTTCTTTCTTTGTTCTCATGTGACCAATGACCCCGTGACAGACTAGACTTGTGACTCATACCGATTGACTCATATATTGCGCAGCACGATTGATACTCAAGTACCTCATTTCGTATCTATCACCCCTTCGCTTACAACCGACGATTGATGTACTTAACACCTCGTTTCACCTTTAGACTCGTCTCTAACGTTCCCCAGACTCGTCTCGTAGTTCCCCCACTTTGCGCACGGACTATGTCTCTTTACTATAAAAGACCCCTACAATAGACAGTTAGGCCTTAAACCTGACTTAGTTGAACCTGTATCAACAAGCAGTAGTCTTCAGGGATAATACCCAGTTGAACCCTCTCTTCTCTATACCTAAGTCAACGTTGTGACTTAGCGTGAACTGATCCCTTCAGACTACTTGAAGACCTATTACCTTTGCGAAGGTACAACGAACGACTGACCGTGACACCGACCTCTGGCTGTGTGGGATACTAGATGGCGTACCCGCTAGTAGTCGAATTAGACCGTGGACACACCGCATTTACTTGCATTGTCAGATAGAGCAGCACTAGTGTGCATCAGGCTCTTGAACCAAAGTCTTGGACTGCTATCCATGCAGAAACCTGCTGAGTAGGGAGACCAGCCCCCGAACATAGAGCGTGCTTGAGCACCCAACCCTGAACCACCAATGTCTGGCCTTTACGCACCGCAGGGCGTAACATAAGTCAGGCTTTCACATCTGACACGCTGGCAGCTCTACCACTTTCTCTAGCACCGGATCTCAACACCTACGTACCCACACCCAAGAGGAAACAAGACGACCTACCCCGAAACGTACAAGGGGAAGCTCTCTGGATCAGAGATGTCGCTCAACTCAGATACTGGGTCAAGCACGAGAGCAAGTGGTACCCCGTTGAACTTTACAACTATACACACACTGACGAACAACAAAGGATCCACACCAGACACATGTGGTTTATCCTACTAGAAGATGAAAACGACAGTACTTGGCATACCAGAGGAGCCAACATGGTCAACATTACAAACGACCTAGGACTAGGGTGGTGGGATGTAGCGGATCCCAACCACCAGATAGGGCAGCACATTATCACTGCACCTGAACCGGCACAGATATCAGCAGCCCCTTCAGCGGGACCAGTGCCAAAGGACACGATTGCAGCTACAATGGTCGCACCAGCACAGACAGCCCAAAGTAACGGGCAAAGCAGGGGAGGACTCATTGGCCTCCCACCCCCGATTTTTGATGGCAACAGAGCCAAGTCCGATCTATTCCTGGACAAGTTCCTGGGATATGAACTCATCAATGGAGAAAGCAGAACCTTCCAGGTCCCATACCTAAAGACGGCCTTGTGCCTGTCTTACATTGCTGGACCTAATGTAGATACATGGGCTAATGCCAAGAGGTGCTGGCTCAGAGACCAAGTCAAGGTCCACGGAGTCCCCCAAAGCAGTGACACGCTATGGGACTCATTCGAGCATGACTTCAGGGCAGCGTACGTCGATTCAGACGCCAAGTTGAATGCCCTACAGAAATTCCAAGAACTGAAGATGATCGGAGGAGACATCGACTCCTACATTGCTACTTTCGACCAACTCTGCAAGGAGTCCGGCTACAGGGAGGACGACCTCAGGGCAATCATCAAATTCAGGGAAGGACTCCCACCGAAACTCCTCCAGGAGATTATCATGCACAATATACCAGCACCGACCACCATGAACGTGTGGAAGAAGAAAGCCAGAGAATGACAAATGGTGTACAAAGAACTCAGGAACGTCACCACGAAGAAACCATTCCCCATGCAGCAACTAGCCCAATATCTAGGGCTACGAAATTACCAGCCAACACAGCAACCAGCGTATGGCCCAAAGCCTAATCAAGGAAGGACCCCACAGACAACCAGTCAAGTTGTCCCCATAGATGTGGACGCAGGAAACACGGGAAGAAGGTTCGGGCCAGGGCAATGGAGCCCAGAAAGGCAGGATGTTATGATCTGCCCCCTCGGACTTACCACCACGTACTTTTTCCCTTCTTCCCTCCTATCTCGCTTATTACTTCCTTATCCCCTCGGACGCCCTACTTACCCTTCCATAAAAACCTTTCCACTAGCTACCATCACTTTACCTTCGCTTAGCAATTGTGACTCGTTTCATCGTTACCGTCTCGATCCCTAGCCGTTATTATTGTCCCTCGCTTGCTACTCTGACTCGACCCAAGAGCCCTTAAGGCCATTCGTCGCTATTATTACCTACCTGACTCACCAAGCATCCTAGACGGACTGCAACATGTATATAAACCCATATCATTCACAGTTGGGCCTTAAGCCTGACTTAGAATCAATCTTGTGACTTTCTGGTCATTGGCATACAAAGTGGGAAAGCCACTGGACCAACTTGACTCAAGAACTACTGGCAAGGACCTTCCGAGGAGGGGGATCACTTCATCGTCAACTTAGACCCTTGCACAGACTGCATTTACTTGCCTATTGACTTAGCCTTGCTTTGCAAGTGCTCGCTGAGTAGGGAGACCAGCCCCCATTCGACTAAAGACCTTCTAGTGCTGCTTAACACGCACCCAGACCCCAAACTGCCAACGTCTGGCCCTTGCACCCGCAGGAGCGTAACATAAGTCAGGCTTTAACCCCACAGACAAGCTGGCCGCACTAGAACTATATCTACCAGAAGACCCAGACACCCCAGTCGCAGTACAAAGAAGAACCAGAGACGACCTACCAGCCCACGTAAAAGGGAAAGCATATTGGGTCCCAAATCCAGGCCACAAGGGCTACTACGCCAAAAGCAAGAACGTAGAAAGAGCTGTTGAATTCTACAACTTCAGACACACCGATAAAGAAGGGGTAACTCAAACAGGAGATCGTTGGTTTGTCCTTGAAGAAGGAGACGACGAAGACCCCAACTGGTACACCAGAAAGAAATACCAACTATCCCCAGGATCAAACGGACTAGGTTGGTGGAGAGAAACTGACAAGGAAGCAGAAGAAGGAAAGATTAAAACGTACCTACCCAGCCCTCAACAAGAAGAACAGTCAGTAACCGACATGGAGACCCAACAAGAAGAACAAATCAACACCACAGTCGTAGAACCACCCCCACAACCAACAGGACAGACAAACCTAGGAAACGGAGCCCCAGTGGGATTGGTACCCCCAATCTTCAATGGAGATAGGGACAAGTCAGAAGAATTTCTTGACAGATTCCTGGGCTACGAACTCATCAACTGGGACAAGAAAATCTTCCAGGTCCCCTTCACCAAGACAGCACTCTGCCTCTCCTATATCACGGGCCCAAAAGTCGATGCATGGGCCAAAAGTAAGAGGACATGGCTCCATGACCTAGTCAGAACAGGAACACGCAAAATGGAGGATAATTCCCTATGGGATGACTTTGAGGCAGACTTCAGGGCAGCCTTTACCGACACCGACGCCCGCCTTACTGCCCTCCAAAAGTTCCAGGAACTCAGAATGACTGGAGATGACCTTGATACGTACACTGCCGAGTTCGAAAGACTCAGAGAGACTGCAGGGTACCGAAGAGACGACATAGGAGCTATAGCCAAGTTTAAAGACGGTCTACAACCCAAATTACTCCACCAAATTATCACCCACTGCTCCCCAGCTCCAGCCACCTTGGAGGAGTGGAAAAAGAAGGCCAGGGAGCGCCAGACAGTGTACAAGGAGCTCAAAAATGCTGGCCTAACCCAAAAGACAAATAACAACCGCACAGAGGCACAGAAGAAGTGGGCAACTATGCTGGGCCTTCGGAACTATGTCCCACCTCAGCAGAGAAGCCAGAATGGCCACCCACAAACTAGTTATCAAAACAAAGGCAACAACCAGGTAGTCCCAATGGATGTAGACGCAGGGCGTATATTTACACCCCTCTCTGAGCAAGAACGCGCCGAACTGAGCAAGAAAGGCGCGTGCTTCCGCTGCAGACAGCCTGGCCACATCAGCCGCTTCTGCCCTCAAAGAAAGCAAGGACAAGGAGGAGGAGGAACAACGATCAGAGCGGCAAAGGAAGAGGAACCTCCCAAAGAACAAGAACAGCCGTCCCTCAAAGACACCATTAGCAACATGGATCCAAAAGAGCTATGGGGAATACTGCAGGGCATGGACGAGGAAAAGCGCATGGCCATAGCAGATGGTGCGCAGGATTTTTAACTGGCCCGAAACTAACTGCCATAGTTAGGGCCCTACGCTTAAGAAAGATGTACATAACCAGACACGACTCAGTCAAATTAATGTTTGATTTATACTCGTTCAAAGGCAAGGCAGAAGAGATTGCTCTTATCGACAGTGGAGCAACAGAAAATTTCATCGATTATAAAACAGTAGCAAGGCTACGACTAGGGACCAAGAAACTCGAACAAGCAAGACCGGTAAGAAACATTGACGGCACCGAAAATAAAGCAGGAAGCATTACCAATTACTGCGATCTAATGATCTCCAGAGGAGATACAAAGGAAAGGGTTCGCTTCTATGTTACTAACCTCGGAAAAGATAGGTTTATCTTTGGGTACCCTTGGCTCGCCAAGTTCAACCCAGAAATCAACTGGCCAGAAGCAGAAATAAAAGGACCAAGGGTGCGAGTAGAAACTCTGGTCAAAGGTAACATGACACAAAAGGAATACATCTGACACATCCAGCAAGAAGCGATTGCTCAACTGGAAGAAGGGGACGAACTAATCATGACGATTAGGAAGGTAACCCCTGAACCCCTGGAACTTAACAAAACGACACTCGCCCAACAGATGGCTGAAAAGGCCTATGATGCGAGCAAGGTAAACACGGAGGCAACAATCCCTACGGCATACAGACGACACTGGAAAGTATTCTCAGAAAAGGAGGCAAGGCAATTACCACCACACCGCCCCTGGGACCACGAGATTAACCTGAAAGACAATGCACCCGAGGTAATTAACAGTAAGGTGTACCCTCTGTCAAAAGACGAACAAAAGGCCCTAGATGAGTATCTCGATGACAACCTGGACAAAGGCTACATCATAGCGTCTTCATCTCGCTATGGATCTCCTACATTCACGGTAAAAAAGAAGGATGGCACTCACCGCATCGTACATGACTACAGGAAGCTCAATGAATACATGGTAATGGACGTCACACCCCTCCCTAGCATCCAATCAATTTTGGAAGACCTGAGGGGCAAAACACTGTTCAGTAAGTTCGATATCAGAGCGGGATACAACAACATTCGCATCAGGACAGAAGACACCTACAAAACCGGATTTAAGACAAGCAGAGGACTATATGAATGGATCGTAATGCCATTTGGACTATGCAACGCTCCAGCCACCTTCACCAGAATGGGTAATGATGTTTTGCGACCATTATATGCTAAATACCCTGGAAAGTTCAGACACTACATGGACGATTGCATTGTCATGACTGGAAAAGGGGAAGAAGCACTACACGAAGAAATCTGCCACCTTTACTTCGACATCCTGGAACAACACTCCTGTACCTCAAACCGGCCAAGTGTGAATTCAACCAAACAGAAATCGACTACCTAGGCATAAGGGTCAAGAACGGTGAGCTCATGATCGACCCAGCAAAAATCGCAGGTATAACAGACTGGCCAACGACGC